>OU342741.1:86628659-87828659 GCA_910589775.1 Avena eriantha
AAAACGCACATCCAACACAGCGGGCAAAAACAACAATGGCAAGGAGCACCAGAACAAAAGAGAACGCGAGGAAGAATATGACGAAAACAACAAGGAAAAGGGAGATTTACTTGAGAACATAGATCAATAATGCTACACCTACGGATGGTCTATGGAAATATTACGCGCTGACTAGGAACAAATCCGACGTGTGCGTGAACGGTAGAGAAAAAAGTAAGGGATGAGTCTTGCCGCTAATTACGCAAAGAAAATCTTGAACTGTACCTGCACGTTTGTTGGCAGTTGTTGAGAACATCTGGGCTGCGCCGAGGTGAATGTCTCGAACGCGCTATGTGCACAGGTCGCTCACCTTCTTGGACGGCCATGTCGCGCCACCGGCTGAGCTGACGAATAACTGGACTTCACGTTGTCGCCCAAATCCGCTCGTCTTCGGCTGCGCACGCACGTGCCTAAACTTCAAGTCGCCAACCGAGCTACTCACCGCCGACGGCCGCACGCATATGCATAACTGGACTTCACGTGTCAGGACCCCTAGAGCTGCTGTGCAACAAGATGGAGACATGGGCGTTACCACGAGGCAAAAACGACCCAAACGCATAGTGCAGCCCAACCGGAGGTGCATAGGCCCAGATTGGGTTCCATAACAAGCCCATCACCCATCTACAAGAAGGGATCGACCAGACATGAGTAGGGCATCCTCGGGATCAGGCTAACGGCGGCAGCGGCGGCGGAGACTTGTCTCCTGTAGTAGATAACTACTTTCCATTACAATTCCCCTACTGTAACCCAGATATTACCACAAATTATGCTCACTCGAGGAGATTACCATCGATACCCTAACATTTGGTATCAGATTCGCCTTTCGATCCCCCAAATCCACTTCCCACCACCAATATCCTGGAAACCCGTCGCTACACGTCGGAGCGTCGTCGTCTTCTTGACGCCATGGACCCGACACTGAAGAAATATCTCGATCGCATGCGCGCGGACACGGCGTCCTTGACGGAGTCATTCGCTTCGCACAGCAACGCCATGCTGGCCAACTAGGAGTCCATGGCGAACCAGATCGCGTCTCAGTCAGCACAGCTGGCCGATCTATGCGGTTGGAAGCCTGTGATGGACGCACCCAATTTCCCTTTTCCACCATTTACTGGAGATAATCCAAATCTCTGGATCACTTTAGCTGAACAGTACTTTCAAATGTTTGCTATACACGAATCCTATTGGGTTCCCATGTCCATTCTTCATTTTTCGGGCGCGGCTGGAATTTGGTTACAGTCCGTGAGGAAGAAAATAGCATCCCTACAATGGATCTCTTTCACTTCTTTGTTGTGCACTCAGTTTGGGAGAGATAGACACCAACTTCTGATTAGACAATTTTATTCCATTAAACAAACATCTACCGTTGCTGAATACATAGAACATTTTGACATTCTCATGAATCATCTTGTGTCATATTCGGATACAACTCACCATACTATTTTCTTACTCGTTTTGTCGAGGGCTTGCGAGCGGATATTCGCGCCGTCGTCATGGTCCAGCGTCCCACCGATCTGGATACAGCTTGTTCTCTGGCTCTCTTGCAAGAAGAAGTGACAGAGGGCGAATGTGTTTCCCCACCTCGCCAAATAGAGCACCGATATATTAAGATACCAGCCAGGCCAACTCAAGCACATATTGCGTATGCTCCTACTACACCTTCCAGTCGTGCTACGGACAGTCGTGGGCTAGATTCTGCTCGTAACAGTGGTAATGACAAGATTCAGGCTCTCCAAGATTATCGCCGTGCCAAAGGTCTGTGCTATAAGTGTGGCGAACGCTGGGGAAAGAACACTCTTGTCCTCCTACTGTGCAAATGCATGTCGTTGAAGAATTGCTATAGCATTGTTCACGTCTGATGAGATCACTGGTTCTGAACCTGTCAGCACTGAAACTTCAGAACCTGAAACAGTTTACTCTTTTTCCATTCATGCCATGAATGGCACTGCAGCTAACGCATCTGGAGTGATTCAATTACATGCTATGCTTGGCGACCATGAAATTCTCATTTTGGTTGATTCGGGAAGCTCCACCTCTTTCATCAACAAGCAATTGGCTGACTCACTATCAGGGGCACAATCTCTGTCCAAACCATGCCGTGTTCAGGTTGCAGATGGGTCCTCTCAAAGATGCACCACCTTCCTTCCTCGGTGTGCTTGGACTACTATGGGACACACTTTTCACACTGATTTGAAGATTTTGCAGGATCGTATGACGCCATTTTGGGAATGGACTGGCTAGAATTTCATAATCCAGATATTGACTGGGTTGACAAGACTCTGAAAATTCAGTCTGGCAAGGACACTGTCATTCTTACTGGTCATAAATCTTCAAATACTCAGTGTTCAGCGATTTCTGCCAGTGAACTCACCAGTATATGTAGAACAGGATCTCCTGCCCATTTCATACATGTGTATGCAATCAATGGTGAAGTACAAGTTCAGGAAATTATACCTGAGGATATCCAACAAGTTCTGTCGCAATTTGGTGCAGTTTTTGAGGAGCCCACCGAATTACCACCCAGACGTAGTTGTGACCACAAAATCCCACTTATGCCAGGTGCACAACCAGTGAACATTCGTCCCTACCGTCACAAACCAGAACTTAAATCTGAGATTGATCGACAAGTACAAGAATTACTTCAGTCTGGAATCATTCAAAAGAGCACTAGTCACTTTTCTCCACCCGCAATTCTAGTGAAGAAGGACGGGACTTGGCGTCTTTGCGTTGATTACAGAGCTCTAAATTCCATGACAGTCATCAGTAAGTACCCAGTACCGATCATAGATGAGTTACTCGATGAGCTAGCTGGCGCACGTTGGTTTTCCAAAATGGACCTGCGTGCAGGATATCACCAAGTTCGTCTTGTACCCGGTGAAGAGTTTAAAACAGCTTTCCAAACTCACTCGGGCCATTGGGAATATACGGTGATGCCGTTTGTCCTAGCAGGAGCCCCGGCCACCTTTCTGGGTGCAATGAACACAACTCTCAAACCACTATTAAGAAAATGTGTGGTTGTGTTCTTGGACGACATACTTGTTTACAGTGACACCTTGGCTGCTCATGCGGAACATCTTAGGGCGGTGCTACAATTGTTGCAGAGAGATCAGTGGCGAGTAAAAGGTTCTAAATGCTCTTTTGACCAGCCAAGGATCGCATATTTGGGCCATGTCATCAACCATTTGGGTGTCTCTTCTGACCCAGCAAAGGTGGACAAGGTTGCAAACTGGCCAATACCCAAAAGTAGTAAGGATGTTCGCAGCTTTCTCGGCCTGGCGGGTTATTACCGCAAATTTGTACGCCACTTCGGCATACTAGCTCGGCCACTGTTCAACTTGCTCAAGAAGAACACTCCATTTGTGTGGACTGAGGAAACCAACACTGCTTTCGAACTGCTGAAAAATAATTTGGTTGAGGCACCGGTCCTGAAACTTCCTGACTTTACAAAGAAATTTGTCATCGACACTGATGCATGTGATTCAGGTGTGGGTGCCGTGCTGCAGCAGGAAGGTCACCCAATCGCTTATATGAGTAAACCTCTTAGTGCACGCAACAAAGGCCTCTCTACATATGAGAAGGAGTGCTTGGCTATCCTAATGGCCGTCGAGCAATGGCATCCATATCTACAACATCAAGAATTCTTGATACGTACAGACCAGAAAAGCCTGGTGCACCTAGAGGAACAATGGCTTACAACTGTCTGGCAACAAAAAGCCTTCACTAAGCTTCTTGGGTTGCAATACAGGATTGCCTATCGCAAAGGGACTGACAACAGAGCTGCGGATGCTCTCTCTCGGCGTCAGCATGCCAGCCAAGTTTCATTATCGGCTATCAATATCTACCAACCGACGTGGTTAGATGATATCAAATCAAGCTATAGCACCAACCCTTCTGCACAACGTTGGTTCACTAAATTGCAGACAAGTCTGGATCCCCGGGGACGCTTCTTTATCAAGAGTGGCATATTGTATTTTCGGGGTAGAATCTGGCTAGGTGGCACACCACACTTGCAAGAACAAATGATGATTGCATTCCATGCAAGTTCAATTGGCGGTCACTCTAGGTTCCCGGTAACATTCAGCCGTCTATGACGTCTTATTGCTTGGCCTAAAATGAAAGCAATGATCAAGCAATTCGTCCAGACCTGCTTGACCTGTCAGCAGGCCAAACCGGAGAGGGTTAAATACCTAGGCCTCTTGCAACCCTTACCAACCCCTGACAGATCTTGGAAGATGGTCACTATGGATTTTGTGGAGGGTCTCCCTACTTCGGGCACAGCTAACATTATCATGGTGGTGGTTGACAAACTGACATGCTATGCACACTTTATTCTTCTTCATCATCCTTTCACAGCAGCAAAAGTGGCTTTAGCCTACATGGACAATGTGTTCAAGTTACACAGCTTGCCCGAGATCATAGTCTCTGACCGAGATCCAATCTTCACTAGCCGTTTTTGGAAGGAGCTATTCTCTTTAATTGGTACAGAGTTGTGCATGAGCTCGGCCTATCACCCGGAAACCGACGGCCAGTCTGAACGGGTTAACCAATGCTTGGAGATATATCTAAGGTGCTTCACGCAAGCATGTCCTAGCAAATGGAGTCAATATCTGTCACTCGCGGAGTACTGGTATAATACTAGTCCACACTCAGCACTGCAAACATCACCATTTGTAGCTCTGTACGGTCATGAACCACGCCACTGGGGCATCAAGCCAGCTTCAGCATGTTCTGTTCCTCCTCTGCAAGAGTGGATCGAAGAATGTCAGCTGATGCAGCAGTTGCTCCAACATAACTTGAACCATGCTCAACAACAGATGAAATGTCAAGCTGACAAAAAGAGGACAGAACGCACATTCATCGCTGGAGACCCGGTCTTTGTGAAGCTGCAACCTTACGTACAGTCATCTGTTGCTCGACGTGCCAATCACAAATTAGCATTTCGCTACTTTGGACCTTACCAGATTTTGCGAGGCATCAATCCAGTGGCATTTGAAGTGGCCCTCCCAAGCACTTCCAGGATCCATCCAATTTTCCATGTTTCTCAACTTCGCAAGGCACTGCTTCTAGGTATTCCTGTCTCCACTCAACTTCTAGTCGCCACTGACACAGTTGTTACCCATGTGAAGAATCTTGCACACCGCTGGAAGCGTTGACCACATGGACGCACAGAGCAGGTTCAGGTCCAATGGTCCGATCCAGCAGTGCTTGACAGAACATGGGAAGACAAGGTAGAGTTGCAGCAGCACTGTCCTACAGCTACGGCTTGGGGACAAGCCATTTCTCAAGAGGAGAGGATGTCAGGACCCCTAGAGCTGTTGTGCAACAAGATGGAGACATAGGTGTTACCACGAGCCAAAAACGTCCCAAACGCATAGTGCAGCCCAACCGGAGGTGCATAGGACCAGATTGGGTTCCATAACAAGCCCATCACCCATCTACAAGAAGGGGTCGAGGAGACATGAGCAGGGCATCCTCGGGATCAGGCTAACGGTGGCGGCGGCGGAGACTTGTCTCCTCTAATAGATAGCTACATTCCATTACAAATTCCCCTACTGTAACCCAGATATTACCACAAATTGTGCTCAGTCGAGGAGATTACCATCGATACCCTAACATCATGTCTCCGACCGGGCTGCTCCACCGTCGACGGCTTACGTCGCCGCCCAAGCTACTCGCCGCCGACTGCCGCATGCAGACTTACCTAAACTTCATGTCGCCGGACAATCTCGAGTCTGCTAATCCGCCACTACCGGCCGAGGGGACGGCGGTGATGCGTCTTCCTCGTCGTTGTTATTGCTGTCGGCGAGACTCTTAAGTGTAGAGATGGAATTGGGGAACCCTTTTTTTCCTTCCGTGGGACCGTGCTACTTGCCCACGCTGGTTCTACGTCCATTGCCATGTCAGCGCGTAGCGAGTCCGTAACCTGTTTCGTCCGTATGTGTAGCATTACTGAACCTAGATACTTATTATAGAAGCCAATTAATCCCGGCCATCTGTCTGCTGCTCGCAACGCGTACGGTGCATCGGAGCCAATATGTGGCGGCTCAAAAACCGAATCGTCGCTGCCCTTCCTCTACTACGCATGAAAATCAAGGAGGCGCGGTTAAATGTCCATTTTTACGCATTAAATGATCAAATATGGTCAGCTTTATTCTAGGACTCATACCATTGCGTCTCATCAACTAGTCAGTCTGACGGTTGAGCTCACTGGACGTCATCCACGACGTCGTCCAAGCATACGCTCCCATCAGCATGGAGCTCAAAGTCAGCCACTTTCTTTGACTACATAGCCTTCACAAAAGAAGTAGCTACTTAGTATCTACCCAAGTCTCTGACTCGGACAGATACTCGGGGCTACTCCTATCAGGAGCACTGATTTTTCTGGGTCTATAGTGAAATGCCTACAAGATTGGTGACGACGTCTCCAAGATACAAAACTCAAGTTTCTGTTCGAGTCTACGAGTCTAATAAACACTCGGCGGCTACTCCTAACAGGAGCACTAATCGCGCACCCGGTGTACTTCTGGGCCCAGTGTAAAGACTATCAAGCACACACACTTAAGTTTCTGCTCGAGTCTACAATTCGAACAGACACTTGGGAGCTATTCATAACAGGAGCGCTAGTCGGGCACCCGACGTACTTCCGGGTCCAGTGTATAGCCCATCAGTTACAAACCATCAAATGACACACCCCAAATCCTCACTCGCATCAACGATCCAACTAAGGACTCGAGGGATACTCCCATAGGGAGATCTAATCACGCATCCTAAACCCTAAAATTCGAGTTCCAGTAGGTCATGTTTGTTTTTTCCTGAGAGCAATTAACTGGTCCTGATCCATCGGATGAACCAGACACATGCGCCACAATACCTATGAATAGACAAACCCGATGAACCTTCGAATTAATGACTTCCAAAGTCTCCACCCGTATCTTCGATTCGACTGGACACTCAAGGGCTACTGACATAGGTATACCATACGAGTACCTACTATTGTAACACCCCAGTTTTCTATCTAATGGCGGTGTTACCACACTTCTCAAATTATGATCAAAACTATCTACAATTCAAAATTTCGGCAGCACCTCCTTTGTTTTGAAGGGAATCACGACGGGCAAAACATAATATAAGGTATATGTCCAATAGCGACCATATAAATAGGCATCCACGCAGTTTATATAATTCATAATCCTTCTATGACACTGATATTAAAACTAGAGCGACCAAAGACCCACAAGAACATGCAAATGACTCCATAAATTCTGATGAAGTAATAAGGATAGACTAAGATATATGTGTTGAAAAATTGTCTATGATATATAGTGTAGGAGTGGGTTCCAAAGTGATGGTGATCTACTCCCTCCCATGCATGTCGTTAGGTGGAATACCTGAAAACCAAATAAAATCTAAAAAGAAGCAAGAGTGGGTAAAAGATTATACTCCGCAAGTACACTTTAGAACCGGGACAACAAATTACAAATCGCTTTCTTCATTAGGAGGCCAAAACCAGAAACACTTTTATGCATCACATATTTTATGGTTGGAGCATTCCGGAATATTCACAGTTAACTTTCTCACCGACCATGCGGAATAGTTAAACATGTGAATTGTCACCACCCTAGCTCAAGCTCACCGGAATAGTTAAATAATAACTTAAATTACCGTCCGCTCCGGATTAGTTACTTGTAACTTATTCACCGCCCTGGCTTAATATAAACTTTTCGACAACATCTCAAGGCATATGAACACCAAAGAAAGAACCAACATCACACATCCAACAATTTCAAAGATGGCATCCATAATTAAAAAGGCTCGTCGTGCACTTGCCTTAGAACGGCGTTCAAACTGAAGGACCACCCACAGCACCCGAAACTCCAAATCCTGTAGGTAAAACATTTTTAGAAACTTTTCTAATATGCAAACAGCCTAAATTACACTGTGTAGCTTTCAATCCTAATTCTTTACTGTAGCTTGAACCAAATATTCTTCAGCTCATATGTGCTAATTATTTGCCAAGCATGGGAATCAGTCTAAAAAGGGCAGCAGGCAAAGCACGTCCTAAGCTGAATACTACAATTCAGTTCCTAACTCGCGTAACAGGAAAACTTGCTCTTGTAGCCAAATACTTGATCCAAGTATCCTATTAGAACTTACCGATTGATGAACTAGAATAAAATCTGTACTATACAATCTGGTACGCTATAAATCTGCAAGGCTTATTTCAAATTAACTAAATCCATTGTTTTCGGCCGGCCGATTATAGACTGATTACTCTCGGTTTCACACTGATAGGACAGCTTTCCTATGTCAATCTACAATGGAACAGAGGTACGAGTGCTCACTGAATCCTCCTATTAATTTAAGCGCGGCACTTGTCTCAACAGAATAAGGAGCACGAACAAGCAAATATAGGATCTAGGATTATTATTTGGTACTACCCACGTAGATGTAGCTCGCCACGGTGGAGCACTGGAGCTAATTGCAAGACCCAGGAACCAGCTACGGATCTAATCAGCAGCTGCCGACGGAAAAATCTATGAACCTGAGAACGCAGCAGCAATGGACGAGTTCCATCGGACGTAGGCGACGACGGCCAAGAACGACTGCGGAGGAGCAGTTTCTGGCGGCGGACTAAAGGGGAACCCTAGGAAACGGCGGCTGTGGTATCCTGGCATTGGGGGATTTTGGTTTCGGGTGAGGACTTGGCCTGGTCCGTATACTTTATTTCCCCCGTTTTCTTTTCTTTTTCCACTCGGAAACACGATTAAGGCCAGGTCCAAATTAACCCAAAATTCAAAATTTAAAGTAACTCAACTAATTCATTTGATCTCCGATTTGAATAAATTTATACTCTTTTTAGAAATTACGGAATGTTATATTCTCCACCCGTTTAACAGAATTTGTCCTCGAATTCATGCTCACTTCTCAACCGAAGAATAACTTAAGCTTAAAAATATATATTTACTCACCAGGTGTAAATAACTCCGGATATTTCTCTCGCATCATTGACTCGAGTTCTCATGTTGCTTCCCACTCTGTCTGATTTGTCCAAAGAACCTCGACAAACTTGAGAGAGGTGTTGCCGAAATTTTGAATTGTAGATAGTTTTGATCATAATTTGAGAAGTGTGGTAACACCGCCAGTTAGATAGAAAACTAGGGTGTTACAACTATTGACCTATCTGTTTCGGCCCGCAGGAGGCCCACGTGACGTTCCATCAAGGACAATGAATCCCATAACGATTCTGGCGAGGCCGACCCCATGAAGGGCACGATGACGGACACGATAGGATTAGATAGGCACGCTTAGGGTTGCACCCTCATTCTGTAACCGAGACCTAGCTTCCCTATATAAGGGCCAGGGGGAGCGACCAGAAGGACAATCAATAGCCTCGCTATACACCTGCCAGATCTCATTTGCGCATCATCGCCATCTCGGCACCCTTGTAATCCATCGTATCTCCGTTAATCAAGAACCTAGGTAAACACTCTTGTCGTCGGATTGATGACAAGTACGCCGTGAGGGGGTCCTCGAGGCGTGTGGAAGAGAGGGGTGTGAGACGTACGGTATTTCGGGACGGTGAGCACACAAGTTTACCCAGGTTCGAATCCGCTGGCTTTGGACGGATCATACTCCTGCTAGCAATCCAGTAATATGACAGAGGCGGAATATGGGTTACAAGGGTTTTGCCTGTGCGAGTTGAGATTGTAGACTATTGTCAGGGTGCCCTGAAGGTTCTCCATTGGATGGCTTATATAGATATCCGGCCTAGGCTTACAGGAGAGATCTATCTCGCTACGACTAAGAGTTGGTTATAGAGTACATCTTGAACTACAAGTAACACTATAGGCCTATGTCGGTAAGTCTTCTGGGCCTTCCTGTAGCCGGACTAGACTCCGTCTCTTCTCTCTGACAGCCGCCCGTGAAGCAAAGCTCTAACCCGAAGTGGGCCACCCTGGTCAGTGAGGTATAGTGAGGATATCCGGAAACTATATCCCCAACAACAGCCCCCGGAGGCCTCCAAGATCCAAAGTCGGATTCATCATCTAGCTTGATCTTCGACTTATAGAATCTGGAAGGGTTCCTGAAACTTCAAAAAAAGGTTACGATCCGGGTCTCAAAAATGAGTCAGACCTATGAATACATTTATTCGGATTTCCAGCTCAAAATTCAAACTAAGCCAGAACTTGGTCTCTGACGTCATCTGACACCAGTCTTGGTCAAGTCACATCACTGACAGACATTTCCTATCAGCATGACCGTTAGTGGGTCCGCCTTTCGCAGAACCGAGGCGCCGATTCAATGCATGCGTAGAGATCGAGGCGATGTAATCATCGCGCGGGGGGGGTGTTCCAGTTCTTTCCACGACGCGGGGCACGTTCACTGTAGTGTTTACACGAATCTTGACGCGGCTGGTGGATATAAGTGGTGAGGATCCTTTTCCTCATTGTAACTACCTCGGACCCTACGCTCTAAGTTCAAGCCTGGATGAACCAAACGTGCATAAGGGATTTTATAGCGGGGGCCCAGGGCCACCCCCGTGTAGGCCCATCGACCGCCCTAACCACTTCCAAGAACATCGGGACAAGAGCGAGCGACGTAGGCGACAGGCGAAGAGATCAAATACATACACAAGTGAGTATGTATGAAAGCTAGCTTACAACAGTTCTCATAGCCATACCATCTAAAGAAATAGAATTATTGCAACGCCATACGGCAATATCCAAATATCCTAGATAAAGATAATAGTTTAGGATAGTTCCTCATACATCAATCAACATAGTATCAAGCGGAAACGGGAAACAAGATCCGAGTACGGATAAGAAGCAAATCGGCATAAGATGCCACATAAATAAGCACATCCCGCCCACAGATCTCACAGATCCCCATCCCCGAAATCTCTACACCGTGTGATTGTTGCCAGCATCGTCTGTTTCCTCCACCTAGTATCCATCTTGCGAATACACCTGTTCATCTGAATCAAACAATTTATCGTGTGATCCTAGGGGTACTCAACAAGTCTTTATGCCTCTAAAGGGGACATATACCTGGGGTGACGCAATTGCAGCAAAAGATAATAACTAACAAGTCTATAGATACTCGCTAACCATCCGCCTAACCAATGATAGACGGATATCCGTTAATTAGAACCAATAGTTATAACAGTATAAAGTAATAGATCCATCCTCCTTCCCGCTTACCAACGAAAAAGCGGACGAACAACCCATCCGTTGGCAGTTTTATCAATCATTCCATGAATATTGCACTAATTACTAGTTAGATGTTTAGTCAAATTAAAGACGGCACTTTAGTTATGCTTGTCTATGATCGAGAAACTATGCTCCAAGTCGTCCATAACTGCGGACACGGCTTTCAGAAAGATTTACCCTACAGGGTGCACAAATAGCAACACACGCACGTTCAACCTCGGAAAAACCAAATCAAAACCCAACGACGCTTTCACGACAAAGCAATCACATGATTCATAAAATATTTCAGGGGGCCACCCCACTAAGCTACCTGCGACGAAGTTGGACGACTCCGAGACGGACCCAAGGTTTGTGTGGACGGCGGTAAACGACTAGGAACCCGAAAGTGTGACTGGGCTTGTCGATACAGCGAAAACGTGTCACGATCCAAAACAGTGCAGGTGCTCCATGCACAATCGTAAATAAAACAGTAAAACATGACATAGGTATAGGATAGTAATAAAGCCCCAAACTAGTTTGTGGCCCCAAGAAATAAGAAATAAATCAAGCTCTGGCTAAGGGGATTCATGGTCCCACATGCGGATAGTGCGATAGTCAAGGAACATGTATCAAGTAGTCGGGGTCCTACGGGACACAAGTAGACATAAAAACCGAATAACAGATATTGCCCACCGGTGCCTCTTTCATTAGTTGTCCCATTACTACTCACGTTAAGTTGTTTAGGTACCTTGTTATCCATCAGACACTCACATATCCTACACATGCTGTTCTACGACTCGCATGGCTCAAACAACTCCTGTAGTAGTGGCTCATGGGATGGAGGAACAAGCTCGGTGGGGTTTAAAAGTAAAGGCTATGTAGTAATTGGGATTCAATTTAATGCAATCGCGACTCCATGATGCAAGAAGAAGGTAGAAGCAATAGGTACTATATGTATGCAAGCATGTGGTAGTGCTTGCCTGGTAGCTCAGTTGAAGCAAGAGATGGATCTGGGTAGTACTCCTGGGATTCCTGATAATTCCCCTGCTCGGCGTCTATTCGAAAAGAACCAAACAAACAAGAGCCAATATAAATAAAGTGCACAAGCATATGAATAAAATGCGACAAGCAACCAAGCATGCCATGATGAATGATACACAATTTACATGGCATAACAAAGCATGGTATGGATGAGGTGTGAGGTACAAGAATAAATCATTTTTATTAGGCTTTTAGTCATGTTTTGCTCCCATAAACACTGCTATATAATTAATATTTACATGATGCATGCTTCAATTCATGTCATAGAATGCATAAACAGAACGGGCTCGTCGAGCTGATCGTTTTAGACATAGTATTTGTCAAATTTGGAGGTATAGAATTAAAGTTATTAATTAATTGAGAAAAGGCATTTATTGCAAATTTAATCATCTCGAAAATTTAAATTAGTCAAACATTATTTTGGATGGCATATTTGAAATCCTCATATTTTTCTGATTCAAAAACATATATTATTTGTATTATTTGGAAAAGTCAATTAAAAGATATTATTTTCTGGATTTAAAAACATATTAACTAATTTCTGGAATTTTTATAAAATAGAAAAGAGCTCAAATTTTTTTACACATAACATCGGTTAGACTAAGGCACTGACGGGCGGGCCCGATACTGACTCAGCAGCCGCCAACGCAGCGGGGTTGTTCCGGCTTTTCTCACCGCGGATTCACCCAGCCGCAGTCACCGACCGGTGGGGCCGAGGCAACGACGGGGCCACGTGCGGGCGGGTGAACGGAACACAACCACGTGGCGGATCCAGGGGCACGCGAGTTGGGGCTCCCTAAAAGGCAGGTATCTTTTCGTAAACAGGTCAGCGCCACTGACAAGCGGGGTCCGGGGGACCTGTGTTTGATCGACGGAAACCGCGGGGTGGTTTTTGCGAAATGTTGGCGGCTGCTGTCGAAACTGACGAAGGGGGCAGCATATGGAGATTTCGTAAAAACAAAAGTCGGAGATCTTGCGAAGATCTAGAACTTTGACGAAGGAAGTATCTCCCAACGAGCAACGTACGCGACGGAAATCCTCGACGAACAGAGCCGGTTCAGTTTGACAGGAAAATAGTTAACGGAGAAAAATTCAGACCCGACTTTAGCAGATGATCCCTTCGGCTGTGGTGCATCAAATCGGGCGCCGTTTTTCCCTAAAGGGAGCTGGGATGTAGGAGAGCAGATTTCATGTTCAGAGTTTCGCCAGGGGAGGAACGTAGGTGACATGAAAAGAACGGGGAGATGGGACCTGGGAGGAAAAACGTGTTGCAGCAGACGCGGTGTCGCGTTCCAGAGCACGGTGCGACAGCGAGCTGATGCTGCGGAGCTGCCGTTGCTGCTGGTGCAGGCAGAGCACGGCGCACGTGCAATGCAGGGACGGTGATGCTTCGGACGGGTAGAGCAAGCAAGGTTGAGGGAGGGAACCTGGGCGCGTGGATGCTCACCGGGGTGTGTCGGTGTAGGAGGCGGGCTTGGGGTGCAGGCGACGGTGGCGCTTGATAGATGAAGCTCGCAGAGGGGTTCAGACACGGCGGCAGCGAGGTGGCTCCGGCGGGGTGGCTGCTCCTCCTCCATGTACATAGCGGCGGCGAAGCTCCCATCAGTCTTCCCCAACTCCCACGATCCTCTTCTCCGTCTCTCCAATGCCAGATGGAACTAGCCCGACTAGGGGTTTAGGTGGTTCCCGGAGCGGCCATGGCTAGGCTTGGTGCTCTTGGGGAGGAAGAAGGGGGTCTCCTCCAGATCCCGATCGAGGTTAGGTGGGCGAAGAGCGTACGGGGCTGCTGTTGCTGCTATGATTTATTGGAGAGAGAGGGGAGTAGAGACACGAGGTTGGCACGAGGGTGCAGGAGCACGTGAGGCCACGGGAAAGAGGAGCAAGGCTTGTACTGGGTCTGATCTGGTCGTAGCTAGGGAGAGGACGCGCGCGAGCGGGCTAGCGTGCCTCTGCTGTTGCGGCTTGCAAGCCTCCGGCTGCGACAGGGAGAGGCCAGGGCGTCGTCACGCTAGGGCTAGGACTGCGAGGGTTCTGTCGGCTGGGGTGGGCTTCAGGTTAGGTTAGCAGATGGTAGCTAGGTTCCTTTTATTCTTTTTCAAAATTTTGGATTAAATTCAAACAAAACCAAGAAGGATCAAAATAAGAGAGATAAAGAGTGAGAGGGAGCATGTGTGCATGGCCCGTACATGCATGAATAATTGCACCACTATTAGTTGTAAAAACAACTATAATTTTCAAGGCCAATTTTTCTAACTTGTTTCAAAGTTTGAATAAGAGCCACACACAATATTTAAAGGGGAGATCAAAAGCATAAAAGATATCAAAAACCATTAAAAGAGGAAGTAGATCATGGTGGTATGGAATACCTTGCATGGGCCATGTAAGACATTTATTGCAACCCATGGAGGTGTATAAGATGGATGAGAGGAGAAAAACACATGGCTTGATTTAAGATTCAAATAGAGAAAAGAAGACCCCACCTGTAGATAAAAGTAGAATTAGATCAAGGGTTGATGTTACCATGTTAGAAGAAAGTGAAGAATAAGAGAGATGCCCTTAACTCAAATTGGGCATTATATACAAGTATCAAGAACCAACCACATGATATCAAGACGCAAATACAACATATCAAGAAGCAATTATTATTAAGACAAATACAATTGATAAATGCATATGAAACAAGAACCAAATGAAAAGGGTTTTATATGATGCTCAAATGCAATGTGGCATGATGATATGAGCATGATATAATTATGATGCCACAATTATATGTAGGAAGGTAACATTTTATTATTAGACCATGTAGCATTACAGATGTTAGATAGATGGGATGCTACAACTCTCCCCCACTAAACAGGAATCTCGCCCCGAGATTCTAGGAAGAAGAAGAAGACACGAAGAGGGTAGGATACTTGGCATGGAGCTCATACTCGCGTTCCCAAGTGGCTTCATCAACGGAATGGTGCGACCACTACACCTTTCAGAACTTGATAGACTTGTTGCGAGTCTTTCTTTCTGCAACTTCTAGGATTTTTGTGGGGTGTTCTTGATAAGACAGATCTTCTTAGAGACTAATGAGCTCATGGTCCACGGTCCTGCCGGGATCCTTGAAGCACTTCTTGAGTTGAGAGATATGGAAAACATCATGGACCTTGAGTTTTTCAGGGAGCTCAAGAGCATAAGCGACTTCTCCTCTTCTTCCATGAACTTTGAAAGGACCGATGTATCTAGGAGCCAGCTTCCCTTTGATACCAAACCGGTGCGTGCCTCTCATGGGAGTGACACGAAGCCATGTCCGTGTGCTTTCTGTCGTAGTTGCTCTTCTGGCGACTTTGAGCAACCTTCAGGTTTTCGAGAATGACGTGAACCTTCTCCTCCGCTTGAGTTACAATGTCGGGGCCAAACAATGTTCTTTCACCTGCGCCCGACCAACGAATCGGAGTTCTGCATTTGTGGCCATAGAGAACCTCAAATGGTGCCATCTTTAGACTCTTTTGGAAGCTATTGTTGTAAGAGAACTCAGCATAAGGAAGGCATTCTTCCCACTTCATGCCGAAAGAGATGACGCAAGCACGAAGCAGATCTTCCAGAATCTGATTGATCCTTTCAACTTGCCCTTGTGACTGAGGGTGGTAAGCTATGCTGAAGTTCAACTTTGTTCCCAAAGCATTTTGGAAACTTCCCCGGAACTTGGAAGTGAAGTTCTTCCACGGTCTAAACTGATCTCGAGAGGAACGCCATACAGAGAGACAATTCTGTTGATATAGAGCTTAGCCAACTGAATTGCAGAAATTGTTTCCTTGATGGGAAAGAAGTGAGCCACTTTTGAGAGCCTGTCAATGACAACAAAGATTGCATTGTTGCCCTTCTGCGACCTTGGAAAACCAGTTATGAAGTCCATCTCTACTTTCTCCCATTTCCATTCCGGAGGCTTCAATGGTTGAAGAAGACCAGAAGGTTTTTGATGGACAGCTTTAACTCTGCGGCAGACATTGCACTCGGAGACATACTTGGCACAACATTGTTTCAACCCATGCCACCAATACTGTGTTTTCAAGTCCATGTACATCTTTGTGCTGCCAGGATGGATAGAAAGAACAGAATCATGCGCCTCCTTAAGAACTTGCTCTCTCAAACCCGGGTTGTTCGGAACGAACATCCGGTGTTCAAAGAATAGAGCTCCTTGATCATCGACGTGGAAGGACTCATACCTCGGCAGCTGAATATTGGAGATGATGTTTTTGGTGTAAGCATCACCTCGCTGACTAGCACGAATCTTTTCTTCCAAGAGAGGGGTTGCCAGAAGATCCAGAAGATACCCTTGAGGCACAATCTCAAGGTTGAGCTGGCGGAATTCCTCGCACAAGAGAGACTGTTGTTCTTCCACCATGAGGTTGTTGACATAAGCTTTCCGGTTGAGAGCGTCGTCCATGACATTAGCTTTGCCAGGAGTGTAGTTGATGGTGAGATCGAAGTCATTAATTGCTTCAATCCATCTCCTTTGATGAAGGTTGAGATTAGGTTGTGTGAAGATGTACTTCAGACTCTTGTGATCAGAAAAGATCTCACAACGGTTCCCAAGCAAGTAATGCCTCCATACTTTCAAAGCAAAGACAACTAATGCGAGTTCAAGGTCATGTGTAGGATAGTTGATCTCATGCGTCTTCAACTAACGAGATGCATAAGCAACCACTTGTTTTTCTTGCATGAGGACCGCACCCAATCCTTGCAATGAGGCGTCACAAAAGATCTAGAAAGGCTTTGATGTATCTGGAGGAATCAAGACTGGTGTGGAAGTGAGCTTCTATTTGAGTGTCTCAAAGCTAGCTTGACATGCGGGAGACCAAAGGTATTTCTTGCCTTTCTTGAGGAGGTTGGTAAGAGGCTTCGCAATCTTCGAGAAGTTCTGAACGAAGCGACGGCAATAACTAGCCAAACCAAGGAAACTCCAGACTTCTTTGACATTTTTGGGTGGAAGCCACTCAACAATTGTCCGAACGGTTTCTGGGTTAATGGCAATGCCCTTAGCAGAGATGACGTGACCAAGATAAGTGACTTGAGGCAACCAGAACTCACACTTGGAGAACTTTGCATATAGGCGGTTCTCACGAAGCTTGTTTAGGACACACCGAAGGTGTTCTTCATGTTCTTGCTTTGACTTAGAATAGACTAGAATGTCATCTAGATAGACCACGGCGAACTTGTCAAGATACTCCATGAAAACCGAGTTCATAAGCCTCGAGAAGGTGGCAGGTGCATTGGTGAGACCGAAAGACATGACCGTGTACTCGTACAGGCCATAGCGGGTGGTGAAAGCTGTTTTGGGAACATCTTCCTTGCGAATCTTGATTTGATGATATCCACTTCTCAAGTCAAGCTTAGAGAATACCACAGCTCCAGCTAGCTGATCGAAGAGATCATTAATCCACAGAAGGGGATATTTGTTCTTGATGGTTTTAGCATTGAGATCCCAATAGTCAACACAAAGTCTATCAATGCGGTCTCGCTTCTTCACAAAGATGGTTGGGCTACCCCAAGAAGAAGTACTGTGCTGAATAAAACCCAACTTCTCTTGTTCATCAAGCTGACGTTTGAGTTCAGCTAACTCAACAGGACCCATTATATAAGGCCGCTTGGAGATAGGAGCAGTACCAGGTTCAAGCTCAATCACAAACTCGACCTCTCGGTCAGGAGGCATACCTGGTAACTCTTCAGGAAAAACATCTGGGAACTCATGGACCACCGGAACACTCTGAATAGCATCCATAGCATCATCATTCAGAGTAGCCAAAGAGAAGAGCTGAATTGCAGGAGTCAGACTTGGAGAATAGACTATATGGCCTTCAAGAATTTTCAGAGAAACCGAGCGTTCAACACAATCAATCACAGCTGCATTTGCTATTAACCAATCCATGCCCAAGATATAATCAATGTTGAAATTGCCCAGAATGATTAAGGAAGCCAGGAACAAAGAGCCACCAATCTCAATTTGATTGCCATGGCTGATATGAGAAGCCCTCATGTTTGATCCAGGAGATTGTACCACGAGATGATGCAATAGAGGACCCATAGCCAGATCATGCTCATGTGCAAACTTGTGAGAAACAAAAGAATGCGATGCACCAGAATCAAACAAAACTCGTGCAGGAACTGAGTTAACAGGAAGCATACCCATCACAACTCCAGGTGCATGCTCGGCTTGAGCGATGTTGACACAGTTGGCACGAGCAACAGTGGACCCGGGCTTGGTGTTGATGTTGAGAGCCCGTGGTGCAGGTGCGTGAGCCGCAGTAGTCGAAGTAGGTCTTGGAGGTGGAGGAGGAAGAGCTTTGTTGTTCATAGGACAATTCCATTGCTGATGCCCAGTGTTCCCGCAAGTGTAGCAAGCACCAAACGGACACGGAGCAGAGTAGCCAGGGACTCCACCAGGCGCTCTAGGGTAGTTGTGGTTGTAGCCCCTAGGAGCAGCGTTGAAGGAGTTTGGTGGCCTTGCCGCGTAGCTTGGAGGTCTTGGTGGAGCCAGGAGCGGCGGTGCGGTATTCGGAACCCACACGTGGCGCTTAGAAGGAGCTGTCATAGCTGAAGAGCTTGTTGCGTCACGACTGTGTTTCTTGGACTCCTCGAACACTTGCCTACTGGCTTCTTCCTGTAGAGCTGTATGTTGGAGTTCCAGAAAAGACCCTGGCCTTGCATGAGTGATTTCATATTTGATAGATGCATTGAGCCCTTGCCTGAACCTGTTTTATTTCTTCTTGTCATCAGAGATCTCATCACCACCATACCGAGAAGATTCATGAAGTTTCTGATATAGGTGTCGACATTGTCATTGCCCTGCTTGAGGTTGAGAAACACCTCCTTCATTCTTTCCATGACAATTTCTGACAGGTATTGCTCTTTGAAAGCCCCAGCGAACTGCTCCCAGGTAGGCTGAAAACCAGAGTGGTTTGCCTTCAGGTAATTCTCCCACCATAGAGCTGCGTCTCCTTTGAGAATGCGAGTGGCGCATTTTACCCATTCTTGTTCAGGAACATCAGCAGTTACCAGCAGCCTTGACATCTCACGAAGCCAATCATCAGCATCCAGTGGCTGATCAGACACCTCAAAGTGGCGCGGGTTAAACTTCAGAAAGTCCTTGATGTCTCCTCGCTTGGGAGATGGATGTAGCGGGGCAAACTCATTCCTCCTAACACTTTCTTCAAAGCATTGCTGGTTCTGTTGCATTGTGCCCAAGGCATTAGCAATACTGGCCAACGCAGCTCCCAGTTCAGGTGGTATGTCATCCTCAGTACGGCGTGGTGGTGCCATCCTGTGATTGATATAAAACACAAGTCAGTACCATAATGGAGAATAATAATAATCCAAAATAGTACCAAAATGGAATTAACCAAGATTAAAGGATACAATTTACTGAGGTGATATTAAAATATCAACAAAGTCCAAAGCACCTAGAAGATAGTAAGCATATCGCACACGACTGAACAAGGAGTGTGGTACACAAGCTATCAAAGATTTTTTTTTGCAAATTCCGGCATTAAAATACCACTATATGCGCAAAACCACTTAACGAATCAAGATTAGTAACTCTACCAATTCAATATACTAGAGTGAATGATAAAAGTAGTGGTATGGTCGTGACTCCATCCCGCACTCAAAGCATTACTCCGCACATGAATAAGTAAAACACATATCCCAACTCGCTTCCTTCTTAAGATGAACCTAAAGATTAGCAACTAAGGAAAACAAACACCCCTAACAAGATACCGTCGGATAACAAAGAGTAAGATAAATCACGTCGGTTTACAACGAATCAGATAGATCACGTCGGTTTAGAAAAGCCTGTTGGTATGGAATGTAGCAATAGTTGATAACCAAAAGGCAGATAGTGACAACAAGTTGGATGCAACAGATAGACAAAGAATTACCCCCCCCCCCCACACACACTCACAACCTATGGTACTACGGAACCCAGAACACGTGAATCCTAGTTTGAATTTTTAGAAGAGGATTGAAAATGTTACACTTCCTTACCAGAAAAGGGTGGGTGGGTGGGTAAGAAGAAAAATGGAAGCAGTCCTACTCTCGCGTTTTGTTTTTCCCTAGTATACATAGCTACCAAAATATTTGCTAGACTGACAACGACCATTTTGGCTGAGACCCTGAAGGGCGGAATGGCTCTAATACCAATTGTAACTACCTCAGACCCTACGCTCTAAGTTCAGGCCTGGATGAACCAAAAGTGGATAAGGGATTTTATAGCGGGGGCCCAGGGCCACCCACGTGTAGGCCCGTCGACCGCCCTAACCACTTCCAAGAACATCGGGACAAGAGCGAGCGACGTAGGCAACAAGCGAAGAGATCAAATACATACACAAGTGAGTGTGTATGCAAGCTACCTTACAACAGTTCTCAGAGCCATACCATCTAAAAGAAATAGAACTATTGCAACGCCATACGGCAAGATCCAAATATCCTAGATAGAGATAATAGTTTAGGATAGCTCCTCATACATCAATCAACAGAGTATCAAGCGGAAACGGGAAACAAGATCCGAGTACGGATAAGAAGCAAATCGGCATAAGATGCCACATAAATAAGCACATCCCGCCCACAGATCTCACGGATCCCCATCCCCGAAATCTCTACACCGTGTGATCGTTGCCAGCATCGTCTGTTTCCTCCACTCAGTATCCATCTTGCGAATACACCTGTTCATCTGAATCAAACAATTTATCGTGTGAGACCCTAGGGATACTTAGCAAGTCTTTATGCCTCTAAAGGGGACATATACCTGGGGTGACGCAATTGCAGCAAAACATAATAACTAACAAGTCTATAGATACTCGCTAACCATCCGCCTAACCAATGATAGACGGATCTCTGTTAATTAGAACCAACAGTTATAACATTATAAAGTAACAGATCCATCCTCCTTCCCGCTTACCAACGAGAAAACGGACGAACAACCCATCCATTGGCAGTTTTATCAATCATTCCATGAATATTGCACTAATTACTAGTCAGATGTTTAGTCAAATTAAAGACAGTACTTTAGTTATGCTTGTCTATGATCGAGAAACTGTGCTCCAAGTCGTCCATAACCAAAGACACGGCTTTCAGAAAGATTTACCCTGGAGGGGTGCACAAATAGCAACACACGCACGTTCAACCTCGGAAAAACCAAATCAAAACCCAACGAGGCTTTCACGACAAAGCAATCACAGGATTCATAAAATATTTCAGGGGGCCACCCCACTAAGCTACCTGCGACGAAGTTGGACGGCTCCGAGACGGACCCAGGGTTTGTGTGGACGGCGGTAATCGACTGGGAACCCGAAAGTGTGACTGGGCTTGTCGATACAGCGAAAACGTGTCACGATCCAAAACAGTGCAGGTGCTCCACGCACAATCGTAAATAAAACAGTAAAGCATGGCATAGGTACACGATAGTAATAAAGCCCTAAACTGGTTTGTGGCCCCAAGAAATAAGAAATGAATCAAGCTCTGGCTAAGGGGATTGATTCATGGTCCCACATGCGGATAGTGCGATAGTCAAGGAACAGGTATCAAGTATTCGGGGTCCTACGGGACACAAGTGGACATAAAAACCGAATAACAGATATTGCCCACCGCTGCCTCTTTCATTAGTTCTCCCATTACTACTCAGGTTAAGTTGTTTAGGTACCTTGTTATCCATCAGACACTCACATACCCTACACATGCTGTTCTACGACTCGCATGGCTCAAACAACTCCTGTAGTAGTGGCTCATGGGATGGAGGAACAAGCTCGGTGGGGTTTAAAAGTAAAGGCTATGCAGTACCTGGGATTCAATTTAATGCAATCGCGACTCCATGATACAGGAAGAAGATAGAAGCAATAGGTACTATATGTATGCAAGCATGTGGTAGTGCTTGCCTGGTAGCTCAGTTGAAGCGAGAGATGGATCTGGGTAGTACTCCTGGGATTCCTGATAATTCCCCTGCTCGGCGTCTATTCAAAAAGAACCAAACAAACAAGGGCCAATATAAATAAAGTGCACAAGCATATGAATAAAATGCGACAAGCAACCAAGCATGCCATGATGAATGATGCACAATTTACATGGCATAACAAAGCATGGCATGGGTGAGGTGTGGGGTACAAGAATAAAGCATTTTTATTAGGATTTTAGTCATGTTTTGCTCCCATAAACAGTGCTGTATAATTAATATTTACATGATGCATGCTTCAGTTCATGTCATAGAATGCATAACCAGAACGGGCTCGTGATGATCGTTTTATACATATTATTTGTCAAATTTGGAGTTATAGAATTAAAGTTATTAATTAATTGAGAAAAGGAATTTATTGCAAATTTAATCATCTTGAAAATTTAAATTAGTCAAACATTATTTTGGATGGCATATTTGAAATCCTCATATTTTTATGATTCAAAAACATATATTATTTGTATTATTTGGAAATGTCAACTAAAAGATATTATTTTCTGGATTTAAAAACATATTAACTAATTTCTTGAATTTTTATAAAATAGAAAAGAGCTCAAAACTTTTTACACACAACATCGGTTAGACTGAGGCACGGACGGGCGGGGCCGCTGCTAACTTAGCAGCCGTCGACACAGCGGGGTTGTTCCGGCTTTTCTCACCGCGGATTCACCCAGCCGCAGTCACCGACCGGTGGGGCCGAGGCAACGACAGGGCCACACGCGGGCGGGTGAACGGAACATAGCCACGTGGCGGATCCAGGGGCGCGTGGGTTGGGGCTGCCTAAAAGGCAGGTATCTTTTTGTAAAATGGTCAGCGCCACTGACAAGCGGGGTCCGGGGGACCTGTGTTTGATCGATGGAAACCGCGGGGTGGTTTTTGCAAAATGTTGGCGGCTGCTGTCGAAACTGAAAACGGATCTGAGAAAAACCTGGAGGAACCAGCCTGTCTTCGATCGACGAGGGCGACGTAAGGGGGCAGCATATGGAGATTTCGTAAAAACGAAAGTCGGAGATCTTGCGAAGATCTAGAACTTTGACGAAGGAAGTATCTCCCAACGAGAAACGTACGTGACGGAAATCCTCGACGAACAGAGCCGGTTCAGTTTGACAGGAAAACAGTTAACGGAGAAAAATTCAGACCCGACTTTAGCAGATGATCCCTTCGGCTGTGGTGCATCAAATCGGGCGCCATTTTCCCTAAAGGGAGCTGGGATGTAGGAGAGCAGATTTCATGTTCAGAGTTTCGCCAGGGGAGGAACGTAGGTGATAGGAAAAGAACAGGGAGATGGGACCTGGGAGGAAAAACGTGTTGCAGCAGACGCGGTGTCGCGTTCTAGAGCACGGCACGACAGCGAGCTGGTGCTGCGGAGCTGCCGTTGCTGCTGGTGCATGCAGAGCGTGGCGCGCGTGCGATGCAGCGATGGTGATGCTTCGGACGGGTAGAGCAAGCAAGGTTGAGGGAGGGAACCTGGGCGCGTGGATGCTCACCGAGGTGTGTCGGTGTAGGAGGCGGGCTTGGGGTGCAGGAGACGACGACGCTTGATAGATGAAGCTCGCAGAGGGGTTCAGACACAGTGGCAGCAAGGTGGCTCCGGCGGGGTGGCTGCTCCTCCTCCGTGTACACAGCGGCGGCGAAGCTCCCAGCAGTCTTCCCCAACTCCCACGATCCTCTTCTCCGTCTCTCCAACGCCAGATGGAACTAGCCCGGCTAGGGGTTTAGGTGGTGCCCGGAGTGGCCATGGCTAGGCTTGGTGCTCTTGGGTAGGAAGAAGGGGGTCTCCTCCAGATCCCGATCGGGGTTAGGTGGGCGAAGAGTGTACGGGGCTGCTGCTGCTGCTATGATTTATTGGAGAGAGAGGGGAGTAGAGACACGAGGGTACAGGAGCACGTGAGGCCACATGGGAAAGGAATAGGGCTTGCACTGGGTCTGATCGGGTCACAGCTAGGGAGAGGACGCGCGCGAGCGGGCTAGCGTGCCTCTGCTGCTGCGGCTTGCAAGCCTCCGGCTGCGACAGGGAGAGGCCAGGGCGTCGCCACGCTAGGGCTAGGACTGCTAGGGTTCTGCCGACTGGGGTGGGCTTCAGGTTAGGTTAGTAGATGGTAGCTAGGTTCCTTTTATTCTTTTTCAAAATTTTGGATTAAATTCAAACAAAACCAAGAAGGATCAAAATAAGAGAGATAAAGAGTGAGAGGGAGCATGTGTGCATGGCCCATACATGCATGAATAATTGCACCACTATTAGTTGTAAAAACAACTATAATTTTCAAGGCCAATTATTCTAACTTGTTTCAAAGTTTGAATAAGAGCCACACACAATATTTAAAAGGGGAGATCAAAAGCATAAAAGATATCAAAAACCATTAAAAGTGGAAGTAGATCATGGTGGTATGGAATACCTTGCATGGGCCATGCAAGACATTTATTGCAACCCATGGAGGTGTATAAGATGGATGAGAGGAGAAAAACACATGGGCTTGATTTAAGATTCAAATAGAGAAAAGATGACCCCACATGTAGATAAAAGTGGAATTAGATCAAGGGTTGATGTTACCATGTTAGAAGAAAGTTAAGAATAAGAGAGATGCCCTCAACTCAAATTGGGCATTATATACAAGTATCAAGAACCAACCACATGATATCAAGACGCAAATACAACATATCAAGAAGCAATTATTATTAAGATAAATACAATTGATAAATGCATATGAAACAAGAACCAAATGAAAAGGGTTTTATATGATGCTCGAATGCAATGTGGCATGATAACATGAGCATGATATAATTATGATGCCACAATTATATGTAGGAAGGTAGCATTTTATTATTAGACCATGTAGCATTACAGATGTTAGACAGATGGGATGCTACACTCATCTCCTTCACCAGCACTTTGCGTCGTTTCCTTCTCCCTACACCTCCCACGAACCTAGAGCTTCTCTGCTCCCCAAAAATCTCCAGCGCCGCCCATCCAAGATCACCGACACACCGGCAAAATGGCTTCTGCATCATCTTCCGGCACGGTGACGACGGCAGCGACGACAGCAATAGCGGAGAAGTTGAGCAATCGCGGGGTTTGGATCCCATGTGTCCTCGATGATGCCAAGCTCCATGGCATGGAAGAAGGGATCCTCCGTGCCGGCGACTGGCGGAGCAGTTTCAGCGAAACCATCCCCAACCCTCGCGACGGCGAGCGAGAGCACTTCGGCACTCACCTCGACAGAGGTTTGAGCTTTCCTTCCTCAGATTTCTTCTCTGAGGTTATAGATCACTACGGAGTTCATCTCCACCATCTCCCCCCGAACTCTCTCTTAGAGATGAGCGCGTACACATCTTTGTGTGAGGGGGTATCTCGGTGATGTCTATGCACTTCTATTCTTGTAGACAGTTGTTGGGCCTCCAAGTGTAGAGGTTTGTAGAATAGCAGCAAGTTTTCCCTTAAGTGGATCACCCAAGGTTTATCAAACTCAGGGAGGAAGTGGTCAAAGGTATCCCGTCTCAAGCAACCCTACAATCAAGATACAAGAAGTCTCTTGTGTCCCCAACACACCCAATACACTTGTCAGGTGTATAGGTGCACTAGTTCGGCGAAGAGATAGTGAAATGCAAGTGGTATGGATAATTATAAGTGGTAACGGTGATAGAAAATAGCTCGATGGCGTGGAAAAGACTAAAGGCAAACTGAAATAATGATGGAAGCACACAAACATGTAACAGATCTAATTGCAAACGGTGTTTCAATGTTTAGAAACAAGGCCTAGGGATCATACTTTCACTAGTGAACACTCTCATATAAATATCTTCTTCTTTATGATACTACGCTGTACTACTCTCCGGTTGGAGACTCTAATCCATGGTAGGGCTATAACAGCACACCTCAAAGTAAGCCTTTCCAATCTAGAAAACCCCACACTGTCACCTTGAGCACTAGATGGTTCCAACAAACACCACAGTTTCATAGAGACATCCAACTCCAAATATAACTCATAACAAGTATTTGTAATCTCTAGCCTAAGTGCCACCATGGTGTGCATGCTGTCACTTTCACACACATGGGGAGAGCAGAGATCTATTAAATCACTTGAGTAGCAAGGTAGATCTATAGATTACAAGATCATGAACACAATATGATCATGCATAGAGAGAGAGATGAACACATAGCTACCGGTAGAACCCTTACCCTCGATAGAGAACTACTCCCTCCTTATCATGGGAATCAGCAACGGCGATGGAGATGGTGGTGGAGATCGATGGAGATGGCTCCGGGGGCACTTCCCCGTCCCGACAGGGTGCCGAAACAGAGACTTTCTGTTCCCCGAATCTCCCCTTCAGTGGCGGCGGCGCTGCGGAACTTTTCGTGGCTGGAGGCTTGACTATTTAGGGTTTTTGCCTCGGGAGGAATATATAGGCGAAGAAGGCAAGGTCGGTGGCCAGCCAGGGGGCCCACACCATGCCCTGGTGCGACCTGGGGGTACCCGCGCCTGGGAAGGGGGTGTGGCCACCCTGTAGCCCCTCTCCGACTCTCCTTCTGGCTCCGTGAGTCTTCCAAGAAAATAGGAACTTTGGCTTTTGTCCCGTCTAATTCCGAGAATATTCATTTTCTAACTTTCCTGAAAAACAAAAACAGCAGAAAACAGGCAACTGGCACTGTGGCTCTTGTTAATAGGTTAGTCCAAGAAATCATATGAAATGTACTCCAAAGTGTGGACAAAACATAAGAAAGTAGATAAAACCAAGCATGGAACATCAAAAATTGTAGATACATTTGCAATGTATCAACATCCCCAAGCTTAACTCCTGCTCGTCCTCGAGTAGGTAAGTGATAAAAAGAAAGAATAATTTTTGAGGTGACATGCCATCATAAACTTGATCAAAGTATTTGTAGAACATGAAAATCTGGGATCATAGTACTTCAATCATAACATGAAATACAAAGTTCTAGCAATAAGACAAAGAAACTATGTTGCAACATGAAAAGACACAAACAAAAGATTCATGAATAACAATGCTTTGCAAGACGTTTGTTTGTTTCACATAAAGAAAACATAGCATAGTGGCATTCGGCTTGTCCCTCATAGAGTAGCAAACATAAATGCATAGGAAACCTTCAAAGTTCATAAGAGTGACTAGATACAAATAGTTTAAAACAAGCAATATCAAGTTATGCATCAATCAATTAGTCTTGGGACAATGCACATAGAACTAAGAATGGCCACTATAATCTCAAAGTAAGTGCATAAAGATAGACGGTGGAGACTCAATATATATAAGTGGAAGAAAGGCCTTCATAGAAGGAAGCAGAGATTCAAGTTTCATAAAGAGCTTCCAAAAATTATGGTACTTAATAGCTTTCAGCTCTCATTGCCCTATCATAAGCATCTTGAAAGTGATTAAGGTTAAAGTGACACAACTAAGAGGATATGCTTGACAAGTTATAAGCTGAAATCTCATGCCCCTTACTTAGGAAGACCGAACCTCATGCTACTCAACTTTAATCGGGCGCCATTTTTATAAGAAGAATCCTTCATAGACAGCTCATTATGGTTACACTGCAGGTTTCCACCATGACAGCATGGATTAGCCCGGCGGCCTAGGCGTTTCTCTAACACACATACAAACTCCATGATCTTACAAGTTCCACTTTTATTTCACACCGCCGGGATCCATAAGCAAAAGAACATGATATCAACAGGGTACAAAGTACAAGTGCAATGTTGAAAGCGTTCCCCATGATACATGGTTCTGCTAATTTCAACTTATAAAGCGTAAGAATATATGCAACAAAGAAGGACCCAATGGTTCAAGTTTATTAAATGCAAGAAAAGTAAAGTGTGCCATCAAGTTCGTGAGAGCTTTAATCACTAATTTTAACATAACAAATTTAATTCGGAAGGAAGACAAAAACAAGAATATACTTGGAATAGCATAAGCTAGTAGGTAGGTATGGTGGACTCTTTGGGATAACCTGGTTTAAGAAATTGGATGCATGAGTGGAACTCATACTTGGTTGTGGAGGCTAGCAAAAGAACTGGGAGCGATAAACTAAGAGAGCAATAATGGCCATAATCATGCAGAGCAACAAAACATCATTGATCAAAGCATAAAGTGATACTACAAGTTGAAAACTAAAGGATCATAAAGGCTATGGTGACTTGGGATAGTCATAACATGGTGTGAGCATGCGCCAAGTCAAGCCAAATAAAGCATCAAAGGAGAATACCACTATACTATGATTTAATATGCTAAAACAATGCATGATTCATCCAAGGCACATTAAGCAATCTCAATTTTTTATAACAACTCATGCTACAGCAAAGAATACTAAGCATAAAGCCAAAACAATATCAAGCATGGCATGACAAAGCATAGGCCACAGTCAAAAACAAGCTCTCTTTACCACTTAAGCATGAACTTTCCTACTTTTTTCCAATCCAAACCAAACTATTTGAAAACCAATGTATGAAAGAGGGGGTCCAACCAATTTATTCAGAAAACTAAGAAAACCAAGCAAACGAAAAACTAAATCGAAAACAAAAAAGAAGACGCTCCAAGAACAACACAACTGTGCATGAAACAATAAAAATGAAGTGTTTGAAAGAAACCTGGGATTTTTATTGATGAAGAAGGGGATGCCTTGGGCATCCCCAAGCTTTGATGCTTGTACTTATTGGATATTTCTTGGGGTGACATGCGTGGCATCCCCAAGCTTGAGCTTTAGTCCATCCTTCATCTCATTACTCATTCCTTCCATACACCTAAATTTTTTCCTTCATACAAAACTTCACACAATCTTTATTAGCAACATTAGTGCACTCAAGATAATAGGTCTTTAGGTCAGTTCTAACACCAATAAACTTCCATTAAAACACTAGCTTCTGTAGCACTTCCCTCAAAAAGCTCAATTTCCCCAAAAAAACTCAAAAAGGAACCAACAAGAAGCAAATGCAAAAAATGGCAGAAATCTTCAAAACAGACCAGCAGGTAAAGATGAATTTTTTTAAAGACCTTCTGTTGCTCAAATCAAAAAGTGTTGGAACTAACGAAAGTTAGGTAACAACCCGGGGCAGAGGCACAAAAAATCACGCCTCAAAAGGACGTACAGAGATTATACACAAATTTTTACGGTGAAGCACAGAAATCTGTTTCGGGACAGCAACTTTCCCAAGCATTACTTCTCTCTCATTAGAGGTTACTCTTGGCACAAAAAGCAATTAAAAAGGATAAAGAACGGTTATTACAGAATTAATAACTTCCAAGACTCATATAAAACTTTTGGGTTGTCTCCCAATAAGTACTTTTGTTTAACGCCTTTAAGTTAGGCATGATAGTTTGAGAAGATGCTCACATAAGAAATATGAATTGAAGTAAAACAGAGTATAAAGAAGCAAATATAAAACACATTTGAGTCTAACTCACTTCCTATGCATAGGAATCTTGTAAAGAAACAAGTCATGAAAGCACAAAGAAACAAGCATAGGAAAGCAAAACAAGTGCAACTTCAAGACTTTCAACATAAAGAGGGGAAACTTAATATTATTGATATGCATAAAACCATGTTTCCCTCTCTCATAATAACTTTCAGTAGCATCATGAATAAAATTATCAATATAACTATCACATAAAACATTCTTATCATGAGCCACATGCATATAATCATTATTACTCTCCACATAAGCATAGTTATTCTTATTAATTATAGTGGGAGAAAATTCAAAAAAATAGCTATAATTATTATTCTCATCACCATAATCATCAAATATAGGAGGCATATTGTAATCATAATGAATTTTATCCTCAATAGTAGGTGGACTGAAAATATCATATTCATCATTGTAATCATCATATATTGGAGATATAGTATCATCAAAGTAAATTTTCTCCTCCGTGCTTGGGGGACTAAAAATATCATGCTCATCAAAACCAGCTTCCCCAAGCTTAGACTTTTCCATAGCATTAGCAATAATGGTATTCAAAGAATTCATACTAATAACATTGCTATTAGCATGCAAATAAAGTTCCATAGGTTTTTTAATTTTCTCTTCAAACACTTCATGTCCTAACTCAAGATAAATACTATAAAGATCTCTAATTTTGTTGTTGTTTTCCATTAAGCCTAAATAGTGAAAACAAGAAACAAAAAGACAAAATTGCAGAATCTAAAGGAAATAACTTCGAGCACTCACACCGGAGGATGTGAGTACCTTTTACCTTACCTTCCTGGCAATGGCGCTAGAAAATAGGCGTTTGCCATGGGAGGTTCTTCCTCTTTAATCCTCCGGTGTGAATACCTTTTACCTTACCTCCCCGACAATAGAGCCGGAAAATAGCTTGATGTCTACGCACTTCTATTCTTGTAGACAGTTGTTGGGCCTCCAAGTGTAGAGGTTTGTAGAGCAGCAGCAAGTTTTCCCTTAAGTGGATCACCCAAGGTTTATCGAACTCAGGGAGGAAGTGGTCAAAGGTATCCCCTCTCAAGCAACCCTGCAATCAAGATACAAGAAGTCTCTTGTGTCCCCAACACACCCAATACACTTGTCAGGTGTATAGGTGCACTAGTTCGACGAAGAGATAGTGAAATACAAGTGGTATGGATAATTATAAGTGGTAACGGTGATAGAAAATAGCTCGATGGCGTGGAAAAGACTAAAGGCAAACTGAAATAAAGATGGAAGCAAGCAAACATGTAACAAATCTAATAGCAAACAGTGTTTCAATGTTTAGAAACAAGTCCTAGGGATCATACTTTCACTAGTGAACACTCTTATATAAATATCGTCTTCTTTATGATACTACGATGTACTACTCTCCGATTGGAGACTCTAATCCATGGTAGGGCTATAACAGCACACCTCAAACTAAGCCTTTCCAATCTAGAAAACCCCACACTGTCACCTTGAGCACTAGATGGTTCCAACAAACACCACAGTTTCATAGAGACATCCAACTCCAAATATAACTCATAACAAGTATTTGTAATCTCTAGCCTAAGTGCCACCATGGTGTGCATGCTATCACTTTCACACACATGGGGAGAGCAGAGATCTATTAAATCACTTGAGTAGCAAGGTAGATCTATAGATTACAAGCTCATGAACACAATATGATCATGCATAGAGAGAGAGAGATGAACACATAGCTACCGGTAGAACCCTTAGCCTCGAGAGAGAACTACTCCCTCCTCATCATGGGAATCAGCAACAGCGATGGAGATGGTGGTGGAGATCGATGGAAGTGAAACCCAATTTATTGATGACCCACAAGTATAGGGGGTGTATCGCAGTATTTTCGAGGGAAGTGAAACCCAATTTATTGATTCGACACAAGGGGAGCCAAAGAATATTTATAAGCCTTAACAACTGAGTTGTCAATTCAGCTGCACCTGGAAACAATCTTGCTCACAACAGTTTATCAGTAACAACAGTTTTGTAGTAGGAATAGTAAAGTAACAACAGTAGTAAAGCAAAGACAGTAGTAACAAACGCAGTAAACAGTGGGATTCGAGTGCGGTAGGCATAGGGATGGATGGACGGGCGTTGCATGGACAAGACAATTCAAATAGCAATCAGAACATAGGGCAATTGAAGATAAATAAGATAAAGCATCCAAATACTAGACAATCCTAGGCATGTGTTCCATATATAGTCATACGTGCTTGCAATGAGAACTTGCACAACATCTTTTGTCCTGCCAGCCCGTTTGCAACGGGGCCTCTAGGGAACTACTGGCAATTAAGGTGCTCCGTTAATAGAGCACCGGAGCAAAGCATTAACACTCCGTGAACACATGTGATCCTCACATCAAAGCCTTTCCCTTCCGGTTATCCCGATTTCTGTCACTTCGGGGCCATTGGTTCCGGACAACAACGTGTGTATACAACTTGTAGATAAGACCAAAAACAATATTATCATAATGAATCAATAACATGTTCAGATCTGAAATCATGGCACTCGGGCCCTAGTGACAAGCATTAAGCACAACAAGTCGCAACAAAGTCATAAAGCACTAATAAAAGATACTAGGCACCATGCCCTAACAATCAGATGCCATTGCATGAATGATCTCATCCAATCCCTACCATCCACATAGGCTACAGCGGGGGATTACTCACTCATAGATGGGGGAAACATGGATGGTCGATGGAGAAGCGATGGTGATGATGATGGCGATGATCTCCTCCAATTCCCCGTCCCGACAGGGTGCCAGAATGGAGTTTCTGGTGCTGTTTCGTGGAATCTAGTGGTGGCGGCGAAGCGGAACTCCTTCTTGAAAAACGTCGAACCCCCCGAAGTTTTTAGGTCAGAAGGCTCCTTATAGGTGAAGAGAGAGGCCGAGGGGGTGCCTGGGGGGCCCACACCACCCCCTGGCGCGGCCTGGCCTAGCCCGCACCAGCAGGTGGTGTGGCCACCCCTGGCTCTTCTCCGTCTCGTATTCTGGCTCCTGTAGTCTTCAGGTGAAATAGGATTTTGGCATATTTTCCGAGATTTTTCCTGTTAGTTGATTTTCTGCATAAAAAGTAGACACCAAGGCAATTTTGCTGAAAACAGCGTCAGTCCGCATTAGTTGTATCCAAATCACACAAGTATAGAGGAGAAACAATAGCAAAAGTGTTCGGGAAAGTAGATACGTTTTGGACGTATCAACTCCCCCCAAGCTTAGCTTATTTCTTGTCCTCAAGAAATTCAGTTGAAAACTGAGTGCGACAAAAGAACTTTCACGAACACATTTGCTTCATAAGATGTAAATATTCTCAGCAATGCGATCAACTACTTAAACAGTTCATAATAAAGAGTATGCAACTGAGTCTACTTAATAATCATTGCAAGCTATGAAGAGATTCCAACTCAAGAATAATAAGTAGCATGAGGCACACACATAAACAACATTATAATGCTCATAGAAAGGTATGATAGAGTGGTATCTCGCTTGCCTTTGATTATGAATATCAAGGCACGTCTGAAGTTCAAGGGATGACTAGAAGTAAAGATATCAAGGATACAAACATCAAAGTCATAATACAAATAATCAAGTAATGGAACAAACACAAAGAATGACAACTATGCTCTCAAGAAGGTGCTCAAAGAATAAATGGAGACTCAACAAGTAAATAAAAAGATTTTGAATAATTTTGAAAAGCTTCCAAATGCTGAAAGTATGGTACTCATTAGCTTTGAGCTCTCATTGCCCCTATCATACGTATCTTTAAATGGTTAAGGTTAAGTGACACAACTAAGAGGATATGCTTGACAAGTTATAAATCAAAGTCTCATGCCCCTTACTTACGAAGACCGATCCTCATGCTACTCAACTTCAGTCACAAGTAAGCTCTTGTCATTGTAAGTATATACGTATCATAGAGAACTGCCAACGGGGTACCCCTTGCACATGACACGGGAGCTATCCCATAATCAAAATAACAAGGCAAGCAGACAATGAGCATCTCGGCGATCTTTTTATTTACTATGTGCATAGATTTTTATTGAGGATGCTTCATAGAATGCTCATTATGGTTATGCTGCAAGTTTCCACCATGATTAGGCATGGCTTAGGCTAGCGGCCCAGGCGTTTCTCTAACATACATACAAACTCCATGATCTTACAAGTTCCACTTTTATTTCACACTGCCGAGATCCATAAACAAAAGAACATGATATCAACTAGGTACAAAGTACCTATGACGCGTTGAAAGCGGTCCCCATGATACATGGTTCTGCTAACTTCAACTCATAAAGCGCAAGCATATGCGCAACAAAGAAGGACGCAATGGTTCAGGTTTATTAAGTGAAAGAAAATAAAGTGTGCCATCAAGTTCGTGAGAGCTTTACTAACTAACTTTCTCAAAACAAGCAAACATTTTATTCGGAAGAAAACAAGGCATATTGAATATGCATGGAGGTAGCAAATGATGCTAATGGGTAGGTATGGTGGACACTTTGGAAATATTTGGTTTAGGGAGTTGGGAACTTGAGTAAAACATACTCAGTGAAAGTGAAGGCTAGCAATAGTAAGGGAGCGACAAACGAGAGAGAAATGGCTATCATTATCATGCTTGCAACAAAACAGGACTACTCATGGCATGAAAGTGATTCAAGATCCCCACAGGCAAAATAATTCATCAAGGCTTAACTAATTATCACAGTCATGTGCATGCGTGAGCATATGCCAAGTCAATTCAAATGAAACATTCAGAGGAGGATACCGCGGTGTCATACCAATTTATGAATAGAGCAATGCAACAAACATTCATAAGACATGCTACAAACTATTAGCGAGCTGGAGCTAATCATAAGAAAGCAAGAACTACTAAGCATCCAAAGATAACATACACCCTACTTGAACGGACTAAGCAAGCCCACAGTGATGAGTATATGTAAAAAAATGAAAACAAATAGAGTTCGTTACCAGCCTCTTACCACGCCTCAAGTTGTCATTAATCCTCATTATTGCTCTTCACTTGTGTGGCTTGAATAATAATATGAAACCAATATTACACTGATGACTGCTGAACCCTGTAGCAAACTCACAAAACCAAAGAAGAATGACAGATATTTTTGGTGTTTTCGATTTTTTTAAACAAGAACTCACAAAACCAAAGAGGACTGCTAAACCCTGTAGCAAAATCTTTTTGGGTTTTTCGAATAGTTCAAACAAAGGAAAAAGGGAAAAGCAAACCAAGGCAAAAAGAAGAAGCAAACCAAAGAGAAACAACAGAAATATTTTTGGTCTTTTTGTGTTTTTAGAAAGCAAAAGCAAAGAAAGAGAACGAAAACTAAAAAGAGAACGAAAACATGAATATACAAAGTACCGACGCAACATGCTATGGAGATGAGTGCGGTGTCGGCGTACCTCCCCCCAAGCTTAGGCTTTTGGCCTAAGTGGGTATCAATCCATGTACGGATAGGGGTTCCAAGCGGGCGGATCTTGGTAAGAATGGTCGTAGCTGGGCCCACGAGAAGAAGAAGAAGCTCCCCAATCATAAGCGAGCTGCTGATATGAAGACTCTCCCTCATTCGAGGGCTGGACCGAATCAGCCGTAACCTTCCTTGTTGTGTCCTGCTCCTGTTGGGAGAGCTCTCCAAAGTACGTGTCAAGCTCCTCCTCAGTGAGGGACCATCCTTCCCTGTTATCAAGGTTAAACAAAACAGGTGCAGGCAAAATAACAACACGCTTGGACTTGCTCTTTCTCCAACCACCTTTGAGAAAGGTTATTTCATAAGATAACTCACTCATACTAGCCCACGAGGAAACAAATTTATGTTGTATCATGGAATTAAGATCAAGCCTTTCTATGAGAAACTGTAGGTCTAGATGATGAGGCACTAAACCATGCAATGCTAGTAAACAAGAAGCAATGAGGCCTCCACAAATTCCACCTTTCTCACAGTTAGCAGCAAGACGGGAAGCTATCAAAGCACCTAAGTTGTAAGACCTATCTCGTTTAAGAGCAGCAGAGATAAATGCTAGATCAAACAAAGATAACTTATTGGCAGTTTTCCTAGCAAGAACACACTTGGCAATAAAGTAGGCAAAGTAGCGAATGGACGGAAAATGAATGTTACGGATTTTTCCACTCTCCTTCGAGAAGCTACTCCCTTGGCAAATTTCTACGTATAAATCCATGAGTGGTTCAGGTCTCTCCTTAATCTTTCTACATGATCCCCACTGAGGTACCTTAATAGCTGCACAAAAATCATCAAGAGAAAGGTCGACAGCTATATTGTAAATTTTGTAATGGACCATGGGGTTAGGCAAAGAGTGACTAAATTGGAAGTCCTGCACCACAGACATGGTTAGATTCACAAATTGACAAGGTTCATCTTCCAAAAAGTGCTCTAACCCTGCATTAGAAACCAAAGTGTGGAAATCTTGTAGAATTCCTGCATCTCTCATGAACTCAGAGCATGGATAAATGGAGGGAAAAACTTCCTCCTCCCGGTGGACCTTCATGACCTCAGGCACCCAAAGCTCATGTTGGTTTAGGTGGTGTTCACTCATCTTCTATTCTGAAATTTAAACACCTAGTAAACAAGTGATTGCAAAGTAAATATAATGAAGGATTCTACTCATAGGGACTTGCAAGAGGCCAAAACATGCATCAAAACTATATCTCTAAGCATCAAACAAGCTTACAAGCTCTCATAACCAGTCACCTACATCAGCAAAATACTCAATATATAATCCACTAAACACAAATCTACTTGGACAAGGGGAGGAGTCACATACCAGGGAACAAATGCTCTAAATTTCAGCAAGAAAGATGGGCTGAGCAAGGAGATCGAAAAAATCGAGAGCAAGCACAGCAAGAACGCGATTTTGAGCAATGAACTGGCGCTTACTCGGGAGAGAGAAGAAAGTGGCAGGTGAGAGAGTTAGTGGGGGGCCAGGGGTGGCCCACACTAGGGCTTGGCGCCACCCAAGGCTGGCCGCGCCACCATGTGGTGTGTCTGCCTGGTTGGCCCCCCTGGTACCTCCCAGGTACTCCTCTGCCCCTTTTTTCACGTACAAATTTAATATGAATTTTCTAGAATTTTCCGAGACACTTTATTTTTGGGCAATTTTCAGAAATAGAAGAATGATTTTTCTGACAGACAGATATTTTTTTTCTTTTGGAAACATGATGCAAGGACAAAACAAGGCTAGAACTACAGAAGTTCTAACATGCAAGCAACTAACAACAAAAATAAAACTAAACGAAAGCAAAAACTAAAATGCAAAGGATAGTAATAAACGGGGATAATCATAATGAAAACATTGTTTTGTTCAATGGAATCCTTTTGTTAACAAGGTTGATCAAGTCTTGCTACCAAAACAATTGCGTATGAGACAAAACTTTGTACTCCACTAATGATTATGTTACCTTAACCTTGATAGCAATGGTCCCAATCATAATAGTTTCAATTTTTTCTCTTGGTATGGGACAATATATTTCTCCAACTTGAATGCCTTCAACATGTTCAATTGTATTCAAACCATAAGTCCTTTCAATCTTCTTGGGGAAATAGACAGTATGTTCCTTGTCATTAACATTGAAGGTCACCTTTCCTTGATTACAATTAATAACAGCTCCTGCAGTATTAAGAAAAGGTCTCCCAAGAATAATAGACATATTATCATCTTCGGGCATTTCAAGCACAACAAAATCAGTTAATATCAAGCAATTGTGAGCCACCTGAACAGGTACATCCTCACATATACCCACATGAATAGTGGTAGATTTATCAGCCATTTGCAAAGATATATCAGTCGGTATTAATTTTTCAAGTTGAAGCCTCTTATAGAGAGAGAAAGGCATAACACTAACTCCAGCTCCCAAATCACACAAAGCAGTTCTAACATAACTATTCTTAATAGAGCAAGGGATAGTTGGAATCCCTGGGTCTCCAAGTTTCTTAGGAACCTTACCATTGAAGGAATAATTAGCAAGCAAAGTAGAAATTTCTTCATTAGGGATCTTCCTTTTATTCGAGACAATGTCCTTCATATACTTTGAGTAAGGAGGCAATTTAATACCATCAGTCAAAGGAATTTGCAAGAATAAAGGCTTCATTCACTCCCAAAACTTATTATAGTGTTCATCTTCCTTTGACTTCTGTTTCTTATCAGGGAAAGGCATAGGTTTTTGGACCCAAGGTTCTCTTTCACTACCATGTTTCTTAGCAATAAAATCTTCTTTGGTGTATTTAGTATTCTTAGTATGGTTTTCAGGTTCTTCTTCAACTTTTCTTCATTAGGAACTTCATTTTCTTCATTACCACTTTCAGTTTCAGCATCAGATATAAATATACTATTAGGATCTATAGCAGGTTCAAAGGGTTCTACAATAGTTTTATGTTTCTTTTTCCTTTTCTTACGAGTAGAACCACTATGTTCAGCTTGTTGAGAATCCTGCTCAATTCTTTTGGGATGCCCCTCAGGATGTAGAGGATCCTAGGTAGCAGCACCACTTCTAGTTCTAATTTCATAAGCATGTTTTTCTTTAGCAGCATTAACTAGCAAGTCGTTTTGCACTTTAACGAGTTGATATATTTGACTTTGAACCATTTGAAAGTGTTTAACAATCATTTTAACATCATTAGAGGTTCTTTCCACAATATCTTTCACCTCAACAATAGCTTTAGTATTTTCCATTAGATGATTTTGCACCCTTTTATTAAAGTTATCTTGCTTAACAATAAAGATATCATATTCTTCTAAGCATTAATCAGGAGGTTTAGAGTAAGGGATATCACCTTCATCAAAGTGTTGGAGAGAGTGTACGTCAATAATGGATGAGTAGGGAATAGGCTTACATAATTCTTCTATAGGAGGTAAATTCTTGACATCCACAGCTTTAATTCCCTTCTCCTTAAGACATTTCTTAGCTTCCTTCATCACTTCATCATTTAATTCAATAACTCCCCTCTTCTTTGATGTTGGAATAGGCACGGGAATAGATGGTTCAGGTACAATTACTTCAGGTATAGCTTGTTTAGGAGGAGTCCAATCTTCATAATTCTTGCTTATTTTAGCCATTAATTCCTCAGCTTCCTTAGGAGTCCTATTCCTGAAAACACAATCAACACAACTATCTAGGTATGTCCTAGCTTCTTCGGTTAGTCCATTATAAAATATATCAAGAAGCTCATTCTTAGGTAATGGACTTCCAGCCTGTGCATGAATCAAAGCACAAAACCTTTCCCAAGATTCGGGCAATACCTCTTTTTCTCCCTGTTTAAAATCAAAAAGTTCCTGCAAAATAGCATGTCTAGCACTGGGAGGAAAATATTTCTGTAGGAAAGTACTAATCAAGCACTTAGGGCTATCAATAGATCCAGGAGGTAAATTACTAAACCAAGTTTTAGCTTCTCCTTTCAATGAAAAGGGAAAAATCTTAGCAACAAAGTAAGTACGCATCTTAATATCATCAGAAAACAAGCCACTCATGGTAGAAAGTTCATTCATATGTGCTACCGCACTTTCATTCTTAGTCCCACAAAAAGGTTCTTTCTCGACAATAGCTATGTAAGATAGATCGAGAGAGAAATCATAATCTTCATCTGTAATGTTTATGGGAGAAGCAGCAAACTTAGCAATAGGAGACAATTTGGGTCTAATAGTACGCCTCTCAAGGAGACTCTTAGCAGCGCGCCTATCATGGGTGTTCTTACATTCTTTAATAAACTCATCGGTCATCTCAACATAACCATCTTCAATATCATAACTCTCACTAGACTCAGGTGAGCTAACAGGTGTGGTAGTGTCTTCATTAGGAGTTTCGGTATTTCCAGCTATAGTTCTAGCAATCGTAGCATCTAGGAAAGGACCTAATGAACCACTCTTATCAAGCACAGTAGAAGCAGCATCATAAGCATCAGAAGTTTCAGATTCAGCAGTAGTAGCAGTGTGTGTAGCATGTGTATGTGGTGGTGTAAGGAACTTAGTCATAACAGACGGTGAATCAAGAGCAGCAGAGGTGTTTAGAACCGTACCTCTTCTTGTAGTGGATGGTAAAATATGAACCTTGCCATCACGAGACTTACCCATGATGGATGGATAGCAGCGAACAACAGAGAATCCAAGTGAACTTGATAAATAAAGCGATGCTCCCCGGCAACGGCGCCAAAAATAGTCTTGATGACCCACAAGTATAGGGGGTGTATCACAGTATTTTCGAGGGAAGTGAAACCCAATTTATTGATTCGACACAAGGGGAGCCAAAGAATATTTATAAGCCTTAACAACTGAGTTGTCAATTCAGCTACACCTGGAAACAATCTTGCTCACAGCATTTTATCAGTAGCAACAGTTTTGTAGTAGGAATAGTAAAGTAACATCAGTAGTAAAGCAAAGACAGTAGTAACAAAAGCAGTAAACAGTGGGATTCGAGTGCGGTAGGCATAGGGATGGATGGACGGGCGTTGCATGGACAAGACAATTCAAATAGCAATCAGAACATAGGGCAATTGCAGATAAATAAGATAAAGCATCCAAATACTAGACAATCCTAGGCATGTGTTCCATATATAGTCATACGTGCTCGCAATGAGAACTTGCACAACATCTTTTGTCCTGCCAGCCCGTTTGTAGCGGGGCCTGTAGGGAACTACTGGCAATTAAGGTGCTCCTTTTAATAGAGCACCGGAGCAAAGCATTAACACTCCTGAACACATGTGATCCGCACATCAAAGCCTTTCCCTTCCGGTTATCCCGATTTCTGTCACTTCGGGGCCATTGGTTCCGGACAACAACGTGTGTATACAACTTGTAGATAAGACCAAAAACAATACTATCATAATGAATCAATAACATGTTCAGATCTGAAATCATGGCACTCGGGCCCTAGTGACAAGCATTAAGCACAACAAGTCGCAACAAAGTCATAAAGCACTAATAAAAGATACTAGACACCATGCCCTAACAATCTGATGCCATTACATGAACGATCTCATCCAATCCCTACCATCCCCAGAGCCTATAACGGGGGATTACTCACTCATAGATGGGGGAAACATGGATGGTCGATGGAGAAGCGATGGTGATGATGATGGCGATGATCTCCTCCAATTCCCCGTCCCGGCAGGGTGCCAGAACGGAGTTTCTGGTGCTGTTTCGTGGAATCTAGTGGTGGCGGCGGAGCGGAACTCCTTCTTGAAAAACGTCGAACCCCCTGAAGTTTTTAGGTCAGAAGGCTCCTATAGGCGAAGAGAGAGGTCGAGGGGGTGCCTGGGGGGGGCACACCACCCCCTGGCGCGGCCTGGCCTGGCCCGCGCCAGCAGGTGGTCTGGCCACCCCTGGCTCTTCTCCGTCTCGTATTCTAGCTCCTGGAGTCTTCGGGTGAAATAGGATTTTTGGCATATTTTCCGGGATTTTTCCTGATAGTTGATTTTCTGCACAAAAAGTAGACACCAAGGCAATTATGCTGAAAACAGCGCTAGTCCGCATTAGTTGTATCCAAATCACACAAGTATAGAGGAGAAACAATAGCAAAAGTGTTCGGGAAAGTAGATACGTTTTGGACGTATCAATCAGCAACGACGATGGAGATGGTGGTGGAGATCGATGGAGATGGCTCCAGGGGCACTTCCCCATCCCGACAGGGTGCCAAAACAGAGACTTTCTATCCCCCGAATCTCCCCTTCGGTGGTGGCGGCGTTGCGGAACTTTTCGTGGCTGGAGGCTTGACTATTTAGGGTTTTTGCCTCGGGAGGAATATATAGGCGAAGGAGGCAAGATCGGTGGCCAGCCAGGGGGACCACACCATGCCCTAGCGCAGCCTGGGGGTAACCGCGCCTGGGGGGGGGTTGAAGTGGTGGACCTAGGATTTTCGCAAAGGGTATGCCACACCAAATTTGGCATGCTATCTTGCATGATGCCAATAAACATATGTAATGATAGGCTTATGCATTTTGCTATGACAATCAACTGTCAAACTGGTTGCCTCCCTTTCACCTACCTTGGTTTACCACTAAGCATTGCAAAACCATCTATGGAGCACTTTCTACCCATTGTTCAGAGAGTGGAAAGAAGATTATGTGGTATTGCTGATTTCTTGAATTATGGAGGAAAACTGCAGCTGGTAAAATCTGTTTTGTCCTCACTTCCTCTATTTTTCATGAGCTGTTTGGAGGTACCAATTGCCATCAAGGATCAAATTATAAAATATATGAGATATTGTCTATGGAGAAAGAGGACTGAAGATGTACAAGCAAAAGGACAAGCTCTTGTGTCTTGGGACAAAATCTGCCGTCCTAAAAATTAGGGGGGTCTAGGGGTGCTAAACCTACAGATCCAAAATAATGCCCTCCTCCTAAAAAACTTGGACAAATTCTACAACCACCATGACATCCCTCGGGTTCATCTCATATGGGACACCTATTACAAAAATGGAAAGCTACCTGGAAGAAGCATGGAGGGATCATTTTAGTGGAAATCTCATATCAAATTAATTGATAACTTTAAAGGCATGGCTAAGTGCAATCTGAATTCAGGAAGGTCTGCTTATTTCTGGTCTGACCTTTGGCAAGATGAGTGCTTGATGAATAAATTCCCTCACCTTCTGTCCTATGGTAAGTTTACAAATATCAGTGTACATGAATTCCTTCATGCTGAATACCTAGAAGATAACTTTCACCTACCACTCTCTCAACAAGCATACTCTGAGATTTTAGTCATGGAAGAAAGATGCCAGGAATTTAGGCATACCACTCTGGGGGACACCCATGATAATTGGAACTATATTTGGGGATCAGATAAATTTGAAGTAAAAAAGGCCTACTCGGCCATGATTGGATACTCACCTTCACCACCACACTTTTCTTGGGTTTGGGCAACCTCCTGTCAAAATAAACACAAGTTCTTCTTCTGGCTTCTGCTTCTAGACAGATTGAATACAAGAAATCTCCTCAAGAGAAAGCAATTCATCCTTCCAGAATACAATTGTGTAACTTCCAACTGCTACTTGGAAGAATCAGCTAATCACCTTTTCTGGGAATGTCCATTTGCAAAAAAATGCTGGGACCATATTTCCAGAAATAGAACTGCAAACCTAACAGGATTGGAAGCTATTTCAAACATCAAAGAAAAGTTACACCTACCATTTGCAATGGAGATCATTATCATGACTTCCTGGGGTATCTGGATATACAGAAATGAGAAGATTTTTAATGACAAAAGGCCCACGTTTGAAAGATGAAAAGCAATTTTCTATCAAGAAATGAGATGGATACAATTCAGAATCAAAGGAAAATACAAGGAGAAATTCAAAGCATGGCTCAACCAGCACTTAGATCAGGGATAGTGTAGAATTTTCTCAGCTTAGAACGATGTTACTTTACTGTTTTGATCTACCTTAGATCATTTCTTATTGTAACATACTCATATCTTATAATAAAAAAATTGCAGTGGGGATTTTTCCCTACTGTTTCACCTCAAAAAAAAAATTGGCATGCCTACTGACATAGATTTTCTCTTATAGAATATAAAAAATAAATAACGATTATGGAATACAAGAATATAATAGAAAATAAATGATGTATATGAAAATAAAACTAAATAAAATAGTTATTTTGTATTATAGTAAAAACAAGGTAAATTGTTGGACACAATCCCCATCGACCCTAAATTTTCAAAGTATTCCAACATAGGGTAATTATTCCGGCAAACATATAAAATTCACTTAGACCACACTAAAATAATAATAAATACAATGTAAAAAATATACTCCCTCCGTCCCAAAATAATCCAAGTCACTTATTTGGGACGGTGGGAATATTACAAAACTAAAACGGAACATATGAAAATTAATCTCGCTTCACTGTACATACAACAACGTCTAATACTTGCTTAAATATCAAGGCGCATGCATGGTGCATGGCATAGCTAGCCTGCAGACTTTACACCGCCAGAGTAAAACCTACACCTTGATTAGTAGCCAAAGCTAATGAAATGAAATAATTGAGTGATGGTCTAGCAAGTAGTACTAGTAGTCAAGTTAGCCTTGTCGCTGAACAAGACATGCAAGGACGCTCTGGTTGTATTCATTAGCTCAGTTGATTACTCATTCCGTTGATTCAAAGAAGTATACGCTTGCATGCCCAGGCCGTAGGGTATGTCGGTGCATACCTGGCATTCCTTGTAGGTCCGCCACTAGGGGTTGTGGCCAACCTGTGGCCCGTCTTCGAATCTCTTTCTGGCTTCGTAAGTCTTTCGGGAAAATAGGAACTTTGGCTTTTGTCTCGTTCAATTTTGAGAATATTCATTTTCTGACTTTTTTGGAACCAAAAACAACAGAAAACAGGCAACTGGCACTGTGGTTCTTGTTAATAGGTTAGTCTAAAATATCATATGAAAAGTACTCCAAAGTATGGACAAAACATAAGAAAGTAGATAAAACCAAGCATGGAACATAAAAAATTATGGATACATTTGTAATGTATCACTCGGCATTAGGCTGAGCCTTACTCTTTTCCGGTATTATTTTCATATCCGGAGAAATTCCATCACTGCCGTTAATCCTTATATTACCGGTACTATTAGTTTTTCCGTTAGAAGAGAGCGCGTCTATCCTCGGATTATGGCCAGTGAGTCGGTCAAGCAATGATCGTCCACTTTCTTCTATCACAAGGATATTCCTTCTCCTGACAAAGCTACTACTTTGTCGGCTTCCGTCGATGGAGCCGCCACGCCCCAAGATTCCTGGGATGAGGTCGCTCCGACTCTCAGTGACGATCTTCTTCTCGCCAAGAGGAGGATCGAGTATTTGATGAAACACAAGGGCCTGAGAGGGTCCGACTTAGTTCACTGTTGGGTGGCACGCCGGATCCAGCCTCTTCAACATCATGGATATCGACTGATGCACTCCATCACGTTGTCGAAGAAGGATTCCTTCCGCATCAGCCCCAAAGCCTACGAGCCAAAAGATTACGTATGCCAAATCAAATGGCTGATAAGGGATCGGATTGAGAGGAAGATTTCGGAGATGTCCTTGGACATGCATACGGTGGAAGATCCCGTTGTGCTAGTAAGCTTTAGCAGCAACTCTTTTTATGTGCTCATCTTTATATTATTTTGCAATACTGAGATACTTCTTATTTTTAGCTTGCCGACCTCCCCGAGTCGGAGTTTGCTCCTATCGAGGGATATCCTCCTGAGTTTTCTAAGGAGGAGGGAGAATTGGTTCCACTGCCGGACATTGTTCCTCGGAAGCGTGAAGCTCCGATAGTGGCCATTGGCACAAAGAAGGTGCCTGTTGTGAAGAGGTATTCTTTCTTCACAAGGTCTCTGTATTTTGTTCGTAATTCTTTCCGAGATGTAATGTTCTTTGTTCTATTACCTTCTCAGAGCTAAACCGCTCATCAAGGGCAAGGGGAAGGGAGTCATGTCAAAGCCCCTGTGCCAGTCAAACCTGAACTTGGCTTCTCCTGACGTAGCTCCTCCAACTTCTGCCCCTCAACCTTCTGCCGCCTCTGCACCTCAGACTTCCACGACACCGGAGATTACTCCATCTCCGACTGTCCTAGAAGCAACAGCTCATTCAGCAGAGCCAGCGATCCTTGAATCGCAAACTGACGTCACCATGGGTGACTCGGGTCTTGATAAGGGTGAACCCTCTTCGGGTAATGATCCCTCGACAGAAATCTTCCCTGAGAACCTTCTCAACAATCCAGGTCTTGCCAAGCTTGGCATTACCCGGAAATCAGCAAAGGAAATCCAGCGGCTCGCCCGACAATGCTTGGAGAGCCAGGATATCACTGCCAAGGAGGAGGCACAAGAAGCGGAGGATATCAAGTACTCCGAACTCCTTGAGGAAATCCGCCTTCACGACGAGGGATTAAGAGCTGGTGTGCTTGCGCCACCACCAACTATTCCACTCACCCTCGCCGAGAAGGTTACCACTGAAGTGAACATGAGCTTGAGTAAACTCACTCATGAACAACATGTAAGTCGGAATTCCAACTCACGTTTTACTGTACTTCATATCATATTCTCTAGCTCCCAAGCATGAAGTTGGATAGACAAATACGGATTTATGCTTCCTTAGGATGCCAAAGAATGAACTAGTGTAGCCCCCAAGGCTCGTGCTGATATTAGTAAAAAATATTAGCCCGAGTCTTTAGTAGACTTCTGACTCTGGGTATTTTGACTTAGAAAAAAATAATTCATGTAACCAGGAATTATTGAAGAATATCTGCAACAAGCGGAGAGAGAACAAAGCTCTCCGACTTGAAAATGCTCAACTGAAAGTATCCAGGGATGAGGCTGAAAGGTAATCATTTCAGTACTCAAACCTTGCCTTTGATTTCATAGTCGAATTTTTGTTCATCTGTTGTTCTTTTGACCACAGTACTGGTAAAGCGGTCATGTGCTATGATTGAAGAGGTCGAGAATCTTAGAACCCTGGAGGTGGAAAACAAGGACCTCCGCCAAGAGCTGGATAAGCTTAAGGCGGATCATGAGAAGAGCATTTCTCAAGTTCTCGAATCCTCCTCCATGGCTACTGAGGAGCGTGATCGTAAGATTGCGCTCTAGGATAAGAAAATCTCGGATCTCAGCAATGACTTGTTTAGAGAGAGGTATATTGTCGAGGCACTCCGGGTGAACTCCAGACTCTTCGGGAGGAGAAGACCAAAGTCGACGATGTCATCTTTGGTACGCTTCCTTCTTTCTGACTTGTCTGCATCTTCCGACTCTTTAGAGTCTGGATTTATTTGATTGACCCCTCTACATTACATGCGCAGGTCCTCTGAACTTACTGGACTCAGCCTCCGCCGAATCTCGCACCAGCGGACTTACAAAATTCGGTGATTTACTGCATGACTTCCACCAATCCATCGAGGATATTGGCAAAGTTCTCAAGGTTCCGGACATGGATAGCATGTCCGTCTTTGAGGTACGAGACAAGGCCAAGGAGATGCCGCAGCTTCTCCAGGACTGGAACATGTCCTACGCACAAACCGCAGCGCAGAACGCTCTCACCATGGTTATGAGCCACCATGGAAACATGGAAATCTGGCAAGTAACCCAAGGATAGTGCAAAGTGGATGAAGACGGCCAGGAGCAAGACATCAAGGCTATCATGGATTCCTGTGCCGGATATGGGTGCCATGTTGCTGATCTCACCAGCTACGAGACTCCCTTCTTCACACGTGTAGCCACGCCTCCTCCGCCTGCTGAAGAAACAACAGAAGTTTTCGACGATGATCAAACCGTATCGGATTTGAATGTCTCAGAGCGATATCAAGGCGAGGTTGATGTGTCCAGTGAACCATCAGCTCCTACCTCTTCCTCTACATCATAGAGTATCAGAAAAACAATGTGTTATTCTGAAAACAATTTGGGTTTATAAATAAGTAGTATAATACTTTTGCTAGTGCCAAGATTCTGTTATCTCTATTTAGCACTTTTGGTTTTAATGTTATGTGCCTGAAATGTTTGCGTAAGCACTTGTGTTTTTTGTCTGCACTTATCGTTTATCTGGCTTTTTGCCTTGTCCCTTTCGTGAGCCGGCCAACCTTTAGCACAGAAACTTTGCCAAGCAACGGAGCTCAATTGGTAAAACAGTTTAAACTCGGAAACAAAGCCGGCTTCCAGTACCAACAATTCACTACTCGAAAAATGCCCGTATCCGGTAATCAGACAAATAACCAAAGCACAAACTATAAAATTTATATTTATACCCGAAGGTAGCAATTTTAGAATTGGAAATCTAGACCAGAACAAACATGAGCATAAAGTACTTTCAAGTATTCTGACATTTTCGACTGTGACATGGTCATTCGGAAATAAGATGGTAAAAAACTTCTCAGAATTTTTTTGAGGCAACCAATACTTTTTTTTTGAACATGTACACATATATGATTACAAAGAAGGATAAACTAAGAATAAAAGGGATGTAGTTGAGCAATATTCCATGGTCTGTCTAATTCTTTCGGGTTTGTACTACCTCTAGCTCTCTTCCTTTTCTTAGTAGCAGGTCTTTCTTTGACTAGCCTCATATCAGTTAGATAGTAAGAACCATTGTGCAATACTCGGCTAACTAAAAAGGGCCCTTCTCATACTGGGGAAAGTTTGTGCTTTCTTTGTTGCACAAGCCAGAGAACCAAATCGCCCTTGTTAAAAGACCGGTTTCCGACTCTCTGGCTATGATACTTGCGTAACTTTTGCTGATAGGCTGTTGATCTCATCTCAGCAACGACGCGCACTTATTTGACTAAGTCGAGATCATTTTGTCGAGAACTCGGCATCCTCTTCAATATACATGGCAACTCTAGGAGAAGTATGGATCAAATCACTAGGAAGAACTGCTTCTGCGCCATAGACCAAGAAGAAAGGTGTGTATCCGGTTGACCTGTTTGGGGTTGTTCGTAAACTCCAAATTACAGAAGGTAATTCCTCTGTCCAAGCCCCCGCAGCACGTCGTAGTGGTGCTTCGAGTCTTGGTTTTAGGCCATGTAGGATTAAACCATTTGCTCTTTCGACTTATCCATTAGCTTGTGGATGTGCGACTGACGCAATTTCAAGCCGGATATTTTGTTCATTGCAGAATTCGGCAAGTTCTCCCATAGAGAAATTACTCCCATTGTCCGTGATAATGTTATGCGGATAACCGTATCGGATTATGACATCCTCGAAAAATCTTCTGGTTGTTGATCCATCACAACTAGTGACGGGTTTAGCCTCAATCCATTTGGTGAATTTATCCACCTTCACTAAGAGGTGAGTAAATCCACTTGGAGTCCGTTTAAACGGTCCTACCATGTCAATCCCCCAGACCTCAAAAGGCCATGTTATAGGTATTTTTCGCAGCTGATCAGCCGGAACATGAGCTTGTTTGGCATACTTTTGGCAGCATTTGCACGTCTTGACCAGCCGTTCGGCATCTGCCTTGGTTGTAAGCCAGAAAAAACCATGTCGAAAAGCTTTTGCCACTAGAGATTTGGCTGCAGCGTGGTGACCACACTCGCCTTCATGGATTTCTCGTAAGATTTCCACTCCTTCTTCCGGAGATACACAACGCTGAAAGACCGTAGATGCACTCCGCTTATAGAGCTCACCGCTAACTATAGTATAATATTTTTCTCGTCGGACGATTTGTTGGCTTAGAACTTTGTCTTCGGGTAATTTTCCATTTACCAAGTAATCAAGGTAGGTTTGAGTTCAGCTGGGAATTACATCCAGAACTGCTACTAAAGGTGAGTCAGATTTGGTCAGATATTCCTCGTCTACTCCTTTTATAGAGGGAACTTTGAGGTGCTCTAAAAAAGCGCCATCCGGGACCTGTTTCCGCGCAGAGCCTATTCAATATAATGGATCTGCTTCCTCATTTTCTGCTCGAGGGATGTGTTGAACCTCAAATCCCTCGAACGTTCTCGATAATTCATCCACGACAGCTTTATATGCTGCCATGTGCTTATTTGCATTACAGATATCCGACACTTGTTGAGCAACAAGATCCAAATCTCCATAACACATCAAACGTCGGATGCCAATATCCTTAGCAATCCGGATTCCATGCAGCAGTGCTTCATACTCGGCAATGTTATTTATCCCTATGAAGTGGATCTGCAACACATATAGAAGTTTATCTCCTTGGGGTGATTTGAGCACCACGCCATCCCCCGAGCCCCCTCGAGCCTTAGACCCATCAAAATATAGGGTCCAATATTCTGACTATGGGAGGGTCATATTCTCCTTTGTCTGTGTCCAATCAGCAAGAAAGTCAAGAAGGATTTGGGATTTGATTGTTGTCCGAGGTTTATACTCAATGTCGAAAGCTGAAAGCTCTATGCCCCATTTTGCGACGCGTCCTGTAGCCTTGCTGTTATTGATTATATCTCTCATGGGAGCTGTGCTCACCACGGTAATTGGGTGTTCCTAAAAATAATGACGTAACTTACGAGATGCGAAAAACACACCATAAGCTAGCTTTTGATAGTGCGGATATCACTGCTTCGATTCAGTTAGGACCTCGCTGAGGTAGTAAGTCGGACGCTGCACCAGGTGTTCTTGATTTTCCTCTGGTCTCTCCACTACCATGACGACACTGACGACCCTGTTTGTCGCAGCGAGATAGAGCAACATTGGTTCCCTTGGTTCCGGTGCTGCAAGGATAGGAGCAGACAAGAGTACTTCTTTCAAGTCGTGTAGTGTAGCTTCAGCTTCATCGGTCCAAACGAATTTTTTGGTCTTTTTCAGGAGCTTGTAGAGTGGTGCGGCTCTTTCTCCGAGCCGGCTTACAAACCGATTGACTACAGCAATGCAACCAGTTAGTCTTTGAACATCCTTCAGGCGAGTCGGCCTAAAAATATTGAGGATAGCCTTAATCTTGTCTCGGTTCACTTCTATGACTCTTTGAGACACAATGAAACCTAACAATTTTCCAGCTAGGATTTCAAAGAAACATCTCTTTCGATTAAGCATTATGTTGTATTTTCGTAGATTGGCAAACGTTTCCTCCAAGTCGGAAATTAGTATTTCCTTCTTTTTGGACATCACCGCAATGTCGTCCACATATGCATGTACGTTGCGTCTGATTTGGTCGTGGAGGCAACACTGCATAGTGCGCTGGTACGTAGCTCCTACGTTTTTTGAGCCCAAAGGGCATCGTAACAAAACAGAAGGTTCCGAAGGGGGTTATGAATGAAGTTTTGATTTTATTTGATTCCTTCATCCGAATTTGGTGATAACCGGAATATGCGTCGAGAAAACAGAGGAGTTCCGAGCCCGCCGTAGAATCAATAACTTGATCAATTCCAGGCAGAGCGAACAGATCTTTGGGACAAGCCTTGTTCAAGGTAGTATAATCAACACACATCCTTAAATTAGTGGTGTCCTTTTTAGGGACCATTACAGGGTTGGCCGACCAATCAGTATGGATGACCTCTTCTATGAATCCGGCTAACTCGAGCCGGGCTAGTTCCTTAGCTATTGTCTTACGCTTTACGTCGCCAAAACATCGTAGGGACTGTTTGACGGGTTTAGCGTTCGGGTGTACATTTAGAGAGTGCTCGGCAAGTTCCCTAGGTACTCCGGTCATGTCTGCCATGCGAAGATATCTTGATTTGCTTGGAGGAACTTGACGAGCGCGCTTTCCTATGCTCTATCTAGGCCTACGCCTATCTGGGTCACCTTGGAGGGGTCATCATCCTTCAACGATGTCTTCTTCGTCTCTTCCGATGCCTTGAACTCTGGATTCGGCTTTCTCACCGCCTTCTTTGTTGCGGGCATCTCGGACGGATGATACATTGCAAATGTATCTATAATTTTTCCTGTTCCATGCTTGGTTTTATCTACTTTCTTATGTTTTGTTCCAGCTTTGGAGTACTTTTCATATGATTTCTTGGACTAACCTATTAACAAGAGCCACACTACCAGCTGCATGTTTTTTGCTGTTTTTGGTTCCAGGAAGTCAGAAAATAAATATTCTCGAAATTGGACGGGACAAAAGCCAAAGTCAATTTTTCACCGAGGGACACACGGAGCCAGAATACGAGACGGAGAGGCGCCAGGGGCCACCACACCACCTGGCCGTGCGGGCCAGGCCTAGCCACGCCAAGGGGTGGTGTGGCCAGCCCAGGCACCCCCTCGACCTCCCCTTCCGACTATAAGATGCCTCCGATACAAAAACCCTAAGTATCCGATCTAAATTCCACGAAAGAGTCTGTAGCTGCCGTCGTCTCCATCCCTAGATCGGGAGGGATCTGAAGCTCTTCCCGGCACCCTACCGGAGAGGGGAATTCACCCTGGAGGCCTTCTTCATCATCATGCAAGCCTCCGGTGTGATGCGTGAGTAGTTCATCTCTGGACTACGGGTCCACGTAGTAGCTAGATGGCTGGTTCTCCTACTTTGTGCTATCATGTTTAGATCTTGCGAGCTCCGTTCATGGTCAAGATCATCTATTTGTAATTCTGCATGTTGTGTTTGGGGGGATCCAATGGATATTGAGATGCTATTTCAGATTGATTATTGATTCTATCATGTCTTTGTTATTTGTGATCTTGCATGCTTTCCGTTGTTAGTAGCTATCTTGGCCAAGTAGATGCTAGCAACTCCAAGAGGGGGTTCGGATGATAACCTAAAGGTGGATTATTAGTCATAGATGCAGTTGGATGACGGTTTATGTATAATGTTGTAATGCCCAATCGAATTTCAAAGGAGTCAAGATGAGTAGTATATGCTTGTATGCTTTCTCGATGTTTGTCAATTGCCCCGCTGTAATTTCTTCACCCAGCATGTTATTTATCTTAAGGAGAGCCACCTCTAGTGAACTATGGACCCCAGTCCTTTCTTTTACTTTCAATCTACAATAAATTGTTTACTTCTTTGTGTTTACTTTCTGCAAACTATTACTTCTTTGCATTTGATACGTTTAATCCTTTGTTTTCAGCAAAACTGGTGAGATTGACAACCTCATCGCAAGTTGGGGACAAACATCTGTGGTTGGGTTGTGCAGGTCTCCATGTTGCTGCTGGCACCGATAGTGCGCCCTGCCAAGGCTCAGCTAGCAACACCTTTGGGGTGTTTCCTTGCTCCTACTGGATTGATAACCTTGGTTTCATAACCGAGGGAAACTTGCTGCTGTGCTCATCATACCTTCCTCTTGGGGTTCCCCAACGAGCTCGATATATTTTGGGCCATCTGATGTCTACGCACTTCTATTCTTGTAGACAGTTGTTGGGCCTCCAAGTGCAGAGGTTTGTAGAACAGCAGCAAGTTTTCCCTTAAGTGGTTCACCCAAGGTTTATCGAACTCAGGGAGGAAGTGGTCAAAGGTATCCCCTCTCAAGCAATCCTGCAATCAAGATACAAGAAGTATCTTGTGTCCCCAACACACCCAATACACTTGTCAGGTGTATGGGTGCACTAGTTCAGCGAAGAGATAGTGAAATACAAGTGGTATGGATAAAAGACAACAGTGCTAGAAAATAACTTGATGGCGTGGAAGAGACTACAAGCAAATTGAAATAAAGATGGAAGCAAGCAAACATGTAACAGATCTAGTTGCAAACGGTGTTTCAATGCTTAGAAAAAAGGCCTAGGGATCATACTTTCACTAGTGAACACTCTCATATAAATATCTTCTCTTTATGATACTACGCTGAACTACTCTCCGATTGGACACTCTAATCGTTGGTAGGGCTATAACAGCACACCTGAAAGTAAGCCTTTCCCATCTAGATAACCCCACACTGTCACCTTGAGCACTAGATGGTTCCAACAAACACCACAATTTCATAAAGACATCCAACTCCAAATATAACTCATAATAAGTATTTGTAATCTCTAGCCTAAGTTCCACCATGGTGTGCACGCTGTCACTTTCACACACATGGGGAGAGCAGAGATCTATTAAAGCACTTGAGTTGCAAGGTAGATCTATTGATTACAAGCTCATGATCACAATAATATCATGCATAGAGAGAGAGATGAAGACATAGCCGGTAGAACCCTTAGCCTCGAGAGAGAACTACTCCCTCCTCATCATGGGAATCAGCAATGGTGATGGAGATGGCGGTGGAGATCGCTCCAGGGGCACTTCCCCGTCCCGGCAGGGTGCCGGAACAGAGACTTTCTATCCCCCGAATATCCCCTTCGGTGGCGGAGGCACTGCGGAACTTTTCGTGGATTTCTGATTGACTATCTAGGGTTTCTGTATCGGGAGGAATATATAGGAGAAAGGGCAAGGTCGGTGGAGGCCGGACGGGCCCACACCACCTGGTGGCGCGACCAGGGCTAGCCCGCGCCACCACATGGTGTGGCTGCCCTGTGGCCCCTCTCCGTCCCGTCTTCTGGCTCCGTGAGTCTTCCGGTAAAATATCAACTTTGGCTTTTGTCCCGTCCAATTCCGAGAATATTCATTTTCTGACTTTCCTGGAACCAAAAACAGCAGAAAACAGGCAGCTGGCATTGTGGCTCTTGTTAATAGGTTAGTCCAAGAAATCATATGAAAAGTACTCCAAAGTGTGGACAAAACACAAGAAAGTGGATAAAACCAAGCATGGAACATCAAAAATTATAGATACATTTGCAATGTATCAACATCCCCAAGCTTAACTCCTGCTCGTCCTCGAGTAGGTAAGTGATAAAAAGAAAGAATAATTTTTGAGGTGACATGCACCATCAAAGACTTGATCAAAGTATTTGTAAAACATTCAAAGCTGGGATCATAGTACTTCCATCATAACATGAAATACAAAGTTCTAGCAATAAGACAAAGAAACTATGATGCAACATGAAAAGGCACAAACAAAAGATTCATGAATAACAATGCTTTGCAAGACGTTTGTTTGTTTCACATAAATAAAACATAGCATAATAGTATTCAGCTTGTCCCTCATAGAGTAGCAAATATAAATGCATAGGACACCTTCAAAGTTCATAAGAGTGACTAGATACAACTAGTTTAAAACAAGCAATATCAAGTTATGCATCAATCAACTAGTCTCGGGACAATGCACATAGAACTAAGAATGGCCACAAGGCTCTCAAAGTAGGTGCATAAAGGTAGAAGGTGGAGACTCAATATATAAGTGGAAGAAAGGCCTTTATAAAAGGAAGTAGGGATTCAAGTCTCATAAAGAGCTTCCAAAAATTATGGTACTTATAGCTTTCAACTCTCATTGTCCCTATCATAAGCATCTTGAAGTGATTAAGGTTAAAGTGAACAAACTATGGTGTACATGCTTGACGAAGTATAAGTTAGAAATCTCATGTCCCTTGTATACGAGGGCCACTCCTCATGCTACTCAAGTTTAGTCACCGGTAAGTTCTTGTCATCGTAAGTACATGTGTATCATAGAGAACCGCCAATGGGGTACCCCTTGCCCGATGATACGGAAGAATCCCCATATCAAAATGACAAGGCAAGCAGACAACGAGCATCTCAACAATCTTCTTATTTACCATGGGAATATGGTGCTTTTTTCTCTCTTTCCTCTTTTCATAATCTCATTTTTTTCCTTTTTCTCTTTTTTCTCAATATAGGACTATTTTTTTATAAGAAGAATGCTTCATAGACAGCTCATTATGCTTACGCTGCAGGTTTCCACCATGTCAGCATGGATTAGACCAGCGGCCCAGGCGTTTCTCTAACACATATACATAACTCCATGGACTTACAAGCTCCCCTTTCATTTCACACCGACGACATCCATATACAAAAGAGCATGATATCAACTAGGTACAAGTACCAAGTGCAATGTTGAAAGCGTTCCCCATGAAAGCATGGTTCTGCTAATTCCCAACAAATAAGTGCGAGCATATACAACATAGATGACACAATGGTTCAAGTTTATTAAGGGCAAGAAAAGTAAAGTGTGCCATCAAGTTCATGAGAGCTTTAATCACTAGTTTTCTCTCATCAAGTTTAATTCGGAAGGTAAACAAAAACATGAATATACTTGGAATAGCATAAGCTAGTAGGTAGGTATGGTGGACTCTTTGGAATAACTTGGTTTAGGGAGTTGGTTGCATGAGTAGAACTCATACTTGGTTGTGGAGGCTAGCAAAAGACTAGGAGCGACAAACTTAGAGAGCAATAATGGCCATAATCATGCAGAGCGACAAAACATCATTGATCAAAGCATAAAGTGATACTACAAGTTGAAAACTAAAGGATCATAAAGGCTATGGTGACTTGGGATAGTCATAACATGGTGTGAGCATGCGCCAAGTCAACCCAAATAAAGCATCAAAGGAGAATACCACTATACTATACTTTAATATGCTAAAACAACGCATGATCCTTCCAAGGCACATTAAGCAATCTCAATTGTTTATAACAAGTCATGCTAAAGCAAAGAATACTAAGCATAAAGCCAAAACAATATCAAGCATGGCATGACAAAGCATAGGCCACAGTCAAAAACAAGCTCTTTTTACCACATAAGCATGAACTTTCCTACTCTTTTCCAAACCAAACCAAACTATTTGCAAACCAATGTATGAAAGAGGGGGTCCAACCAATTTATGCAGCAAACTAAGAAAACCAATCAAACGAAAAACCAAAACGAAAACGAAAAAGAAGACGCTCCAAGAAAAACACAATTGTGCATGAAACAATAAAAATGAAGCGTTTGGAAGAAACCTGGGATTTTTATTGATGAAGAGGGGGATGCCTTGGGCATCCCCAAGCTTTGACGCTTGTACTTCTTGGATATTTCTTGGGGTGACACGCGTGGCATTCCCAAGCTTGAGCTTTAGTCCATCCTTCATCTCATTACTCATTCCTTCCATACACCTGAAATTTTTCCTTCATACAAAACTTCACACAATCTTTATTAGCAACATTAGTGCACTCAAGATAATAAGTCTGTAGGTTTAGTTTCAACACCAATAAAACTTTCAATAAAACACAAGCTACTGTAGCACTTCCCTCAAAAGGCTCAATTCGCCAAAAGAACTCAAAAACGAACCAACAAGAAGCAAATGCAAATAATGGCAGAAATCTGTCAAAACAGACCAGCAGGTAAAGACGAATTTTTTCGGAGACCTTCTGTTGCTCAAATCAAAAGTTTTGAACTAACGAAAGTTAGATAAAGACCTGGGGCAAAAGCACAAAAATTAACGCCTCAAAAAGACGTACAGGGATTTTACATGAATTTTTACGGTGAAGCACAGAAATCTGTTTCGGGACAGCAACTTTCCCAATCATTACTTCTCTCTCATTAGAGCTTACTCTTGGCACGAAAAGCAAATAAAAAGGATAAGAAGCGGTTATTATATAGGTAATAACTTCCAAGACTCAACTAAAACTTTTGGGTTATCTCCCAATAAGTACTTTTCTTTAACGCCTTTAAGTTAGGCATGATAGTTTGAGTAGATGCTCAATAAGAAATATGAATTGAAGTAAAAGAGAGCATCAAGAAGCAAATTCAAAACACATTTAAGTCTAACCCACTTCCTATGCATAGGAAACTTGTAAAAAAACAAGTCATGAAAGCACAAAGCAACAAGCATAGGAAAACAAAACAAGTGCAACTTCAAAAGTTTCAACATAAAGAGAGGAAACTTAATATTGTTGAGACACATAAAACCATGTTTCCCTCTCTCATAATAACTTTCAGTAGCATTATGAATAAAAGTAATAATATAACTATCACAAGAAACATTCTTATCATGAGCCACATGCATAAAAGAATTAATACTCCCCACATAAACATAGTCATTCTTATTAATTGTAGTGGGAGCAAATTCAACAAAATAGCTATCATTATTATTTTCATCACCATAATCATCAAATATAGGAGGCATATTGTAATCATAATTAATTTCCTACTCAATAGTAGGTGGACTGAAAATATCATAATCATCATTGCAATCATCATATATTGGAGGTATAATATCATCATAAGCAATAGAATAGTTATCTTCCAAAGTGTGTTCATTTGTAAACATATCATCATTGGAAGGATCATGGATAGCACTAATAGTATAGCAATTATTAATATCATCATTTTAAGAATTGGTACCGAAGAGATTTTCAATATCAAAGGTAGTGTGGTTTTCCCAATCATGATCACTACTATAGGTAATAGGCAGAGGAACATCATCGAGTTCAGACTCATCAAAAACTATAATAGGAGCAACATGCTTAGGGGAAAATACTGTTTCCTCTCTTCTTTTACTCCTCCTCTTCTTCTTTTTCTTCCTCTCTTTAGGAGGGAGAGGCTTGAAAGGAAGCTTCTCCATATACCCTGGTTCATTGTTAGAGACAATAGAAGATACTTTGGAGGATTCCTCCTTTTCATTAATAAGAAGAAAACACATATTAGTCCTGTCATATTTTGGTAAAACCTCATATTTTATAATATTTTGTATGTAAGTATTTGTGTGGAAATTATCAACACAATAAAGATGACAACCATGCAGGACATTATTCATATCAAAAGCACCCATATCTACCAAAGAGGTTTTTCTTGATAACTCTTCACATCCCAGAAATAATGTAAGTTCATCATGCTGATTAGGAGTGATCATGTCATCACAATACAAACTTGTAGTACTCATTGGATTAGAAGGGCTATTATTATGGCCTGAGCATTGAAAATTGAAATGACCCACTTCAAAGCAAAGTTCACAAATAAAAGGATAAAGGGCACAAACATTTTTACCAAGATCATTTAAAGCCCTACACCACATTCTAGTTTTTTCATTCCTGTGGGTGATACAATATTCTTCTTCAATTTGATTATTCTCACAAGGTCTATGTATTCCACAAAAATTAACATGCTTATAAGAAATAGTACTTTTAGAGGTTTGAGCATGTTTATTGTTATCATTAATAACAATTTCATTTTCCATGCAAGTGTCTTTATAAGGCTCATGATACATGTCCCATTTTTCTTTAGGAGCATTAATATGAGAAGCAAAGGTTCTATAACAATCAACAAGAATTTGTGGATCAAGACCATAATTAGCACTAAGCTCTTGAAAATCAACAGTTTCAGCGAAAGACTTAATGCAATCATACTCATAGTTTATACCTGGTTCTTTACCTTTGTTGTTATCCCAATCTTCGGTATTGCTTTGAATTGTTTCAAGAAGATCCCAATTAGCTTTGACCTTCTTACTCGTGAAGGATCCCTCCAAACAAGTATCTAGATAGTCCTTGTAATGTCCTGAAAGCCTTGCATAGAAATTATTAATAACAATATTACTAGGGAGCTCATGAATGGGAAATTTGAGCATTAGTGACTTCAATCTCCCCCATGCTTGGGAAATACTTTCTCCATCATGTGGATGAAAATTATAAATGTAATTCCTATCTTTATGAATTTCATGAGGAGGATAAAATTTAGAGTAAAAGAGAGATTCAAGTTCCTTCCACTCCAAATGATGAGGATCATCTAGTAGCTCATACCACTCCCTTGCTTTGCCCTTAAGTGACAAAGGAAATAACTTCCTCTTAACTTGGTTCATTGAAATACTTGCACACTTGAACAACTCGCATAATTCGTGTATAAAGAGTAAATGATCACCAAGATGGACAGTTCCATCTCCCAAATAACGGTTGTTCATAACACGTTCAACAATTTTTACAGGTATTTTAAAAGAGATGCTTTTAGTGTGTGGATTTAAAATATCACAAGTATCATTAGAATTACCACATATGGGAGATAAAGTATCATCAGAGCAAATTTTCTTCTTTAAAGCTGGGGAACTAAAAAGATTATTTTCATAAAAACTAACTTCCCCAAGCTTAGACGTTTCCATGGCATTAGTAACAAAGGTGTTCAAAAGATTCATACTAATAACATTGCTATTAGCACGCACAGAAAGTTCCATGGGTTTTTTAATTTTCTTTTCAGACAATTCATGTTCTAACTTAGGAAAAATACTAAAAAGCTCTCTAATTTTGTTGTTGTTTTCCATTAAGCCTAACTAGTGAAAACAATAAACAAAAAGACAAAATTGCAGAATCTAAAGGAAATAACTTCGAGCACTCACACCGGAGGATGTGAGTACCTTTTACCTTACCTCCTCGGCAACGGCGCCAGAAAATAGGCGTTTGCCGTGGGAGGTTCTTCTTCTTTAATCCTCCGGTGTGAATACCTTTTACCTTAACTCCCCGGCAGCGGCACCTGAAAATAGCTTGATGTCTACACACTTCTATTCTTGTAGACAGTTGTTGGGCCTCCAGGTGCAGAGGTTTGTAGAACAGCAGCAAGTTTTCCCTTAAGTGGATCACCCAAGGTTTATCGAACTTAGGGAGGAAGTGGTCAAAGGTATCCCCTCTCAAGCAATCCTGCAATCAAGATACAAGAAGTCTCTTGTGTCCCCAACACACCTAATACACTTGTCAGGTGTATGGGTGCACTAGTTCGGTGAAGAGATAGTGAAATACAAGTGGTATGGATAAAAGACAACGGTGCTAGAAAATAACTTGATGGCGTGGAAGAGACTACATGCAAACTGAAATAAAGATGGAAGCAAGCAAACATGTAACAGATCTAGTTGCAAACGGTGTTTCAATGCTTAGAAACAAGGCCTAGGGATCATACTTTCACTAGTGAACACTCTCATATAAATATCTTCTCTTTATGATACTACGGTGAACTACTCTCCGGTTGGAGACTCTAATAGTTGGTAGGGCTATAACAACACACCTAAAAGTAAGCCTTTCCCATCTAGATAACCCCACACTGTCACCTTGAGCACTAGATGGTTCCAACAAACACTACAATTTCATAAAGACATCCAACTCCAAATATAACTCATAATAAGTATTTGTAATATCTAGCCTAAGTGCCACCATGGTGTGCACGCTGTCACTTTCACACACATCGAGAGAGCAGAGATCTATTAAAGCACTTGAGTAGCAAGGTAGATCTGTAGATTACAAGCTCATGATCACAATAAGATCATGCATAGAGAGAGAGATGAACACATAGCTACCGGTAGAACCCTTAGCCTCGAGAGAGAACTACTCCCTCCTCATCATGGGAATCAGCAATGGTGATGGAGATGGCGGTGGAGATCGATGGAGATGGCTCCGGGGGCACTTCCCTGTCCCGGCAGGGTGCCGGAACAGAGACTTTCTGTCTCCTGAATATCCCCTTCGGTGGCGGCGGCGCTGTGGAACTTTTCGTGGATTACATGCTAAGTGGGAAAGAGAAGATGAAATTGCTAGAAACATTAGTGTTTCTACTATCACTACCACTAGTGTCGAGGCTAGTAATAGCTCTACTACTTTAGATGATAATTATGATTTTGATCTTGATGGTTGCAACATCTCTGAAGTTATTAAGTTCCTACAAAAGCTTGCTAAAAGTCCTAATGCTAGTGCTACGAATATGGCTTTTACAAAACACATTACTGATGCTCTCATAAAAATTAAAGAAGAAAAGATGAAACATGAAGCTTCTATTCCTATAAAACAAGAAGATGGTTGGGAACCCATCATTAATATGAAAGTGAATGATTTTGATTTCAAAGCCTTATGTGATCTTGATAGTAGTGTTTCTATTATGCATAGAAGGATTTATGATATGCTTGATTTGCCACCACTTGAAGATTGTTATTTGAATGTCCCACTTGATGATAATGCTAAAAATAAACTCATGGGGAGTCTTAATGATGTTCTTATTATGGTTAACAATGCCTATGTCCCCGTTGATTTCTGTGTCCTCGATGTTGAATGCAATTTTTCTTGTCCTATTATTTTGGGAATACCTTTTCTTAGAACTGTTGGTGCCATTATTGATATGAAAGAAGGCACCATTAAATACCAACTCCCACTCAAGAAAGGTATAAAACACTTCCTTAAGAAGAGAGAGAAGATCTCTTTTGCCTCTCCTATGAAAACAAAATTTGCTCTTAATGCCTCTTCATTTGAGAACACTTGATTCTTTTTCTTACTTCTTATGCCTAACTTAAAGGCGTTAAATAAAAGTACTTATTGGGAGATAACCCAAAAGTTTTAGATGAGTCTTGGAAGTTATTACTTCTATAATAATTGCGCCTTATCATTTTTATTTGCTTTTTGTGTCGTCAGATTGATGAAAAGTACGCCATAAGGGGGTCCTCGAGGCGTGCGGAAGAGAGGGGTGTGAGACGTACGGTATTCCAGGACGGTGAGCACACAAGTTTACCCAGGTTCGAATCTGCCGGCTTTGGACGAATCCTACTCCTGCTAGCAATCCAGTAATACGGTAGAGCCGGAATATGGGTTACAAGGGTTTCGCCTATGCTAGTTGAGGGTCTAAAGTGTTGGGTGCCCTAAAGGCTCTCCCTAGGACGGCTTATATAGATATCCGGCCTAGGGTTTACAGGAGAGATCTATCCGGCTATGACTAAGAGTCGGTTACAGAGTACATCTTGAACTACAAGTAACATTATGGGCCTAAGTCGGCAAGTATTTTGGGCCTTCCCGTAGCCGGATTGGAATCCGTCTTTCTCCCTGACTGGGCCGCCCGTGAAGCAAAGCTCTAACCTAAAGTGGGCCACCCTGGTCAGTGAGGAACTATGAGGATACACGGAAAGTATATCCCCAACTGCAGCCCCCGGAGGCCTCCAAGATCCAAAGTCAGATTCATCATCGTCTAGCTTGATCTTCGGCTTGCAGAATCTTGAAGGGTTCTTGAAACTTCACAATAAAAAATACGATCCATATCTTAAAAATAAGTCGGACCTATCAACAGGTTACTCGGATTTTCCAGCTTGATTTCAAACTAAGCCGGAATTTGGTCTCTAATGCCACCTAACACAAGTCATGGTCAACTCACATCATCTGACAGACATCCTATCAGCACGACCATTGGTGGGTCCACGGTTCGCGGAACCGAGGCGCTGTTTCAATGCGTGCACGTATATCGAGGCGATGCAATCATCACGTGGGTCCTTCCTAGTTCCTTCCACGACGCATGGCGGTTACACTGTAGCATTTGCACGAATCTTGGCGCGGTTAGGTGGATATAAGGGGTTAGGATTTTCTCCTTCTCTCTTCACCTTTCCTTTGCCTTTTCCCCTCTTCCCAATCTCTTTGCATGCACAGAGCTCCTCCATTCCTCCCCCAAAAAACTCCCAGCGCCGCCCATCCTAGGTCATCTGCCCGCCGGAGAAATGGCTTCTTCTTCCTCTTCCAGCTTGGCTACAGCGGCGGCGACGGTGGCGACGGAAGCGGTAGCGGAGAAGGAAAGCTTCCGTGGGCTCTGAATCCCTTATGTGCTCGACGACGAGAAGCTCTAGAACATGGAGAAGGAAGGGCTCCTCCGCGTCGGCGACTGGCGGAGCGGCTTCGAGGAAACCATCCCCAACCCGCGCGGCGGCGAGCGGGTCCACTTCAGCACCCACCTCGACAGAGGTTTGTCGTTTCCTCCCTCGGAGTTCTTCTCCGAGGTGATTGACCATTACGGAGTTCAACTCCATCATCTTCCTCCCAACTCTCTCTTAGAGATAAGCGCTTATGCTTCTTTGTGTGAGGGCTTTCTCGACATTAGGCCGAGTTTGACCTTATTCCGGTACTATTTTCATGTCCGGAGAAACTCTATTACTGCCGGTGTTCCTTACATCACCGGTACTATTAGTTTTTCGCTTAGACGCGAGCGCGCATATCCCAAAATCCTAGCTAGTGACTCGGTCAAACAATGGCCAGCCACGTTCTTTTACCATAGGGATATTCTGGCTCCCGGCAAAGCTACTACTTTGCCGGCTTTTGTTGACAGAGCTGCCATGGCCCAACCGTCTTGGGACGAGGCTGCTCCAGCTCTCAGTGACGATCTGATCCTCGCTAAGAGGCGGGTCGGATATCTGATCAAACACAAGGGACTGAAGGGATCCAACTTGGTCCAATGTTGGGTCTCACATCAGATCTAGCCCCTTTAGTACCACAGAGATCAACTGATGCACTCCATCATGTCATCCAAGAAAGACTCCCTCCGCATCAGCCCCAAAGCCTACACCACGCAAGGCTATATAAGCCAGATTAAGTGGCTGATTAGGGAGCGGATCGAGAGGAGGATCCCGGAGGTTTCTATGGATATGCATACGGCGGAAAACCCCGTAGTGCAGTAAGCTTCTAACTGTACACCTTTTTATGTGTTTCAATCTTCGAGTTACATTGCAATACTGATAAGTTCTCTTCTTTTCAGCTTGCTGACCTCCCCGAGTCAGAATTTGCTCCGCTCGAAGGATATCCTCCGGAGTTTTCTCTGGAGACAGAGGTGGTCCCATTGCCGGACCTTGCGCTCAAGAAGCGCAAAGCTCCGACAGTGGCTGTTGGCACAAAGGAGGTACCCGTCGTGAAGAGGTAACTTTCAATCACAACTTCCGCCTTTGCACTTTACTCGAATTTCCTTCCGAGATGTAATGTTTCCGACTTTATTACATTCTCAGAGCAAAACCACTCATCAAGGGCAAGGGGAAGGGAACTTCTACGAAGCCCCTGCGTCAGACGAAGCTTACCATAGCTTCTCCTGCCGTGGCTCCTCCGACTCCTGCCCCTCAACCTTCTGCAACGCCGGTGACCATTCCTTCTCCGGTCGTCGCAGAAGATCCGGCTCCTTCGACAGAGCCTGCGATCCTTGAATTGCAAACTGATGTCACCACGAGTGAGTCATATTTAGACAAGGGTGAACCCTCTTTGGGTAATGATCCCTCGGTAGAAACCTTCGCCGAAAACATTCTTAGCAATCCGGGACTTGCCAAGTTTGGCCTGTCTCGGAAATCTGCTGTAGAGATCCAACGGCTGGCCAGGCAATGACTAGAGAAAAGTACCTTATCTGCCGAAGAAGAAGCGCAAGAAGCAGAGGACGTCAAGCACTCTAATCTTCTTGAACAAGTTCTTCTTCGCAACAAGAGGATCAGGTCTAGGGAGCTTCCAACTGCTCCTGTGACCCCTCTGACTCTCGCTGAGAAGGTTGCAGTTGAGGTGAACGCGAGTTTGGATAAACTCACTCGCGAACAATATGTAAGTCGGAATTCCAACTCCTGTTTTTCCTTTGTTTCATATCATATCCTCTATCCCCCAAGCATGAAGTAGGATAAATAATCCGGGTTTATGCTTCCTTAGGATGCCAAAGAAAAAACTAGTGTAGCCCCCAAGGCTTGTGCTGATATTATTAAAAATATTAGCCCGAGTCTTTAGTAGCTTTCTGACTTTGGGTATTCTAACTTACAGAAAGTATATTCCTATAACCAGGATTTATTGAAGAATGTCTGTGATAAGCGGAGAGAGATCAGAGCTCTCCGACTTAAAAATGCTGAACTTAAAGTTGCCAAGGATGAAGCCGAAGGTAAACATTCCGAGACTCAAACCTTGTCTTTGTATTTTCAGTGTCGAATTTTTTCGTTGAACTGTTGTTCTTTTTGACTTACAACACTGGTGAAACAATCCTGTGCTATGATTGAAGAGGCCGAGAACCTCAAGACTTTGGTGGTGGAGAACAAGGAGCTTCGCCAAGAGCTGGATCTGCTCAAGGCAGATGCATTGCTCAAATCCTTGAATCCTCCTCCATGGCTACTGATGAGCGTGATTGCAAGATTGCTGCTCAAGGTAAAAAAATCTCGGACCTCAATAATGAGTTGTGCAGAGAGAGGGACCTTTCCAAAGTGCTCCGGGCTGAACTCCAAAGTCTTCAGGAAGAGAAGACCAAAATTGACGACGTCATTTTCGGTACGTTCCATCTGTCTGATTTGTCTTTTTTCTTCGACTTCCTTCAATGTCAGATTTTTGTTTAACTTGTTTTGTGTATAGGTCCTCTGAACTTGACGGACTCCACCTCCACTGAGCCCCGCACCCACCAGCTTACCCAAGTCAGTGACCTGCTTCATGACTTCCGCCAATCCCTTGAGGACATTGGCAAAGCTCTCAAGATTCTGGATATGCATAACATGTTGGATTTTCAGGTGCGGGACAAAGCAAAGGAGATGCCGCAGCTCGTCCAGGATTGGAACATGTCTTACGCGCGGACTGCGGTGCAAAACGCTCTCACCATGGTCATGAGCCACCATGGAAACATGGAAATATGGCAGTGACCAGAGGGTACTGCAAAGTAGATGAAGACGGCCAGGAGCAGGACATTCAAGCCATCATGGACTCCTGCGCCGGATATGGGTGTCACGTGGCTGATTTGACCAGCTATGAGACCCCTTTCTTTACCCGCGTGAACACTCCGCCTCCTCCTCCAGAAGATGCAGCAGAATTTTCCGACGATGAACGCACCACCTCGGATGTGGACATCTCGGAACGATACCAAGGCGGTGTATCCAGCGAGCTGGCAGCTCCTTCCTCTCCTGCATCATAGATTAACACAAATATTTGTGTTATTCTGAAAAACATGATGGGCCTGTAAATATGCAGTACTATAATTTTGCTAGTGCTAAGCTTTTGATCTATTTAGCACTTTTGGCTTTAAACTTTTTGCGTGCCTGAAATGTTTACATAAGCACTTGTATTTTTTCGCCCATACTTATCGTTTATCTGGCTTTCCGCCTCGGCCCTTTCGTGAGCCGGCTAAACCTTCTGCCGGAAACTTTGCCGAGCAACGGAGCTCAATTGCTAAACCAGTTTAAACTCGGAAACAAAGCCGGCTTCCAGTACCAACAATTTACTACTCGGAAAATGCCCGCATCTAGTAATCAGACAAATAACCAAAGTAAAGACTAGAAATTTTTAGAGTTATACCCGGGTGTAGCAGTTTTAGAATCGGAAATCTAAACCAGAACGAACATGAGCATAAAGTACTTTCAAGCATTCTGGGATTTTCGACTATGACATGATCATTCAGAAATAAGATGGTAAAAACTTCTCAGAAAATATTGAGGCAACCAAAACTTTTATTTCTCACAGAACATGTACATTTATATGTTTACAAAGAAGGATAAACTAAGAATAAAAGGTAGGTAGTTGAGCAATATTCCACGGTCTGTCTAACTCATCCGGATTTGTACTGCCTCCAGCTCTCTTTCTCTTCTTAGTAACAGGTCTTTCTTTGACTGGCCTCATGTCAGTTAAGTAGTACGATCCATTGTGCAATACTCGACTAACTAAAAAGGGCCCTTCCCATACTGGGGAAAGTTTGTGCTTTCTTTGTTGCACAAGCCGGAGAACCAAATCACCTTTATTGAAAGATCTATTTCGGACTCTCTGGCTATGATACTTGCGTAACTTCTGCTGATAGGTTGTAGATCTAATTTCAGCAATGACGCGAACTTCTTCGACTAAGTCGAGATCGTTTTGTTGAGAAACCTCGGCATCCTCTTCAATATACGCGGCCACTCTAGGAGAAGTGTGAATCAAATCACTAGGAAGAACTGCTTCTGCGCCATAGACCAAGAAGAAAGGTGTGTATCCGGTTGACCTATTCGGAGTTGTTCATAAACTCCATATTACAGAGAGTAATTCCTCTGCCCAAGCCCCCGCATCACGTCATAATGGTGCTTCGAGTCTCGGTTTCAGGCCTTTGTAGGATTAAACCATTTGCTCTTTCGACTTGTCCGTTAGCTTGTGGATGTGCGACTGACACAATGTCAAGCCGGATATTTTGCTCGTTGGAGAATTCAGCCAATTCTCCCATAGAGAAGTTACTCCCGTTGTCTGTGATAATGCTATGTGGATAACCATACCGGATTATAACATCCTCGACAAATCTTTTGGTTGTTGCTCCATCACAACTAGTGACAGGTTTAGCCTCAATCCAGTTGGTGAATTTATCCACCATCACTAAGAGGTGAGTAAATCCACTTGGAGCTCGTTTAAAAGGTCCTACCATATCAAGCCCCCAGACCGCAAAGGGCCATGTTATAGGTATTGTTCACAGTGGATCAGCCGGAACATGAGCTTGTTTGGCATACTTTTGGCAGCCTTTGCACGCCTTGACCAATCATTCGGCATCTGCCTGAGTTGTAAGCCAGAAAAATCCGTGTCTAAAAGCTTTTGCCACTAAAGATTTGGCTGCAGCGTGGTGACCACACTCGCCTTCGTGGATTTCCCTTAAGATTTCCACTCCTTCTTCCGGAGATACACAGCGCTGAAAAACCCCAGAAACACTCCGCTTATAGAGCTCACCTTTAACTATAGTATAGGTTTTTGCTCGTCGGATGATCTGCTGGCTCAGCACCTCATCTTCGGGTAATTTTCCATCTACCAAATAATCGAGGTAGGGTTGAGTCCAGCTGGGAATTACAGCTAGAACTGCTATCAAAGGTGAGTCGGATTTGGTCGGATATTCCTCATCTACTCCCTTTATTGAGGGAACTTTGAGGTGCTCTAAAAAAGCGCCATCCGGGACCTCTTTCCGCGTAGAACCTATCCGAGATAGTGCGTCTGCTTCCTCATTTTCTATTCGAGGGATGTGCTGAACTTCAAACCCTTCGAACAATTTAGATAGATCATCCACGACAGCTTTATATGCGGCCATGTGCTTATTTGCATTACAAATATTCGACACTTGTTGAGCAACAAGATCCGAATCTCCGTAACACATCAAACATGGGATACCAATATCCTTAGCAATCCGGATTCCATGCAGTAGTGCTTCATACTCGGCAATATTGTTTGTCGCTGTGAAGTGGATCTGCAACACGTATAAAAGTTTATCTCCTTGGGGTGATTTGAGCACCACGCCAGCCCCCGAGCCCCCTGGAGCCTTAGACCCATGGAAAAGAGGGTCCAATATTCCGACTCAAGGAGGATCATGTTCTCCTTCGTCTCTATCCAATCAGCAACAAAGTCAGCAAGGATCTGGGATTTGATTGCTGTACGAGGTTTATACTCAATATCAAAAGCTGAAAGCTCTATGCCCCATTTGGCGACGTGTCCTGTGGCGTCACTGTTGTTAATTATGTCTCTCATGGGAGCTATGCTCACCATGGTAATTGGATGCTCCTGAAAATAGTGTTGTAACTTACGAGATGCTAGAAAAACACCGTAAGCCAACTTTTGATAATGCGGATACCGCTGTTTTGACTCTGTTAGGACTTCACTGACAAAGTAAGTCGGACGCTGCACCAGGTGCTCCTGATTTTCCTCCGGTCTCTCCACCACCATGATGATACTAATGACGTTATTTGTCGCAGCAAGATAAAGCAACATCGGTTCCTAAGGTTCCGGCGCTGCAAGGATAGGAGCAGATGAGAGTACTTTCTTCAGGTCTTGTAGTGCAGCTTCAGCTTCATCAGTCCAAACAATATCCTTAGTCTTTTTCAGGAGTTTGTATAATGGTGCGACTCTTTCACCAAGCCGGCTTACGAATCGACTGACTGCAGCGATGCAGCCAGTTAATCTTTGTACGTCCTTCAGGCGAGTCAGCCTGGAAATATTGAGTATAGCCTTGATTTTGTCCCGGTTCACCTCTATGCCTCTTTGAGACACGATGAAACCTAACAATTTTCCGGCTAGTATTCCAAACAAGCATTTCTTCGGGTTAAGCATGATGTTGTATTTTCGTAGATTGGCAAATGTTTCCTCCAAGTCGGAAATCAGCGTTTCCTTCTTTTTGGACATTACTGCGATATCATCCATGTATGCATGTACATTGCGTCCGAGTTGGTCATGGAGGCAACATGCATCGTGCCCTGGTACGTAGCTCCTGTGTTCTTCAGCCCAAAGGGCATTGTAACAAAACAGAAGGTTCCGAAAGGGGTTATGAATGAAGTTTTGACTTTGTCAGATTCCTTCATCCAGATTTGGTGATAACCGGAATATGCGTCGAGAAAACAGAGGAGTTCCGAGCCTGCCGTAGAATCGATAACTTGATCAATTCTAGTTAGAGCGAACGGATCTTTTGGGCAAGCCTTGTTCAAAGTAGTATAATCAACACACATCCTTAAATCAGTGGTGTCCTTTTTAGGGACCATTACAGGATTGGCTGACCACTCAGTGTGGATGACCTCTTCTATGAATCCGGCTAACTCGAGCCGTGCTAGTTCCTTAGCTATTGCCTTACGCTTTTCATCGCCAAATCGTCGTAGGGACTGTTTGACAGGTTTAGCGTTCGGGTTTACATTTAGAGAGTGCTCGGCAAGTTCCCTAGGTACTCCGGTCATGTCAGATGGCTGCCATGCGAAGATATCTTGATTTACTTAGAGGAACTTGATGAGCACGCTTTCCTATGCGCTACCTAGGCCTACGCCTATATGGGTCACCTTGGAGGGGTCATCATCCTTCAACGGCGTCTTCTTCGTCTCTTCTGATGCCTTGAACTCCAGGTTTGGCTTCGTCACCTCCTTCTTCATTGCGGGCATCTCGGACGGATCTATGCTCTTCTTGATCTCCTGGTACTCCTGGGCGTGCAGCACGGCTTTAGCAAAGGCGGCATTTCCATCCTCGCACTCTCGCGCTTTCTTTGGGTCTCCCCTAATGGTGATCACGCCGTTGGGACCTGGAATTTTTATCATATTGTAAATGTAACACGGACGAGCCATAAAAGCCCAGTAAGCCGGACGTCCGAATATAGCGTGGTACGCGCTCTTGAACGAGACCACTTCGAAGGAAAGTGCTTCCGTCCGATAGTTCTTTGGAGTTCCAAAGGTAACATCCAAAGTAATCTCTCCCAGGGAATTAGCTTGTCTTCCTGGGACGACTCCGTGAAAGATCACAGAGCTATGGTTCAGCTGGGTTTTCGAGATCCTCATCCGGCGTAGCGTTTCGACATAGAGAATATTGATACTACTACCACCGTCCATGAGGGTCTTGGAGAAACCATAACCGTCAATAAGTGGATTGACGATTAGTGCGTATTTTCCTCGCCTGTGCAACTTAGGCGGATGATCAGCGCGGTCAAATGTGATTGCCACCTCCGACCAGTCCAGATATTGGGGGACAGCCAGAACTGTTGCATTGAGCTCGTGTAGAACTACTTTCTTGACCTTTGCTGGTTGAGATCCGAGGGAAGTGACATAAGTGTCCTTCTTGGTGGGAAAAGTTTTCTTCCCTTCCGACTTGGGATTTGAAGCATCAGCTTCCTCCATGTCGGAATCTTCCTTGGTCTCTTTTTCTTTTTTGGGATTCTTCTTTCCCTTCTTCCGCTTAGCTTTGTAGCCCGTGGTGTCATCTCTTTTGATGTCGTCATTGAAACGACATTCGGCATTGGTGTGGGACGAGCCCCCATTGGCGTCTAGGTGATGCACACATGGGTTATTGGCAATGTCGGCCCAAGAGTAGGTTTTGCCTGGTTCCTGGTCTCCTCTCCCTTGGACCCTTGAAGTCCCACGGCCACGCCCGCGTCCTCCTCGTCCTCCAGACCCGAAAGTAGCAGTGACCACTGCTGTTTCCGCGTTGGGTTTCTCTTCCGAGGTATTTTTGTGCTTCTGAGCTTGTTGCTTTGGTTGTTTTGCCGACTGAGGCACAACTAGGGAATTGAGTAATCCCTCTGCATCGTCGTCGGCATCCGCATACTTGCTTGCTGTTTCTATCATCTCTCCTAAATCGGTGACCTTGTCACACTCCAAACGATGGTGCCGTAGACCAATTGGGAGACCTGAGATGAAAGCTTCAATCGCAGTTTGATCATTTACTCCTTCACAGGAGTTCTTAGTGTCGATCCATCGTCCGAGGTAATCCCGACAAGTTTCTCCGGCCTTCTGGGTGCAACGTTGTAGGTCTCCGACCGTACATGGCCTCCGATACGTGCCTTCAAAATTCCAAAAGAACACACTTTGCATGTCATACCAGTTGTGGATGGTGTTCTCTGGAAGTTAATTAAGCCATGATCATGCCGTCTTCCGCAACATAAGTGGGAGATATCGGGTTGCGACCAGGCTATTTCCGCCTTTGGCGATGCAGCAAGCTTGGAAAAAATCCTGTAGCCAGGTGTCTGGTCGAGCAATGCCGTCGTAGGCTTGGATATGTCTTGAGATAGCAAATCCTTCTGGGAATCTTGTAGCTCTGATGCATGGTCTGAAGCATTTTGGGCCCACGTAGATATCATTGTTTTCATAGCGTCGTGCCTCTATGTTGGAGTTGATCTTGTTCCTTGCGTCGTTCGGGGATAGAGATTGTCCCGAATGCCAGATGTGGTTGCGGTGCCTTGGGGCCGGACTTCGGCTTCTGCCACCACCTCCTCCATCACGACGTCCTCCTTGTCCCCCTTGGGAGCCGTTGTGATGACTGCTTGGTGGAGAAGGTGGGGCAGCTGGATAGTTTCCGGCTGATCGCCGGCCTCCGTCCGGAGCGTCATTATTCTGGTTCCAGGGAGGGTCTTGGCTACGATGAGCCCCCTGCCGGCTTGTCCCGGCATGGTTTCCGTCGTTCCTTCGTCTGTCGTTCCCACTTCGTGAGGCTCAGCCGGACGGCTTGCATGTCTAGGAGGTGGCATTTTTTGACGATCCTCCTCCCGATGTTTCTCTTTATCTTCTCCCCTTCAATCGTTAGACTCTCGTCGGGGAGGATTTCTCGGATTCAGAGCAGCGATGGACTCTTTCTCGGCCACTGGGGCGACGTTGCTCCAGTCACGCGTAGTCCTGCGATGCTGTCCTGATGATCCGGTTCTCGAATCCCGTCGTTCGGGACGATGATGCTGCTCCGGAACGCGATGGGGTCTTACATCAGCCCATGCCAGATCTGTGCGACATTGGTCGGAATCCGAGACCAGTTTTTGACATCCGGATAGGGCGACCTTTTGCTGCTCCAGTCCCTTGTTGAGTAGTTCGATACCCAAACGGATCTCCTCCGGTCCTAGATTAGCCGATAGAATTTCTCGGGCCGCCACGGTATTCTGTACTAGGGTTGGATATACCCAATCTCCTTTGCTATCTTTCCGTGGCTTCCCCATCTCATCTCCGAAAAGGACGACACGGATATGTGGGAATTGGTCGTCATTGGTGTGACGCTTCCATGTATTTTGATGCAACCGAGTGTAACATTCCAAAAAAAAATTACAAAAATCTTCATCATAGCATTCAAATCATCATGGCATGTACTACTTTGCATTCAAATCATCATGGCATGTACTATGTCGACGCCACCTCAACGTCTTCCACGCGAACGGCCGACACCCTCTCTCCTCCTCTGCCGTTTCCATGTCTGATTGATTGCGAGCGTTACCGCGAGTAAATCGCCACCGCTTCGGCCCCTTCTTAATCCCCTCCTCCTCCCTGACCGGTTCCCCCAGACACAGCCCGTGGAGAGCCCCCAGGCTCCCCAATTGCCACCTCAAACCGCCGCCGACCGAAGCTACTCCGGCGACAATTCCGGTGAGCCCCGGCCACACTGCGCCCTACTCTCTGCCCTGTTTTGTTTGCGGTGTCCTGGCGCACGTTTAGCCCCGGCCACGTGCTTTCTTTTGCACCAGGTCGACGACACGGTCCAACTCCGGCGAACCCCTCTGCCGCCGCCGTCCATCGCCTTTTCTGGTGAAGGTAGGGTTCCCGCCGCCTCCTTTTGGTCTTTGCTAGGTCGTGCAGATCCTTGCGCATCTCGCTGACCCCTTTGCTGGCTAGTTCGAGCCCCAGGTCGCCGTCTCCAACACCGATCCGCGAGCTCCGCCGTCTACGCAACTCCGGCGAGGGATCCATGCCAAGCCAGAGCACCCCCATGCCGCAGTGACCTCCATCGAGACCGCCACGACCTCCTCGACCTCTGGTATGTATCCACGGTCTCCCTTCCCCTGTAGAATCGCCGGATTGACATCGGCCGACGCTCCGCCGCCGCGCGCAGCCGGTCAGCGCCACCCATCTCCGGCCAGGTCGCTAGGGACCGTTAGATCGTGTGTCTGCGGCTAGGATTAGATCGTGGACGAACCGGTACAGGCTAATCAGATCCGTCTGTTATCACTTAAGATCCAACGGCCCGCAGCGGTCGATCCGACCGAACCGGTACTGGCCAATGAAATTGCGCCACGTCGTCCAGGTTATCTGTTTAAATAGAAAATTGGACATAATTTGTATTAAACTTAGAAAATCCATAACTTTTGATCCACAGTTCAGAAAAATGCAAATTTGGTGTCTATGGATTCAGAAAAATAAGACCTTTATTATAGCGGCCTTGTGTCACACTTTTGCTTCTGAAAAATTGGAATTATAGGCAGAACCTTTTTAGGAGTATTTTGCTCATAAAAATTGTTCTATAAATTGTTTTGGGGTATTTCTTATGTATTTAGATGAGGTATTTTACCCTCTGTACTGTAGAATATGTAAGTTATAGAGTTGTGATCATGTCATTGCATTTTGCATTCATTCATATTTTTTGTAATGTTTTACTGATTGAATTATTGTTGTTGTATTGTTCTTTGTGTAGATTGTGTGGATTGTGAAGTTTGTTGCTGTGAGGATTGTACCTATTCCCCTAGCTACCAAGGCAAGTGATATTTCATCTCATGTCCTATTATTTTCACTATTGCACTAGTGTTATTTTGGTAGATCTTAGCATGATAGGATTATTTACATGTTACTATGCTATGCTACCTTATAGACTATATCTTGGTAGTATCTCCTAGTTGAAAGACTTCGTATGCTAGAGTGCTTAGCCATGCTATTAGAATTCGTGGGTGGAATATACATATAAGATAGTATGGAAAGATATTATTTTGTTTGACTAAGAAAACAACTAATATTAATGAAACACCTGGGTGGAATGGGACTTGCTTGGATTATGTTGAGTGGTTACTGAGGGCCATGTCTATGGTCAGCTAGTGTATCACACTTGTGGATGGCCACCCAGGAACAAAGAGATTGGAGACATTCTTGTCATGAAGCTTCCAGTGCAGCCACATGGCATATGGGCTCTGCCTTGTCAAACTAAGTTGCAAGAACTCAACCAGACGGACAGAAGGTGGTAGATGTGGTAGGATGGAACGCGTCCGTGGTGGTTTGAGGGATTGCTTCTGAAAAGTCTCGTCTCGATGCATGTCGAGTCTTGTGGGGAAAGTGCACCACCTCTCGAGAGGGTAAAACTAAGTACTTAGCCGTGTCCCCGGTTATGGACAATTTCTGAGCCTCAAGACAGTGAAGCAGTTCAATAATCTCCTCATCCAAATTTCTCTAAGTTAAAACTTGTGGGTGAACATGGGTAGAGGTTCAATGATGTCTATCATTGGTACCTTAGTGTTTTGAATGAGAAAACTTACTCTTCAAAAACTATAAGTTAAACTAGCTTTTAGCAAAGTTAGCCCAAAACCACACTTAGCCATATATTCATGTAGTTGTTGGATTATACTAAGTATCTATGGTATCACTTGCCAATACAATTCCAAATGTATTGACCCTTGTGGCTGTAACTTATTATGTTGGAGGATACTCTGATGATGAGTAGGGTTGCGGGTCTACACTCGACATGCTTGCCTGTGGCGCATGAAGACTAAAGACTCTATTATTATTATGCTATGTAATGTGAACTTTAAGTATCTTAGCTTTGGGATAAGTGAGTTGTAAGAACCATTATATTCCTGGATATGCGATGTAATAATGACCTTTGTTTCTGTGTACTTCATCTTAAACTGTGGGTGCTAGCATTTCGATCCAGGGACTAGCACTGCAATCACAGGGATCTTACCTTATTATGGTGAGATCTTACAGATGGTATCAGAGCACTATGTTGCCTGTAGGTTCGTGACCCTAGAATGGATTAGACTAAGGAAAACCCTTAGGAAAAATAACTCTATATTCCAACTTTACACTTGTCTTTTCATCCCGTAAAGCTTTCCCTAATCATCCTTCTCATCTATTTTATAGATGTCCACCATCAATGAATCTGTCAAGAAGGGACCACTGATGACTATGACCCTGGAGTGTGAGACAGAATTTCCCAATGCACTCAAGAACCTCATGCTCGGCTTGGGAATGAATGGTGAAGCCGTGTACAAGGGATTTCCTGTGATAGATGAAGGACAAGAGTATTGGTGGGTGCAACTCCATTTGTACAAGAACAAGGAAGATGATCCCAAGAGTACGGGATTCTGCATGTTCACCAACTCTGAAATGCACACGTCATTCTTTGACTCTGCAAGGAATGTTGCATGGAAAGCTATTGAGGAACTTGGAGAGAGACTCAAGTATAGAATGCTCAATACTCAGGAGGATCTCAAGGAGGAGAAACGTCTTGTCCAAGACTCAAAGGCCACTGTGAAACGCCTAAGTAAGGATATCATAGGCCTAGCTTTGGAGCTATGTGACCAAGATTGCTGCCAAGGATGCCCAGATTGCCACCTTGGTTAAGAAGGAGTGAGACATTAGTTGGACCACCACCCTTGGCGTTTTATCACGTTAGTATTTTGATCATACCAACCTATGTGGTATGGCAAAAATAAGTTATGTCTGGAACTTTGACTGCTTGAGTTGAATAATGTATTGCTACTTGGAATGCTTTGTTGGTTGATTTTTTATTTTGTGACTTGTGTTTTCTTTCTCTATTGTGTGTTACTAATTTTCTCCATACTATGCAAAAGATGCCGAATTTTGTCTACATCACGGCCGAGGATTTCAAGGGGACTCGCTTTGGGACTCGTATGTTGGAGCTCGTTGGTGTGCTTGCTCTTCTAATCCCTACCATTCAAGGACTTCAGCTGAGGAAGTTTCAGAGGAAGGACTTATGGGGATTCAAAGTTACCCAGCTAGGACGTGAGACAGAGCCCGAAACCGTGGAGATTGCCTTCAAGATACTCCATGATGACATGGAGAGGGGCCTCGACGTCGCTATGCAGGAGCTATTGGGACGCCTATGTGGACGTCACTCTTCTGAGATCAGGAGCCACTACTTCCATTTCTTTGGGAGGCGCGACGAGGATGGAGAGCCTATTGTGTTGGACGAGGCCACTAAGGAGTCTATCAAGCCCATGCGTCACTACCTCCAGGACTTAGAGAGCCTTATCAGACACCTTGATACTGATAGGACTAATGTGATGCTTAGCAATGATGAACTACGAATCCAACTTAAGGAGAAGGACAAGGCCTTCCTGGAACAGGAAAATCGAATCAAGGAAATGGAGAAGAAGTTTGAAGACCAAGAGAAGAAATTCAAGAGCCAAGAGAAGAGAGTTCAGGAGAAGAACAAGAAGATTAGAGACTTGGAGACCGAGTTAGAGCTTGAAGACATTGAGCTAGAAGCGGATCACGAGGTGATAGAGAGGCTACGCACACAGAAGAGAGAGTTACAGACAAAGATCGATGCTTTGACTACAAGCTTGGAGGAATACAAGGCAGGATTTGCAGCAGCAGGATTTGCACTAGTGGAGGAGGAAGTTGACATGGAGGAGTAGTGATACTACTCCATCTACCTATCATTTTATTATTATTGAGTTGCATAGGTCATACCTATTTGTGGGTGACTATGCTAGTATGTTTATTTTCGCAAACTCTGTCATTGCTGTGATGTTGAACTTGCATGTGCTTGTTTGTTTGAATGTTGTTTTTATTTGGGTTATCTATCATTACTTACCCTTATTAAACCCACAGATGCCTCCCCGACGCAACAACGAAGATAACAATGACAATGGCAATGGTATGCAGCAGATGATGGCTGCACAGACACAATTGATGCAAATGATGACTCAATTCATGGCAAACCAGAATCAGAACAACAATAATAACAATAACAACAACCAGAATAATCCACCACCTCTGGATATGCTGACAAGATTTCTAAGGCTGAGACCTGCTAAGTTCTCGGGTACCACTGACCCCATGGTAGCAAATGATTGGCTACGTTCTGTGAATAAGGACCTAGTCACGGTTGGATGCACGGATGCAGAAAAGGTCAGATTTGCAGCACACATATTGGAAGGTCATGCAGCTACTTGGTGGGACAATTTCCAAGTTACTCACCCTACTGAGGAAGTGACTTGGGCAATGTTTGAGGATGGGTTTCGCACCACTCACATCTCTTCTGGAATAATGGGGTTGAAGAAAAAGGAGTTTCATAACCTCAAGCAATGCCACAGCAGTATTTCTGAATACATTAAAGAGTTCAATAATTTGTCACGTTATGCACCTGATGATGTTGACACTGATGCAAAGAGAAAGGAGAAGTTCCTAGATGGGCTGAATGATGAAATTTCTATGCAACTATCTGTTGCATATGTTCCAACTTATCAATCCTTGTGTGATAAAGCTACCATCCTGGAAAACAAGATGAAACAAGTGGAGGGTAGAAAGAGGAAGCACCACTTTGATAAGTTTGGATCAGGATCTCCTCACAAGCGCTCTCATGGTGAAGGAAGTGGGAGTTCAGGATTCCACAAGAATGGGAATCATAATAACCATCATAACAAAAACCACCACCATGATGGAAACAATCATCGTGGACATAACAAAAGTGGATTCAGGAACAACCACAATAATCATGGCCAATCGTCACAGTCAGCCAGCAAAGAAAGACATCAGTCAGGTGGAATGTTTCAAGTGCAAGAAGACAGGGCACTATCCTAATGAATGCCCAGAAAAGAATACTGGTGGGGCTAAGCCAAACCCATTTCAAAAGGGTCATGTGAATCACATCAATGTGGAGGAAATTCAAGAAGGATCTGATGCCGTGATCGGTAAGTTCAAGATTAATTCCTTTCCTGCACTTATCCTTTTCGATACTGGCGCATCGCATTCATTCATTTCAAGAGCATTTGTAATCAAAAACGAACTCTCCACTGAAACCATTGGATGTCCCATTAAGGTAAGCTCCCTGGGTGGAGAAATGATAGTCAATTCCGGGTGCCGACAGATAATCCTAGAAATTGGAAAGAACAAGTTTCCGGTTAGTTTAATAATCCTAGAGTCCTAAGGATTAGATGTAATATTAGGGATGGACTGGTTGACCCGTCATGAAGGAGTGATTGATTGTGCCAAACGAACTGTTATGCTCACCACCCCAGAAAAGAAAGGGATCAGGTTCAAGTCTAACTTTGAACCCAAGGGGAGCAAGGTTAATTCTCTTAAGGGGGTTAGCCTAGACATTGTGCCAATAGTGAAGGAGTACCCAGATGTGTTCCTCGAAGAATTACCTGGCATGCCACCAGATAGGGATGTGGAGTTTCTGATAGACCTACTGCCAGGAACGGGGCCTATAGCAAAGAGACCTTATAAAATGTCGGTGGACGAGTTAAAAGAACTCAAGAAACAGCTGGGAGAACAGTTGAAAAAGGGATTTATCCAACCAAGTTCGTCGTCTTGGGGAGCACCAGTCTTGTTTGTTGAGAAGAAGGACCGAAGTCAAAGGCTATGCATAGATTATCGTTCACTTAATGAAGTGACCATAAAGAATAAATATCCCCTGCCTAGAATAAATGATCTCTTCGATCAGCTAGAGGGAGCATGTGTGTTCTCAAAAATTAATCTTCGATCAGGATACTTCCAACTAAAGATTAGAGAACATGACATACCCAAGACTACATTCACCACTAGATATGGGTTGTATGAATATACAGTGATGCCGTTTGGATTGACTAATGCACCAGCCTATTTCATGAACATGATGAATAAGGTATTCATGGAATTCCTTGACAAGTCCGTAGTGGTATTCATCGACGACATATTGGTATATTCCAAGAGCAACAAAGAACATGAAGAACATCTACGCCTGATTCTAGAGAAACTCAGGGAACACAAACTTTATGCCAAGTTCAGCAAATGTGAATTTTGGCTGAATGAAGTGGGTTTTCTTGGGCACATAGTATCTGGAAATGGTATAGTTGTTGATCCAGCAAAAGTGGCAGCTGTGACAGAATGGGAAACTCCTAAATTGGTTAAGGAAATCCGTAGTTTCCTTGGCCTAGCAGGGTACTACCGGAGGTTCATTGAAAATTTCTCTAAGATAGCAAAGCCCATGACTGATCTGCTAAAGAAGGAGAAGAAGTTTAATTGGATAGAAGCTTGTGAAACCAGCTTTCAGGAATTGAAAAAGAGACTAGTGTCAGCACCAGTGTTATGTCTGCCAGACCTTGAGAAAGACTTTCAAGTATATTGTGATGCATCTCACCAAGGATTAGGAGGTGTACTGATGCAGGAAGGTAGAGTTGTAGCTTATGCATCAAGGCAACTCAAAAATCATGAAGTGAACTATCCTACTCATGACCTAGAGTTGGCATCAGTTGTACATGCCTTAAAAACATGGAGGCATTATCTTATGGGAAAACGTTGTGAAATGTTCACTGATCACAAGAGTCTGAAATACATTTTTACATAGAAAGAACTCAACATGAGACAAAGAAGATGGCTACAACTTATCAAAGATTACGACTTAAGTTTGCAATACCACCCTGGAAAGGCAAACGTCGTAGCCGATGCATTAAGCCGCAAGGTTTATGTAAATGGCCTCAATAAAGGAGAATTTCCGGAGGAGTTATGTGCCCAATTTAGAAAGCTGAGACTTGAGATAGTGCCTGAAGGGTTGATGTCTACGCACTTCTATTCTTGTAGACAGTTATTGGGCCTCCAAGTGCAGAGGTTTGTAGAACAGCAGCAAGTTTCCCTTAAGTGGATCACCCAAGGTTTATCGAACTTAGGGAGGAAGTGCTCAAAGGTATCCCCTCTCAAGCAACCCTGCAATCAAGATACAAGAAGTCTCTTATGTCCCCAACACACCCAATACACTTGTCAGGTGTATAGGTGCACTAGTTCGGCGAAGAGATAGTGAAATACAAGTGGTATGGATATAAGATAATGGTAACGGTGATATAAAATAGCTTGATGGCATGGAAAAGACTAAAGGAAAACGGAAATAAAGATGGAAGAAAGCAAACATGTAACATATCTAATAGCAAACGGTGTTTCAATGCTTAGAAACAAGGCCTAGGGATCATACTTTCGCTAGTGAACACTCTCATATAAATATATTCTTATTTATGATACTACTCTTAACTACTCTCCGGTTGGACACTCTAATCGTTGGTAGGGCTATAACAGCACACCTCAAAGTAAGCTTTTCCCATCTAGAAAACCCCACAATATCACCTTGAGTACTAGATGAGTCCAACAAACACCACAATTTCATAAAGACATCCAACTCCAAATATAACTCATAACAAGTATTTGTAATCTCTAGCCTAAGTGCCACCATGGTGAGCACGCTGTCACTTTCATACACATGGGGAGAGCAGAGATTCATTAAGCACTTGAGTAGCAAGGTAGATCTACTAGATTACAAAGCTCATGACCACAACAAGATCATGCATAGATAGAGAGATGAACACATAGCTACCGGTAGAACCCTTAGCCTCGAGAGAGAACTACTCCCTCCTCATCATGGGAATCAGCAATGGTGATGGATATGGTGGTGGAGATCGATGGAGATGGCTCCGGGGGCACTTCCCGTCCCAGCAGGGTGCCGGAACAGAGACTTTCTGTCCCCCAAATCTCCTTTTCGGTGGCGACGGCGCTGCGGAACTTTTTGTGGCTGGAGGCTTGATTTTTTAGGGTTTTAGTATCGGGAGGCTCTTATAGGCGAAGGAGGCAAGGTCGGTGGAGTGCCAGGGGGCCCACACCACCTAGTGGCGCGGCCAGGGCTAGCCCGCGCCACCATATGGTGTGGCCAGGCCCTAGCCCTCCTCCGTCTTTGCTTCTGGCTCCGTGAGTCTTCCGGTAAAATAGGAACTTTGGCTTTTGTCCCGTCCAATTCCGAGAATATTGATTTTCTGACTTCCCTGGAACCAAAAACAGCAGAAAACAGGCACTGTGGCTCTGGTTAATAGGTTAGTCCAAGAAATCATATGAAAAGTACTCCAAAGAGTGGACAAAACATAAGAAAGTAGATAAAACCAAGCATGGAACATCAAAAATTATAGATACATTTGCAATGTATCAACATCCCCAAGCTTAACTCCTGCTCGTCCTCGAGTAGGTAAGTGATAAAAAGAAAGAATAATTTTTGAGGTGACATGCACCATCAAAGACTTGATCAAAGTATTTGCAAAACATTCAAAGCTGGGATCATAGTACTTCAATCATAACATGAAAGACAAAGTTCTAGCAATAAGACAAAGCAACTACGATGCAACATGAAAAGGCACAAACAAAAGATTCATGAATAACAATGCTTTGAAAGACGTTTGTTTGTTTCACATAAATAAAACATAGCATAATAGTATTCAGCTTGTCCCTTAGCAAATATAAATGCATAGGACACCTTCAAAGTTCATAAGAGTGACTAGATACAATAGTTTAAAACAAGCAATATCAAAGTATGCATCAATCAACTAGTCTTGGGACAATGCACATAGAACTAAGAATGGCCACTATGCTCTCAAAGTAGGTGCATAAAGGTAGAAGGTGGAGACTCAATATAATGGTGGAAGAAAGGCCTTTTGTAAAAGGAAGTAGGGATTCAAGTCTCATAAAGAGCTTCCAAAAATTATGGTACTTGTAGTTTTCAGCTCTCATTGCCCCTATCATAAGCATATTTAAGGTGATTAAGGTTAAAGTGACACAACTAAGAGGATATGCTTGACAAGTTATAAACCGAAATCTCATGCCCCTTACTTATGAAGACCGATCCTCATGCTACTCAACTTCAGTCACGAGTAAGCTCTTGTCATTGTAAGTATATGTGTATCATTAAGAACCGCCAACGGGGTACCCCTTGCACATGATACGGGAGCTTTCCCATAATCAAAATGACAAGGCAAGCAGACAATGAGCATCTCAGCGATCTTTTTATTTGCTATTTGCATAGGTTTTTATTGAGGATACTTCATAGAGTGCTCATTATGGTGATGCTGCAAGTTTCCACCATGATTAGGCATGGCTTAGACTAGCAGCCCAGGCATTTCTCTAACACACATACAAACTCCATGATCTTACAAGTTCCACTTTTATTTCACACCGCCGGGATCCGTAAGCAAAAGAACATGATATCAACGGGGTACAAAGTACAAGTGCAATGTTGAAAGCGTTCCCCATGAAACATGGTTCTGCTAATTTCAACTTATAAAGCGCAAGCATATACACAACAAAGAAGGACCCAATGGTTCAAGTTTATTAGAGGCAAAAAGTAAAGTGTGCCATCAAGTTCGTGAGAGTTTTAATCACTAGTTTTCTCATAACAAGTTTAATTTGGAAGGTAAACAAAAGCATGAATATACTTGGAATAGCATAAGCTAGTAGGTAGGTACGGTGGACTCTTTGGAATAACTTGGTTTAGGGAGTTGGATGCATGAGTGGAACTCATACTTTGTTGTGGAGGCTAGCAAAAGACTGGGAGCGACAAACTAAGAGAGCAATAATGGCCATAATCATGCAGAGCGACAAAACATCATTGATCAAAGCATAAAGTGACACTACAAGTTGAAAAGTAAATGATCATAAAGGCTTGTGGTGACTTGGGATAGTCATAACATGGTGTGAGCATGTGCCAAGTCAACCCAAATAAAGCATCAAAGGAGAATACCACTATACTATGCTTTAATATGCTAAAACAACGCATGATTCATCCAAGACACATTAAGCAATCTCAATTGTTTATAAAAAGTCATGCTATAGCAAAGAATACTAAGCATAAAGCCAAAACAATATCAAGCATGGCCTGACAAAGCATAGGCCACAGTCAAAAACAAGCTCTCTTTACCACTTAAGCATGAACTTTCCTACTCTTTTCCAAACCAAACCAAACCAAACTATTTGAACACCAATATACGAAAGAGGGGGTCCAACCAATTTATTCAGCAAACTAAGAAAACCACGCAAACTAAAAACAAAAACGAAAACGAAAACGAAAAAGAAGACGCTCCAAGAACAACACAACTATGCATGAAACAATAAAAATGAAGTGTTTGGAAGAAACCTGGGATTTTTATTGATGAAGAAGGGGATGCCTTGGGCATCCCCAAGCTTTGACGCTTGTACTTCTTGGATATTTCTTGGGGTGACACGCGTGGCATCGCCAGGCTTGAGCTTTAGTCCATCCTTCATCTCATTACTTATTCCTTCCATACACCTGAAATTTTTCCTTCATACAAAACTTCACACAATCTTTATTAGCAACATTAGTGCACTCAAGATAAATAAGTCTTAAGGTTCAGTTCTAACACCACATAAACTTCCATTAGAACACTTGCTACTGAAGTACTTCCCTCAAAAAGCTCAATTCCCCAAAAAAACTCAAGAAGGAACCAACAAGAAGCAAATGCAGAAAATGGCAGAAATCTGTCAAAACAGACCAGCAGGTAAAGACAAATTTTTTCGAAGACCTTCTGTTGCTCAAATCAAAAAGTGTTGAACTAACGAAAGTTAGATAATAACCTGGGGAAAAAGCACAAAAATGCACGCCTCCTAACGAAGTTTATATATTTTACACGAATTTTTACGGTGAAGCATAGGAATCTGTTTCGGGACAACAACTTTCTCAATCATTACTTATGTCTCATTAGAGGTTACTCTTGGCACAAAAAGCAAATAAAAAGGATAAGAAGTGGTTACTACTGAAGTAATAACTTCCAAGACTCATTTAAAACTTTTGAGTTATCTCCCAATAAGTACTTTTGTTTAATGACTTTAAGTTAGGCATGATAGTTTGAGAAGATGCGCACATAAAAAATATGAATTGAAGTCAAGAAGCAAATTCAAAACACACTGAAGTCTAACCCACTTCCTATGCATAGGAATCTTGTAAAGAAACAAGTCATGAAAGCCCAAAGCAACAATCATAGTAAAGCAAAACAAGTGCAACTTCAAGACTTTCAACATAAAGAGAGGAAACTTAATATTATTGAGATACATAAAACCATGTTTCCCTCTCTCATAATAACTTTCAGTAGCATCATGAATAAAAGTAACAATATAACTATCACAAGAAACATTCTTATCATGATCCATATGCATAAAAGAATTAATACTCCCCACATAAACATAGTCATTCTTATAGATTTTAGTGGGAGCAAATTTAACAAAATAGCTATCATTATTATTTTCATCACCATAATCATCAAATATAGACGGCATATTGTAATCATAATTAATTATCTCCTCAATAGTAGGTGGACTCAAAATATCATATTCATCATTGTAATCATCATATATTGGAGGTTTGGTGTCATCATAAGCAATAGAATAGCTATCTTCCAAAGCTGGGGAACTAAAAAGATCATTTTCGTAAAGACTAGCTTCCCCAAGCTTAGACTTTTCCATAACATTAGCGATAATGGTGTCCAAAGAGTTCATACTAACAACATTGCTATTAGCATGCAAATAAAGTTCCATAGGTTTTTTAATTTTCTCTTCAAACATGTCATGTCCTAACTCAAGATAAATACTATAAAGCTCTCTAATTTTGTTGTTGTTTTCCATTAAGCCTAACTAGTGAAAACAAGAAACAAAAAGACAAAATTGCAGAATCTAAAGGAAATAACTTTGAGCACTCACACTGGAGGATGTGAGTACCTTTTACCTTACCTCCCCGGCAACGGCGCCAGAAAATAGGCGTTTGCCGTGGGAGGTTCTTCTTCTTTAATCCTCCGGTGTGAATACCTTTTACCTTACCTCCCCGGCAATGGCACCAGAAAATAGCTTGATGTCTACAAACTTCTATTCTTGTAGACAGTTGTTGGGCCTCCAAGTGCAGAGATTTGTAGAACAGCAGCAAGTTTCCCTTAAGTGGATCACCCAAGGTTTATCGAACTCAGGGAGGAAGTGGTCAAAGGTATCCCCTCTCAAGCAACCCTGCAATCAAGATACAAGAAGTCTCTTGTGTCTCCAACACACCCAACACACTTGTCAGGTGTATAGGTGCACTAGTTCGGCGAAGAGATAGTGAAATACAAGTGGTATGGATATAAGATAATGGTAACAGTGATATAAAATAGCTTGATGGCGTGGAAAAGGCTAAAGGAAAACTGAAATAAAGATGGAAGCAAGCAAACATGTAACAGATCTAATAGCAAACGGTGTTTCAATGCTTAGAAACAAGGCCTAGGGATCATACTTTCGCTAGTGAACACTCTCATATAAATATATTCTTCTTTATGATACTACTCTTAACTACTCTCGGGTTGGACACTCTAATCGTTGGTAGGGCTATAACAGCACACCTCAAAGTAAGCTTTTCCCATCTAGAAAACCCCACACTATCACCTTGAGTACTAGATGAGTCCAACAAACACCACAATTTCATAAAGACATCCAACTACAAATATAACTCATAACAAGTATTTGTAATCTCTAGCCTAAGTGCCACCATGGTGAGCACGCTATCACTTTCGCACACATGGGGAGAGCAGAGATTCATTAAGCACTTGAGTAGCAAGGTAGATCTACTAGATTACAAAGCTCATGACCACAACAAGATCATGCATAGATAGAGAGACGAACACATAGCTGCCGGTAGAACCCTTAGCCTCGAGAGAGAACTACTCCCTCCTCATCATGGGAATCAGCAATGGTGATGGAGATGGTGGTGGAGATCGATGGAGATGGCTCCGGGGGCACTTCCCCGTCCCGGCAGGGTGCCGAAATAGAGACTTTCTGTCCCCCAAATCTCCTTTTCGGTGGCGACGGTGCTGCAGAACTTTTTGTGGCTGGAGGCTTGATTTTTTAGGGTTTTGGTATCGGGAGGCTCTTATAGGCGAAGGAGGCAAGGTCGGTGGAGTGCCAGGGGGCCCACACCACCTAGTGGCGCGGCCAGGGCTAGCCCGCGCCACCATATGGTGTGGCCAGGCCCTAGCCCTCCTCCGTCTCTGCTTCTGGCTCCGTGAGTCTTCCGGTAAAATAGGAACTTTGGCTTTTGTCCTGTCCAATTCCGAGAATATTGATTTTCTAACTTTCCTGGAACCAAAAATAGCAGAAAACAGGCAACTGGCACTGTGGCTCTTGTTAATAGGTTAGTCCAAGAAATCATATGAAAAGTACTCCAAAGTGTGGACAAAACATAAGAAAGTAGATAACCCAAGCATGGAACATCAAAAATTATAGATACATTTGCAATGTATCAAGGGTACCTTGCATCCTTGGAAGTGCAACCCACACTAATGGACAGAATCCAAGAAGCCCAAAAGTTGGACAAAGAAATAGAAGAAATCAAAAGTAAGGTTAGTGAAGGCAAGGCAAAAGGATTCCATGTAGATGAACAAGGAATCTTATGGTACGAAAAACGTATCTGTGTTCCGCAGGATCTTGAACTTAAGAAGTTGATCTTACAAGAAGCGCACAACTTACCATATTCAATTCATCCTGGCAACACCAAGATGTATATGGATGTTAAGGAGAGGTTTTGGTGGAATAATTTAAAGAAGGACATAGCAGAGCACATTTCCTTGTGCGACGTGTGTAGTCGTGTAAAGGCAGAACATCAGAAACCGGCAGGATTATTACAGCCACTGCCAATACCTGATTGGAAATGGGATAATATTGGTATGGACTTTATCACCAGACTGCCCAGGACTAAATCTGGATACGATTCTATATGGGTTATCGTTGACCTCTTGACAAAAGTGGCCCATTTAGTACCAGTGAAGACCACTTATACAAGTGCAAAGCTAGCCAAGCTATACATGAATAGAATTGTATGTTTGCATGGGGTACCTAAAAGTATCGTGTCTGACAGAGGAACTCAATTCACTTCGCACTTTTGGCGACAACTTCACGAGTCATTGGGAACTTGACTGGAATTCAGCACTACATTTCATCCACAAACTAATGGACAGACAGAAAGGAGCAATCAAATATTGGAAGATATGCTAAGAGCATGTGCGTTAGATTATGGATCTAGTTGGGATGAAAGTCTACCATACGTAGAGTTTGCCTACAATAACAGCTATCAATCAAGCATAGAAATGGCTCCGTTTGAATTCCTTTATGGAAGGAAGTGTACTACACCGTTGCTATGGAATGGAGTAGGAGAAAGAAATTTGTTCGGGCCATACCTAATCAAGGAGGCTGAAGAGAAAGTCAAGATGGTAAGGGATAGGCTAAAAGTAGCTCAATCTCGGCAAAAGAGCTATGCCGATCCAAAACGTTGAGAGGTTACCTATGAGTTTGGTGATAGGGATTATCTCAGGGTATCACCACTTCATGGTGTGAAGAGATTTGGAATCAAAGGAAAATTAGCACCACGCTATGTAGGACCTTTCAAGATTTTGAGCCGCAAAGGAGAAGTGGCATATGAGATAGAATTACCAGAATCTCTGTCAGCAGTTCATAATGTATTCCATGTCAGTCAGCTGAAAAAGTGTCACCCAGAGATGGAAGAAACTTCACTGAAGGACACTATCTCACTTATGAAGAGAAACCTATTAAGATTATGGAGACAGCAGAAAGAATTACCCGTACCAAGACCATCAAATTCTGCAAAGTGCAGTGGAACCATCACACTGAATCCGAAGCAACATGGTAGCGAGAGGATGAACTTCGGAGAGATCACCCTCACCTATTTGCTAGCCAACCCGAATATCGAGGGCGAGATTCATCTTAAGGGGGTTAGATTTGTAACATCCCAAATTGTTTTTAAAAAAAATCTTCATGATAGCATTCAAATCATCATGGCATGTACTACTTTGCATTAGATTTATCCTCCAAACATTTGGTGAAATTTTGAGACTTTTTGGAGCACTTATGCTAAATTCAAAGAAAACTAGAAAAGAAATTCAAAAGGAAAAAGAAAAGGAGGGAAAGGATTTTTAAACAGCAGCAGCAGTTTCTAGCCTTTTGGCCCAAACCGGCCCAGCTAGCCCACCCGGACTCCCTCTCCCTTCTCTGTCTTTTCGCACCCCCCTCAGCTAACCCCCACCCGCTTACGTCCGGGCCCCACGCCACGTCGACGCCACCTCAGCGTGTTCCACACGAACGGCCAGTGCCCTCTCTCCTCCTCTACCGTTTCAATGCCCGATTGATTGCGAGCGTTCTCGCGAGTAAATCGCCACCGCTTCGGCCCCTTCTTAATCCCCTCCTCCTCCTCGACCGATTCCCCCAGACACAGCCCCTGGAGAGCCCCCAGGCTCCCCAATTTCCACCTCAAACCGCCGCCGACCGAAGCTACTCCGGCGACAATTCCGGTGAGCCATGAAAGCCCAGTAAGCCCGACCCCCGAATATAGCGTGGCACACGCTCTTGAATGGGACCACTTCGAAGGAAAGTGCCTCCGTCTGATAGTTCTTTGGGGTTCCAAAGGTCACATCCAAAGTGATTTCTCTCAGGGAATTTACTTGTCTTCCTGGGACAACCCTGTGAAAGATGACAGAGCTGTAATTCAGCTGGGTCTCCGAGATCTTCATACGACGTAGTGTTTTGACATACAGGATGTTAATGCTGCTGCCACCGGCCATGAGAGTCTTGGAGAAACCATAGCCGTCAATAAGTGGATTTACGACTAAGGCGTATTTTCCTCGCCTATGCAACTTAGGCGGATGATCATCACGGTCAAAGGTGATTGCAACTTCCGACCAGTCCAAGAATTGGGGGACAACCGGAACAATCACGTTGAGCTCGTGCAGAACTGCTTTCTTGACCTTAGCTGGTTGAGATCCGAGGAAGGTGATAAGGAGGGTTTAACTCATGAATGCCCATTGTTATGGACTTGCGTTTTGGAGAAGGAGGGAGTGCTGGAAGTCTCGATCGGCTAGCAAACAAGCACACAAGGTGCAAGGTTTACCCAGGTTCAGGCCTCGTAGAGGACCCTACTCCTTCTTGTCTGCTCTTGATCGATAATGATCCGAAGGATTACAAGGTCGCCGATGGCGGTGGACGCGCAGATTGGATCTGGCGTATATGCGGGGGATCAATGTCTAGATCTATTGCCTATTGTGGCGATGTCGTAGATCTGTCTATTGTGGGAGTCGCGATCTATTGTGTATTGTGGTAATCGCCCTCCTTGTTGGACCCTCCTAGCCTTTATATATGGGGAGGCTAGGTCTCAGGTACCAATACAAGTTGGTTACAAGTTAGATTCAAACTCTAGTATTGAGACTTCCTTGCCTTGTGCGTTTGGGAGTCTGTGTCCATATGGGCTTCATACCACCTGAACTATCTTGGGCGTCATGGACCTTGATATATCTTTGAGTGGTCCTTCTATTGGGCCGCACCAGGTAGGCTGTAGTCGAGTGCCTATTGGGCATACCCATGTCAGTAGCCCCCGAGTGTCCATGCGAATCGTAGATTTGGGTGGAGACTCAAAAGTCTTGATCTTTGCATTAGGATGTCGGAGTCGACAATTGTGTCGAGTGTGAAGCACTCACCCGGAAGTTCATCGGGTCAGCCAAATTTATAGTAGTTCATAGGGATGATGGTAAACGTGCCTGGTGCGCTCGACGGATCGGGACCAGTTAATTTCTCTAGGGAAAAAACAACGCTACCTACTCAAACTCGAGTCCCCGGACTCGAATCCGGAAATTGTTGGCGTAGTTCGACTCAGGCCGCGGAGGACTTATAGAGTCGAATCCCAGTGTATAAGTGTGATCCCTCGACGCGTCCGTCAAGGCTTATTCATCGTACCTGTAGGTACGGATTATTTCTGGTAGAGCGCAGCAGATGCGTTGCCAGGACTTATTCAGGTCTTATCTTCATGCTGTAAGCGCGACATCTGAATTTTGTCATCGCGGAGATGATTTGGGTGACCCAGGAGACGCAGTCTCTTTGATGGGAAAATATGAGGCGGAGTCGCCATAGCATTCGAGTGTGGATGTTATCAACACACGGTTTAATGTATAAGAAAAAATCATAGGGTGCGCGGCCAGCCTCCCTATGGGAGTAGCCCCCGAGTGCCTATTCGAGTCGTAGACTCGAGTGGGGACTATAAGTATTTTGCGACTGCTATCGTATTTTTCTTGTTTCAGTCGAATATGCTTTTAGCGCTCCCTATGGGAGTAACCCGAAGTCCACAATCGAATCGTAGATTCGAGCGAAGGGTTTTCATAATGCTTGGATATCTTCACAAATTTCTTCGGGTGTGTGGCCAGCATTCCCTATGGGAGTAGCCCCCGAGTCCTTAGTTGAATCATGGATTCGAGTGAGTATTCAGAGCGTGCCACTCGAATATCTTGTATATGCGCGTTCAGTGCTCTAGTTTGGAGTAGCCCCCAAGTGTCTGGCGGAGTCGTAGACTCGGGCAGAGACTCGAGTCTTGTATCTTGCAGTGGTAGTCGAAAATCATGCGAGGAGAAAACACTGACCTGGAAGTGCATCGAATCAGCATTTCACGCGCAAGGAGCCAAGGGTCAACGTTTTAGACGGAGTCAACATAATGGAATCATGCGGCATTTGGCTTGAAAGACTCGACGATGCGTATTATGTTGAAGTAGTCTCTTCTATCGGGTGCGTGGTGAGGGTCACGTCTTTTGTAGCATCCAGCGATGCAACCATCCAAGGAGGGACTCGACTTGGGACTTGAGTTTATGGCGTAGCTAGTTATTTTGTCGACTCTTATTGGAGGATCCAATAGAATAGCTCGACGCAGTCGATGTCCTTGTAAGCTGCTGGAAATGCAAAGAGTTTTGAAGTACTTGTATCTTGTGAAGATTATTTGCCTGTCGGCTTGTGAAGTAAAATCCTGGTGTCGATCGAATCGACACTTTTGCACTGTATGCTAGGCCTTTTCGTTAACCTGATTACCCTTAATCTCAGTACCTTGCCGAGGTACTCGGAGTTTAAGGATTCGACGATCAGGCAGAATCAGCTACTCGGGCTGTCGCGTATGAGGTGCTCGAGTGCGTGGAGTCGACGACACATTAGGTTACTCGAAGAGGGTGGTCCCCCCGAGTGTTTCGAGTGCGAGTTAAAAAAGAATCAGCTCTAAGTAGAGGGAAACTTAGCTTTATTGGTAGTTGACATGGCAGACGGATTCGCACCAGCGCGTGACTCGCCACTAACCGAAGATTGTAGTGGATAGTCGCTGCCCGATGGCGGTGATGGGTCACGACCGCGGGAGCCGATGCAACCTGCGGGTCACCCGAGTCGAAGACCATGGCAGGTCACCGAAGTAGAAGACCGCAGTGGGTTGATGGAGTCCAAGTCCGAAGCAGGTCACCGGTGCTGAGGGAGCCCTCGAGTCACCAGAGCCGAAGACCGCATCGGGTCGCACGACGAAGTCAAAAGAGCCCACGGGTCGCCGGAGCCGAAGACCGCGGCGAATCGCCGTAGTCGAAGGCGGCAACGGGCCTCGCGGCAGAGTTGGCGGAGCCCCCGAGTGTAGATTCGATGTGGTCGATGTAGTCAAGGTGGCATCCAAGAGCCGATGCGGAGGACTGATATTTTGTAAACATATCTATAATTTTTGATGTTCCATGCTTGTTTAGTATCTACTTTGCTTTACTTTTTCAACACTTTGAGGTATTTTTATATGTTTTCTGGGACTAAACTATTAACAAGATGCCACGGTGCCAGTTGCCTGTTTTCTTCTGTTTTTGGTTCCAGAAAAGGCAGAAAATCATATTATTGGAATTGGACAGGACAAAAGCCAATATGCCTATTTTTCCCGGAGCAACACAGAAACACGAAGCAGATACAGAGTACGGCACTAATGACCCACGAGTATAGGGGTGTATCGCAGTATTTTCAATAAGTAAGAGTGTCGAACCCAATGAGGAGCAGAAGGTGCTAGCTAGTGGTATGGATCAGGAATCTCTGCAAATACTTAGCAAACGGATTTTTAGGTGTTTTTGATAAATCAAGTAAACAAAGTACGAGTAAATGAAAGACAGCAGGAATAAATGCAGCAAGTGGCCCAATCCTTTATGCAGCAAAGGACAAGCCGGTTGTATTACTTAAGATGACCAAACGTTGAGGACACATGGGAAGACCGTCAAGTGCTTTCGCTTCATATAGTTGATTAATCTTCTTTAGCTTGCTAAGTGTTGTGTGGGTGAACCTGTGCTAATGTACCGCCCCATACAGAACTAATACATACTTGTGATTATACCCCTTGCAAACATCCGTAAGTACAAGAAAGTAATTATGGTAGAAACCTAACCACAACTTTAAACTCTAAGACCCTTACGTCCCTTGTGTAATGCTTTCCTAACGGGGGTTCAGGTTTCTGTCACTCCGGCAACCCCTACGATTAGTAGCCAAATACACAATGCATTCTCCTAGGCCCATATAGGTGAAGTGTCATGTAGTCGACGTTCACATGACACCACTAGAAGAAGTACACCACAACTTAAATAACAATCTATTGAATCTTTCTCAACACAACTCCACTACTAACAACATGACTTCTCCCATGTCCTCAAGAACAAAACGAACTACTCACAAGACATCATATGGATCATGATCAGAGATGGAATAATGATGTATAACAATCTGAACATAAACAATAATTCAACGGTTCACTCAATAGCATCAACTACGAAGAGTAATCAACACCGGGAAAGTTTCCCCTATGAACTATGCAAGATTCAACTCAATTGTTACAGCAATATGGAGATGGTGATGGGGGTGCTGATGGTGATGATGGTGATGATGATGATGATCCTGATGAAGTCCAGCTTGATGGTGGTGTTGATGGCGATGATCTCCCCTCTCCGGAAAGTAATTCCCCCGACAGAAATCTGTTTGCCGGAGAGATCTTTCTCTCTCGGTGTTTTCCGCCCCGCAGAGGTGGTGGAATCTTTCTGTGGTCGCTCCCCGAGTCTTAGGGTTTCGGGGGGATGATATACACCAGAGGGGAGAGGCTGGAGTGGGCCAGGGTGGCCACACCACCTGCTGGCGCGGCCTAGGGCCACCCGCGCCAGGGGGTGGTGTGGGCCCCCTGTGGCCCATCTCCACTCCGTCTTTTGGCATCCTTCGTCTTCTGGAAAATAGGATTTTCCATATATTTTCCCGGATTTTCTGATCTTCGCAAATTTTCCCTCCAAACAGCACCTTTTCCATCAGAATCCTGACTGCAGCGGTCCATGCTCCAAAAGTCATCAACCATGCAAAAACAGATGAAATAACATAAGTATCACCTCTTAAGACGAAATATATCAATGAATAATAGTGAATTAGGACATAGAATAGTGATGCAACATGGACGTATCAACTCCGCCCAAGCTTAGACTTCGCTTGTCCCCAAGCGAAACTGAGCTCAATAAACATGGCCTCAGGTTTATGGAGTGAAGAGTCGATAAAAGAATACGGACAAGAAGCATCACAATCATCAAATACATAGATCATAATAGAAGACAACTCACTATTATATAACTCAACTTGCAATGATTAAAGGAAACACAATAAAGATACATAAAGTGAATCATAATTGGTAATGGCAAACTTAGCTCTTGGTCGAAGAATAGTTCATAATTTGCTAGAGTTCACAATTAACTGGTTTTCAAAGAAAGCTTTCAAAGTAGTAAACATCAAGATAAGAGCAATGTGCAAAGCAAGGAACATAAGAGACATGATTGAATAAATCATCATATGAATGAATGAAACACAACAACTCAAAATACTTGCTGAGAGAGAGAGGAAATAGGTTTACTGATTCAACTTTAAAGTAAAAGAAAGGCCCTTCGCAGAGGCAAGCAGGGATTGCAAGTCTCATAAAGAGCTCCCAAAAATTATGATACTTACTAGCTTTTAGCTCTCATTGCCCCTATCATAGGCATCTTTTGGTGGTTAAGGTTAAAGTGACACAACTAAGAGGATATGCTTCACAAGTTATGAATTGGAGTCCCATGCCCCTTACTTATGAGTACCGAACCTCATGCTACTCAACTTTAATCACGAGCAAGCTCTTGTCATTATAAATACATGCGTATCATTGAGAACCGCCAACGGGGTACCCCTTGCACATGACACAGGAGCTATCCCATAATCAAAATGACAAGGCAAGTAGACAGTGAGCATCTCAGCGATCTTTTTATTTGCTATTTGCATAGGTTTTTATTGAGGATGCTTCATAGAATGCTCACTATAGTTATGCTGCAAGTTTCCACCATGGTTAGGCATGGCTTAGGCTAGCGGCCCAGGCGTTTCTCTAACACACATATAAACTCCATGATCTTACAAGTTCCACTTTTATTTCACACCGTCGGGATCCATAAGCAAAAGAACGTGATATCAACTAGGTACAAGTACCAATGAAGTGTTGAAAGCGGTCCCCATGATACATGGTTCTGCTAACTTCAACTCATAAAGCGCAAAGCATATACGCAACAAAGAAGGACCCAATGGTTCAAGTTTATTAAATGCAAGAAGGTAAGGTGTGCCATCAAGTTTGTGAGAGCTTTAATCACTAATTTTCACATAACAAGTTTAATTTGGGAGGTAGATAAAACAAGAATTTACTTGGAATAGCAATAATGCTACTAGGTAGGTATGGTGGACACAAATGGCAAAGGTTTTGGTTTAAAGGAGGTGGATGCACGAGAAGAATTCCCTCTCAGTACAGGTTTTTGGCTAGCAAGGCTGGGTAGCTGATACATAGCAAATGTATCTATAATTTTTGATGTTCCATGCTTGGTTTTATCCAATATCTTGTGTTTTGTTCTAACTTTGGAGTACTTTTCATATGATTTCTTGGACTAACCTATTAACAAGAGCCATAGTGCCAGCTGCCAGTTTTCTGCTGTTTTTGGTTCCAGGAAAGTCAGAAAATGAATATTCTCGGAATTGGATTGGACAAAAGCCAAAGTGCCTATTTTTCCGGAAGTCATCAAGTGCCAGAATACGAGATGGAGAAGGGCCAGGGAGCCACCACGCCACCTGGCCGCACGGCCACGCTTGGCCCACGCCAGGGGGTGGTGTGGCCGCTCCCGGCACCCCCTCGGCCTCTCCTTCCGCCTATATATTGCCCACGGGACGAAAACCCTAAGTACTTGATCAAAAATCCACGAAAGAGTCTGTAGCCGCCGTCATCTCCATCCCTAAATCGGGAGGGTTCTAAAGCTCTTCCCGGCACCCTGCCGGAGAGGGGAATTCACCCTGGAGGCCTTCTTCATCACCATGCAAGCCTCCGGTGTGATGCGTGAGTAGTTCATCCTTGGGCTACGGATCCATGTAGTAGCTAGATGGATGGTTCTCCTCCTTTGTGCTTTCATGTTTAGATCTTGTGAGCTCCGTTCATGATCAAGATCATCTATTTGTAATTCATACATGTTGTGTTTGCGGGGATCCGATGGATATTGAGATGCTATTTCAGATTAATTATTGATTCTATCATGTCTTTGTTATTTGAGATCTTGCATGCTTTCCGTTGTTAGTAGCTATCTTGGCCAAGTAGATGCTAGCAACTCCAAGAGTTAGTATTTATGCTCGATAGTGGGTTCATGCTTCTGGTAATCTGGGGAAGTGATAGAAATCTCTAAGGTACTAGATGTGCTGTTGCTAATAGGGAGAAAACAACAATCCTTTGTTCATAGAACAATCGTATTGTTTACTTTACACGAAGTTCGTAAAGCAATAATCTGTTGCTTGCAACTTAATACTGGAGGGGGTTCGGATGATAACCTGAAGGTGGATTATTAGTCATAGATGCAGTTGGATGGCGGTCTATGTATTATGTTGTAATGCCCAATCAAGTCTCAGAGGAGTCAAGATGATTAGTATATGCATGTATTGCTTTCTCGGTGTTTATCAATTGCCCCACTGTAATTTGTTCACCCAGCATGTTATTTATCTTAAGGAGAGCCACCTCTAGTGAACTATGGATCCTGGTCCTTTACTTTACATAAAATCTACAATCTTTTACTGCTTTGTGTTTACTTTCTACAAACTTTTACTTCTTTCCATTTGATACGTTTAATCCTTTGTTTTCCGCAAAACACGGTGAGATTGAAAACCTCATCGCAAGTTGGGGACAAAGTTCTGTGGTTGTGTTGTGCAGGTCTCCACGTTGCTACTAGCACCGGTAGTGCGCCCTGCCAAAGCTCAGCTAGTAACACCTTTGGGGTGTTTCCTTGCTCCTACTGGTTCGATTAAACCTGGGTTTCATAACTAAGGGAAAACTTACTGCTGTGCTCATCATACCTTCCTCTTGGGGTTCCCAACGAGCTCTACGTCGATCGTCGAGTACATCAAGACTTTTTCTAGCGCCGTTGTCGGGGAGTTAAGGACATCTTCACAAGGATTGAACTATTTTTCAAGGAACCTATTGGATTCAGCTGCTGGAGGTACCTTTATGAGTATCACTTTGGGTGCTGCAACAAAACTTCTGGACAATATGATGGTTAATTATTCTGAATGGCATACTGAGAGAGCTCCACAAGGTAAGAAGGTAAATTCTGTTGAGGAAACCTCCTCCTTGAGTGATAAAATTGATATTATTATGTCTATGCTTGTAAATGGAAAAGCCCATATTGATCCAAATAATGTTCCTTTAGCCTCTTTGGTTGCTCAAGAAGAGCAAGTTGATGTGAACTTCATAAGAAATAACAATTTTGGGAACAATGCTTATAGGAACAATTTTGGTAACAACAATTATAGGCCCTACCCTCCTAGTAATACTTATGGCTATAATGGTAAACCTGAATTACCTAGTGAACGAAGAATTTTAGAAGTTGAAAGAGCCACTAAAAACGTCATGCAAATGCAATATGAGCAAAATAAACTATTTACTAAAACTATGGAGGAACAATCTATCATTTTGAAGAACATTAGCCATCAACTTGAGAGTCTAAATAGGGAAATTCCTAGTTTACAATTGAAACTCTCTAATGCTGAAAGAAATATATCATCTTTGTCTGAAGCTCAATCTTCTTTGATTAATAAAATGGCTGCTAAACCTGAAACTAATGAGAATCCCTTTGCAGCTACTAATGCCATACAAGTAAGAATTGATGAAAATGTTAGACTATTAGCTGAATTACATGCTAAGTGGGAAAGAGAAGATGAAATTGCTAGAACCATTAGTGTTTCTACTATCACCACCACTCGTGTTGAGGCTAGTAATAGTCCTACTACTTTAGATGATAAAGTTGATTTTGATCTTGATGGTTACAACATCTCTGAATTTATTAAGTTCCAACAAAAGCTTGCTAAAAGTCCTAATGCTAGTGCTATGAACATGGCTTTTACAAAACACATTACTGATGCTCTCATAAAGATTAAAGAAGAAAAGATGAAACATAAAGCTTCTATTCCTATAAAACAAGAGGATGGTTGGGAACCCATCATTAATATGAAAGTGAATGACTTTGATTTCAAAGCTTTGTGTGATCTTGATAGTAGTGTTTCTATTATGCCTAGAAGGATTTATGATATGCTTGATTTGCCTCCTGTTGAAGATTGTTATTTGAATGTCCCACTTGATACTAATGCTAAAAAGAAACTCATGGAGAGTCTTAATGATGTTCTTATTATGGTTAACGATTCCTATGTCCCCGTTGATTTCTATGTTTTGGATGTTGAATACAATGCTTCTTGTCCTATTACTTTGGGAAGACCTTTTCTTAGAACTGTTAGTGCCATCATTGATATGAAAGAAGGCACCATTAAATATTAACTCCCACTCAAGAAAGGTATAGAACACTTCCCTAAAAAGAGAGAAAAGATTTCTTTTGCTTCTCCTATGAAACAAAAATTTGGTCTTCATGCTTCTTCATTTGAGAACACATGATTCTTTCTTTGATTCTTATGCCTAACTTAAAGGCGTTAAAGAAAAGTACTTATTGGGAGATAACCCAAAAGTTTTAGATGAGTCTTGGAAGTTATTACCTCTATAATAACCTCTCGTTATCCTTTTTATTTGCTTTTTGTGCCAAGAGTAACCTCTAATGAGAGTGAAGTAATGATTGGGAAAGTTGCTGTCCCGAAACAGATCTTTGTGCTTCACCGTAAAAATTCGTGAGAGATCTCTGTATGTCGGATTGAGCTGTAATTGTTTGTGATTCTGCCCCAGGTTGTTATCTAACTTTCGTTAGCTCAACACTTTTGATTTGAGCAACAGAAGGTCTTCGAAACAATTCGTCTTTACCTGCTGGTCTGTTTTGACAGATTTCTGCCATTTTCTGTATTTGCTTCTTGTTAGTTCCTTCTTGAGTTCTTTTGGGGAATTGAGATTTTTGAGGGAAGTGCTACAGTATCTAGTGTTCTAATGGAAGTTTATTTGGTCTTAGAACTGAACCTTGAGACTTATTTATCTTAAGTGCACTAATGTTGCTAATGAGATTGTGTGAAGTTTTGTATGAAGGAGAATTTTCAGGTGTATGGAAGGAATGAGTAATGAGATGAAGGATGGACTAAATCTCAAGCTTGGGGGTTCCACGCGTGTCACCCCAAGAAATATCCAAGAAGTACAAGCATCAAATCTTGGGGATGCCCAAGGCATCCCCTTCTTCATCAATAAAAATCCCAGGTTTCTTCCAAACGCTTCATTTTTATTGTTTCATGCACAGTTGTGTTTTTCTTGGAGCGTCTTCTTTTTCGTTTTCGTTTTGGTTTTTAGTTTGCTTGGTTTGCTTAGTTTTTTGAATAAATTGGTTGGACCCCGTCATTCATACCTTTGGTTTGTGAATAGTTTGGTTTGGTTTGGAAAAGAGTAGGAAAGTTCATACTTATCTGGTAAAAAGAGCTCGTTCTTGACTGTGGCTATGCTTTGTCATGCCATGCTTGATATTGTTTTGGCTTTATGCTTAGTATTCTCTGCTGTAAAATGACTTGTTATAAACAATTGAGATTGCTTAATGTGTCTTGGATGAATCATGTGTTGTTTTAGCATATTAAAGCATAGTATAGTGGTATTGTCCTTTGATGCTTTATTTGGGTTGACTTGGCACATGCTCACACCATGTTATGACTATCTCAAGTCACCATAGCCTTTATGATCCTTTAGTTTTCAACTTGTAGTATCACTTTATGCTTTGATCAATGATGTTTTGTCGCTCTGCATGATTATGGCCATTATTGCTCTCTTAGTTTGTCGCTCCTAGTCTTTTGCTAGACCCCACAACAAAGTATGAGTCCCACTCATGCATCCAACTCCCTAAACCAAGTTATTCCAAAGAGTCCACCATACCTACCTACTAGCTTATGCTATTCCAAGAATATTCATGCGTTTGTTTACCTTCTACTCGTTATGAGAAAACTAGTGATTAAAGCTCTCACAAACTTTATGGAACACTTTACTTTACTTGCCCTTAATAAACTTGAACCATTGTGTCTTCTATGTTGTATATGCTTGCACTTATTTGTTGGGAATTAGCAGAACCATGCTTTCATGGGGAACGCTTTCAACATTGCACTTGTACTTGTACCTAGTTGATATCATGCTCTTTTGTATATGGATGTCATCGGTGTGAAATGAAAGGGGAGCTTGTAAGTCCATGGAGTTATGTATATGTGTTAGAGAAACGCCTGGGCCGCTGGTCTAATCCATGCTGACATGGTGGAAACCTGCAGCGTAACCATAATGAGCTGTCTATGAAACATTCTTCTTATAAAAAAAGAGTCCTATATTGAGAAAAAAGAGAAAAGAAAAATAAAAAAAATAGATACTATGAAAAGAGGAAAGAGAGAAAAAAGCACCATATTCCCATGGTAAATAAGAAGAATGCTGAGATGCTCGTTGTCTGCTTGCCTTGTCATTTTGATATGGGGATTCTTCCGTATCATCGGGCAAGGGGTACCCCTTTGGCGGTTCTCAATGATACACATGTACTTACGATGACAAGAACTTACCGGTGACTAAACTTGAGTAGCATGAGGAGCGGCCCTCGTATACAAGGGACATGAGATTTCTGACTTATACTTCATCAAGCATGTACACCATAGCTTGTTCACTTTAACCTTAATCACTTCAAGATGCTTATGATAGGGGCAATGGGAGCTAAAATCTATAAGTACCATAATTTTTGGAAGCTCTTTATGAGACTTGAATCCCTACTTCCTTTTACAAAAGGCCTTTCTTCCACCATTATATTGAGTCTCCACCTTCTATCTTTATGCACCTACTTTGAGAGCATAGTTGCCATTCTTAGTTCTATGTGCATTGTCCCAAGAATTGTTGATTGATGCATAACTTGATATTGCTTGTTCTTAAACTACTTGTATCTAGTCACTCTTATGAACTTTGAAGGTGTCCTATGCATTTATGTTTGCTACTCTATGAGGGACAAGATGAATGCCACTATGCTATGTTTTCTTTATGTGAAACAAACAAACGTCTTGCAAAGCATTGTTATTCATGAATCTTTTGTTTGTGCCTTTTCATGTTGCAACATAGTTGCTATGTCTTATTGTTAGAACTTTATCTTTCATGCTATGTTGAAGTACTATGATCCTAGCTTTCAAATGTTTACAAATACTTTGATCAAGTTTATGATGGTGCATGTCACCTCAAAAATTATTCTTTCTTTTTATCACTTACCTACTCGAGGACGAACAAGAGTTAAGCTTGGGGATGTTGATACGTTGTAAACGTATCTATAATTTTTGATGTTCCATGCTTGTTTAGTATCTACTTTGCTTTGCTTTGTCAACACTTTGAGGTAATTTTATATGTTTTCTGGGACTAACCTGTTAACAAGATGCCATAGTGCCAGTTGCCTCTTTTCTTCTATTTTTGGTTCCAGAACAGGCAGAAAATTATATTCTCAGAATTAGACGGGACAAAAGCCAATATGCCTATTCTTCCCAGAGCAACACAGAAACACGAAGCAAAGATGGAGTAGGGCACCAGGGTGGGCACACCATATGGTGGCGCGGGCTAGCCCTAGCCGCGCCACCAGGTGGTGTGGGCCCCCTGGCCACCCACCGACCTTGCCTCTTCGCCTATAAGATGCCTCCTGATGCAAAAAAACCCTAAATCGACCAGCCTCCAGCCACAAAAAGTTCCGTAGCGCCGCCGCCACCGAAGAGGAGATTCGGGGGACAAAAACTCTCTGTTCTGGCACCCTGCCGGGACGGGGATCTGCCCCCGGAGCCATCTCCATCGATCTCCACCACTATCTCCATCGACATTGCTGATTCCCATGATGATGAGGGAGTAGTTCTTCCTCGAGGCTAAGGGTTCTACCGGTAGCTATGTGTTCATCTCTCTCTATGCATGATCATATTGCGATCATGAGCTTTGTAATCAAGTAGATCTACTTTTCTACTCAAGTTCTTTAATAGATCTCTGCTCTCCCCATGTGTGTGAAAGTGACAACGTGCACACCATGGTGGCATTTAGGCTAGAGATTACAAATACTTGTTATGATTTATATTTGGAGGTGGATGTCTCTATGAAATTGTGGTGTATGTTGGAACCATCTAGTGCTCAAGGTGACAGTGTGGGGTTATCTAAATGGGAAAAGCGAACTTTGAGGTGTGCTGTTATAGCCCTACCATGGATTAGAGTGTCCAACCGGAGAGTAGTTCAGAGTAGTATCATGAAGAGAAGATATTTATATGAGAGTATTCACTAGTGAAAGTATGATCCCTAGGCCTTGTTTCTAAGCATTGAAACACCGTTTGCAATTAGATCTGTTACATGTTTGCTTGCTGGCATCTTTATTCAGTTTGCCTTTAGTCTTTTCCACGCCATCAAGCTATTTTCTGGCACCGTTACCACTTATAATTATCCATACCACTTGTATTTCACTATCTCTTCGCCGAACTAGTGCACCTATACACCTGACAAGTGTATTGGGTGTGTTGGGGACACAAGAGACTTCTTGTATCTTGATTGCAGGATTGCTTGAGAGGGAATACATTTGACCACTCCCTCCCTGAGTTCGATAAACCTTGGCTAATCCACTTAAGGGAAACTTGCTGCTGTTCTACAAACCTCTGCACTTGGAGGCCCAACAACTGTCTACAAGAATAGAAGTGCGTAGACATCAAGGACCAAAGTCGACGCGGCAGCGGGTCGATGAAGCTGATGGCAGCAGTAGTTTGCTGCAACCAAAGATTGTAGCAGGTCGTCGTAGCCGATGCGGTAGTGGATTGCTGTCGCGGAAGCCGATTCTACCAGCGGGTCGAATGAGTCGAAGATTGTAGCGGCTCGTGATCGTGGGAGTCAAGGGAGCCCCCGAGTCACCTGAGTTGAAGACTTTAGCCGGTTGTCGATGTCAAAGACAGTGGCGGGTCGCCGAAGCGGAGGGCGCCCCCGAGCACCCGAGTCGCTAGAGCCGAAGATCGTAGCGGATTGTCGGAGTTGAATATTATAGTAGGTCATGGCAGCTGAAGACCGTAGCGAATCACCGAAGCCGAAAGCGGCAGCGGGTCTCGCGACGGGGGTGGTGGACCTCCCGGGTGTAGAGTCGATATGATCGGACGTAGTCGTCACAACAGGGTCGCTGAATTTTTGCCATCCGAAGTCGGCACGGCGAATTCATTGGAGTCGCACGGTAGACAGGGAGTCGCGCAACAGGTGAAGTTGACACGGTGGTCACGGATTCGACACGGTGAACATAGTTGACATGGCGGAAGGTCGCCGCACTCGAATATTGCAGTGGGTCGTTAGAGCCGATGGCTTCGCGGAGTCGGTGGTTGATCGCAACGAAGATGAATCCAGCTACAATGAAGCCAAAGTGGCGAAGTGCATCCCGCGATGACGAGGGAGTCCTCCATTTGCGAAGTTGGTGCAGTACACAACAACGATGAAGCTGGACGTATCGCCTGACCGCGAGGTGGAGCCGGAAAATCGGCTCAACACACTAACGCGGAGCCGTGCCACGAAGCCGGCCAAAATCATCATACGCACGCGTTGCCGCAACCTCCGATCGATCGGACAACATGGTAATCCAAGCCGAGAGATTTGTGCATGCACTGTCCTTGATCCTTACGTGCAGTAGAAGCAAGGGAACACGCTTCATGAGGTTTGATTGGCTTTTAGGATCGCTTGATAGAATTAACTTTGCTTCAGGACGTGTGTAATGCGCGCTTCCGCGGATGTGCCCCCTTGGTATGCACGTAGTGATTTGGTTTTTACTGATTTGGTTTTTACGTGTAGACCGAAACAGGTCTGGCTTGGGACTCGTGTTTCCTGGCGCTTGCTTCTCGACCAGGAGTCCATGACGACCAGTCTGCCGCACGAGAGTACCACAGATTCAAACCATAATTTGACTTTGAAAAAATCCAACATAAAATCTTAGAAGACATGGCATGTGTCAACTGTTGCTGCCTTTAAAGCGGCGGTGCGCCGTGGCGACAAAGAACACTGTCGGCGATGGCCGAGTTGATGAATCCCGGGTTGTCCGCGTTGATGTGCCAGATCCGGTGACTGGTCGGATCTACCTTATCAGTTGAAATGGTTTGCAGAAGGTCCTCACGATTAGCACCTTAAGTAGTACACGGGGATCTTATTCCACGTCGAGGATAGCTAGGATGAAACAGCCGTGATGGAGTTTAGCATGTCGATCATAGATGAATCGACTAGATGTGATCTGGCCGTGTTGATGATGAGAGAGCCGGATCAGATCTGGTCTCCACCGAAAAATCGTAGATCGGCGGATATGAGGCCGTCGAGATCACAACATCAGCGTGCCCAGTTTCCCACAGACGACGCCAATTGACGAGGGTTTAACTCACCAATTTCCATTATTATGGATTTAGGTTTTGGATAAGGAGGGAGCGCTGGAAGTCTCGGTCGGCTAGCAAACAAGCACACATGGACGCAAGGATTATCTAGGTTCAGGCCTCGTAGAGGACCCTACTCCTGCTTGTCTTCTCTTCATTGATAATGATCCGAAGGATTACAAGGTCGCCGATGGCGGTGGATGCGTAGATTGGATCTGGCGTATATGCGAGAGATCGATGTATGGATCTATTGTCTATTGTGGTGATGTCGTAGATCTGTCTATTGTGGAAGTCGCGATCTATTGTGTATTGTGGGAATCGCCCTCCTCGTTGGACCCTTCTAGCCTTTATATATGGGGAGGCTAGGTCTCAGGTACCAATACGAGTTGGTTACAAGTTAGATTCAAACTCTAGTATTGAGACTTCCTTGGCTTGTGCGTTTGGGAGTCCGTGTCCATATGGGTTTCATACTACCCGAACTGTCTTGGGCGTCACGAACCTTGATATATCTTCGAGTGGTCCTTCTGTTGGGCCACACCAGGTAGGCTGTAGTCGAGTGCCTATTCGGCATACCCATGTCAGGTGACATAAGTGTCTTTCTTTGTTGGAAAGTTTTTCTTCCCTTCCGGTTTGGGATTTGAAGCATCGGCTTCCTCCATGTCGGAATCTTTCTTGGTCTCTTTATCTTTTTCGGGATTCTTCTTTCCCTTTTTTCGCTTAGCCCTGTAGCCAGCAGTATCGTCTTTCTTGATGTCGTCATTGAAATGACACTCGGAGTTTGTGTGAGACGAGCCCCTATTGGCATCTAAGTGATGGACACATGGGTTATTGGCAATGTCGGCCCAGGAGTAGGTTTTGCTAGGTTGCTAGTCTCCTCTACCTTGGACTCTCGATGTCCCACGACCGCGTCCACGGCCACCGTCGCGCCCTCCTCGTCCTCCAGACCCGAACGTAGCAGTGACCACTACCGTTACCGCGTTGGGTTTTTCTTCCGAGGTGTTCTTGCGCTTCTAAGCTTGCTGCTTTGGTTGTTTTGCCGACTTTGGCATAGCTAGGGCGTTAAGTAACTCCTCTGCATCGTCATCAGCATCTTCATACTTGCTCGCTATTTCTATCATCTCTCCCAAGTCAGTTACCTTGCCACACTTCAAACGATGACGCAGTAAACCAATTGGGAGTCCTGCAATGAAAGCTTCAATCGCAGTTTGGTCATTTACCCCTTCACATGAGTTCTTGGTGTCGATCCATCGTCGGATATAATCTCGGCAAGTTTCTCCGGCTTTCTGGGTGCAACGCTGTAGGTCTCCTACCGTACAGGGCCTCCAATATGTGCCTTCGAAATTCCGAAAGAACGCACTTTGCATGTCATACCAGTTGTGGATGGTGTTCTCCGGAAGTTCATTGAGCCATGATCGCGCCATCTTCCGCAACATGAGTGGGAGATATCGGGTTGCGACCAGGATATTTCCGCCTTTGATGATGCAGCAAGCTTGGAAAAAGTCCTGGAGCCAAGTATCTAGTCAACCTACACCATTGTAAGGTTGGATGTGTCTTGAGATAGCGAACCCTTTCAGAAATTTTGTTGCTCTTATACGTGGTCCGAAGCATTTTGGGCCAACATATATATCATCGTTTTTGTAGCGACGTGCCTCTATATTGGAACTAATCATGTATCTCGCGTCACTTGGGGACAGAGATCGGTCTGATTGACGACTATGGGTGCGGTGCCTTGGAGCCGGACTTCGGCTTCTGCCACCACCTCCTCCGCCACGACGCCCTCCTTGGCCTCCTTGGGAGGCGTTGTGATGGCTACTTGGTGGAGAGGGTGGAGCAGCTAGATTGTTTCTGGCTGATCACCGGCCTCTGTTCGGAGCGTCATTATTCTGGCTCCAAGGAGGGTCTTCATTACGATGAGCCTCCTGCCGGCTTGACTCGGCACGGTGTCCGTCGTTCCTTCGTTCATCATTCCCATTGCGGTGGGGTTCAGCTGGACGGCTTGTATGCCTAGGATGTGGCATTCTTTCTTGATCTTCCTCCCGACGCTTCTCTTTGTCTTCTTCCTTGCGATTGTTCGACTCTCGCCGGGGAGGATTCTTTGGATACAGTGCAACAATTGCCTCTTGCTCAGCAGCTGGAGCGACATTGCGCCAGTCACATGCAGTTCTGTGATGCTGTCCTGAAGATATGGTTCTTGAGTAGTTCTCTTCCCGACGGTCGGAATGGTGATGTTGTACCGGAACCGTTGGGGTCTTATGTCATTCCAGGCCGGATTCGTGCGATATTGGTCGGATTGGGAGACCAGTTTTCTGCTTCCAGATTTCGCAGCCTCCTGCTGCTACAGACCCTTGGTGAGTAGCTTAATGCCCAATCAAACCTATTCTAGGCCTAGATTATTTGCCAGGATATCTCGAGCTGTGATAGTGTTTTGCACCATTGTTGGGTACACTAGATCTCCCTTGCTGTCGAGTCGAGGCATCCTCGGGTCTCCTTCAAAGAGGACCTTGTGAACTTCTGAAAATTGATCATCACGCGTGTGATGTTTTCGGGTCTTTTGATGCTACTGAGAAATGTACTTCTCTGTAGTTTCCATGCATTTCTTTTCTTCCTCGATCTTGTTGGCTTCATCCAAGAGTACTTGGCGACGCGCTTCTAGGGCCTGGGCCCTTTCCTCCAGTTCTTCAGCAGTGAGTTCTGTAGCTGTAGGGATATGTGTAGTTAATGCAGCATCGATGAGTTTACGCGCACCTGTGGTGACCACGTGTCCATCCATCGATTCTTCTTTGGGCTCGTCTAGGATAAGTGCTCCATCTGAGTCTTCCTCATATTCCTCGACAATCACTTCCTCCGCCGGAAGATCTATTGCCTGGTTCTTGTTCTTCTTGTTTTTCTTCTTTGCCTTCTTGGCAGCACCGTTAGCAAAGACGGCTTTGGGCCCGTTTCCCAGAGTCAAACTTTGATCGATACTTTTGGCCATTTGGTCCTCGAGATTGTCTCCGAGATCCATGTTATCCTGTGCTTTAGGAGAGTTTTCTCCGGATCCTTCGTCCGTGGCTTCTCCTTCTTCTGCAGCTGTGGAGTTAAGTTCCTCTTCATATTCCGCGGAGAACTTCCAGAAATTTGCTAACGTCATGGAATCATCCGAAGATGCCGGTAAGTCGACACTTGTTCTGATTGCCTCCAACATCGAGTCCTTGTTGTCCCCAGCATCAGCGGAGGTGGATTCAGATCTAACATATCCGATAAAGTGCGACGCGTGCCTCCTGAGATAGTTGCGGCTCTCGCGGTCGGCTTCCTCGAAACAGTTGATGGTCTTGATAATTTCATCCACGCTTGCGTCTTGTATCATCATGCGCCTCAACGCGTATCTCAGGAAGGGTTTATCAGTTCCGGTACTATCAGAGCCGGAATCCGAGTTGTTTTCTTGCTCTTCCTGGATTTCGACCTTCGCAAGTGGATCGATCTAGGATTCGACCTCGCTAGGGAGACGCACTCCAGATTCGACTTGCACTGCAAGATCTGCTTCAAGTTTAGCTTTCTCCACTATCTCCGCAATGGGTGCGGGCTGGGTGGGATTAGGGATTTCTGAGATCCGGAACTCTGCCGCCTCTGCGGACAAACGGGACCCAGAATTTTCTTCTGCCTCTATCATCACCGCTAGGGTGGGTGGGATAGGTTCAGCGAAACCGATGTAAACATCGATCTCACCAAAAGACATGATGGTGTAGGTGCTCACGGCTTCCTTATCCAGAATCCAGGTCTCGTCGAGAACGATGAGAGGGATGTCACTGGCGTAGAGGATGCGACAGACGGTGATAGTCTCGCCAATTCTGATTCTTGTAGATTCTGCTCGGAACGTAGATCCGAAGCTCACTTGCCCCACGATGGGTGCCAACTGTCGTCGGATTGATGACAAGTACGCCATGAGGGGGTCCTCGATGTGTGTGGAAGAGAGGGGTGTGAGACGTACGGTATTCCGGGATGGTGAGCACACAAGTTTACCCAGGTTCGAATCCACCGGCTTTGGATGGATCGTACTCCTACTAGTAATCCAGTAATACGATAGAGCCGGAATATGGGTTACAAGGGTTTTGCTTGTGCGAGTTGACATTGTAGACTATTATGAGGATGCCCTAAAGGCTCTCCCTAGGACGGCTTATATAGATATCCGGCCTAGGGATTACAGGAGAGATCTATCCGGCTACGACTAAGAGTCGGTTACAGAGTACATCTTGAACTACAAGTAATACTATGGGCCTACGTTGGTAAGTCTTCTAGGCCTTCCCGTAGCCGGACTGGACTCCGTCTCTTCTCTCTGACTGGGTCGCCTGCTACATTGCAAATGTATCTACAATTTTTGATGTTCCATGCTTAGTTTTATCCACTTTCTTGTGTTTTGTTCCAACTTTGGAGTACTTTTCATATGATTTCTTGGACTAACCTATTAACAAGAGCCACAACACCAGCTGCCTGTTTTCTACTGTTTTTGGTTCCAGGAAAGTCAGAAAATGAATATTCTTGGAATTGGACGGGACAAAAGCCAAAGTGCCTATTTTTCCAGAAGTCATCAAGTGCCAGAATACGAGACGGAGAGGATCTAGGGGCCACCACACCACCTGGCCGCGCGGCCAGGCCTGGCCCGCGTCAGGGGGTCGTGTGGCCGCTCCCGGCACCCCTCGGCCTCTCCTTCCGCCTATATATTGCCCTCGGGACGAAAACCCTAAGGATCCGATCAAAAATCCACGAAAGAGTCTATAGCCGCCGTCATCTCCATCCCTAGATCAGGAGGGATCTGAAGCTCTTCCTAGTACCCTACCGGAGAGGGGAATTCACCCTGGAGGCCTTCTTCATCACCATGCAAGCCTCCAATGTGATGCGTGAGTAGTTCATCCTTGGACTACGGATCCATGTAGTAGCTAGATGGCTGGTTCTCCTCCTTTGTGCTTTCATGTCTAGATCTTGCGAGCTCCGTTCATGATCAAGATCATCTATTTGTAATTCTACATGCTATGTTTGCGGGGATCCGATGGATATTGAGATGCTATTTCAGATTGATTATTGATTCTATCATGTCTTTGTTATTTGTGATCTTGCATGCTTTCCGTTGTTAGTAGCTATCTTGGCCAAGTAGATGCTAGCAACTCCAAGAGTTAGTATTTATGCTCGATAGTGGGTTCATGCCTCTGGTAATCTGGGGAAGTGACATAAATCTCTAAGGTACTAGATGTGTTGTTGCTACTAGGGAGAAAACAACAATCCTTTGTTCATAGAACAATCGTATTGTTTAAATTACACGTAGTTCGTAAAAGAATAATCTATTGCTTGCAACTTAATTCTGGAGGGGGTTCGGATGATAACCTGAAGGTGGATTATTAGTCATAGATGTAGTTGGATGGCGGTCTATGTATAATGTTGTAATGCCCAATCAAGTTCCAAACGATTCAAGATGATTAGTATATGCATGTATTGCTTTCTCGATGTTTGTCAATTGTCCCGTTGTAATTTGTTCACCCAGCATGTTATCTGTCTTAAGGAGAGCCACCTCTAGTGAACTATGGATCCCGGTCCTTTTCTTTTACATACAATCTACAATCTTTTACTGCTTTGTGTTTACTTTCTGCAAACTATTACTTCTTTCCATTCGATACGTTTAACCCTTTGTTTTCCGCAAAACACGGTAAGATTGACAACCTCATCGCAAGTTGGGGACAAAGTTCTGTGGTTGTGTTGTGCAGGTTTCCACGTTGCTACTAGCACCGGTAGTGCGCCCTGCCAAGGCTCAGCTAGCAACACCTTTGGGGTGTTTCCTTGCTCCTACTGGTTCGATTAAACCTTGGTTCCATAACTGAGGGAAACTTGCTGCTATGCTCACCATACCTTCCTCTTGGGGTTCCCAACGAGCTCTACATCAACCACGCACCAACACTTTTCTTGGCGCCGTGCATTGAGCCATCAAGCATTTTTCTGGCGCCGTTGCCGAGGAGTCAAGGACATCTTCACAAGGGGAGTCCCTCATAACCAATCTCTTTACTTTGTTATTTTTGTTTTGCTTAGTTTATTTTTGCTTTGTTTGCTTGTTTTGTTATTCAAAAACACAAAAAAATAGTTTTACTAGTTTGCTTTCTTATTTGAAAACCCAAAAAATGACTACTCTTGAAAACACTAAGTTGTGTGACTTCACTAGCACCAACAACAATGATTTTATGAGCACACCTATTGCTCCACCTGTGCCTGAAGATACTTTCTTTGAGATAAAACCTGCTTTACTCAATCTTGTTATGAGAGAACAATTTTCTGGTATTGGTAATGAAGATGATGCTTCCCATCTAAATAACTTTGTTGAACTTTGTGAGATGCAAAAGCATAGGGATATAGATGGTGATATTATTAAGCTGAAATTGTTTCCTTTCGCTTTGAGAGGAAAAGCTAAAGAATGGTTGAATTCCTTAACTAGGAATAGTATTAATTCTTGGACTAAATGCAAAGATGCTTTTATTGGAAAATACTATCCTCCTGCAAAGATTATATCTATGAGAAGTGAAATAATGAAGTTTAAACAACTTGATAATGAACATGTTGCTCAAGCTTGGGAAAGAATGGAATCTTTGGTAAAGAATTGTCCCACTCATGGACTGACTACTAGGATGATCATCCCAACTTTTCTTCAAGGAACCTATTGGATTCTGCTGCTGGAGATACCTTTATGACCATCACTTTGGGTGTTGCAACAAAACTTCTGGACAATATGATGGTTAATTATTTTGAATGGCATACTAAGAGAGCTCCACAAGGTAGGAAGGTAAATTCTGTTGAGGAAACTTCCTCCTTGAGTGATAAGATTGATATTATTATGTCTATGCTTGTTAATGGGAAAGCCCATATTGATCCAAATAATGTTCCTTTACCCTCTTTGGTTGCTCAAGAAGTAGGCGAGTCACCTAAATGTATGTCCTAGGTGTCAACACCTCATTCATTTGGGAGTACTATAAATAGATGAGTCCTAGACCCCAGAGCTCATAACTCACTGGTCTAACGCAGACCAAAACAAACACACTAGTTAGAGAGAGAGATCTGAGTGGGAGAGGAATTTAGAAGTCAGGCAAGAACTTGAGGAACACTTCAAGAGAGGAAAAAAGGAGAAGCAACTACGGATCTTCAACACGCACATTTGGGAATCTACAAAGGTTTAGCTTAGAAACTTCAGGCATGGATAGAAGTTTAGCTATAGGTAAAATAATAGCTAGGGATCATCTGGATCCAGGAAAGAGTAGAATTGTAGCAGTAGTTATGGTGTACTGCACCAGTAGATCATGCAATTATGTTGTACTGCACCAGTAGATCATGTAATATCATGAAAAAAAATCTACAGGAGCGATTGAATCTATCTTCAGAACTGAAGAAGGGGTTTATGTGGGCTTGTTAGCTGTTGTGCTCCAAGGTATCTTTGAGCCTCCCATTCTAGAAACCCTCCCTTGTTGTGAAGATTTGTCCATCCAGAATATGGTGATTGTTAGACATTGTAAATAGGTCTATGAGGGTCTCATCTACGCTCCAATTATTCAGGAAATAATTATGCATCAATCGGAGTTCTAGGAGGTGACATTCACTCACGAAGGAAACCAAATGGAGAAGCTCATAATTTAGCTCGTTTTGCTCTCTCTATATGCCTGAAGCGCCACGTGCGGCTCTTATAACCCCATGACACTTTGTTTATTGTTGTTAATTTGGCTGTTGATTAATAAAGAGAGTTATCTGATTGAACCGCTATGGAAGGGGGAGGGGGAGGCGATCATGAGGATTTCATCCCCTCGTCGGTGATGCCGGCTGTCCGTTCCACCTCCAGTGGCCTTAGGGCCGTTGAGGTGTTGCAGATAATGACCCCTTGTTGTCCGGAGAATTTCCGTTCTTTATTTAACCTGTTTTCAGTGTCTTCTTCCGGATGGTGAGCCGACGGCTATATCCTAAAGCTAAAATATGGTCATTTCCCGCCTTATCCTCACTCCACTGGTGTGTCCAGCACCGGGGGGCGGGCCGTGGAGTAATGTGTCGGTGGATCTCCTAGGGTCTGGTCAGTTTTAGTGTTCGTCGATGTGGTTTCAGGTCAGTCTCTTCAAATCTACGATTATTATCATTGGCGATACTTGCTACTTTGGTGTGTTTGTCCTTTAAAATTTTAGCACGATGATTTCATGTTAGTCTATTATAACAAGATCTTCTACAACAAGTTCAACTCGGCTCCAACTATGTATAATTTTTATTATTTTTGCTTCTTTTTGGTTCTGTTTATACTACTATTGATAATTATTAATGGGTTGGTTGAACTCCATAAAATAATATCCATAGAAAAAAATTGCGGGACTAGGCCGTTTAAGGCCTTAGCAGGTCTCTTTACTCGGCCTAGTAAGCGAAGCTAGTACCGGGCTAGACCGAGTGTTCAGTGTACGAAACGAAATCCAAGCCCAATGTTACGCTGGAAAAAAACATAATCAGGTCGGGTCCTCTACCCGGTCACGAGTACATCATCATTGTGCCACCATCGATTGTAGCGGTTTATATCAAATTGTACTTTAGCTCAGCGAAAATAAATGTTAGCATCAATAGGAGAATGTAAGCATCTTCGTAGAAATATAAAGTCGATCGCTTAAAGTTCAAGAAGGAACGAGCTAAACGTTACCCAAGCAACCAGACTGAGATCTACCGTACCAGCGAGGTTAATCGCGTTGTGCAACGGGCGTACTTTACTGGACTCATCATCAATCTTGGCATAAATTCGTCGCAACCTGTGAGCCACCGACCAGAGACCGCTTCTGGCTTTGGGATCAGTCTTCTTCCAACTGCCAAACTGCCCTTGGCCGCGCGCGCGCGCGCACCGCCCGGTCAACCTCGCCGACCGCTCCGCTCTCCCACGATCCTCCCTTCCCAGTTCCCACTACTCCACTACTACCGCCCCGCACGGCCGCGCCTTACGCCCCGGCACGTCTCGGCCTATATAACCGCGCACACGTACTGCCTCTCCCGTACGCACGTCCCACGAAGTCACCCTGTCTCTGCTTGCCTTGATTCTAGGTAGAAGTGCGTCGTCGCCATTGGCCATGGGGCTCGAACTGGAGCAATGCCGCGGTAAGGACGACGCGCACCGGGACGGCGGCGGCGAGAAGGAGGAGGCCGTCGAAGGCTGCCACACCCCGAGGCGCGCCGCGCAAGTGGCTGGCGCGGGTACGATCGGGGAGTGCCCGCCGGCGCCAAGGAAGCGGAGGCCCGTGGCGTCGGCGTCGGCGCTCGTCGCGCGGAGGTCGAGGGGATTCTACGCCGGGGCCGACCTGGAGGCCTTCTTCGCAGCACACGACCTCTAGAGATCATCGGAATGTCATGAACTGTATGCAGTTGTGCAGTGGGCCGAACTGTAGGCTCGCGGGCTTCCTGTCTCCGGACTGTCTTGTGCTGGTTTAATTAGTTGTTGTGCAGAGTAAGGTGCATTTTCACCGGTTCGATCCAAACACACACGATTGAAACGTTCGGCCTTTCTGGTCGACCGCGCCCAACGGCGCGATCCAAATATCCGCGTCTGGTCATGGGCCACGTAGTTTTTTTTAAAATTCAAACCATAAAATAAACTGGCAAGTTTATACAAAATATATTACATTAAAAAACATAAAAAAAATTGGCCCTAGCCCTAGGTACTGACGATCTGCCAGCCGCCGCCGCCTCCCCGTCCATCTATGGATCGAGGTCGATGTACCCCGGTGGCGTCTAGAGGTGCGGCGGCGGCAGACCCGAAGCTGGCGCCAGCGCGGGTGCGGGAGGTGCCGGGTGGTCGATGACCTGGCCTGGCCATGCCGGCCACACATCCGTTTCCGCATGCGCGGGCGGAGCGTACCAACCCGGTGCGGGTGGGGTAGACCACTCCTACGCGGGCGGAGCAGCCCACCCCCGCAGCTGCTATGGTAGGCGCGGTGTCGGTGGAAGCGGCTGCCCGGCATTGACCTGCGCTACCAGGCCAGTGAGCTGGACGGCCTCCTGGTAGCCGTCCCACATCCGGTCCTCTTCCCTCGCGCTGGCAGCGATGGCCTGCTCGAGGAAGGCATCCTCGTCGTACCCCCGCGCCAGGACCTCCTGATACTACGGGGGCAGGTGCGTGGCGGTGGATGCGGAGGACAACTCCTCCACCTCCTCCTCCTCCTCCTCCTCCTCCTCCTCCTCCTCCTTGACAACGATGTCATCGTCGCTGCCGCCGAGGTTGGCGTCGGAGTGGTTGACAACGCCGTCGGAGGCGGCCTCGATGGCGGGGACGTTGCGGGGGCCCAATGGGTCAAAGTATCCGTGGTAGGTGCTAAGGCGGCGCGCCGTGTGCTCCCAGTCGAGGAACTTCCTCGAGAAGACCGGGTTGTGGTACGCGCAGTCGTACCGGAAGGCCTGTGGGAGCTTGCGGATGCGGTGGGCCATCTCCGCCTACAGCGCCTTGTCGTCCTTCGGGCCGGGCGGCACCAACACCCGCTCCTGGTTGAGGTGTCAGCCCATGGGAGGGAGACATCGTGGTGGGCGATGCCTCTCCCTGCCTCTACCGCCGCTCGCACTCCGCCATGCGGAAGTAGCGGCGATCGCGGGCTTGCTCCGCATCCTCCCGGTGCGCGACTCGGACATCGACAAAGTCCTGCGCCCGGGGCGGAGGTGGCAGGACCACCCGATAGAAGGCCGGCGTGCCGCTCCCCTGACGGTGCCGGCCGCCCAAGCCAGATCCGCCGGCTTCTTGGTCTTTCTTCGACTTCCTAAACTACCCCGGCTTCTTCATCGCGGCAGTGGTGGTGGTGGTGGCGGTGGCTACAGCGGCTAGTTGCTCAATGGCTATGGCAACGGCAATGGCGAGAGGAGGGGAGGTGTGCGGCACCAACGGTCAAAGGGGGGCGGCTTAAGTAGCCCGGCCCGTGGAAGCAAGCGCAGGTTCTCGCGCCTTGGCCATCAATGCCGGCGCGGGAACTCAGGAGACGCCCCGTCCCGTCGTCATGGATGGCAAAGGCTGTCACAGTTGCGTCTGACTCGGTGCCACCGTTCAGTCTGCCGCCCACGCCTCTGTATCGGTGTCGTGGTTGCGTCTGAATCGGTGCCGTGGTTGCCTCTGAATTGCTACGGACGCTGGTGGGTGGGCCAGTTGTGCGCGCGGCCTCATGTCCGGGCCGACGCAATGGTCACGCAAATTAGATGCCCCGATGAGTCGAACCGGATGGGTTGTGCCGTTGGGAGACCGCGCACGCCCCGCACGTCCACATGGACGCTTTCGGACGCGCCCGAGCGGGTTGGGTCGGGCGGTGGAGATGCCCTAAGTCCTTCACATTATCTATACTAGCACAAATGCCCGTGCGTTGCAACGGAAAAAAAATCGATGATTTTATTACGGACACACCGGAGTCTAATTCAGACTCCTAGGTTACTATCAAGAATCATGGTTCTTCCTTTGCGGTTACCTTTCCATTTTAGATACACAGTATCTTGTTCCACTTCGCCATTTACCCGGTCTCATGGAGGTACTGGGTATATATGTGGTATCGACGGAGCACGTCACTCCAGTTATATTGATTACGGCTTGTTAGAAGCAGCAGGCTGAAAATTGTCAAGATGATAGAATAATAAGAATTTTGAACTGGATTAATCGTTACCGTGCTCCAGTGTAATAATATCATAATTTACCAGACTATATTAGGTTTATTGAGTTTTCTCTCAGGCATCACAATTAGAATGATTGACAATATGAGTATCACTGGCCTAAAGAAACTTGTTGCTGTTATGATGGGCATGGCCAAAAGGATATAGACTGCCTTAGGTGTCTTGAGTTTTTGTCTCGGGCACCAACGGTTAGAATGATTGACAACATGTGCATCATCAGTCTAAAGAAAGTTATCGATGTTACGGACAATATGAGCATCACCATCCTGAAGAAAGTTGTTGTTACGACGGGCATGGCCAAAAAGGATATATGATGGAAAATAACATCCAACAACAACAATGATTCCAGTCTTTTTTATGAACCAGGAACACATTTGATTTAGTTGGCATAAGAAAAATTGTAATTTTCTCGCTCCAACTTTGACCACATGGCTTGCCATTCTTCCAAAAGATGTCCCTTAAGATTGAAGGAAAATGAATGTGGGAATTAAAGTTTATATAGAGTTATAGACTAACCTCCAATGTCTAGTTGACCCACTCGGAGTGTATACAAAAAATATTTTTGTCCAGTCGTCGTTGCCTCATTGTACCTTCAATGTCCATCAGCATTTGTCCAAGTCGTCTTTGCCACGTTGTATCTACCATTTGTAAGAAAGAATGAAAACTGAAGCGAGATACTACCAACGAAGCCTCGGCTTGATAGTTGAGCATGTCCAGGCCCATACGGCTTCCGTGGCTGCCGTGGTGCCTCCAGGCCTCTCCGTGCCTCCTCCACTCTGCGCATCAGCGCGTGCTCGATAGCCGGCAACTTACAGGGGCACGGCGCGGTGGTACTCAAAGGAGCAGAGCTCCATATCGCCGCCATGGTGGCCAGTTTGTGGCAGCATTGAGCGTCGATGGCCCAGCTACCTACCCAGCGAAATTGTGCCATAGCGCCACGACGAGGAAGATCTTGATGTTGTTCTGCATGATGAAGACGATTTCTCAATTAGTGACCAAGGCGGGGGACCATTGTACTTGCCGATGCTAAGGCTGAGCACCTGCTGGTGCTTGGACCTTGGAGATGCCGAGGTCCATGTCCACCTCTGACTCGACCCTGAGAGCACGACAGTGAGTACAGACCCGGTCAGAGCGACGCCTTATCGGGCATCGCCAGGAGCCAAGAGGCCAACTCCTTGAGTCAGTCGACGAGTCTCTGACCAAATATAGGGAGGCCGGCAACGAAATCAGCCTGCCACTCGTCCTCAAGGTCGCCGCCCAACATCATTGCATCAAACAAAGCGCGGGAGATTCACTCGATGCGGTGGTTGGATCTAGTTCCTTGTGACTCTAACTTGTTGTCCTCATTATTTTGTTCCTCCAGGGCTGCATGATTGATTTGTGGTGGTAGATGTTGCCTGAATCGAACGGAGATGCCCAGCGGCGGCTAGTCACTGCTTGCGCGGGGGGGAGGGGGGACGGAGGGGAGGAGAGTTGGTCGGCCATGGGAGAGCAGCTTCTGGTGGCAAGAGGAAGGGGAAGGGAGGGTCTTGTCTGCCGGTGGAGAAAGCGGCAGGGGTTGTCCCCTGTACACCGGTGGAGGAGGCAGAGAGGGGATTGGTTCGCTTGGGAGTTGGGAGTCGGGATTTTTTTAACGAACCCGTACGATGACATCACTGTGGTAATATGGGATTTGGTGGGAGGGCAAAAAGGTCCAAAATAAAAAGCTGGTTGACAGAAGCGTTCTGTTTTTTATTATTAGGTATAGATATATGGGTAATCGGAGACAGACATCATTCGGTCCGCACTAAAGTACACTTTTGGGTTCTCTCCGTACATGTTCTGCATAGGAGCTGATGTCTATTAGGTTCTTGCTTGTACTAGCTGGTGTTTTGGGATCCGTACTGCCCAGTGGGCGTAGGGAGTACGTTATGTTATTTCATTTGTATTTGTTGCATATCATCGTGGCATGTAACGCTGGTGTTCCCACCAGGGATCTACTACGGCGTGTTTGGTTACTCGTTTTCCTATTTCTCACATGGGGTGGGAAGAAATAAGGACGTGTGGTTCCCCGCGGCGGATGGAAACTTTACATTGCACGAGTTTTAAAGTGTTGTGTTCGCAGCATAGAAAACAAAAAAATTGTATGATGGGAACTATACGCCAAGATCTATCTATTAGATACAAGCAACAGGTGGATACACATCCATAGAGAACTTACCCTCGAAGACAACAAAGCTTTGTTAACGAGTTGGAACTCATGGATGATGTAGTCGTACGCTTGCCAATCTCAAGATCGTGTGGAAGTCCTAGCGCCGCAAATCAGCAGCGCATATGTCCTCGCACACACGTTCAGGCCACCGAACAACCTCCACCTCCTAGCTCCAACGAATCAGCGGAAGCAGCAACTCCTTCCAGACAAAATGCCACCGAGAACATGTATCTCGCTAATCCGAGACCATGGGGAAAAATATCTAGAGGGGGAGAGAGATCCTTCATGAGGAGGTGTGCTTTGTCAGGGAGGAGAGGGGGGCCTTTTATAGGGAGAGGGGGGCCTTTTATAGGGAGAGGAGGGCAGCCCCCTCTCATGGCCGGCGCCATGGGGAGGTTCCCCCACCACTTCCCTCATTCATGTGGTGAAGCTCCACTCACATAAATCTAGCCTCCACTCAAAATCCCACTCACATGCATTAAATTTCCACACAATTTAATGCAACTCTCATTTAATAAAACTCTTTTATTTATTTTATTCAGAATTTTGTTAATTACTTTAATTAACAAACATTCACATAAAATCCCTTGCAACATTTCAATATCACATGCAGAACTAGTTTCTGCAATTTCACCTGAAACAATTCCGGTTTCCATCGAAATGATTCCAGCGCTTTGCAATTCTTTCCTCTGAAACATATATGATCCAAATGGTGTTTGGCAACCCTTAAGTACGTCACCCTATAATTCGCGAATAATGCACACATGATTGAGACTCCTCTCAGATCAATAATCAGAAGCGGGACCTGGAGATCCATTCTGACTCCTGCATATTCAACGATGACTTTTGTGATTGTGAGAACCTTTAACGCTAGTAACTTAATCCCTTTGTCTCACGATATATTACATGTCCGAGATTCGATCATCCGTATCTAAATACCTAGTTTGATCTCGTTATCGACATGCACTCTTTTCTCGTTCCCGTGATATAACATTCTAGTGATCACATCACTTGCTTGCAAGCTATTTTCAATGTGATATCATCGAGAGGGCCTAGAGTATATCTATCCATCATCGAGATAGACAAATCCCACTCTTGATCGATGCCATAACACCTTCGTAGCACTAAACCCACCTTTATAGTCACCTTTTTACGATGTGACGTTTGATGTTATAAAGCTATCTGAACAAGATCGATTCATGTTCTTCTATTTCTTTTCTTTAATTCTCTTGTACCGCTGCTATCTGTTGATGTCGTCTTGGTCGCACGCGCTTATGCCCGGCCGTGCAACAGCTCAACACCGCCTGCCCTTGCCCCCACTGAGGTGTAGCAGCAGATCACCATGCTGCTTGGCCGCGACCGCGCCCCTGCGTCTCCTCGATCTGCTCGCCCAGACCTGCTGTCCCTTTGCTCCATACAAGAGGTAACCAATCTGAACCACATCTGAACACCACCCGTCGGGGTGCTCCCTGCTAGCCTCGGTACCGAGGCGCCACCACAAGCTCGCTCCGCTCCACTCTCCGGTGTGTGTGCGCAACGAAGGATGGAGCCTCGCCGACACCTGGCCTGGCCCTCCACCACTGGTCCCGTCGTGGGCCTGCCGCATCCAGCTCACGCAAGGAGCTCCTGGAGGTCCTTTTCTCTGGCAAACTTGACGACCGTCTGCATCATCGATGCAATCTTTTCAAGATGCCTCAGTTTATTCTGATCCCGATCGATGACTACCATTTTGTTTGCAGGTTCTCACGTCGGTACTTGCACTAGGACAAAAACAGTTCATTTGCTTCCTTTTCGTTCGTGCACAACCATTGTTCCACGGAATGTCTGTGAGATGTCTAGCCTTATACTCCTCCTCGGTGTTCTCTTCTACTCGAAGACCATCTCTCTGTCTTTCCGATCCAAACAGTGAGATCCCATTTACATCCCTATTTTGAATAAATGTTATATATATTAAAATATTCATGCTTGCATACATATCTTGTAGTGTGGGAGTATTTAGTCGATTCACCTATAATAAGTAAAATATGGAGTGTTTATGCGGGATGGCTTGTCTTATTCCGAACTCCATTTAAATTTGTGTAGCAAATCGATCCCATGCTTTGCCTTGTTAATTCAACATATTTGAGGGGCAGTTAAACAACTTGAACCATATTATTTAATTGTCGGGATCCGATCCCGCTTAATATTGCTAAGTTAGGTTGCATATTGCCATGCCATGCTTCATATCATGATCATGCCGGATCTTTTGCCGTAAGATTAAATATTGCATCGGGTGTTCTTTCTAGTGCTTCGCTTCTTCACTGGTTAGGACGATGAGTCGATGAGAGATGCGACAAGCCTTTGGCCTCCGACTTTGTCTCACAGGCGAGCATTCTCCCCCTTCTACCTATTTTGCATTTATAGTCTTTACTTCGTTCCTTTGATCTATTGCTATCCTTATTGTCGATGCTTTAGTACGGTTCCCTTATTTTACCTGCTCTACTATATTGCCTTGGTTATCCTGTTGCCTTTGTTTGAGCAGCTAGCTTTTGACTTTGCGAGTGGTAACACATGCTTACGTCTGCTGCCGGCTCTCATACAGGTGAACCATGATATCTAGTTATGGTTGATAACATGATAAATTAAATTGGTGACATTGGTTATGGTTATGATTATGGTTATGGTTTCACCTAATGATAAGGCCCGGCAGGGACCACCTTTGGGAACTGCTTGATCCAACCTAGGAACCGTTTGTTCTACGATACTAGTTCTAAGTTGATCATGCTAACCAAACGTGGGGGCCCCTAGGATCCCCCCTCAACTACGGGCGCTATTCGTTTATCAAGAGGGTCACAAAATTGGTTTTCCATTTGGTGCATACGCATAATATGTACTCGGACATGGGTGAGTTGATATGTCTTCGGACTTGGTGATGATATGATTTGGTGGACAACCTGGGCATTGCATACATAAAAGCGGTTCAAGGGGAGCTCTACAAGTTATCTTCCAGGGCCGTTCGGTATAGTAGGCGCAAATGATGTGCCTTCCTTGAGAATCGTCGTACCTCTCGGTTGGTTCCACACAGTAGGTGATACCTTTGGATAAGCGCGTAGTTATGGGACAATTCTTGTTGTGAGATTTCGAAGGCATGCGTATTATGTTGCGTGAAGGGTTGAACATGCGTTTGGGTATAGTAGTGCACCCCTGCAGGGTAAATCTTTTTGAGAGGTTGTGTCTCCACGGTTATGGGCGCCTCAGGAGTACGGTGTCATGATCATAGACAACGCCACTAATGTTTTGCCTCTAATAACATGACTAGTAATTGAAGGAAATATGCCCGAGAGGCAATAATAAAGTGGTTATTATCTGATTCCATGTTTATGATAAATGTCTATTTTGCATGCTATAATTGTATTAATTGGAAACGTTAATACATGTGTGTTTAATAAACAAAATACAAAGTTACTAGTAATGCCTCTCATATAAACTAGCTCGTTGATTAACAAGATGATCAAGGTTTCCTGATCATGGACATTGGATGTTGTTAATAACGAGGTCACAACATTGGTGGAATGATGTGATGAACATTCATCCGAAGTATAGCATTACGATCAGAGTCATTATGTTTATATTTCTATAACATCATACGAAGTATCTTAGTCATTAGACCATGATATCATGTTAATCACTAACACCGGAAGAGTATCTTGACAAGATCAAACGTCACACCGTAACAGGGTGACTATAAAGGTGGGTTCAGTGCTACGAAGGTGTTATGTTGAGGCTCATGGATCAAGAGTGGGATTTGTCCATCCCGATGACGGATAGATATATTCTAGGCCCTCTCAGTGATATCACATTGAAATAGCTTGCAAGCAAGTGATGGGATCACTAGAATGTTATATCACAGGAACGAGAAAAGAGTGCATGTCGGTAACGAGATCAAACTAGGTATTTGGATGCCGATGATCGAATCTCGGACATGTTATATATCACGAGACAAAGGGATTTAGTTACGACGTTAAAAGTTCACACGATCACAAGAGTCATTGTTGAATATGTGGGAGACAGTATGGATCTCTAGGTCCCGCTGCTGATTATTGATCGGAGAGGGGTCTCGATCATGTCTGCATTATTCGCGAACCGTAGGGTGACACACTTAAGGGATACCGACACCATTTAGGAGCAAATATGTTTCAGATAAATATTAAGAAAGCGCTAGAATCATTTCGATGGAAACCGGAATTGTTTCGGGTGAAATTGCAGAAACTGGTTTTGCATGTGATATTGAAATGTTGCAGTGGGTTTTATGTGAATGTTTGTTAATTAATGTAATCAAAATTCTGAATAAAATAAATAAAATAGTTTTATTTAATGAGAGATTGCATTAAATTTGGTGGAAATTTAATGCATGTGAGTGGAAGTGTGAGTGAAGGCATATTTATGTGAGTGGAGCATCCACCACATGAATGATGGAAGAGGTGGGGGCACCACCATGGCTGCCACGCCATGGCCCTTGGTTGCCCCCCTCTTCCCTATAAAAGGCCCCCCTCTCCTCCACACAACACACACCTCGTCGTGAAGGATCTCTCTCCCCCTCTAGTTATTCCCCATGGTCTCGGATTAGCGAGATACATGTTCCCGGTGGCTTTATCTAGAAAGAAGTTATTGCTTCCGTTGGTTTTCTGGAGCGAGGGATGGAGGTTGTCGGGGTACTGGACGTGTGTGCGATCACGGATGCACCGTTGCTTTGCGGGGCTGGACTTGGTGGTGCTGGAGTTGCTGGAGCTGGATCTGATGGACGTGCTGGAGCCAGACTTGCTGGACTTCATCACGATCTTGAGATCGGCAAGTGTATGACTACATCATCCACGAGTTCCAACTCGTTAACAAAGCTCTGTTGTCTTCAAGGGTAAGTTCTCTATGGATGTATATCCACCCGTTGCTTGTATCTAGTAGATAGATCTTGGCGTATAGTTCCCGTCGTAGGGAATTTTTTGTTTTCTATGCTGCGAACCCAACAGTGGTATCAGAGCCTGATCTATGCGTATGTGCTTTGCACAGGTAGTACACATATGTTTATATGTGGGCGATGATGATCATCTTATTTCTTCTTTCATGTATTTTTGATATTGGTGGCATAGTGGGATGAAGCGGCCCAGACCAACCTTACATGTCATCGCACATGAGACCGGTTCCACGACTGACATGCAACTAGTTTTGCATAAGTGACTGGTGGGTGTCTGTCTCTCCTACTATAGTCAATATCTGATTTACAACGAGTTGCTAATAACTTAGTTATCATCGTTGTGGTTCCATGTTCGTAGTTAGACCGGTTCTATCTCCGAAAGCCCTAAGCCACGTAAAACTTGCAATGGATAAATTAGAGGCATCTAGTTTAGATTGTTGCTGGGCTACTGTCATGATATGGTAATGTTGTAAGTAGATGTATGGTAGATACCGTTACAACACACCTAATGTGTAAGTTCCATAGACCTTGGCCTTACACACAAAGGAATGATAGAGATCATACCACGATGCACATGATGGTGATCAAATGTATGGACCATATCATTCCACTTTACACATATGATGTTTGCATCTTATATTGCTAGTTTGGCGTTTTAGTAGCATTATAAGATGGTCCCTCATTTAAATATCAAGATAAAATGTGTTCTTCCTTAAGTATGCACTGCTCTATGGATCGTGTTTCGAGACATCACGTGATGATCGGGTGTACTCGACTCTACGCTTTCATACAACGGGTGTAAGACAGTTTTGCACACGCGAATACTAAGGTTCTTACTTGGCGAGCCTAGCATGTACAGACATGGCCTCGGAACACGGACTCAAAGGTTAAGCATGAGTCATATAGTTGATGTGATGCTCATATTGATGCTCGCCTTTGAAGCTACACCGACTCACGTGATGATTGGACTTGGTGTAGTGGATTTGGTTCATGTAATCACCAAAAAGGCACGAGGGATGTCGTTTTTGAGTGGGAGTTCATTTCTAATTTGTATTAGTCGAACTCAATTTGTCATAAAGTAACTTGAAGTGAATTTGCATAATTTGTTGTAGTCGTTGGCGTATGTTCACTACCTTATACTTAGTTTTAATTGAGATAATAGAACTATAGAATTCTAGATATTTACTTTACGAACTGGTATCGTATTGTTTTGAATGTCAATTTAAAGTTTTGAAGTCCTATTGCAAACTTTCAGCAAACTCTATTTACTCCATGAAGTTTAATACGTAGTATTAAATCAAGAGTAAGAATTCCAATGTTAGTATCTAAAGTATCATGTTTATCTCCATGATTATTGATATTCAAAAGTTGATTTAATATCAAGATTGTCTAGGAGCTGAAAAATTGTTTCAGAAACCATCATGTGTGGAATATATTGTGATATCTAAAACAATGTTTTTGGTTGCATTATGATAGAGTATAATTTAGCAAAATACATGTTCTCATATTGTATGAGAATTTGTGAAGGATGGAGATGCTAGGCATCCGGATCTCCCAAAAATGTTTTGGGAACTAACATTATACTCGCGATTCTTCCTTATAGGCTATAGTAGCTTGATCATGAAAGTTGTCATGATAAGGATGAATAGAAGATGTAAGTAAAATGTTTACTGCACTAATAGATTACTAAAGAATGGATTTTTGAAAGAACACCAAACATTTGATGATGGTGATCCACTTCAAAGTGCAAGTCCAAATTATTAGTATTTGACTATATACACTTTGTATTATGTGTCATGTGAATGACACCACTATTTGATGTTGATAGATTCTTTTAAAAGAAAAGGAATTGTTGAAAGAGAATCTATAAAATATTTGGCAGAAAAGAAAAGGTTAGATATGTCCAACTTAGCTATATAGAAGATATACATGTTATGGATGTATACCTTGCTTGTTAAACAATGTGGTTCTGAGGTATTGGATACCGAATTGGTTGGTGTGAAGTGTCATACAGAACAACACAATTCATGAACTGCAACGGCCTAAGTAACTAGCAAGAGAATAAGTGATGATGTTCATCGAAAACAAATAAAGTGTTATTGTGTTTTCGTTGTTGTCAAACCTAGCCTTCAAGATTTGTTTTAATAATTGTTATTTTGTTCCGGTATTACGAGAACAATGGTTATTCAAATAATTACCGTATTCCATAAAGGATGGTTGAACTTTTACAAGTCTAGTTGGAGAAATCACATCCATAAACATTATTGCTAAAATGTCGTAAGACAAATGATTGGAAGATCACTTATGAAGAGACATCGCTGTTTGAATTATATTGGAAAGTAAACATGAAGAAACTCCATGTTGATGGATTTTTGGAGTCTTTTGATTTTGATCAATTGACGCTTGTGAAACTTTCCTCGAGATAATTGAAACTCCGTCCATAGGCCAAAGAGGAACGGATGACTAACTTATTGGATATTATGCATGTTGATGTATATAGTCCATTATGTGTAGCCATATGCGATGGATCTTTTTTGCTTCATATGCTTTCTCTAGAAACTTGAGTGAATATATCTATATATTTACTTAATTAGGAAGAAGTATGAAACATTTGAAAATTGTTCAAAGACTTTCAAGATGAAGTGAAAAATCATCGTAACAAGAAAATAAAAGATTTTATGATTTGATCATCAAGGAAGATATTTGAGTTACAGGTTTAGCAAAACACCTAAGATTTCAGGAATTGTTCCATGAATTTGCATTTCCCAATAAACCACAGGAGTATGGTATGTTTGAGAGATCAAATCAAACCTTGTTTGACATGGAAGATCAAAGGTGTCATTTCTAAAACTTCCATTATGTTTTAAGGATTAAAGCTTTAGAGACTATCGCTTTTACACTTAAAAGAGCATCATCGTGATCCGTTGAAATGACACCATATGAGTTATGGTTTGGGATAAAACCCGAATTGACTTTTCTTAAATTTTGGTATGCTATGCATAAGTAAAATGTTTACAACCAAAGTCGGATAAGCACGTATTTGTAGGTTATCCCAAAGAATTTGTTGGGAATTCCTCCATAACACCAAGGACAAAAGAGTTTGTCACTTGGAACGTCAAGTTTCTTGAGAAGGATTTTTTCGTGAAAAGTTAAGTGGGAGGTCAAAAGAACTTTGATAAGGTTGTTGAACCTTAGCTATATGTGCTAAGTAGCATAGCGCCGGAAAGTGTCCCGGTGGCGGCCACAATGATCATGGCTCCCGTGATTACAAATGGTGTGATCTTGGAGATTAGAGTTCCTATTGAACCATGTGGGTCAGTAAGAATCAAATAGTAAGATTTGAAACAGAAGTCGTTATTGTTTTGACAATAATGAACCAACTGCATGCAAAGAAGCGATGATGGTCCCTGACTCCATAAAATGACTCGAAGTCATAGAATCCGTGATAGTATCCATACACGAGAAATCAAGTTTCTGAACTAGGAAGACCCTCCGGAAAGGCGTGAAGCCTATCGGTCGTGTTTGGATCTATAAAGAAATAGACATGGATGTTTAACATCTATGAAATAGTCTACATGTCAGAACGAAGTTTATGGCAATGTTCAAGGAGTTGACTATGACAAGATTTGATCTTTCATAGCGATATTTAGTTTTGACGGATTAATGTAGCAACCACTACATATAATTTGGTATATGGTAGTTGAATAAACAAAACAAGATTCTTCTAATAGAATGGTTACCTAGGACATGTACATGACATGGTCTAAAGGGTGTTTGTTAATTCAAAGGGTGCTAAAAGGGCATGCAAACTTCAATAGTTGAAGCGAGCATAGCAGAGTTGGAATCTTCACCATGATGAAAATGTTAAAAGAGTTTAATTTCATTGGAGATGATAAAGATGCTTGCATTTGCAAGAAATTAAGTGGGAGCGCTGAGACAAATTGCCAATACATTATGCAGAGTACATATTGTTGATTGGAAATGATGTATCTTTTATTGACACAAGTTAAGAATTTCATTAAAATAGGATTTCGATGAAAGACCTGGGCAAAACCGGAATATTTGGCATCAATGTCTATATGGATAGATTGAGGCGCTAATATGGTTATGCCAGACGTACATATATGAGATATTCAAAGGGTTCAATATGGAAACAATTGGAAAGGTTCTTGCTGCATGGAAAGGATTGTATCAAGATTCAAGTGTTTCAACACTTGGTGAGTAAAATCACATGAAGATTTTGATCAATTATATCGTGATATGTATATATCCAGATATGTCCTATGCTCTAAATGTTATGAGCACATACCAGAATGATTCATAAGATGATCATTGGACTATAGTAAAGATATTCTTATGAGCTTTGGAAGAACTAAGAATATATGATGTATAAGTGACAAATAATTAAAGGTAGTTCATTGTAAAGTGTTACATTGATACTAGTTTTGTCACAAGATACAAATGAAATTTATCTCAATTTAGACTATGGGTGGCACAATGTAATGGAAAGGATGTTCCATGATGGATTTGGATGAGTTCGAAAGTTGAGACATTGTGACGGATACTACAATAAAAGGCTAAGTATATGGCTGCTATAGTAGCAGCAAAGGAGGGCATTTGTGTTAAGTAGTTTGTTATCAAACTAGGTGTGGTTCAAAGTGGGCTAATACTATGAAGATATATTGTATGACAATAATATCAACATTTTTTAACCCGAACAAACTAAAGGTCTCACCAAAGGACCAAATTTATACAATGCCATCTCATTTGAGAATGAGTGATGCCTAGAGACGCAAAGACATGCAAATACACACGGACCTGAAATTGTCAGATCCGGAGATTATGTTAACCACTAGCAATCGCATATATGCAACACCAGAAAGCCATAGGTGATCAATACGCAAAGTTTTTCAAACTAGATTATTGAATCTAGTGCAAGTGGGAGACTGAAGGGAATATGCCCGAGAGGCAATAATAAAGTGGTTATTATCTTATTCCATGTTTATGATAAATGTTTATTTTGCATGCTATAATTGTATTAATTGGAAACGTTAATACATGTGTGTTTAATAAACAAAATACAAAGTTCCTAGTAATGCCTCTCATATAAACTAGCTCGTTGATTAACAAGATGATCAAGGTTTCCTGATCATGGACATTGGATGTTGTTAATAACAAGGTCACAACATTGGTGGAATGATGTGATGAACATTCATCTGAAGTATAGCATTACGATCAGAGTCATTAGTTTTATATTTCTATAACATCATACAAAGTAATCTTAGTCCTTAGACCATGAGATCATGTTAATCACTAACACCGGAAGAGTATCTTGATAACATCAAATGTCACACCGTAACAGGGTGACTATAAAGGTGGGTTCAGTGCGACGAAGGTGTTATGTTGAGGCTCATGGATCAAGAGTGTGATTTGTCCATCCCGATGACGGATAGATATACTCTAGGCCATCTCGGTGATATCACATTGAAATAGCTTGCAAGCAAGTGATGTGATCACTAGAATGTTATATCACGGGAACAAGAAAAGAGTGCATGTCGGTAACGAGATCAAACTAGGTATTTGGATGCCGATGATCGAATCTCGGACATGTAATATATCATGAGACAAAGGGATTTAGTTACGATGTTAAAGGTTCACACGATCACAAGAGTCATCGTTGAATATGTGGGAGTCAGTACAGATCTCTAGGTCCCGCTGCTGATTATTGATCGGAGAGTGGTCTTGATCATGTCTGCATTATTCGCGAACCGTAGGGTGACACACTTAAGGGATACCGACACCATTTAGGAGCAAATATGTTTCAGATAAAGATTAAGAAAGCGCTGGAATCATTTCGATAAAAAACGGAATTGTTTCGGGTGAAATTGCAGAAACTGGTTGTGCATGTGATATTGAAATGTTGTAAGGGGTTTTATGTGAATGTTTGTTAATTAATGTAATTGACAAAATTCTGAATAAAATAAATAAAATAGTTTTATTTAATGAGAGCTTGCATTAAATTTGGTGGAAATTTAATGCATGTGAGTGGAAGTGTGAGTGGAGGCATATTTATGTGAGTGGAGCATCCACCACATGAATGATGGAAGAGGTGGGGGCACCACCATGGCTGCCACGCCATGGCCCTTGGTTGCCCCCTCTTCCCTATAAAAGCCCCCCTCTCCTGCACACAACACACACCTCCTCGTGAAGGATCTCTCTCCCCCTCTAGTTATTCCCCATGGTCTCGGATTAGTGAGATACATGTTCCTGGTGGCTTTATCTGGAAAGAAGTTGATGCTTCCACTGCTATGCTGGAGCGAGGGACGGAGGTTGTCGGGGTACCGGACGTGTGTGCGATCACGGATGCACCGCTGCTTTGCGGTGTTGGACTTGGTGGTGCTGGACTTGCTGGAGCTAGATCTGATGGACGTGCTGGAGCCGGACCTGCTGGACTTCATCACGATCTTGAGATCGGCAAGTGTATGACAACATCATCCACGAGTTCCAACTCGTTAACAAAGCTTTGTTGTCTTTGAGGGTAAGTTCTCTATGGATGTATATCCACCCGTTGCTTGTATCTAGGAGATAGAACTTGGCGTATAGTTCCCATCGTAGGAAATTTTTTGTTTTCTATGCTGCGAACCCAACAGTAATTAGCCTTATCAACTAAACACCTGCTTAACTAAAATTGCCACCGTGTGTGTTCCGCAAGTGTACTTCCTCAACTGGTCTTCGAGGGGGAAACCTTCGGATGGGTTATATTTGGTGTTATATTATACTTACCGTATAGCGCTCTCTTATCTCGCTCTAATAGCCGAAGTTGTAGCGTGTCTCTATAAGTTAGATAGTGCAAGATTTGCTGTTGCTGAGCCCACCATACCTATGTAGTCGAGGACCGCCAAATTCTTGCCTCGCCGTTTACTGGCCTCAGTACTGACATCTCTCTTTTTCCTTTGCCCTTTGTCGGCACCCCTTTGGCTTTGACAAGTATGTGATTGACGACGTTAGCAAGGTTACCCTTCCGGCTTGGCCTGGGAAGGGTTTATGGACACCTCTTGGTTATTCTCTAGGAATCTTAGTCCAATTTGGATCTTGTCCGTACTCGAATACTATTTGGCTTTCTTCCTAATTTGTATCTTTGTATTGTACCTTTGTATTCCTGACTCACTGAGTCGTTGTATATATAAGTTCTTGTGGACTCATTTCTAAACTACTATGATGTAACTAGTTGTAATCAAATCCCACCCACACGAAAGTGTCTGGTGGGCGCCTTTGAATCGCTTCTATGCGGGTTTTGGCGGAAAATGCTAAGATCTGCATAGACTCGATTCTAGGGGCGGTACACCGGGCTTGTACATAGCATGGAGTATATTATAGAGCCTATAGCCGAAGCATAGGAAATTTTATCCATTATCTCTCTTTCTTCCGCCGTAGCCGGACTTTGAGTCTTACTCAATATCTTGGCTTGCAACATTGTTAAGAACCCCTTCTTACTTCTGTCCATTTTAAATTTCTTTAAAATCTTATCAAGGTATGTACTTTGTGATAGCCATATTAGGCACCTTGGTCTATCTCTATAGATCTTTATGCCTAATATGTATGACGCTTCTGAAGGAAATATGCACTGAGAGGCAATAATAAAGTTATTACTATGTATTCCTTGTATATGATAGATGTTTATTTTGCATGCTATAATTGTATTGATAGGAAACGTCAATACATGTGTTTTTAATAAACAAATAAAAGGTTCCTAGTTATGCCTCTCTTATAGTCTTGCTCGTTGATTAACAAGATGATCAAAGTTTCCTGATAATGGACATTGGATGTTGTTAATAATGAGGTCACAACATTTGTGAAACGATTTGATGAACATTCATCCGTAGAATAGCATTACGATCAAAGTCATTATGTTTATATTGCTATAACATCATACGAAGTAATCTTTATCCTTAGACCATGAGATCATGTTAATTACTAACATCAAAAGAGTAACTTGATAACATCAAACGTCACACCGTAAGAGGGCGACTATAAAGGTGGGTTCAGATACTCCGAAGATGTCATGTTGAGGCTCATGGATCAAGAGTGGAATTTGTCAATCCCGATGACGGATAGATATACTCTGGGCCCTCTCGGTGATATCACATTAAGATAGCTTGCAAGCAAGTGATGTGATCACTAGAATGTTATATCACGGGAACGAGAAAAGAGTGCATGTCGGTAACGAGATTAAACTAGGTATTTGGATACCGATGATCGAATCTCGGACATGTAATATATTATGATACAAAGGGATTAAATTACTAGTGTTAAAGGTTCTCACGATCACAGGAGTCATCGTTGAATGTGCAGGAGTCAGTATGGATCTCTAGGTCCCGCTTTTGACTATTGATTTGAGAGGAGTCTCAATCATGTCTGCATTATTCGCGAACTGTAGGGTGACACACTTAAGGGTTGCCAAACACCATTTTGGAGCACATATGTTTCAGAAGAAAGAATTGCAAAGCACTGGAATTATTTCGATCGAAACCGGAATTGTTTCGTGTGAAATTGCAGAAACTGGTTCTGCATGTGATATTGAAATGTTACAAGGGGTTTTATGTGAATGTTTGTTAATTAAAGTAATTAACAAAATTCTGAATAAAATAAATAAAAGAGTTTTATTAAACGAGAGTTGCATTAAATTTGGTGGAAATTTAATGCATATGAGTGGAACTTTGGGTGGAGGCTAAATTGATGTGAGTGGAGCGTCCACCACATGAATGAGGAAGAGGTGGGGGCACCCCCCATGGGCGCCGGCCATGGGAGGGGAGGAGCCCCCTCTCCTATAAAAGTCCCCCCTCTCCTCCCTCACAAAGCACACCTCCTCGTGAAGGATCTCTCTCCCCTCTAGATATATTCCCCCATGGTCTCGGATTAGCGAGATACATGTTGCCGGTGGCATTGCATCTGGAAGGATTTGCTGCTACTGCTGATTCGCTCGAGCGAGGAGGTGGAGGTTGTTCGGTGGCCTAAACGTGTGTGCGAGGACGGATGCGCTGCTGATTTGCGGCGCTAGGAATTCCACACGATCTTGAGATCGGCAAGCGTACGACTACATCATCCACAAGTTGCAACTGGTTAACAAAACTCTGTTGTCTTCGAGGGTAAGTTCTCTATGGATGTATATCCACCCGTTGCTTGTATCTAGTAGATAGATCTTGGGATGTAGTTCTCATCGTAGGAATTTTTTTGTTTTCTATGCTGCGAACCCAACAACTTCACCTAGGTCTTTCATCGAAAATTTGTTGTTTAGATATCTTTTAACACTTTTTAAAAGATCTATATCATTTCCAATCAATAATATGTCGTCCACATATAATATTAGAAATGCCACATTGCTCCCACTCACTTTATTGTAAATATAAGCCTCTCCATATGTTTGGATAAATCCAAATATTTGATCACCTCATCAAAGAGGAGATTCCAACTCTGGGATGCTTGCTTCAGTCCATAGATGGATCGCTGAAGCTTGCATACGTTGTCAGCATCCTTAGGATTGACAAAACCATTTGGTTGTATCATATACAACTCTTCTTCAATGTTACCATTGAGGAATGCAGTTTTGACATTGATCTGCCATATCTCATAATCAAAATAAGCAGCAATTGCTAACATAATCCTAACCGACTTTAGCATCGCTACGGGAGAGAATGTCTCATCATAGTCAACCCCTTGAAATTTTTAAAACCCCTTTGCGATAAGTCGAGCTTTATAGATGGTTACATTACCATCAGCATCAGTTTTTCTTTTGAAAATCCATTTATTCTCAACGGCCTTTCGGTCGTGAGGTAAGTCCACCAAGGTCCAAACCTGGTTTTCGTACATGGATTACATCTTGGATTTCATGGCTTCAAGTCATTTGTTGGAATCCGGGCTCATCATCGCTTCTTCATACGTCGTCGGTTCATCTATTTAATCAATCATGAAATTCATAACAGGATTTCCGTTCAGTTCAGGAGCTGCACGTGTACTTCTTGACTTGCGCGGTTCGGTAGTGTCCTCTTTCAGAGTTTCATGATCATTATCATTAATTCCTTCTTCATTCGGTGAAGTCAACTCTGGAACAATTTCCAGCCCTGCGCTAGTCGCTGTTGTATGAAGATAAGGTTCAATAACCTCTTCGAGTTCTACCTTTCAACAACACACACCTTTCACGAGAAATACTTTCTCTAGAAAGGATCCATTCTTGGCAACAAAAACCTTGCCCTCTGTTGGGGGGATACCCCCGGGTAGGGTCACGCCGGGGTATAAAGGCCGAGTTAGCCGAGGTACGACAAGGTCAAAGCAAATGTTGGCCGAGTCACCTCAAGGCAGGCCAAATCATGAAGTAACCCGGACCAGGGGATGTCCACCTAACTGGGTCTCAACCAACTTATGCCGTATGTCGGTGAGACGTATCTAACTTATATGCAGGTACAGGTGTGGCCGGATCAACTAGGTACGATCCGGGTTATATCAAGCTTGTAAGAGAAGGAAGGTATCTCGCTGGTCAAAGGGTGACCACTGTGTGCAGAGCGTGTGCGAAGCAGACAGAGGCCAGGACCACCGCGGCGTGGCCGACAAAGGTGACGATGCCTGTGTTGGATGACGCGGGCGCCGCAGAGGCTCACGTAGCCTCTGCATGGATGACGTTGGGCAAAAGTGACCCAGTCGGCTTACTATTTTGGGAGGAGGCATATTCCAAGGAATATTCCTCCACGTATGCCCTAACAGGAGACCTGGCTACCCCTATATAAGGAGGGCTAGGGCCTCTGTAGAAAGGGTTGATCTCGAGTGGGTAGTGGTTTTACTAGTGTGTTCCTGAGAGCCAGCTAGTGGTGAGAGTAAGAGAGTTCTTCTTCCTCCTCTCCCCAATACAGCTCAAGGAGCACTTGTAAACTGTGGAAGTGAATCAAATACAAAGCAACTGTGTGTGGAATCACCACATTATCCCTCCCTAGATTCCCCTAGTGCATTTAGTCCCCACCTTTAGCCTATCCATGGCATCTGCCGTGACACCACCACGACAGTTGGCGCCCACCGTGGGGCTAGCGGCGCTAGCAGGGGTGAAGATCCGGACGGGAAACTTCATCAGAACCGGCGAACGCATTGTCTCCAGGCTCGTTCAGCGCTTTGGAGTGCTGGACTTCGTCAGCGACAACGCTGGCTGCTTCGGCAAGCGTCCTCTTCCGCGCAACGGCCTCTTCGTCAAGCTCGGCGCGCACAAGATCTACGTTGCTGTCGATGTGTTGTGCGTTCACCCGCGGCACGTCGTCGAAGGAGGCGAGCCACCCCTTAGCGCGGCACGCGGGGCGCGTATCATTCGTTCCCCGGACCGCGCCGAGGTGATGATGACTGCACCTGGCGCTAGCGCGAGCAAAGATCTAGCACCAGATCCGGAGGTAACGCCTAAGGCACCGACGAAAAGTAGAGGTCCTCCTCTAGAGAGGCTAGAGAATGTGCTGCAGCAGGCGATGGATAGCCTGGCAAACCCAGTAGCAGCAGCAGTAGATCTGGCTTAGGCATAGGCCAAACTAGAGGAGACTAGGCAAAAAATACTAGAGGGTGCAAAAAAGATAGCCGCGGCTCAGCAGTGTTGAACATGACACTGCGCGAGTACGCAAAGGAAAATAAGGTAGATGATGTAAAAGTGAAGGGGTGAAACCTCATGAGTAAAATGAACAAAGAGGGAGATACTAGGATTGAGGAATCAGAAAACTGTTTGTCCGTGGGGCTGCCGAAGTATAGTACCCCAGCGAAGAACCTCAGGGCAGCAGATGCAGCTGCATCCGAGTTAGAGGGTCTGACGGGTGAAGCCCGTCAGAGACAGCAAGATAGGGTCAATGAGCTGGTGCGGATCGTGAACAGGCAAAATGAGGAATTGCTCAGGGCTAACCCGAAGAGAGCTGGGGCCTCCAAGATCGTTCATTCGGCGGTGGGTAACCCGGGAAAATCTGCTGGAGCTGCATCGTCTCCTCATGGTGGTCCTAGGAGAGAAGAGGTAGTAACCTCGGCCAGGAGGAATAAGCAGATAGTCCCATATGACCCGGCAAGGGCAGAGAAAGGAAAATAAGTACAGAGAAATGTGGATCGACGAAGTGTGAGCCGAGGTGAAGCTGGTCGAGGTAACCGCGACCAAGGCAATGCCGGTCAAGGGAACGATGTAAACGGCAATGCCGGACAGCGTAATTCGGTAGGTGCAGGGCAGGAATGGTGATTCAGGAATGGTGAATGTTGGGTATCCCAGGCCGGACTATCACGTGATAGGGTCAAGATTGGGAAGCAGGAATTTGATGCCTGATGATGCCAGGTTGAAACTAGATCGGCTGTATAGGTCGGAGCAAATTGAATGTCAAGGTCCTCCGGGTCCAGCATGTTTTGGGCCCCGGATCATGAAGGAACCTCCGGTACCTAACTTTTAGTTACCTAGAGGCACAAAGACATATGACGGCAGCACAAAGCCGGAAGATTGGTTGATTAACTACGCAACAGCTGTAAAAATTGCTATAGGCAAATTGAGATGGGCTGTGAGATATGTACCCCAGATGTTGGAGGGGCCAGCGAGGGTATGGCTAAACAATTTGCCACCCGGAAGTATTAACTGTTGGATCAATTTTGAAGAAATGTTTGTCAGCAATTTCTCAAGTACGTATCTGAGACCCAACAGGCCACATACCCTAGCAATGTGCAAGCAGAGACCGAATGAGACAGACCGAGAGTTCTTAACCCGTTGGTGCACAGTGCGAAACTCCTGTGAGGGCGTGATTGAGTCACAGGCCATAGCTTGGTTTGCTCAGGGGTGCAGATATGCAAGCATGCTATGGCAAAGGTTGCAAAGAGATATGCCAACTACCTTGGCAGAAACGATCTGAATCGCTGATTCGTATGCCTTGGGTGATCCAACTTAGCCTAGGCTCATGTCGAACGAGTCAACCGAAGAGTACTACCAGCGAGATGGAGCCGGGTCATCCCAGAGAAATGATTACCGAGGTAAAAGAAGAGACGACAGACCGGATTACCGGTACAATTCGCAACAAGTTGCTGCTGTGAATCAAGATCAACCTGGTGCAGGAAGCAACCAACATCAGAAAACTAGAGGATAGCAATGGATGCCAAGGAATGATGGAAAGAAAACTTGGACGCCAGAGCAGAAGAAACAGTGGCAAGAAAAGAAGGACCGTCTGAGGTATACTTATGAGGCAATGCTGGATCAGCCGTGTAAATTTCACACGCCAAATCCGAGTAACCCAGCGGGTCACATAACCAGGCAATGTGAATGGATGCGAAAGATAGAACAAGGTGGTTCGGGGAATGCTTAGGCACCTCGGAATGATCAACCTCGGCAGGAGTTACCCCGACAGCAATTGCTCTTCGGAGCGAACATGCAACAGTTAATGTTGCCTCCCCCTCCACCGAGGTATGACAACCATGAGAGAAGGGATGTTGTGCATCAAGTGGAAGACCAGCATCAACCGGATCAGAGGTACCCTGGAAACGAGGGGAGGAATGAGTACAGAGAGCATCATCAAAGTTACTGCGTGTTCACCACAGAAGAGATAGACAGAAAGAGTTTGCAGCACCGACACATAGAAGTAAATGTGGTAATGCCAGCAGTGACGAGGTATATGCCTTAGTCAGACTAGGAAATTACCTGGAGCATCAAAGATCATCCCAAGCTTATGCCAAGTCCTGGTTCGTATGCGCTAGTGTTGGACCCAACATTCATTGGGCCAAGCATCAATGTGAGGTTCTCGAAGGTGCTAATTGACAATGGTAGTAGCATCAACATCATGTATGTGGACACGTTGCGCAAGTTGGGTATCTCGGAGAACATGCTCCAAGCTACAAGGAAAACTTTCCATGTCATTGTGCCAGGCATTTCTTGTGAGCCCATAGGCATGGTCCGGGTTGACGTATTGTTCGGCACGAGAGATAACTGCCGGACTGAGAACTTAGAATTCGAGGTTGTCAATTTGGAGAGCGTGTATCACACATTACTCGACAGGCCAGCTCTGAACAAGTTCATGGCAAGTACTCATATCAGTTACTTGAAGATGAAGCTGCCTGGGCCAAATGGTGTGATTACCATAGCTGGTGATTTCTGACGTTTCATTGAATGCGCGTCTGCCGGGTCTAACATGGCCGAGTCACTCATGATTGCGCAAGAAAAAAGAAAGATCCAAGAGGTGGCGGCATTGGCTTAGTCTGCGCAGCAATATATGCCGGCGCTGAGTAACCCACATGGTAGTGTCTCATTCCAAGAGACAAAAGATACCAAGAAAGTGCATGTTGATGACATGTTCCCAGAGCACACCGTAACAATTGGTGCCGGGTTAAATGACAAATAGGAAAGCGATCTCGTCAACTTCCTCCGTGAGAATCGGGATATTTTTGCTTGGTCCACACATGACTTGCAAGGTGTTCCGAGGGAGTTGGCCGAGCACTCTTTGAATGTGAGACCCGGAGCAAAGCCGGTGAAGCAACCTCTCCGCCGCTTCGCCGAAGACAAGAGAAAGGTCATATGAGATGAGATAGCTCGGTTGTTGGCTGCTAGATTTATCATGGAAGTGCTTTACCCAGATTGGCTGTCTAATCCGATGCTGGTGGAGAAGAAGAAATACGATCCGAACGTGGCAGTGGTATGGCGTATGTGTATCGATTACACGAACCTGAATAAGGTGTGTCCAAAAGATCCATTCCCACTGCCAAGGATAGACCAAGTCATAGATTCTACTGCTGGGTGTGAGTTGTTGTCGTTCATTGATGCATATTCTGGTTTCCACCAGATACCTCTGAACCCAAGTGATCAAATAAAGACTGCGTTTATCACCCCGTATGGGGCTTATTGCTATCGCACCATGCCTTTTGGTTTACGTAATGCAGGGGCAACGTACCAAAGATGTATGCAGAAATGTTTGCACGACCAAATTGGTCGAAATGTGCAGGTATATGTGGATGATGTTGTTATCAAGACCAAGGAAAGCAAAACGCTCCTTGACAATATCAGGCAGACATTTGCGAACCTCAGGAGGTTCCGAATGAAGCTTAACCCGGAGAAATACACCTTCGGTGTCCCGGCTGGAAAATTACTCGGATTTCTCGTCTCCAGCCGAGGTATCGAAGTCAATCCAACTAAAATCCGGGCCATAGAGCGAATGGAACTGCCGAAGTGCCTTAACGATGTCCAGAAGTTCACTGGTTGCCTGGCATCCTTAAGTCGGTTTGTATGTCGGTTCGGAGAAAAGGCACTGCCTCTCTATCAACTCATAAAAAAGTCGTACAAGTTCATTTGGACGCTGCAGGCCAATGAAGCCTTTGTCCAATTAAATAAAATGTTAGCCACTGCACCAGTGTTAGCCTCTCCACTATCAAAGGAGCCAATGTTGCTCTATATAGCCGCAACCAACCGAGTTGTAAGTGCAGTAATTGTTGTAGAGCGCGACGAAGAGGGTAAGTCAGTGCAAAGGCCAGTGTATTACCTAAGCGAGGTATTATCCGCATCGAAGCAAAATTATCCGCACTATCAGAAAGTGGCATATGGTGTGTACATGTCGGCTAAGAAGCTAAAACACTATTTTGAGGAGCACCCCATCAAAGTAATATGTGAGGCTCCCATATCCGAGATAATGAGTAACAAGGATGCAAGTGGCAGGATTGCAAAATGGGCAATTGAGCTAGCTCCTTATGCGCCACAATATGACAGAAGAGAAGCGATCAAGTCTCGGGCTGTAGCTGACTTTTTTGTGGATTGGGCCGAGGTGTAGTATGAGCCACCATTGCCAGATCCGAACTACTGGAGAATGCATTTTGACAGATCAAAAACAAAAACCAGGTTAGGCGCTGGAGTTGTGCTTACCTCGCCCAAGAAGGACCAGCTGAAATATGTGCTGCAGATCCACTTCGCAGCATCTAACAATGTCGCTGAATATGAGGCACTTGTACATGGGCTCAAAGTGGCAAAAGAAATTGGGATACGTCGGATCCAATGCTTTAGCGACTCGGATTTGGTAGTTCAGCAGGTTTCAGGGCTGTGGGACGCTCTTGATCCAAACATGGCATTATACAGATTCCATGTGCAGAAGATATCTGGTTACTTTGAGGGATGCGAATTTCACAATGTACCCCGGGTGGAAACTGAGGCTGCCGACGTATTGTCAAAGCTCGGATCAACCCGACAAGCAATTCCACCGGGTGTAGCATTAGAACACCTCAGAAAACCATCTATCAGGCCGTCCCCATAAACCGACTCAATCTATGTCCCGGAAGATCCGGAGTCCGCAGCTGTACCCATGGACATTGGCGTGGGAAGTGGTTCGCGAAACCGGGGGACTGCTTGGCAAGACCCGGGGACTGCTTCGCAAGACCCGGGGACTGCTCAGCGCGATCCGGCTGAGGTTATGCCGGTGGATCAGATGGAAATTGATGAGGATGTGTTCCCAGTGCGAGCTGTACTAGCTTGGGCACTGCCCATATTTCAATTCCTAAAAGATGGAACTTTACCCGCCGAGGAGGTGCTTTCCAGGAAAACTCAGAGGAGAGCAAAAGCATACACGATCATCAATTTCGAGCTATACAAAAGGAGTGTGACTAATGTCCTCCAGCGATGTGTTGACCCGGAGGAAGGACTGGACATCCTCCGAGATATACATCAAGGGGAATGTGGGCATCATGCCTCGTCCAGAGCCTTGGTGGCAAAAGCTTTCCGTCATGGGTTTTACTGGCCAAGTGCCTTGAAACAAGCAGAAGATCTGGTAAGAAAGTGCAATGGCTGTCAAAGATATGCGACAAAGACACATATGCCAATGTCGGAGCTCAAGACCATACCAATTACCTGGCCGTTTGCCGTATGGTGTTTGGATATGGTTGGCCCCTTCAAGCCAGCAAGAGGGAACATGACCCACATCTTGGTCATGGTTGACAAATTTACAAAATGGATTGAAGTGAAGCCAATAAGAAAATGTGATGGAGCTATCGCCGTGACATTCCTCAAAGATATCATCTTGAGATACGGTTATCCTCACAGTATCATAATAGATAATGGCACAAATTTTGCTAAAGGAGCATTTGCACGCTTCTGCCGAGATAAGAAGATCCGGCTAGACGTAGCCTCGGTAGCTCACCCCGCATCGAACAGACAAGTGGAAAGATCCAACGGATTAGTATTATCCGGGATAAAACCCCGGCTCATTGAGCCACTACAAAGATCTACAGGGTGCTGGATAGAAGAACTACCAGCGGTGCTGTGGAGTTTAAGAACAACTCCGAATCGATCAACAGGCTATACGCCATTTTTTCTGGTATATGGGGCAGGAGTTGTATTACCAGTTGACATAGAGCATGACTCGCCTAGGGTCACCCAATACACAGAAGCCGAAGTGCAAGAAGCCCGGCAAAATGATGTTGATCTGCTGGAAGAAGCGAGAGAATTGGCATTGTCCAGATCCGCCATATATCAGCAAAATCTCCGATGCTATCATAGCCGGAAAGTAAACCCCCAAGTTTTCCGGGAAGGTGATCTGGTACTCCGGTTGGTACAATGTACTGCTGGCATGCATAAGTTATCCCCCCCATGGGAAGGGCCATTCATTGTGAGCAAAGCATTACACAATGACTCATACTATCTCATAGATGCAAAACCACAGGAGAAGAACAAGACGGACAGGTTCGGCGAGGAATCTAAGCGTCCATGGAATGTAGCTCTACTTCGTCCTTTCTACACTTAGCAAAGAAGTGTATGTATCCGAGTCTCTCATATGTCGGTATGTATGCCGGAAATGAGCTTATCAATGAAATGTTGGCACCTCGAGCAGTAACTCGGGGACTGCCTTAATAATATTTGTTGTCTTCTATATTTATTATTTATATGTCGGCTGGCGTAAGTTGCTTCTACCTAAGCCGGATTAGTAGTGTGCGAGCACCAAAAACCCAACTCTTTGACTTTCTGCTGTCCAACAAAATTTGGCTTCATGGCAAGCAAGAGAACAAGTTTGGAATTGCGTAGCACATGAAAAACGACTAAGGAAAGAAACTTAATCGAGCCGACGTTTGTTATTCGGACTAACCTTGTGTTTACCTTATATTTACCACGCTGAATTATTTTGAGCTAATCATGAAGTTTCCAAGTATTGTTAAGTCAATTTTTGAAACTTGGACTCGTAAGTCATAAAACCGAACCAAGGTGGACACGAGCTGAGCCAAGAAATTGGAGAAACAAGAAAATGAAACTCGGGTACTATGCCCAAGTTAATCCGGCACAAAAACTTAGTAGCAAAATATCACTTATGTGCTTAATACAATTGCACCCGGCATACCGGGGATCTGATGAAATTCAAAGTGTTTCTAATCAAGGAGCAGCGGGAGGAGGTAATTCGACGCCAGCGGGTGCAGCTCCAGCTTTGCCTTCAGCGTCATCTTCATCTTCCTCGACGTCTGAAGCTTCGTCCTCTTTGTCCTCACCCGAATCATCTTCGGCATTTTCATCGTCGGCAGCGCCAAGGAAGCTTGGTCCCTCATTCCATTGATGAATGGGGGAGTATTGGATGAGGCTATGGGCACAAGCCTTGCGCCGAGCTATCCAATCCGGGTCAGTGGACCACCTTGATCCGGTGCGCATGCACTCAAGGATATTGAGGTTGATCTTCTCATACCACGTAAGCACGTAGTAGAGAACGATTTCAGCTCCGGCGTGTCCGACAGATTCCCTCCAGAGATCGAGTTGGGTCTCGCAATCCATTAACTTTGCGACGAGAGCTGTGGTCCCCTCCAGAGTATCTTCATCAGGCCAGAAGGCATTGAAGATCCGGATTGCCACATCAAGAATATCCTTGCCATAATTCTTCACAATTTCGACGCGAGAAGACAAGCTGACCAGCAGGTCCTCCATGTCATAAGGAATTTCTCCAGCGCCAGGAGCAATTGGGGTACCCCTCTGCTGGCGGAACTTGGCAACAGCAGTGGTTGCAATGGCATTTCCCTTCGGAAACTTGTCTGAAAACAAGACAAGTGAAGCAAGTAAGGAAAAGACAAGTGAAGCAACCCAGAGAGATTCATGCTGGCTGAAGGAAAAGAAATTACGAGAAATGTGGCTGTGGATCCGGGTCAGCTCCTTGGTACAGTCATCACGCCTTTTCCGGAGTTGCGCAAGTTCAGTATTCGCCGACTCAAGCTTGACGTCGGCCTCCTTAAGAAGTTCTTGGTCCTTTGCGATCTGGAGATTGAGGCGCTCTCATTCTTTAGTAAAATCTTGGCCTGCTTTCTCCAGTTCAGACTTGTGCTGCGCCTTGAGTTTCTTCATGTCTGCCTTAAGCTTGGCAATTTCTTCGTCTTTGGTCCAGAGGAGGGAAAGTTCGTCGTCCTTCTTATTGAGTTCGGCTTGGTGCTGCCCTGCTTGTTCGAGAAAATGCAGCATCATGTTAGGTACGGGCACACTATCTTCCAGAGAGGCTGAAATAGTTTGTTGACCCGGCAAAGCCGAGGTATGAATATTTGCCGAGCCAAGGAGGAAAGGAGATAGAGAGCATAGCAAGGTTGAGCAAGAATGACTTACCCTTTATTTGGTCCAAGTTTTTCCTCATGAGGATATTCTCAGCCTCCACCCCAGCTGCGAAATCCGAATGATGGATTAGTTCGGCAGAAAAAGACAAAGTGAAATGGAAAAAAGCCAATTAGAAAACTTACCCTTTTTCTCGTGTTCGGCGAGAAGCGCACTATGTTTCGCGCACAGCATCTTGTGAGTATCCAAGAGACGCTGAAACTCAGCGCTCCAGCGATTGGTGGTCACCTAAAAAAAGTACAAAAAGATAGCTTAGTCATGTGCATATTCGAAGTGTACAAAATCCGGGCCAAGTGGAACTTAACCCGGCTCTAGGTGTGTGCATATTCGAAGTGTACAAAATCCGGGCCAACTGGAACTTAACCCGGCTCTAGGTGTGTGCATATTCGAAGTGTACAAAATACGGGCCAAGTGGAACTTAACCCGGCTCTAGGTGTGTGCATATTCGAAGTGTAAAAAATCCGGGCCAAGTGGAACTTAACCCGGCTCTAGGTGTGTGCATATTCAAAGTGTACAAAATCCGACCCAAGTGGAACTTAACCCGGCTCTAGGTGTGTGCATATTCGAAGTGTACAAAATCTGGGCCAAGTGGAACTTAACCCGGCTCTAGGTGTGTGCATATTCGAAGTGTACAAAATCCGGGCCAAGTGGAACTTAACCCGGCTCTAGGTGTGTGCATATTCGAAGTGTACAAAATCCGGGCCAAGTGGAACTTAACCCGGCTCTAGGTGTGTGCATATTCGAAGTTATTAAGGAGCTACGTTTATTCTGTAAGGAGCATCCGGCCGAGTAACAAGTTACTCCCCCGGAGGCTCTGGGACTAATGGTTATATCACTAATAACGTACCTCCATCATCCGACTTGCAAGGTTGATCGCCTTAGCAGCGGTATTCATTTGTGCAGCAAATTCGGCGGGACCGAACTTCTCCAGGAGATCGTCATTGTGGACGAACTCCGCCTTGTTCTAGTTGTTAACGAACTCGATCAAGCTCGGAGGATATCGTTCGCTGCTAAGCATGTGGGGTGCAACTAGACCCTTAGCATGAGCTTCCCTCCTCTCAACCTGGGCAACAGCGGGGCTGCTGTGCAAAACGAGTTGCGCATAAGCTGGCTCGGCAGGGGCGTCCTTCGGCGGTGGAGTCTTTTTCGGGAGCATGGACGCAAGTGTACACTGTCCAGCCTCGATTGACGCTGCCCTGGTGGCGTCAGGAGCCTTTTTGCCCTTAGGTTGCTGCTGTGAGGTGGAAGTTGCTGCGGCAGATTTGCCCTTGGGAGCGGCCTTACTGCTTGCCTTGGTGTTGCTGGTGCCTTCGCGCTGAGTCTTGGAAGACTCGCCGAGTCTTGGAAGACTCGGACAAGGCGGAGGGGCTTGGCGCTGGTGCTGGTGCCTTTGTTGTTGCTGCTGGTGCTGGAGCTGATGCTAGTACTGATTTCCGTTTCAGTCGGGGTGCTGAAGGAACCTCGGTGGTGGCTGGTTGCGGCTGTGCCGAAGAAGGAGAAACTTCAGCCCCGACAGAACCGTTTCCCCCCGTTCTGAGGTTTCCCTCCTCTTGACGAGGTGGGCTAGAACCCGGAGCAGCCGCTGAGCCCTCCTGAATGGGGCTCAACGGGCGTGAATCGTCGCCACGAGGGGGAGAAGGGCTATGTCGGAGCGGCGAGCCAATGCCCGATCCACTCTGAGGGACCTCCACCGCGGCCTTGCCGAATCAAATCATGAATGATGAGAAACTATAACAAAGGAAGAACAAATGAATAGCAAAGGGAGAAGCGGCCTACTCATCCGAGGTCAAAGGCTCCTTGGGCTTCCGAGCCCTCCGGGTTATGGCCTTGGTTGTAGGCTTGGTGGCAGCTTTGTCCGCGGACTACTTTCGCCTTTTAGCTGGCTGAGAAGGTCCAGAGGAAGAAGCAGATGCGGCCCCCCTCTTCTTCAGGGCGACCGGGACAGGCTCACCCGTGGCAAGGGGAGGATCTTCATGGATCTGCCCCCCAGGGTTAGCTGATGCCGGAAAAGCATAAGAAAGGGGGACAACGTCAAATGCCTCCATCACCTCAACGTCCGAATCATCTTCATCGTCTGGCCAATCTCTAATGGAAGAGAGTTTACCGGTGTGTCGCTTGGTCGCATCAGCCATCAGCAGTAACATCTCCTGATCTGGTTCCTCCTCGTCCGAGGCATCTCGATCAGGCGCCCATTTGAGAGAAGGCTCGGTGCCATCCTCAATTGGTTTGCTAAAGAAACATCTAAGGGAAAGAAAAGGCAACAGGATTAAACCTACAACAAAAACCAACGTATGATTTAATTCGGAAAAGGTTTGGGGCACGAGACTTACCGCAGGGGGGAGCCTATCTCGGCAGAAGTGTTCGATCCCCCACATCCACTCAACAGAGAAGTCCTTGTGGGTGGTGAAGAGGGCCTTGACCCAGCGGTAGATCTCGGTATTGCTCAACTCGAATGAGAAGGTCCGGTTGGGGTCGCGGCCCCAGCTCATGTGACAGAGTTTATGCGTGCGTTTCTGGAGAGGGAAGATCCGGTTGCGGACAAATGTGATCATTGCGTCCTCATTGCGCAATCTCAGATCCTTCAGCTCCTAGAACCTTTTGTCGACTTGGTTCGCCAGGACAGTGGGCTTCTTGGGCACCTTGTCCCACAGATCCGGATTAGGAGGACCCGGAGCGTAGGGGCGCAGCCGGATCAAATCTTCAGTTGTGCAATTTCTGACATAAAAGAAAGTTCAGGCCCAGCCCTTGCAGGAGTCAAGCCCCGTGACTCGGGGAAAAATGGACTGTCTCCGAGGCGAGATGGAAGCTGTGCCGAACTGCGTGAGCTACTTGTCCTCCAGATTAAGCTCTATATTCGGAATCACGTTCCGACGGAGGCCAAAGAACCGGATCCAGAGCTCCTTAGTGGGCCACAGTCCGGCGTAGCCCTCTATGGTGGAAGCAAAGGCGGAGAGAGAGGTGATGGCATTAGCCAGAAGATAATGCGGCTGAAGCTCATACGTGTTGAGCCAGTCATGGAAAAAATCGCTAACAGGGAGACCGAACCCACGTTGGAAGTGGGAGAGGAACACCACATACTCACCCAGATTGGGTGAGGGGGCAAGCTCCGCAGCGGCGAGGCGTGCGATGACGCCCTCCGGGATACGCCGGGTGCGGTACAACCAATCGAGGTCGCCCTGGCACACCCAGGTCCTAGCCCAGGCGCTGCGGTCAGTGTTCCCCGCGTCCTCCTCCATTTCCTGCTCCGCGAAGACGAGCTCCTCCTCTATCATCTCAAGGTCACTATCCTCACTAGCGCTAGTGGCGGTGGGAGGCAGTGGCCTGGACTGGCGAGGACCCGTGGCGGAGGAGATGCGTGGAGGTGGCGGCGACACTAGTGCGCGAGGAAGCGGTGCGGCGGCGGCGCAGCTACGCAAGTGCGGTGGCTGCGGCGCTGTCATGGGGAAGAAGAAGGAGAAGAAGAGGCACACGGGCGCGGAAGTGGGGAAAAGACCCAAGGGGCGCGCCCCTCCCCTATTTAACCACGCCCTTGAGGGGTAGTGGGATTGCGGTGTGCGGACGGGTCACACGGTGTGGCCGTGTATGACCCGGATGGACCAATCAACGATGAGCCACAGGAAGGGCCACAGGGCCCAGGGGATCCCACAACGCGACGTTATGATACAGTTAACAAGGAGGCAGGCACGATGTGACGTGCGCTATAGTAAATTCTGACAATAACTGTGGCGGTTACTATCGCAGACCCTTAAAATGAGGTAAAGTAATGATTAGCCTCCACGTGGGAAAGCATACAAGAGAAGGAAGAATAACTCGGATAAGTATAGGGTGACCCGGCCAGCGAGTAAAAACTCGGAATGTGCCAAGAGAAAGCAAACCCATGGAATCCGAACTATGAGATAACTCAGAAAAGGAGCAAGAGGCTCGGTAAAATTGAACCTGTTGTGGCCTTAGCGGCTAAGGCAGCTAAGACCACACCAGCTTCGGGGACTAATGTTGGGGGGATACCCCCGGGTAGGGTCACATCGGGGTATAAAGGCCGAGTTAGCCGAGGTACGGCAAGGTCAAAGCAAATGCTGGCCGAGTCACGTCAAGGCAGGCTGAATCACGGAGTAACTTGGACCAGGGGATGTCCACCTAACTGGGTCTCAACCGACTTATGTCGTATCTAACTTATATGCAGGTACAGGTGTGGCCGGATCAACTAGGTACGATCCGGGTTATATCAAGCTTGTAAGAGAAGGAAGGTATCTCGCTGGTCAAAGGGTGACCACTGTGTGCAGAGCGTGAGCGAAGCAGACATAGGCCAGGACCACCGAGGCGTGGCCGACAAAGGTGACGATGCCTGTGTCGGATGACGTAGGCACCACAGAGGCTCACGTAGCCTCTGCATGGATGACGCTGGGAAAAAGTGACCCGGTCGGCTTACTATTTTGGGAGGAGGCATATTCCAAGGAATATGCCTCCACGTATGCCCTAACAGGAGACCTGGCTACCCCTATATAAGGAGGGCTAGGGCCTCTGTAGAAAGGGTTGATCTCGAGTGGGTAGTGGTTTTACTAGTGTGTTCCTGAGAGCCAGCTAGTGGTGAGAGTAAGAGAGTTCTTCTTCCTCCTCTCCCCAATACAACTCAAGGAGCACTCGTAAACTGTGGAAGTTAATCGAATACAAAGCAACTGTGTGTGGAATCACCACACTATCCCTCCCTGGATTCCCCTAGCGCATTTAGTCCCCACCTTTAGCCTATCCATGGCATCTGCCGTGACACAACCACGACACCCTCGAATCTGTGATAGAAGGAATACCCAATAGTTTCCTTAGGGTATCCTATGAAGACGCATTTTTCCGCTCTGAGTTCGAGTTTATCCGGTTGAAGTTTATTCACATAAACATCCCAACCCCAAACTTTAAGAAATGACAGTGTAGGTTTGTTTCCAAACCACAATTCATACGGTGTCTTTTCAACGGATTTAGATGGTGCCTGATTTAAAGCGAATGCAGCAGTTTCCAGTGCATAACCCCAAAATGACAATGGAAAGTCAGCCAGAGACATCATAAATCGAACCATATCTAATAAAGTACGATTACGATGTTCTGACACACCATTACGTTGTGGTGTTCCAGTAGGCGTGAGTTGTGAAACTATTCTGCACTCTTTCATATGTGTGCCAAACTCATAAATTAGATACTCACCTCCACAGTCAGACCGTAGAAATTTGATCTTTCTATTATGATGATTTTCCACTTCATTCTGAAATTCCTTGAAATTTTCAAAGGTTTCAGATTTGTGTTTCATCAAATAGATAGACCCATATCTACTCAAATCATCCGTGAAAGTAACAATATAATAATAACCACCACGCGCTGACACACTCATTGGACCGCATAAATCAGTATGTATGATTTCTGATAAATCTGTCATCCGTTCCATTGAACCGGAAAATGGTGTTCTAGTCATGTTGCCCATAAGGCATGGCTCACATGTATCAAATGATTCAAAGTCAAGTGATTCCAAAAGTCCATCGGAATGGAGTTTCTTCATGCGATTAACACCAATATGACCTAGATGGTAGTGCCACATATATGCATATATATCTTCATCAAGTTTAATCCTTTTAGCATCAACATTATGAATATGTGTCACACTATTATCGAGATCCAACAGAAATAAAACATTCATCACAAGTGCATGACCATAAAAGATATCATTCATATAAATCGAACAACCATTGTTTTCGGATTTAAATGAATAACCACATCGCATTAAAAAAGATCCGGATACAATGTTCATGCTCAGTGCAGGCACCAAATAACAATTATTTAAGTTTATAACTAATCCCGATGTTAGATGGAGAGGTAGCGTTCCGACGGTGATCACATCAACCCTTGATCCATTGCCGACACACATCTTGACCTCACCCCTTGCTACTGGTCACTTGTTCTGCAACCCCTGATTCGAGTTACATATATTGGCAAGTGATCTAGTATCAAATACCCAGGTACTACTGTGAGTACTAGTCAAGTACACATCAATAACATGCATATCATATATACCTTTATTTGCCTTGCTGGCCTTCTTGTCTGCCAAGTACTTGGTCCCCTTACAATAGTAGCACTCGGTATCAGACTTGGGGCCAGCTCAACATTTATTTTCAGGCGTGACAATATATTTGCCTCCCTTCTTTCCCTTTTTCTTACCCTTCTTGTCTTTCTTGAAACCAATGGTCTTATTGATCATCAACACTTGATGTTCTTTCTTGATCTCCACCTGTGCAGTCTTAAGCATTGACAGAAGCTTGGGGAGAGACTTCTTCATGCCCTGCATATTATAGTTCATCACGAAGCTCTTGTAGCTAGGTGGGAGAGATTGGAGAACACGATGTATGCCTAAGTCAATGGGAATCTGAAAGGATCGTCTGGGCACCAAGAGGGGGGGTGAATAGGTGCTACTTCAAATTTTACTCCTTTTCAATTTGGGGTTTGACATGAAAGGTAAATTCTCCAGATTATGAAACTATGGTGAATTTACCTATATGTCAATCTAGCACATATACTAAGTAAGAACTAGATAGGTAAAGTGCGGTAAAGGATATAAGTAACCAAAGTGGAGCATGCAGAGACACAAGGATTTGTTTCCCGTAGTTTCTTCCTTTTGAGGGGAAGTACGTCTACGTTTGGAGAGGGGATGATTTCAAACCACCAACTCCACGAGAGGCCTCCCTTGTTCTCCGATGAACCTCACCCCCAACGAGTTCGATTCACCTCTTCCACTATACGACAACCTTCGAGATGGAAGCTGGCACCTTTACAACGAGTTCGAGGCACACATCCACAACCTAATTGGAGGCTCCTAAATACAAGCTAGCTGTCAAACAATCAAAGACAAGCTAGTAAGAACCAAATCACAAGCTAGGGTTTCCAATGAAACACTAGAGCAAGGGTCCCTCAACTGAATGAGGGGGAATGAAAGATCTCTCTTGGTGAAACTGTAGATCAAGGCCTCCTCCTTCGATTCTCCAAAGATCAATGACTTTGGATGTTTCAGTGAAGAGATCTTGTGGATTTGGTGGCTCAAATGGTGCTGGAGTTCTTGAGGTGGACGAGCAGCTTCCAAGGTAGAAGAAGGGGCCTTTATATAGGCCCCCTGGATTTAGAGCCGTTGGAAGCCACTTACCCCGGATAGTCCGGCCAACATCAGTCGGATAGTTCGGCCTGGCCGGACACTCCGAGTGAAACTACCCAGACACTCCAGCCTGGAAAAGTTTGATGCCAGAGTCCTGAATGTGTCCGGGAGGTGTCCGATCTGCTGTCCTAAATGTCCAACGAAGTCGTCCACTTCCCAAGGGCGGACTGTCCGGCCGGATCCAGCCGAACCGTCTAGTCAGAGGCGGACACTCTGGCGTGGACCAGCCAGATAGTTCGGCTGGGACATGTTTCCTGCCCAGACAAGAACCTGGGGAGCTCTTTTCCTTTATTGCAACATACACGAGAGCAGGTGGTATCTTCTGAAACATTTAACAGTCGATTAAACTTATCCAAGTGTTGTCACCAAACATCAAAATAATAGGAAGGGCATAAATGCCCTTTCAATCTCCCCCTTTTTGTTGTTTGATGACAACCCAAGGATTTCCAAATAGGATAGATATAAATTTTCACAAGAGGAGATATACAAAATATAGTGAGGCTCCCCCTAGATGTGTGACCAATTTTAGCTTTGCATTTGAATACAAGATCACACACCTTGGGATCACATCCCCACTAGATTTTGTAGCTTAACAAGTTATGACACAATATAATACCAACTAGATCAATAAGCTAGGCATAACATAGTCATTAGCATAACCAGGAAAGCATGTCATAACATACATAGTTCAACACAACATAGTACTCACGAGTAGGATAAAGACATGAAGCTTCAAAGAGGCAAATCGAAACAACGTGAAGCTCATGTACCCATGCAAATCCCCGGTAGCAACCTAATAAAGGGGCTACTTCTCCCCCTTTGGCATCGAGACGCCAAAAAGGGAAAAAAGCACAACTAAAGCGTCCCAAGGCCAACTCTAGCCACTGTAGTCATCATCGTCATCCTCCTCATCCTCATCCTCGTCCTCATCACCATCCTCATTATCCTGATCCTCCTGAGTAGAGCTCTGGCCGTGAGGTCGAGAAGAAGAAGACATGTCCTCAAACATGGACCAGTCCACACGTCCCTGCCTCCAGTGACCATAGGAAAGTGTGCCATCAGACAACTTCTGCTGAGAAGGATCAACATCCATGGGCTGGTTGATCCGCTTGAGCTCCTTCATCACATTCATGTTTGCCTTGTATGCCTCATACTGGCCATGGCGAATGTCAATGTTCTGACAAAGAAGAAGCTTCTTCCACCAGGAGGCCTTCTTCACCTTCTTGTGCACTTCCTCTTTGGAGGTGGTGAAGCGATATGCATTGCTGGCATGCTTCATGCGAGGGCCACGGGTCACAGCCTCTGGAACCTCCTCAGACTCATCATCACTATCAGAGGCATCTGCATCCATCTCATCATCCTCAAATATGTCCTAAGAAGGGGGTGGCCACGAGGTGCCTTGGAGGTGGGGGCACCCTTCCTCTGTAGATTGGCAGGAGGTGTGCAATAAGGTCAGTGTAGAGCAGTGGAGTGGCTGGAGCCTGAGCAACAATGAGCTTCATCACATATGGAGCAAACAGAGGACACTTCTTGTCAGAGATGCACTTGTACATATCTTGATAGATGGAATCCATGACATCTATGGCACCACCTTGATGAGCTGGACCGCGAACATACACTGAGTGGGCATGGGCCATAAGATTGATCTTAGTACCTCTCATCTCATCCTTGTTGCCCGCCTTGGGAGTGTGTGTGTGGCGAAACATGCGGAGCAAAATGTTGTAGATGAGCTTGATGTTGGTGGTTTGGCCAACCATACCATTCTAAGAGTAGATTGGGGCCAACAACTTCTTGTCATATGCCTAACCATGTACATGCATCCGGTGACCACTGGGAGCATTGGGGTTGAAAGGAACTCCAAGGATGTAGGCAAACTAAGCCATGCTGAATGACACCTAGTAGTGCCAGAGATCCACTCAAGGGGAATATCAGCAGTGTCCCAAAAAACCACTGTGGTATAGAACTACTAGACCAACTCAATATTGTAGTCTTCTCTTGTTTGAAAGATGGCGTGCAACCCCATCTTCTTAGTCACCCAGAGAGCATCCTCAAAGTACCTGTGGGCTTGGAGCTTCGGAATATCCAACCACTGCATGGGGCACACAGTGGTCCTGACAGCAGAAAATGCCTCAGAAAAGAGTAGGGCCTGCTCATTCCTCTAGAAGTGATCATCCTCAGAAGTGTGCTGCAGAGAATAGAACTGCTGGACACACATCTCCACAAACTCTTCGGTTTCCAATTCTGCCAAAGTAGTTAATGACTCAAACTTCATGCGCTTGGCTTCATCCCTTTTTAGTTTTTTGACCTTCTCCTGCTTAGCTACAACACGGTCATGAGTAGCCTGTCTAACCATGGAAGGATCAACATGAACCTCACTCTCTTCATCACGGTACCTGTGAGGACGGGCTTTTTGAGTAGCCCTGGAGCGGCGAGGATGGGACCTACCTGTGAATTCAGAGTAGAAGGGTAGCATAGGCGTAAGCACATTTGTCCAAGAGGTGTAAGCACATAACAGTAGCTAGAGAAATGCAGGATCAACATTGGTTGAGAAAACCCGGACTGTCCGACAAAATCACGCCGGAGACTCCGCCAGACCTGGACAGTTGGGTGCATATAGGCCGGACATTCCGGCTGGATCGGAGTGTCCGCCCTGTACACGCAAGACAGTCCGGTGGGAGACCTGGTGATTTTTCGGGCAGTGCGAGAGTGCTCAACCGGAGCAGATCGGGATTGCTAGAACTACTACAATGACGACACATGCATGCAGTATGATGTATCCATGGATCAAGATAGTTCATTGCCTCCAAAAATGCATCTAGAGGAAACCCTAGAGATGGAGAAGGGGGAGGCAAAATACCAGCATCCATGGAGGCCTTCACCGGAGGGGAACAGGTCCCAGCGGCAAAGGGACGGTAATGGCCGGCGTGTTGGGAATATGCCCTAGAGGCAATCATGGTTGATGATGTTTCCCAAAGTATTCATAAAGTAAAGTTGTCCTTGTATGAACATCAGGTATGTACCACTGAATACGTGATTCAGTTGTGGAACTATATATTCATGATCGATCATACTAGATTGTCCTTGGTCGTTAAGGTTGTGCTGGACACACAACTTAGACCAATGTGCAAGTCGGCTGATGACACGGTTCCACTTTTCATGGGCATGGTGATGCTATTCCGACTTACACTGATTCGGCTAAAGAGTTTAGCGAGTCGGACTGACCCACAGTTGAGATGCAATAAGCATGTTATCATTTGCAGTATCAAGCAATGGAATCCTTTGACCTGAGGTGATTGCATGATCCGAGTTGTGGATCGCCAACTTAGGTTCTATCAAAGGTTGTTCCGTAAATGGGTAGTTATAAAGGTAGAGTTCAGGTTGGTTGTGAAGCAAGATGCGTGACGTGGATTACCAAGATGGGATTTTCCCATCTATAATTGAGAGATATTCTCTAGGCCCTCTCGTGTGATATGATTCGGAAGCATGGCCATGCGCTGCTCAGTTAAGTGTTAACTGAGGAGTCGGACTAAGAGTTAGTCCAGTGAATCACATATCATGGTGCGAGAAGAGAGTTAAGCTATTAAAGGGATGGCAACTACTCGCCTATAGCTTAACAGATATATCGTGTGGCAAAGGGACTTGGATGAAAGTCACATTGAAGGTTCGTCTTCGGACTTTACGTCACTTGGGAGTTGGCACGTCTTGCTAGAGGCCGCTACCATCTATCGACTTGAGACCGAGTGTTCATGGGAGTGAGTTGGACTCAAAGCCATGACGGGATACTTGGAGGAGTTGCTCATGTCGTGTCTAGGTGTACGTGAACCTACAGGATCACACACTTAAGGGTAAGGAGCCCATGTGGATTAGATCCATATGGAGATTGGAGTACAGCCTAGATGGGCCTCAAGAGTTAAGCCCAACTAGGAGTGTATATAAGTGGAGTGACAAGGGATAGTCCCTGACCTAGCCATCACTTTCTCCACTTCCATTTCAGGCTAAACAGGATCTAGCAGTCCTCTGTTTGAAGCTCCTTCCTGTATGTGTGGATACCGGTAGAGGCGTTGCACGTGCGGCGCTGGAGACAGGGAAGCTCATGGGGATCTGGCGAAGGAGTTTGTGGATCCGGTATAGCTGTCCGTGGGATTCGGAAGGCTGTCCGTGGGATTGTTTGGCACTGCTTCGACGCGCTACATCAACTTCCGCATCTGCGTGTCTAGCGGTAATCTTGTGGCCTATAACCTGAGCTAGATCTTGGGAGTACCACCTTAGGGAAAAAGGTTTTGTTTATCTCTGCGTGGCCCAACAGTGGTATCAGAGCGAAAGCTTCTGGTTTTAGGCTCTAGATCTGTGCATATGAGATATGCATGAGGTGGTGGATGAGATCCACTTAGGGTTTCGCTGGTCGATCTATGAGATAGATCGGTTTTGTGCAAGATTGATTGGATCAATCGCACTCGGGGTGCATGGAAGATTAGGTGCGGATGATCAATGAGATTGGTCAGATCTTCATAGGGATCAGATTTGGGTAAAAGTGTTTTATCCAATGAAGGAATCCATGGTTCGGAATGCAGATTAGATCTGCGATTTCCGAAAAATCGTCGGGCGCTGCCCCTTCGATCCCCGCCCGCTTTCCGGCTAGTGGGACCGCTGGCTTCGCCCTATCGTAGCGCATTAGATGTCGTTGCGAGGTTCACAACGCCGGTAGATATCATATCTATGCATAACTTGTTTTTGTAGGAAGTTGTGAATGGTATGGCTTATGTGCATGTGATGTGTGTAATCCATACGTGATTTGTGTATCACGGGTTTGTCAGCCGGCTGGAGCCAAAGTGTTGTCACTGTTATTGTATAACGACCTGCGTGTCGGCATGAGATGCCATCTTCTTGTATATTCCTTAGTGCTAGAGTAGCATGTTTGGAGGACTTGAAGGACACTGTAGCCAAAGGCATGACAAATAGGTTCATGGAGATGGAGATCACCATGAAGGGAGCCATACCATTTCACATTATAATTGGATTATTTTATGTTGATGTTATGTCTCTAGTTTTATCTCTATGAGATAGTTGGTAGAACTTTAATCCCTCAAAGAAGGTCTAGTCGGTCTCCCCGCCAGTGCTGCACCATCACAAGTCGAACATTCTTGGTAGTGGGCTCATAAAATTGAGGTTCTACCAATTCTCTTCGACTAGATGGGTTTGAGTCGGACTCTTACAGATGAAGCACTTGGTAAGCTAGACGGGTCTATCACAACGGTTGTGGGGCTCGAGGAGAGGGCGGTCGGGAGTCAAGGCATGTGATGCCACCCGACCAATAGGAGTCGCATGAGATGCGATTGGCAAGGAGTTACCTACCTAGATCACTTGACGGCTAGCGGTGATGCTAAAGCTCACTAGTCGGCTTGCTTATTTAGGGTCCTGAATCACTAAGTAACCATCGTAGGGATGTTGGTTCTAGTGGGAGCATAAGTATTAAAGTGTTTAATATGCCTGCTCTTTTATGAATACTTGTCTTAAGTGTTTTGCATATTTCTGTTGTAGATAATGGCACCTAGTAGCAGTCTCCCTCAGTTATCTAGTTTTGCTTTGAGGACCATCCTAGAGAAATATAAACTTAATGGGACAAACTTCACCAACCGGTATTGTAATATGAGAATTGTTCTCAAACAAGAAAAAAGGGACCATGTTCTAGACAATCCGCTTCCAGTTGTGCCGAATGAGAATGCGAGTGTCGCAGCAACCAATGCCTATCATAGATTATGTGACGAGTCTACAAAAATTAGCTGTCTTATGCTTGCTCACATGGAACTGGACTTGCAGCAGCAGTTCGAGAATGTTGAGGCCTACGATATGATCGAAAGCCTCAAAAGCATGTTCCAAGCTCAGGCAAAGACCGAGAGGTATCAAGTCTCTCAAGCTTTGCTGAGTTGTAAGCTTAAGGATGGTGATCCACTGAGTCCGCATGTGATCAAGATGGTTGGTTACGTGCAGTCTCTAGAAAGGCTTGGCTACCCCATTAGCGAAGAGTTTGCTACAGATATAATTCTAAACTCTCTTCCTAGTGTGTATGGTCAGTTCATATCGAACTACCACATGCATGGTATGGATAAGAAGCTTAGTGAATTACATGTGATGCTTAAGCAGGCAGAGGTTGATCTCAAGAAAGGTACTAGCCAAGTGTTGGTGGTACAGAATAAGGCTAAGTTTAAGAAGAGTTCTTGGACTAAGAAGAAGAAGGCTAAGTCAGGAGGTAATGCTCAGGATGAGATCCCAAGCGTTTCCTTAGGGACTAAGCCATCTCCTTCAGCCGGATCTGCTTGCTTCTATTGCAAGACGGATGGCCACTGGAAGAGGAATTGCAACAAGTATTTGGCGGATATAGCCAAGAGTGGAGGTGTGACTTCCAACTCAGGTACACTTGTTTGCAATGTTATAGACCTTTATCTTGCTGCTGCACCCGGTAGTTCTTGGGTATATGATACCGGATCAGTCATTCATATCCGCAACTCGTTGCAGGGACCGGTAAGAACTAGGGGCGTAGCAAGAGGCGAGGTTGACATTCGGGTCGGCAACAAAGCAAGAGTTGCTGCGTTGGAAGTCGGCACGATGCAACTTCATTTACCTTCAGGATTCTTAATGGAACTAAATAATTGTTATTATGTTCCAGTGCTAAGTCGAAACATCATTTCTGCCTCATGTTTGATGAGACAAGGCTATGAGTCTAATATTAAGAACAATGGTTGTTCTTTATATTTGAATGAAATGTTTCACGGCTTTGCACCCGTTGAGAACGGGTTATTTATTTTGAATCTTGATGGTGGGTCGGTCTATAACATAAATGTGAAAAGGTTGAAACCAAATGATCTGAATATGACTTACTTTTGGCACTGTCGACTTGGTCATATAAGTTGGAAACACATGAACAAGCTCCATGATGATGGAGTCCTAACTTCGTTCGACTTGGAGTCGTTCGAGACATGTGAATCCTTCCTTGTGGGCAAGATGACCAAGACACCTTTTGCAAGGAGTTGTGAAAGGGCGTATGACTTATTAGGACTAGTACATAGTGATGTATGTGGTCCAATGAGCGTGACAGCCAGGGGTGGTTATGAGTACTTCATTACCTTCACTGATGATTTGAGTAGATATGGATATGTCTACTTGATGAAACATAAGTTAGAAGCCTATGAAAAGTTCAAAGAATTCCAGAATGAAGTACAGAATCAACTCGGCAAGAAAATGAAGTTTCTTCGGTTGGACCGAGGAGGCAAGTACATGAGCCATGAGTTTGATGACCATCTGAAGAGTTATGGAATAGTTCCTCAGCTCACTCCACCGGGTACACCGTAGAGGAACGGTGTGTCGGAACGGCATAATCGGACCTTGTTGGACATGGTACGATCAATGATGAGTCAGACAGATCTACCTTTATCATTTTGGGGTTATTGTCTAGAAACGGCGGCGTTCATACTAAATAGAGTACCATCAAAATCGGTAGAGAAGACACCACATGAGATGTGGACAGGCAAGAAGCCGAGTTTGTATTTTCTTAAGATTTGGGGTTGTGAAGCATTTGTCAAGCGACTTCAGTCGGACAAGCTTACAGCCAAGTCGGATAAGTGTATTTTCATTGGGTATCCAAGAGAAACCTTGGGTTACTACTTCTACAACCGAGAAGAGGGCAAAGTGTTTGTCGCTCGGAATGGTGTCTTCCTTGAGAAAGAGTTTCTCAGTTGGGAAATCAGTGGGAGTACGGTGCGGCTCGAAGAATTTCGAGAGGAACCGATCAGTAGCGATTTGGCAAAAGCCTTAGAGGTTGAGCCAGTCGTGGTAGCTGAGCCGACAGCTGCACCTCCATTGCGAAGATCGGCAAGATTGCGAAGTGTTCGTGATATATTACTGTTGGACAGTGATGAGCCGGCAACTTATTCAAAAGTGATGGTGGGTTCTGATTCTGAGTCATGGCTTGGAGACATGAGATCCGAATTAAATTCCATGGATGATAATCAAGTTTGGAACTTGGTTGATCTGCCAGACGGTTTAAGACCCGTCGAGTGCAAATGGGTCTTTAAAAGGAAAACTGATATGGATGGAAACGTTTCTATCTATAAAGCACGGCTTGTCGCGAAGGGGTTCCGGCAGGTTCAAGGAGTTGACTACGATGAGACTTTCTCACCCATAGCGTTGCTTAAATCAGTTTGGATCATGTTAGCTATAGCATCCTATTTCGACTATGAAATATGGCAGATGGATGTCAAAACGGCTTTCCTTAATCAAAAATTAACCGAGGACATGTATATGATACAGCCTGAGGGTTTTGTCGATCTGGCTAATGCTGACAAGGTATGCAAACTTCATAAATCCATTTATGGATTGAAGCAAGCATCTCGGAGTTGAGACATTCACTTTGATGAGGTAGTCAAATCGTTTGGCTTCATCAAGAGTGATCATGATTCTTGTTTATACAAGAAGTTTAGTGGGAGCAAAGTAAACTTTCTGATCTTATATGTGGATGACATATTATTGATTGGAAATGATGTCCATATGTTGCAAGAAACCAAGGAGTCATTGGAAAGGAGTTTCTCAATGAAGGACTTGGGTGAGGCAACTTACATACTAGGAATTAGGATCTATAGAGATAGATCCAGGCGGCTCATTGGATTGAGCCAAAGTACATATTTGGACAAAGTGTTGACGAAATTCAACATGGAATCGTCTAATAAGGGGTTCTTACTGATGTCCCATGGCATAAGACTTAGAAAGACTCAGTGTCCTTCGACGACTAATGAGCGAAGTAGGATGAATGTGATTCTGTATGCTTCGGCAGTCGGGTCCATCATGTATGCCATGATTTGTACTAGGACGGATGTTTCGTATGCTCTAAGTGTTGTGAGCAGATACCAGGCTGACCCTAGAGAAATCCACTAGGCAGCGGTTAAGAACATTCTTAAGTACTTGAGAAGGACTAATGATGTGTTCCTAGTTTATGGAGGTGAGGTTGAACTCGGTGTAAGGGGTTACACGGCTGCGAGTTACCTTACTGACTCTAATGATTCTTGTTCGCAATCTGGGTATGTGTTCGCTTTGAACGGAGGGGCTGTGAGCTGGAAGAGTTCCAAGCAAGAGACTGTGTCTGCATCTACAACAGAAGCTGAGTATATTGCTGCCTCGGAGGCGACAAAGGAAGCTGTTTGGATCAGGAACTTCCTGATTGATCTTGGTGTGGTTCAGGGCTCATCCAATCCGTTAGACGTGTATTGTGACAATAATGGTGCTATTGCACAAGCCAAGGAACCTAGACAACACCAGAAGAATAAGCATATACTCATGCGATACCACTTGATTCGCCAGTTCGTGGATCAAGGTGATATCAGATTATGCAAGGTACACACGGATGCAAACATTGCAGATCCGTTGACAAAGCCACTTCCATAGCCTAAGCATGAGGGGCACATAAGAGCCATGGGCATTAGATGCCTAGACATGTGATGTCGGATGATTGACTCTAGTGAAAGTGGGAGACTATTGGGAATATGCCCTAGAGGCAATCATGGTTGATGATATTTCCCAAAGTATTCATAAAGTAAAGTTGTCCTTGTATGAACATCAGGTATGTACCACTGAGTACGTGATTCAGTTGTGGAACTATATATTCATGATCGATCATACTAGATTGTCCTTGGTCGTTAAGGCTGTGTTGGACACACAACTTAGACCAATGTGCAAGTCGGCTGATGACATGATTTCACTTGTCATGGGCATGGTGATGCTATTCCGACTTACACTGATTCGGCTAAAGAGTTTAGTGAGTCGGACTGACCCACAGTAGAGATGCAACGAGCATGTTGTCATTTGTAGTCTCAAGCAATGGAATCCTTTGACCTGAGGTGATTGCATGATCCGAGTTGTGGACCGCCAACTTAGGTTCTATCAAAGGTTGTTCCGTAAATGGGTAGTTATAAAGGTAGAGTTCAGGTTGGTTGTGAAGCAAGATGCATGACGTGGATTACCAAGATGGGATTTGCCCCTCTATAATGGAGAGATATTCTCTGGGCCCTCTTGTGTGATATGATTCGGAAGCATAGCCATGTGCTGCTCAGTTAAGTGTTAACTGAGGAGTTGGACTAAGAGTTAGTCTAGTGAATCACATATCATGGTGCGAGAAGAGAGTTAAGCTATTAAAGGGATGGCAACTACTTGCCTATAGCTTAACAGGTATATCGTGTGGCAAAGGGACTTGGACGAAAGTCACATTGAAGGTTCGTCTTCGGACTTTACGTCACTTGGGATTTGGCACGTCTTGCTAGAGGCCGCTACCATCTATCGACTTGAGACCCAGTGTTCATGAGAGTGAGTTGGACTCAAAGCCATGACGGGATACTTGGAGGAGTTGCTCATGTCGTGTCCAGGTGTACGTGAACCTACAGGGTCACACACTTAAGGGTAAGGAGCCCATGTGGATTAGATCCATATGGAGATTGGAGTACAGCCTAGATGGGCCTCAAGAGTTGAGCCCAACTAGGAGTGTATATAAGTGGAGTGACAAGGGATAGTCCCTGACCTAGCCGTCACTTTCTCCACTTCCATTTCGGGCTAGACAGGATCTAGCAGTCCTCTATCCGAAGCTCCTTCCTGTATGTGTGGATACTGTTAGAGGCGTTGCACGTGCGGCTCTGAAGACAGGGAAGCTCGTGGGGATCTGGTAAAGGAGTTCGTGGATCTGGTGTAGCTGTCCGTGGGATTCAGAAGGCTGTCCGTGGGATCGTTCGGCACTGCTTCGACGCGCTACATCAACTTCCGCATCTGCGCATCTAGCGGTAATCTCGTGGCCTATAACCTAAGCTAGATCTTGGGAGTACCACGTTAGGGAGAAAGTTTTGTTTGTCTCTGCGTGGCCCAACACTGCGGCACTGGCCGGATCCGGGGTGGAGAGGCCCTCCCGGTGGAGATCCTAGAAGGGGCAACATCATTTTTGGGAAGAGGGAGTCAGGGAGGAGAAGGAGGACTAAACTATCACTTCTCCCTGACCCCCTTTAAAGGATTGAAACCGCTAGGGCCGGAGTGTCCGGGCGAGATTCACCGGAGTGTCCGGCCCGGTCGGAGTGTCCGGGCTGTATCAAGCGGAGTTTCCGGCCTAGCCGGACTCTCCGTTCGGTATAGTGCAGACATTCCAGCCCCCACTACTAGAAAACTCCAGGTATAAGTGTTGGACAAATGTGTGGCAAGAGGAGCATGTTTAGAGATGAGGAAAGGCATGGGATTCAGAAGATGTATTATGAAGAACCAAGAAACCATAGGTAGTCAAAAGATGACAAATTAAGATCGAAACCAAACAAGTTAAGTACCGACTCTTCAAATATGAAGAGGGCGGTGGCCGAAGCCACCATGTAAGAGTTTGTAGCATGACACCGCGAAGAATTTTCCTTGGGTTCATAGCCACTACTCATCAATGAAGCTCACATATCACTAAATGATATTAAGAGGATTGAATTTCTTAATGTTGGCATTATGGGGGAGGGATAGTCCAATGTATTAGGACCGCACTCCCCCTATCTCCATGCCTGCACCTGAACCAAACAAGGGTCAAGACATAGGTGAGTATGCAAGGTGATCAAGTCAAGCTCCTAGAATCTACGATATTTAGTTCATTCCTCAAATAACAAAACCTTGCTTCATCAAGTGGCTTCATGAAAATGTCGGCAAGTTGGTCTTTGGTTGACACATAGGATAGCTCAATATCACCTCGAGCAACATGATCTCTAATGAAGTGATGACGCATCTCAATATTCTTTGTCCTTGTATGATCCACTGGATTATAGGTAATATTGATAGCACTTTCATTGTCACATAGAAGAGGCACTTTGTCACAATGGACACCGTATTCCTTTAAAGTTTTCCTCATCCATAGCAATTGAGTACAGGCACTAGTAGCTGCCACACACTCAGCTTCGGCGGTGGAGAGAGATATACAATTTTGCTTCTTAGAAGACCAACACACCAAGGACCTCCCAAGGAATTGGCAAGCCCCGGAGGTTGATTTCCTATCATCCTTGTCACCAGTCCAATCCGAATCCGTCTATCCACAAAGAGAGAAAGTTGAGCCCCTAGGATACCAAATACCATAGTTTGGGGTTTGAACCAAATATCGAAAGATTCCCTTGACCGCCATCAAATGGCTTTCTTTAGGAGCCGCTTGATATCTTTCACACACTCCTACACTCAACACAATATCGGGTCTAGATGCACAAATGTAAAGCAAAGAGCCAATCATGGACCGGTATACCTTTTCATCCACATCTTTACCATTTGGGTTTAGTTCAAGATGAGTCTTTGTTGCCATGGGAGTGGGAGCTCCATTTAGATCTTTAATGTTGAATCTTTTGAGCATATCTTGAGTATACTTGGCTTGGTTGAAGAATGTTCCTCCTCTTACTTGCTTGATCTCAAAACCAAGAAATACCCTCAATTCTCCCATCATAGACATCCTAAACCTATCACACATAAGCTTAGAGAATTCATCATTAAAAGCTTTATTAGATGAGCCAAAGATAATATCATCTACATATATTTGGCATACAAAAAGCTCCCCATTGACTTTCTTAGTAAAAAGAGTGGGGTCGATTTTCCCAACCTCAAACCCACGATCTAATAACAACTCTCTAAGATGCTCATACCACGTGCATGGAGCTTGTTTGAGCCCATAGAGCGCCTTATCAAGTTTGTAGACGTGGTTTGGAAAGTTGGGATCCTCAAACCCTGGGGTTTGCTTTACGTATACCAACTCATGCAAAGGACCATTAAGAAATGCACTTTCTACATCCATTTGTTGTAGTTTAAATTTATGATGTTATAAGAAAGAAGGATACTGATGGACTCAAGGCGAGCCACGGGTGCATATATCTCTCCATAATCAATGCCTTCAATTTGAGAGAACCCTTGTGCAACCAATCTTTCCTTGTTCCTCACCACAATTCCATGCTCATCTTGCTTGTTTTTGAATATCCATTTGGTGCCTATAACATTGCGGCAATCTTTTGGCTTTTCAACTAACTTCCACACTTTCTTTCTCTCAAAGTTGTTGAGCTAGCTCTTTGTGCATTGCATCCAACCAATCCGAATCTTCAAGAGCTTCCCATACTTTCTTTGGCTCCACCATGGAAATGTGTGCTTGGTGCTCACCAAAGTTCTTCAGTTGAGCTCGACTGGATATCCCCCTTCTTAGATCTCCTACGACATTCTCAAAAGTGTGGTCTCTCAATTCCAATATTCTATCCATTCTTGCTTGGCGACAAGTTTCGATCTCCTTGTTGTTTCTTGTGGGGATCACTTCGTCATTTTGGTCCTCGTCTTGACCATTAACTTGACCTTGATCGTCATTGGAATTATTCTCTTCTACAAGAGGCAAAGATTGACCTTGGTCTTGATCAAGCATACTTCTAGACAGGCATTGAGATTCCCTTATGACAGTTTCTATAGATCTTCCTTGTGTAATAGACTTAGCACTACTAGACATTCTGGCAAATGGAGACTCAAGCACCTCCTGGCTAGAGGTTTCTTCTTGATCAACAGGTTGAGGGTCCACAACTTGTCTTTGGCATGTGTCACTGTCCTCCTTGATAGGAGCTTGTTGATGTTGTGAAGATGAGGGCTCCACTTGAGTAGAGAATAGTTCTTCTCGATCTGCCATAAGGGGTTCCTCCACAGGGCGGATGAAACCCGCACCCATTCTTCCTATTGCATCCTGAGGCATTTCATCATCTACATCAGAGACATCAACACACCCCACTTGGGGACCATCATATTCTTCAAACACCACACTACAAGATTCTATGACAGTTCCGGAGAGCTTGTCATAGATTCTATAAGTGTGGGATTCGAGACCATAACCAACAAAAATACCCTCTAATGCTTTGTAATCAAACTTGGACAAACGAATACCCTTAATGCGATAGAAGCACTTACAACCGAACACCCGGAAGTATGAAACGTTGGGCTTGTTACCGGTAAGAATTTTGTATGGAGTCTTGATCAATTATTTTCGGAGGTAGAGATGGTTTGATGCATGGCATGCGGTGGAGATTGCTTCAGCCCAAAAATTGTATGGAGATTTAAACTCCACCAACATGGTCCTTGCCATATCAATAAGAGTCTGGTTCTTCCTCTCTGCTACACCAGTTTGTTGAGGGATATATGCAGCGGAATATTGATGTTTTATTCCCTCATCACTAAGAAATCCATTCAATGTGTAGTTCTTGAACTCGATACCATTGTCACTTCTTATTGTTAATACTGGGACATTTTGTTGAGGTTGATCCATGTTGATGAAGTCAATGAAGTTTTCTTGGGTCTCACTTTTCAGCTTGAAGAAATATACCCAAGTGTATCTTGAGTAGTCTTCAACAATCACCAAACAATATTTCTTCCCACCAAGGCTTGCATGAGATGGAGGACCAAAGAGACCCACATGAAGGAGCTCTAAGATCCTCGTGGACTTTACGTAGTTCTTAGGCTTGTGGGGAGAATCATGCATATTTCCTTCAACACATGCCCTGTAAACACGATCTTTGGCAAAGCAAACATTTTCTTTTAGTCCAACAATATGACCATCATTGTGGAGTCTTTGCAAAGTTCTCATGTTAACATGGGATAGACGGCGACACCATAGCCAACCCACATCGGCCTTTCCGAATAAGCACATCGGACTTGTAGTGGTTTTCCCCGAGAAGAGCACCACATACAAGTCATTTTGCGACGTACCCAACAAAAGCGACCTTTAGAGACTTGCTCCACATGAGGATCACAATATCATTATCAATAAAGACGACAAAACCCATCTTTCCAAGAGCACGGAGTGAAAGTAAATTATAGCCAAGGGTCTCAACAAGCATGACGTCCACAAGAGTGATATCGTGTGCAACCACAACTTTGCCGAAACCCATTACCTTAGACTTTGACTTGTCAGCATATGTCACGGATATTTGATCAATATTTGGTATCAACTCCTTGACAATAGATGCGCTTCCGGTCATATGACTAGTGCATCCACTATCAAGCACCTATTTTGACCCTCTGGAAGCATATGTCTACAAAAGATCAAACTAGTTTTTAGGTACCCATTTTTCAATGGGTCCTCTTTTGTTAGCAACAAGGGTCTTGGGAACCCAAATAGACCAAGCAATATAACCATCAAATGGTCCAACATATTGTGCATATACATCAGCATAATAATCACGCATTAAAACATAGTGAGGGTTAGCACTTCCCGCAAAATCATCATGAGACATAGTTTTGCCATTCGTGGACTTACTATCCACAATGACCTTGTCCTTTTCTTGTGTGGGCTTGGCCTTCTTTTTCTTGTTGTTCTTCTTCTTCTTGCCTTTAGAGACAAAGGTAATGACCCCTTTCTCACTACTTAACCTTTGCTTACTCAACAGGTCATCAATTGACTTGTTTCCTTTGGGAAAGGTGGCCTTAGCTAGATCTCCCTTCAACCTAGCATTTTATGCAAGTATACTTGTACAACTAGAGGGAATGAAAGTACTAGGTGAAGTAATATTGGTCAATTGAGTTTGAGGCTTTTCACGAGACTTTGTGAGCAACAAGAGTTCACTCTCCAAGGCCTTGTGAGCCTTGTCAAGCATCCTAAAGTCCTCGGCAAGTTTTTCATGAATAACACCAAACTCAATATTGTCCTTTTTATCCCTTTTATATTTAGCAATAGCATGGTCACATTCCTTGATGATTTTATTAATGATGAGATCATTTGCTTCATCAAGCCCTTCTAGTTTAGTTTCAAGAGACATTCTAGTTTCTTGTTCTTCTTCTAGAGCATTATTTAGAGCTTCTACCTCAATCATGTGCTCTCTTCCTAATTTACATTTCTTATCTAGAAGTTCTTGTGTGTGTGAAAGTTGATTTAAGAGGTCCACAACATGTTTCTTGTGTTCCCCTTGCAAGTTGTTCATAAACACATCAAAAGCAACTAATTCATTTTTAACCTCAAGAGATAACTCATCATCAAATTCATCATTGATTAAAGAGGTGGAGTGTGATGATGATAATACCTATGTTCCTCTTGCCATAAGGCAAGTGACGTTCTTGTTAGAGATATTCTCATTTGGAGAGTCGAAGAGTGAGAATGTAGGGGTATAAGTAGTGGCAAAAGCTGCCACACCACTTGATGTTTCCTCTTCTTCATCTTCATCATCATCGTCGGAGGAGAATTCTTCATGTGTGATCAAGACAATTTCACCCGACTTCTTGTTGGTTGAATTCCTTTTGATGAAGGGTTTATTGTAAGGAGCTTTGGAGGTCTTCTTCAACACAAATTTACCCCCATGATCTTCTCTTTTCTCATAGAGACAACAAGCAACAAAGTGATATCGGTCACCACAATTGAAGCAAGTTCTCACTTGGACCCATTATCTCTACTCCCATTGGGGTTGCTTCTTCGTTGCATTTCCATATTGGCCTTGGCGGGATCTTTCCAAAAGTTTCTTGCATAGAAGGCCATTTATTCACCATGAGCAACCTTGACATCTTCGGGGTGGCTCATTGAAAGTCCCTCATCACTCCCTTCATCTTCATCATACTCCACAACCTTGGCCTTCAAGGCAAGATTGACACCACTACTCATTCCAATGGCTAGAGGATGGGCGTCTTTGGCATTCTTGGCAGCAACCTTGAAGGCGGACATCTCTTGTATAACTTAATTGGAGGTCCTGAGATGGTAGTTGTGTCTTTCTTGGAGACTCTTCAAGTCAGTAGGCTCGAAAGGCATGAGAGCACTCACATACTTCCTCTTGATCCAAGCATCATCAATGTGAGAGGTGATACGTCCATTTTGCATCACTATTCTATGTCATAATTCACTGTTATTCATTGATATATTTCGTATTGAGAGGTGATACTTATGTTATTTCATCTGTTTTTGCATGGTTGATGACTTTTGGAGCATGGACCGCTGCAATCAGGATTCTGATGAAAAAGGTGCTGTTTGGAGGCAAAATTCGCGAAGATCAGGAAATCCGGGAAAATATATGGAAAATCCTATTTTTCTAGAAGACGAAGGAAGCCAGAAGGGGGGCTGGAGATGGGCCATAGGGGGCCCACATCACCCCCTGGCGCGGGCAGGCCTAGGCCGCGCCACCAGGTGGTGTGGCCGCCCTGGTCCACCCTTGGCATTCCCCTCTGGTGTATATTATCCTCCCAAAACCATAAGACTCGGGGAGCGACCACAGAAAGATTCTGCCGCCTCTGCGGGGCAGAAAACACCGAGAGAGAAAGATCTCTCCGGCAGACAGATTTCTATCCGTGGAATTCCTTCCCGGAGAGGGGAGATCGTCGCCATCAACACCACCATCAAGCTGGACTTCATCAGTATCATCATCATCACCACCATCATCACCATCAGCACCCCCATCACCATCTCCATATTGCTGTAACAATTGAGTTGAATCTTGCATAGTTCATAGGGAAAACTTTCCCGGTGTTGATTACTCTTTGTAGTTGATGCTATTGAGTGAACCGTTGAATTATTGTTTATGTTCAGATTGTTATACATCATTATTCCATCTCTGATCAGGATCCATATGATGTCTTGTGAGTAGTTTGTTTTGTTCTTGAGGACATGGGAGAATTCATGTTGTTAGTAGTGGAGTTGTGTTGAGAAAGATTCAATAGATTGTTATTTAAGTTGTGGTGTACTTCTTCTAGTGGTGTCATGTGAACGTCGACTACATGACACTTCACCTATATGGGCCTAGGGGAATGCATTGTGTATTTGGCTACTAATCGTAGGGGTTGACGGAGTGACAGAAACCTGAACCCCCGTTAGGAAACCATTGCACAAGGGACGTAAGGGTCTTAGAGTTTAAAGCTGTGGTTAGGTTTCTACCTTAATTACTTTCTTGTACTTCGGATGTTTGCAAGGGGTATAATCACAAGTATGTATTAGTTCTAGATGGAGCGGTACATTAGCACAGGTTCACCCACACAACACTTAGCAAGCTAAAGAAGATTAATCAACTATATGAAGCGAAAGCACTTGACGGTCTTCCCATGTGTTCTCGAGAACGTTTGGTCATCTTAAGTAATACAACCGGCTTGTCCTTTGCTGCATAAAGGATTGGGCCACTTGCTGCATTTATTCCTACTGTCTTTTATTTACTCGTACTTTGTTTGCTTGCTTTATCAAAAAACCCTAAAAATCCGTTTGCTAAGTATTTGCAGAGAATTCCTGATCCATACCACTAGCTAGCACCTTCTGCTCCTCATTGGGTTCGACACTCTTACTTATCAGAAATACTGCGATACACCCCTTATACTTGTGGGTCATCAAGAGGCACCAACATTCCTAAAGGCGGTGGTTGTGGATTTGAGTCTTCGATACATGTCTTCATGAACCTCACCATCCTTCATGAAGAAACCTTTGGCCTCATTGCTTAAGGCATCATATCTACTTCTTCTCATACTCTCATTGTCAACAAACAAGTCAATGAGAGCATCCCAAGCTTCCTTGGCGGTATTGTAGTGCTCAATGTGGGGGAAAATCCTTTGGCCCCACTCCAAGTTGGATCATGTGCAAGGCAGTCGCATTGAGTTGGCTATTGACCACTTCTCTTCTAGTCAGTTGGTTGGATCCTCAATTTTGAGTCCTTCTTCAATAATATTCCACAAATTATGCAAGAGCTACACACATGTGATTTCATTAAAACTTTCCATTGAGCAAAAGTATGTGCAACTAACTTAGGTGGGTCACCTCTATTATTTATATGTGGGTGAGGGATAGGAGGGTCGGGAGAATACCATCCGGGAACCGCATGGTGCTCTTCCTTCCTATCACCCCTTTTGGTGGTGGAGTCGGTGGAATTATGTTCATCCCCCGCCACTTCATCCAAAGGCTTAGCCGGAGCATTTGCCTTTAGGTTGGGTTGTGTTTCCTCTTGAGAGGGAGGAGGTGAGGTTGGCTTATTTCTAACAAGTTGGCGCAACTGTTGGATTTCGTTGCCCAAGGTAGAGCTCAAGCTTGTTTCCAAATTCTTGAGATCTACCATGGTCACCGAATGGCTAGCCTCAATTTCTCCCTCATCTCTAGGGTTGCCCATAATATTTTAGGCGGTTAAGCCCGAATAAAGAGCTGAGGCTCTGATACCAATTGAAAGGATTGTATGGGCACCTAGAGGGGGGGTGAATAGGTGCTACTTCAAATTTTACTATTTTTTCAATTTAGGGTTTGACATGAAAGGTAAATTCTCTATATTATGCAACTATGGTGAATTTACCTATATGTCAATCTAGCACATATACTAAGCAAGAACTAGATAGGTAAAGTGCGGTAAAGGATAGAAGTAACCAAAGTGGATCACGAGGAGACACAAGGATTTGTTTCCCGTAGTTCCTTCCTTTCGAGGAGAAGTACGTCTACATTTGGAGAGGGGGTGGTTTCAAACCACCAATGCCACGAGAGGCCTCCCTTGTTCTCCGATGAACCTCACCCCAACGGGTTCGATTCACCTCTTCCATTATACGGCAACCTTCGAGGTGGAAGCCGACACCTTTACAACGAGTTCGAGGCACACATCCACAACCTAATTGGAGGCTCCCGAATACAAGCTAGCTGTCAAACAATCAAAGACAAGATAGTAAGAACCAAATCACGAGCTAGGGTTTCCAATGAAACACTAGAGAAAGGGGCCCTCAAGTGAATGAGGTGGAAATTAAGATCTCTCTTGGTGAAGCTGTAGATCAAGGCCTCCTCCTTCGATTCTCCAAAGATCAATGACTTTGGATGGTTGAGTGAAGAGATCTTGTGGATTTGGTGTCTCAAATGGTGTTGGAGTTCTTGAGGTGGACGAGCAGCTTCCAAGGTAGAAGGAGGGGCCTTTATATAGGCCCCCTGGATTTAGAGCCGTTGGAAGCCACTTACCCCGGACAGTCCAGCCAACATCAGCCGGACAGTCCGGCCTGGCCGGACACTCCGGGTGAAACTACTCCGGCCTGGCAAAGTTTCCGGCCAGAGTCTGGAATGTGTTCAGGACGAGCAGCTTCCAACGAAGTCGTCCACTTCCCAGGGGTGGATAGTCCGGCCGGATCTAGCCATACAGTCCGGTAGGGGGCGGACACTCCGGCGTGGACCAGCCGGATAGTCCGGCTGGGACATGTTTCCTGCCCAGACAAGAACCTGGGGAGCTCTTTTCCTTTATTGCAACATACACAAGAGAAGATGGTATCTCCTAAAACATTTAATAGAAGATTAAACTTATCCAAGTATTGTCAGCAAACATCAAAATAATAGGAAGGGCATAAATGCCCTTTTAGAATCGTTATTCCCAAGGACACAAGCTTATCGGCGTACCCAGACATTTTGAGTGCGTGCTCGCTAACGGAGGTGTTCTCTTCCATCATGCGGCTAAAGAACTTTTCAGAAGCATTATAACTCTACGACAGCATGGGTATCCAAAATCATTTTCAATTCACCCATGGTATCAAAGGCATTGCCGTTTTCGAAATGCTTTCGAAGTTCTGGCTCTATCCCATATAGTATGCTGCAATGAACTAATCTGTGGTCCTCCTGACGATTCAGGTAGATGTTCTTTTCCTCGTCAGGGGCATCAGGAGCTGGTGGGGGGGCCTAGTGGCACTTCTAGCACATACAGATTGTGTGCAACATTGAGGAGAATCCTCAAATTCATGGCCCAGTCGGTAAAGTTGCTACCATTCGTTGCAAGTTTCTCTTTCTCCATGAACACATTGAAATTAAAAGCAGGTGGTGCCATCTACAACAGAATTTGTAAAGTTTAGACTAAGCATATGATAGATCGAGTTCAACTAATCCAAATTACAAATGAACTCCCACTCAAAAACAACATCCCTCGTGTCTTTTTGGTGATTACATGAACCAAATCCACTACACCAAGTCCGACCATCACGTGAGTCGGTATAGTTTCAAAGGCGAGCATCAATATGGGCATCATATCGACTATATGACTCATGCTTAACCGTTCGGTCCGTGTTCCGAGCCCATGTTTGTACATGCTAGGCTTTCTAAGTAATAACCATAGTACTCGCGTGTGTAAAACTGTCTTACACCCGAAATATCATCGTTGATTCAAGTACGCCCGATCATCACGTGATGTCTTGAAACAGTGAAACATAAACGGTGCATACTTAAGGGATAACACATTTTTATCTTGATATCTAAATGAGGGATCATCTTATAATGCTACCAAACACGCCAAACTAGCAATATAAGATGCAAACATCATATGTGTAAAGTGGAATGATATTGTCCATGCATTTGATCACCATCATGTGCATTGTGGTATGATCTCTATCATTCCTTTGTGTGTAAGGCCAAGGTCTATGGAACTTACACGTTAGGTGTGTTGTAAGGGTATCTACCATACATCAACTTACAACATTACCATATTGATGGCTCAAAAATATATCGAGCTCGTTGGGGAACCCCAAGAGGAAGGTACGATGAGCACATCAGCAAGTTTTCCCTCAGTTATGAAACCAAGGTTATCGAACTAGTAGGAGCAAGGAAACACCTCCAAGGTGTTATTTCCAACTTGGAATCCTGCACAACACAACCACAGAACTTTGCCCCCAACTTACAGTGAGGTTGTCAATCTCATCGATTTTGCTGAAAACAAAGGATTAAACGTATTGTGTGGAAGATAGTAATTGCTTGCAGAAAGTAAACAAAAAACAGTAAATAGCTTGTAGATTGATGGTAAAAGAATGGACCGGGGTCCATTGTTCACTAGAGGTGATTCTCCTTAAGATAGATGACATGTTGGGTGAAAAAATTACAGCGGGGCAATTGAAAGACACCAAGAAAGCATACATGCATATACTAATCATCTTGACTCCTACGAGATTTGATTAGGCATTACAACATTATACATAGACTGTAATCCAACTGCATCTATGACTAATAATCCACCTTCAGGTTATCATCCGAACCCCCTCCAGTATTAAGTTGCAAGCAACAGATAATTGCATTAAGAAAAGTGTGTAAAGTAAACAATGCGATTGTTCTATGAACAAAGGATTGTTGTTTTCTCCCTAGTAGGAACTGATACCGATACATCGGTTAAATCAGGCATGCACATCAACAAATCCCTATGACATAAACAGAGCACTCAAAAAAATACTCAGTCATACACTCGAAAGGCTTCATAAAGTCCCCAATCGAATCTGCGATTCCACTGGACACTCGGGGGTTACTGACATGGGTATACCCTACAGGTACTCAAGCTTGATATATACGCCTGGATAGAGCAGAAGCCCATGGAGTTGCCAAGGCCCAAATGGAGAACTCGAGTAACCTACGGACTCTCGATTGCTTGCGGAACAAGAAGAAGCTAAAGATAGAAAGTTTAAAGGAAAAACCCTAACCTGTAACCGACTCGACCTGCTACCCGAGACCTAGCCTATCTATATAAAGGCTAGGAGGGGGCGGTGAGGAGGACACACGTAACCCTAGTTTCCACAACCCTTGCCAGATTGCATCTGCGCACCATTGTAATCTCGATTCCCTCGTTAATTCCATGAGCAGACAAGCAGGAGTAGGGACCTCTACGAGGCATGAACCTGGGTAAACCTTGCATCCCTGTGTGCTTGTTTGCTAGCCGATTGATGCTTCTAGCGCTCCCTCCTTCTCCAAAACCCAAGTCCATAACAATGGGCATTGATGAGTCAAACCCTCGTCAATTGGCGTCGTCTGTGGGAATTGGGAGTGCTGATGTTGCGGCTTCTTCGGCCCCATCAACTATGATCTACAAGTCTGCAACAGCGGAGATTCGACAGCTCTTCGGCACGTTCGACTTCACCGTCCACACGCCGGCCACTCGCCCGGCTTTCGCATGCCTGACCAGCTGACAACACCATCGATTGCTCCAGCATCATGGTTCCCTCCACCGATCGGCACCCTTAGTGAGCTCAATGCCTTGACAACAGTCAAGAATACGGACAGCGACAACAGTCGCGAATCCGATCTGGGCGATCTAAGAACTGAAGATGGAGCCTACGACTCCGGATCTGAAAGTTGTGGGAGCAACAGATTCCCCAACCACTTCATGTGCACCGTCATCAACGCTGGCGACACCTCCGCCAATCGCGACAACACGGGCAACGGTGGCAATGGAACCGACCCACAAATGGTGGCATACCTAATGGCGGACCACCCAACAGCGGCCCCACTAACCGCGCCCCTGTCAACAACGGAGGAGTAGTCGAACTACCAACCATGGTGAATTAAAACACGGGGGAGCGTGTAGTGATTAGGCTCAACGACAATGAGTGGGCCCGCTGCCGAGAAGCGCTACGAGGCAACCCTCTACCCTTTGGCTCCCCGCAAGAACTGCTGATGGGCTACCATTGGCTCCTGAAGGAGGAATACAAACGCCACGTGCATACACTCGCGCAACTCGAAGCGCGTCAAAAGGCGGTAGACGAGTCGAGCCTCCGGCGAGCTGGGCTCTCCTCCCATGGAGGATTCTCCTCCAAGTGCAGCGAGTACGTCTCTAACAAAAGGCAATCTCGACTGGCCCACCTCACCGAACAAGAGCGTGTAGAAGCCGCAAAGGTCCTCAACTTCGGTTCCATGATGGTGGATACACGTGGCGACGTGCTCCCAAAAACGCCGCAAGCTGCGGTAATGGCAGCCACCATGTACCTCCTCAACAACCAGCCGCCAGTTGGAGATCCATGAGCCGCCATGCACCGATCTATGATCGCGGGTTTGGGGCTAATCGAGGCCGCCCTCGATAAAGAGCCAACGCCGGAACCCAAGAAGGGCAAGGCCCTGGCGAAACGCTATTCCTCACCCTCATCCAGCGATGATAGTCATGATCTGTCTCAATGTTGCCGCTCACGGCGGCACGGTCACGACTATGATGCGCGCGATGACCTCACGCAGCGCAAAATCGACAAGACAAGGGCATGACATGCTCGCTCGACTGATTCAGAAGAAGACGGGACTGAACTCTGCGGCGCCAGATGCTTCAGCAGAGCCATCAGGCAGAGGCGAATGCCTAAGGGATTCAAACTCCCATCGGAAAATCCAAAGTTCGACGGCCTACAGGACCCGAAGATATGGTTGGAAGACCACTTTTCCTCCGTCAAGCTTCACGGAGGGAGTCAAAGCACGACCATGCAATGTTTGCAGCTACAGCTGCAGGGCGCCGCCCGCGCATGGCTCAACAATCTCCCGCGCAGATCCATTCGCAGCTGGGAAGAGCTGGCCTACAGCTTTGTGCGCAACTTCAAGGGCACTTAGAAAAGGCCCGCATAAATCGAAGAACTGAGGAGCTGCCAGCAAAGGTCGGGCGAATCGCTACACTCATACATCCAGGGGTGGTCTATCATCAAGAACTCCATAGAAAACATCTCGGAGGATCGCGCAATCGACGCATTCAACGGCGATGTTCACCGCATAGAGCTCAGAGAGGCGCTAGGTCGCTCGAAGCCCAAAACAATCGACCACCTGATGGAGATCGCGAATCAGTGGGCCGATGGAGAAGATTCGGTAAGAAACTACACCTACTCCGACGACGACGAAGACCTCGAGCGCAGACGTGACCATCGAGGCAAGCGGCGAATGCGCAAATACGATGATCGCGACAATGTCAACATGGTCGTAGCTGGCTACGCCGACAAGCGCGACGACGACCGCAACACCGGCTATCGCCGTGGAGGATATCGCGACTCCGAGAAAACCACGCAAGTATGGGAACACCACACGCGCGACGAGGCACCCGCAACATCCATTGAGGACAAGTTGTTCGGGCCATGCACCATGCACTTCTACATCGACAAGCATGACGGCAAAAAGAAATCCAACCACCTTCTCAAGGACTGCCGCGAGTTCCTCAAACTCCATGAGGGCCTGGCTCGAATGAATCGTGACGCGGTCAACATGGGCTATGGAGCCGCCCCAAGCACTGTAGCACATGGAGCTCCTCCACCACCACCTGGACCACCACCAACCGCAGCTGCGCCTGACCAGCATCACAGAGGCGAGCCGTACCCACGGGCCATGGGCACCATGATGATCCAAAATGTCCGCCCCTCCAATCGGGTGCAAAAGGCCATCACTCGCCAAGTCAATTTGTCGACAAACTCACCACCATCCACCAGTGAGTACCTCAGTGGAAGCGACTCCTGCGTCACCTTCGACAAACACGACCACCCGCGCCAAGTACCTCGTCTAGGCCATTGCCCCCTCGTACTCGAGGCACAAATTGGAGGCTTCGACATGAGTCACATCTTCATGCATGGTGGAAGCGGCATTAACCTCATGTTCGCAAGTACCTTGCAAGCAATGAGGATCCCTTTGACCTACCTAGAGATCTCGGACACAACATTCCACGTCATCGTCCCAAGCAAGGGCGTATATCCCCTTAGCAAAATCAACCTCGACGTCATCTTTGGCACGCCGAAAAACTTTCGACACGAACGCATCGACTTCGAAGTCATCGATTGGCCCTCATAGTATCACTGCATCCTCGGACGTGTCGCGTTCGCCAGGTTCATGGCAGTTCCGCACTACGCCTACCTACAGATGAAAATGCCAGGCCCCAACGGCGTCATCACAATCAACGGGAGCTTTGAGAGGTCCGACAGTTGTGACAGGGAATTCAACAGAATTTCCTAGTCCTTTGGCATGCAGCAAGAACTCGCAAGATTGAAGGAGTCAACAGACAACAGTCTGCCTCCCCTGAGCCGGCCAAGTTTACCCGACCTGTCCTTCGACTCGTCGGTGCATACGAAGAAAGTTCAGGTCCACCCATCGGACCCGGCTAAGACGACCCTCATCGCCAACAACTTGAGTCCCGCATAAGAACTCGCGCTCATCAAATTCCTCCGTGAGCACTGGGAGATTTTCGCCTGGTGTCCAGCGGACATGCCAGGAGTTCCTAGGGAATTCGCCGAGCATGCACTCAATGTCAACCCAGACGCAAGGCCAGTCAAGTAAACAATTCGGCGACTGTCTGAACCAAGAGCAAAGGCGGTTGGAATGGAGATCAACAGACTCCTCGACGCCAACTTCATACGCGAGATCAAGGAAAGCACTTGGCTCGCTAACACGCTGCTGGTGCCTAAAAAAGACACGGATATCCTGCGGATGTGCGTGGACTTCACCTCCCTAAAAAAGCACTGCCCAAAGGACCACTTCCCGCTACCGCGAATCGACCAAATCATCGACTCCACTGCGGGATGTGAGCGCCTCTGCTTCCTCGACGCCTACTCCGACTATAATCAGATTCAAATGAAGGAGGAAGATCAAGAGAAAACAGCGTTTAGAACGCCTTTCGGTGTGTTCTGCTACAACACAATGCCCTTCGGGCTAAAAAAACGCAGGAGCAACGTATCAGTGGTGCATGCAGGCTTGGCTCAAGAACCAACTTGGTCGCAACATCCAAGTCTATGTTGACGACATCGTAATCAAGACCAAAGAGGAAGCCTCGCTAATCGACGACTTACGCGAAACCTTCGCCAACCTTGACCGCTACCGGACCAAGCTCAATCCGGACAAATGTGCCTTCGACATACCATCTGGGCAACTACTCGGGTATCTCATCTCCGCGAGAGGAATCGAGGCGAACCCTAAGAAAATAAAAGCCATACTGGCCATGGAGAAGCCGGAGAACATAAGAGGTGTCTAGCAGTTGGCTGGGCGAATTGCGGCGCTCAGTCGATTCATCAGTCGATTGGGTGAAAAGGCACTGCCCTTCTACCAACTGCTCCGTAAAGCTGACAAGTTTGAGTGGACCAATGAGGCACAGGAAGCATTCGAAGACCTCAAGCGTCTACTGTCCACCTCACCAGTACTGGTGACCCCACGCGAAAGGGAACCACTTTTGTTATATATCTCCGCCACCAACCAGGTGGTTAGCACGGTACTCGTGGTGGAACGAGCCGAGGAAAACAAGGTCCACGGGGTACAGTGCCCAGTCTACTACCTCACCGAGGTGCTCACGCCAACAAAACAGCGGTACCCGCACTACCAGAAGTTGGCATATGGCATCTTCATGACAGCCAGGCAACTACGCCACTACTTCCAGGAGCACCCAATCATGGTGGTCAATGACGCCCCGCTTGGTCATATCCTCAACAACCCCGATGCCACCGGACGAGTAACGCTTTGGGGAATCGAGCTGTCTCCACGAGACATTACATATGAAAAGTGCGACGCGATCAAGTCGCAAGTTCTCCCTGACTTCCTCGTACACTGGATGGAGAACCAGCTCCCTAAAAAACTAGATATGTCTTATCTCTGGATGATGCACTTCGACGGATCCTAGCGAAAGGACGGAGCTAGCGCAGGTGTCATACTGACATCGCCTTAGGGAGACCAGCTGAAATACATCTTGCGAATGCAGTTCACCGCCTCCAACAACGAAGCTGGATACGAGGCCCTGTTGCACGGGATGCGGGTGGCAAAGCTTGTGGCACCAAGAGGCTAATAATCTACGGCGACTCCAAACTGGTCGTCAACCAGACAATGCACGAGTGTGACGCACTAAACGACAATATGATAGCCTACCGCGACCTCTACAACACACTCGAAGGGGACTTCGACGGCTGTGAGCTGCGACACGTAGGCCGTGAGAGCAACGAAGAGGCACACGCACTCACCAACATTGGCTCCACCTGCGCCCCCATACCACCTGGGGTATTTCTCGAGCGTATCTGCGAATGCTCCATCAAGCCGAAGGCCACAAAGAAGAAAACAAGCGCAACAACAGACTCGAGGGCTGCGCCGCCCAATGATCTAATGGCACTCGACGACCTGGAACTTGACACAGGACTCGAAGGACCGATGAGTGTCATGATGATCGAGCCATCTTGGACTCAACCGTACATCACATACCTTCTCAGCAAGAGGCTACCAGACGATCCGACTGACGCACGGCACATTGCACGGCGATCTAAGGCATTCGTTGTTACCAACGGTGAACTATACAAACACATCACCACAGGAGTACTCCAACGATGCATCTCCAACGCTGATGGAAGAGTTGTTCTCCTCGACATCCATGAGGGGACTTGCGGGCACCACGCTGGCAGTCGCGCCCTCGTCGCCAAAGCTCTACGAGCTGGATTCTACTGGCCTACGACCATGCGTGACGCCAAGGACATTGTTCCAAAATGCAACGCTTGCCAGCGATTCGCGGACAAACCACACGCACCTGGCGCGGAACTCCGGCCAATTCCATTGGCCTGGCCCTTCGCGCAATGGGGACTCGACATGGTCGACAAGCTCCCAAGGTCCTCACGAGGAGGTTACATCTACCTCTTAGTCGCAGTCGACAAGTTCACCAAGTGGATCGAGGCCATTCCGGTGACAAATCAATCAGGGAACAACGCTGTAAAATTCTTTGAGTCCATCGTCTACCGTTTTGGCGTACCACATAGCATCATCATGGACAACGGGACGAACTTCACCTCCAAGGAGTTCCAAGAATTCTGCAAGAACCTGGGAATCAACATAAGCTACGCCTCGGTGGCTCACCCGTAGACCAACGGTCAAGTCAAAAAGGCCAACGGCCTCGTCTGTGGTGGAATCAAGAAACAGATCCTCCGGCCACTCGAGCAAGCTGCGGGATGCTGGCCAGACGAGCTGCAATCCATACTCTGGAGCCTACGCACAACTCCCAACAGCGCCACAGGATACACCCCGTTCTTAATGGTGCATGGTGCTGAAGCGGTGATACCCGCAGAGGTACGATACAAAGCACCGCGAGTGGTCGCTTACAGCGAGCAGGAGTCAACTCTTGCACTCGAATACTCTGTCAACCTCCTTGATGAGGCACCGGAAATCGCAGCAGAAAGATTGACGATCTAGCAGTAGAACCTGCGCAACTACCACATCAGAAGGCTACGCCCTAGGTCCTTCGTCGAAGGAGACCTGGTCCTGCGATTGAAACAACAAGGGCATCTCAAGCTCGAGTACCCTTGGGAAGGACCATATGTGATCACAGAAGTAATCCCAGGTGGCGCCTATCGCCTCAAAGATTTCGAGACAGGAGTCGCGTACTCCAACCCCTGGAACGTCGCGCAACTGCGGCGCTTCTACCTTTAGTTTCTTTTATTTCTTACATTGCAAATAAGGCTATTCAGCCAAGGCTACTTAGCCAGACATTATAACTCGTACTATCCTATGAATAAGTAAAGCTAAGTGCCCCAAACTCTGCATTCTTTTATTTACTTTTCGCAATTTATACACTCGGGGGCTGCGCCACCCTTTACACATCTGTTCTACGAACCAATCGCGATATCCTGAGTAGATGACACACTAATCGAACCCTTGACAAACACCAACCCAGCTGCAACGCACCTGACGGGTTGGCAAGGCGCTGAGATAAACACAAGTCATGCTATCGAAAAGGAATCGCATAGTGCAACATACTCGCAAAACATACGAGCTAGCAAGCTCCTTACATATCAATATTAATCAATTATATACAACATACATACAAACTTTACAAAACTGGTATACTTATGTGCAGGATACAAACTAAACTATTGCTGCAACAGAAGAACATTTGTCTGCTCCTCGAAGAAGTCGACAATATCCTCCGCTGGGCGATCCACCGCCTGGTAATGAGGAACCATATTCTAGGTGGAACCTGCTGGCGGTGCTGGCAGTCTAGCAGCAATCGCTACAACATCCACATCAGGCATGTGCAGTCGCACCAGCGACAGAGCAGCTTTGGCACCATCCACTAACTGTTGCCGCACACACTCGCGGACTCCACTCAAGTCTTGAAATTTAGCAAGAAGAGCCAGCAGGCTCGAGGGAACGACGTCCAGCGGAAACATCGTCTGATAGATATTCCTTACGCACGATTGTGATTTCTTCAGAAAGTGAAGCACTCGTGAGGCACGATCCTATAGGGTCGGCAACGCGATTGCGCGATCATGATCCACCCAGAAGTACCCACTTGCCTGAAGCTGCTCTTGGGTCAGGTCATTCATGCGAATGGCAATCCTGTCCTTCTCATCCTGCGGATGACGCGCGCTGACAACTATACCAAGCAAAGGTGAAAAAGTATGAAGACAAAGAACTATCGCGAGTGGCTACAAGAAAAGATAAGGAAGCAGAAAGCTAACACTTGAATTGGTCACCCAATTGCGCCACCTCCCCTAGCAGATATTGCTCTCGGGCAGTGGCCTTCTCCTCCCTCGACTTCCACACATCCACGTTACCACGGAGGATGGGCAGTTCGCGCTCCAGCTGCTTAACACGGTCACGTAGTCATGAAAGCAGAGACAGCTCATCCACCCTTGAGCACGACTACGCTAAGGTATCATCAGTGGATGGCAGATCTCGAGGCTCACTCGAAGGACCACTCGATGTGCCCTATCACAATCCAAGCAAGAAGACAATAAGAAGACCAACCAATACATTGACAAAAACTCAAGTGCATTCAAGCATAACAAAGTATCAACAGATACACCCGCCAACAACATGTCCTAGACAAAAGGGGTCAAGCTATCAACTATTACAAAATATGACTACTGACGAGCAACTGGCTTCTTCGACTTGGACTTCGCTTTCGGGGGCCTCATCGAGTCTGTGGCAGTATCAGAAGCCACAGACTTCCCGCCGGCCCCTGACGCCGCAGCCTTCACTGCCTTCTTGGCTCGCTGCAACTCCTCCGAGTACTTCGCGACTATGTTGATGAGTTGCGGCCCGTACTTGACACAGGCAGTTGCGAAGGGAGCAAAAACTACATGTTGACCATCTATGTCGACATGCATCGCTTTGGAGACCGCATCGGGATCCATCTCCATGCCATGGGCTTGAACCATCACGAGTGACATGGAGGCGCCAACCGAACGAAGTGATTTATTGAAGCCTGTAGGAATACCTCCAGCAAGGGACTTTGCCAGATCATCTACGTTCTCGACCAGCTCCGCTTTGGGCATCAGCTCCTCACGGAGGCGACTGAGCACACCCTTGGCTTTTGTCAACGTCCCCTAGATGGAAGCACTGCAATCTTCGACTGCTGCGACGGCGCCTGCCAAAGCATCATCACGACAGAGCGCTTGGGCGTCGAATCTCAGACCGCCAGCATCTACATAGAGCAAAGTGTTGGCAGAAAAGATCAGCACAATGACAAATTTGAAAGAAAGGACATGACAGAAATACAGACGAAGGAGTACCTGAAAGAGCCTTGGCAATCGAGAAGAGTTGTTCTTCGAACAACTTCTCCCTAGCAGCGATGGAGGCACGCAAATCCTCTTCGCGTTTCCGCGATTCGTCAAGCGCAGCGACTGCCTCATCGCGACCCTTCACCGCCGCGGCGAGCCTCTTTTCGAGGGAAGTGGCATTGCGAAAAAGTGCATTATGCTCAGCTGCGAAACAAACAAAGATAGACCGTCAGTCGAGTATATCACAATGGTGAAGAAGAATCAGCAAAAAACACCCACTTTCAACCGTGCGATGGCGAGTGTCCAGCATTGCATGCTAGCGACCCATTGTAAGCACCTGCTCCGCCAGGCGAGCAGCTTCCTTCACAATAAGCTACAACAGGAGAAACAACAAAGGATCAGTAGATCACACGGATGATTAATTCGACTGCAAAGGAAAAGGAACATCACGTACGTGATCCTCCAGTGACTCCAAAGTCAATTGTCGCGCAGTCGTCTGGACAACCATCTGGTGCTCCACATTGTGTGGAGAACTTGACGAATTGTGTCTGGAGTGGGCTACCAATGGAGAAGACGGAGTCTGTTCAGCCACTTTCTTGGCTTTGGAGTCCGTGACTCCAGATTCTTTCAAAAATTGGCCGCCGCCAGAGGATGACGATGCCGGTTGACTAAGGAACAAAACCAACATTAGGAAAATGCAACTCCAAAAAGAACCAAGAGAAGAATTGTATACTTACCAATCAAACTTGTCAAAATCGAAGGTTTGACCCTCCGACTCCGACGACGACTCCTTCGGCAGTCACATCTTCTTGCGGGAAGATGGCGCCATAGAACTCATAGGAACAGCAAGAATCGGCGACTCTGCACCAATAGCTGGACCTTCTTGAGTCGAAGGAGACGACGCATCCGAATCTTTGTTGCACGCATGCTTGTGAGTGTCCGGACTGCTGGACTTGGGGGCTTCCTCCTCCCCCTCAGATGGGACGGTTGACTCCGCCTCATCCTCTTCTAAGGCTTCACGAGGAATAACCCCCTCAAGAAGAGGGGGCAAGCTGGGAGACACCTTCCAATCCTACATGCAAAAAACAAGTTAGCACACGCCAAGAAATCAGAAGCATTCGACAAAATAAAGCTACTTCGTAGCACCATCATACCTCAGGAGGAGGGTTAGAGGCATCAAAGGGGGGCACGACTGGCTCACTGGGAAGTACATCCTTAGCAGTGTTCTTGGTCACCAGTCGCACCCTTTTATCTACCTCACTCGTGGAAATTCCATCGGCAGATACGCGAGTGACATCATCTGCACCAGTCCATTGGAACATGGGGTGGACTCTGGCCTGCAAGGGCTGGATGCGATGGCGCAACCATGTGCGAATGAGGGCGCATCCTCCCTCCTCCTCGCCGATGCGATTCTCAAGGTCGCAGACGCGCTCATACAACACCTCTATCTCCTCAGATTCGTCGGGCATCACCACGTTCTTCCAAGAATGCCTCCTCTTGCACGGCGTCGCAGGATCAAAGGGCGCGAGTCTGAAGTGGTCCCCGTCGGCCTTCTGGTCGCGGAGAACCACTTCTCCTCCACCCTTGGACGGACGCCATGAGTTTGATGTCGAAGTATGTGACGGAGGAGTCGACATGGATCCCGCAGCCTCCTACGTCGTAGACTACGGAGCCAGACACCGATTGACGTTTTAGCTTGAAGAGCTGCTTGAAGAGACCAAAGTGTGGCTCGATTCCGAGCCAGTACTCGCAAAGTGTAATATAGCAGGCGGTGTGGAGAATAGAGTTGGGGGACAGCTGGTGTAGCTGGAGCCCATAGAAACAAAGGAGGCCCCTGAAGAAAGGATGCAGGGGCAGAGACAGACCGCGGATGATGAACGCTAGGAACATCACCCAGAAACCAGCAGGAGGACAAGGAGTCACCTCATCTCCTGGGACTCGCGAGTCACTAACCGCGGAAGGCAGAACTCCATCTTGGCGCAGAAGACGGAGCTCGGATGACTTGATGATGGACACGCGCCACGCTCCATTGGTGACGCGAGTGCCCGCGCCTGTCTTCTTCCCGGCGACAGCGGTGTTGGTGCCCCCAAAGGCGGAGCCGCCCTTCTTCTTGGCAGCAGTAATGGCGGCAGTGGACTCAACGGCGACACCTCTTTTCTTCTTCCCCATCTTGTGGTGGCGATGCGAACGGAGGATGTAACTAGGGAATACGCGGAGCTGGTCCAGCACCACGAAGAAGATGAACTCTAGGGAGCAGAGGAGCAGCAACAATGGCGATGGAGGCAAAGGCACAGAAAAGAGTAGATGGGAAAAATTACCGCCACAGCGCTGCTACTTAACCCCCTGGAAGATGTAATCCAACGGCTAGCAGAAACCCTATCAGACGCGTGGCGCCCATCGTGATCGACACGTGGAGGACCTAAAGCACGAACCGTCCCCCACTATCCCCATTACACGCGGAAATCGAGGAGGCACAGTTAAAACGGAAGATTACGCACGCCCGGTCAAATCAAACTCAGAAAGTGGGACCTACCGCTCGTCTCGTCCCATCAAAACCGCTCATGCGGGAAAATGAGGTCATCGCATCGTCAGCACTGACGCCATCATCATCAGCAACTGAAGATTTTGACTGCTTTAGTCCTTGCTCGAGTCTTCGACTCCACCAAGCACTCGGGGGCTACTCCCATAGGGAGCACTGGTCACGCGCCCTACGATTTTCTTCTTACGCAGGAACTTGAACATTCAAAGCATACCCAACTACTCGAGTCTACGATTGGACTATGGACATGGGTTACTCCCATAGGGAGCACCGGAAATAAATTCGACTGCAACAAGCAAACAAAAGACGATAGCAGTCGCAAAAAGTTCTTTAGTCCCTGTCTGAATCTTCGACTCAACCAGGCACTCGTGGGTACTCCCATAGGGAGCGCTGGTCGCGCACCCTATGATTATTTGTACATCGTACTGTGTGTGGATAACATCCACACTCGAAGTCTGTGGTGACACCACCTCATATTTTTCCCTACAAAGAGACTGTGTCTCCTGGGGCACCCGAATCATCTCCGTGATGACAAAATTTCGGATGCCACGCTTGCAGCGTGAAGATAAGACCTGAATAAGTCCTGGCAACGCATTTGCTGCGCGCTAACAGAAATTTATCCATGCCTACAGGTGCGATGAACATGCCTTGATGGACACGTCGAGTGCTCACACCCATATACTAGAATTCGACTCCTGTAAGACCTCCTCGGCTTGAGTCGAATTACACTGGCACTTTTCCGAATTTGAGTCTAGGGACTCGAGTTCGAGTAGATTGCGTTGTTTTACCCTAAGGTAGTTAACTTATACTGATACATCGGTTAAATCAGGCACGCACATCAACAAATCCCTATGACATAAATAGAGCACTCGAAAAAATACTCAGTCATACACTCGGAAGGCTTCATAAAGTCCCTAGTCGAATCTGCGATTCCACTAGACACTCGGGGGCTACTGACATGGGTATACCCTACAGGTACTCAAGCTTGATGTATACGGCCTGGATATAGCAGAAGCCCATGGCGTTGCCAAGGCCCAAATGGAGAACTCAAGTAACCTACGGACTCTTGATTGCTTGCGGAACAAGAAGAAGCTAAAGATAGAAAGTTTAAAGGAAAAACCCTAACCTGTAGCCGACTCGACCTGCTACCCGAGACCTAGCCTATCTATATAAAGGCTAGGAGGGGGCGGCGAGGAGGACACACGTAACCCTAGTTTCCACAACCCTCGCCAGATTGCATCTGTGCACCATTGTAATCTTCGATTCCTTCGTTAATTCCACGAGCAGACAAGCAGGAGTAGGGACCTCTACGAGGCCTGAACCTGGGTAAACCTTGCGTCCATGTGTGCTTGTTTGCTAGCCGATTGATGCTTCCAGCGCTCCCTCCTTCTCCAAAACCCAAGTCCAAAACAATGGGCATTGATGAGTTAAACCCTCGTCACCCCTTTTATTTCACACCGTCGGGATCCACATGATATCAACTAAATAATGTGCAATGTTGAAAGCGCCCCCCATGGTAACATGGTTCTGCTAATTCACAACTTATAAAGCGCAAGCATATACGCAACATAGATGGACACAATGGTTCAAGTTTATTAAGTGCAACAAAAGTAAAGTGTGCCATCAAGTTTGTGAGAGCTTTAATCACTAATTTTCACATAACAAGTTTAATTTGGAAGGTAGATAAAAACATGAATATACTTGGAATAGAAAATGCTAATAGGTAGGTATGGTGGACTCTTTGGAATAACTTGGTTTTATTTGGAGTTGGATGCATGAGTGGAACTCATACTTGGTATGGAGGCTAGCAAAGGACTGGGAGTGACCAACTAAGAGAGCAATAATGGCCATAATCATGCAAAGCGACAAAACATTATAAATTAAAGCATAAAGTGATATTACAAGCCGAAAAATAAATGATCATAGAGGCTATGGTGACTTGGTATAGGCTTAACATGGTGTGAGCATGCGCCAAGTCAACCCAAATAAAGTGTCAAAGGAGAATACCACAATATTATGCTTTTATATGCTAAAACAACGCATGATTATTTCAAGGTACATTAAGCTCAATTGTTTGTAACAATTCATGCTACAGAAATAATCACTAAGCATAAAGTCAAAACAATATCAAGCATGACATGATAAAGTCTAAGTCACATTCAAAAACAAGCTCCTTTTATACCACTTAAGCATGAACTTTCTGACTCTTTTCCAATCCAGATCAACCTATTTGAAACTATATATGAATGCGAGGGTCCAACCAATTTATTCAAGCAAACTAAGCAAACGAAAACTAAAAAAAATGAAGACGCTCCAAGAACAACACAATTGTGCATGAAACAATAAAAATGAAGTGTTTGAAAGAAAACCTGAGATTTTTATTGATGAAGAAGGGGATGCCTTGGGCATCCCCAAGATTTGACGCTTGTACTTCTTGAATATTTCTTGGGGTGACACGGGTGGCATCCCCAAGCTTGAGCTTTTGTCCATACTTCATCTTATCACATTGTTCTTCCCTACACTTTAAAATTTCCTTCATACAAAACTTCACACCATCTTCATTAGCAACATTAGTGTACTCAAGATAATAAGTCTTTTTGGTTTAGTTCCAACACAAGTAAAACTTCCATTAAAACACAAGCTACTGTAGCACTTCCTTTAAAAAGTTCAAGTGATCAAAGAGAACTCAAAGAGAAAGAGATTAAGAGGCAAATGTAAATAATGGCAGAAATGTGTCAAAACAGACCAGCAGGTAAAAACCAATTTTTTCGAAGACCTTCTGTTGCTCAAATAGAAAAGTGTTCAACTAATGAAAGTTAGATAACAACCTGGGGCAGAAGCACAATAAAATTATAGCTCAATCCGACGTACAGAGATTTTTCATGAATTTTTACAGCGAAGCACAAAAATCTGTTTCGGGACAACAACTTTCCCAAGTCTTACTTCTCTCTCATTAGAGGTTACTCTTGGCACAAAAACCACACAAAAATGATAAGGAGAGGTTATTACTGAAGCAATAACTTCCAATACTCAACAAAAGACTCCTAAAGAAATTTGGGTTATCTCCCAATAAGTGTTTTTCTTAACGCTTTGAGCTAGGCATAAGAGGCAAGAAAAGAATCAAGTATTCTCAAATGAAGAAGCATTAAGATCAATACCAGAAATATCTTCAACAAGGCAAGGTATCTGATCCAAATAAGTTCTAGAGGATCCTCTCTCACTACTCTCGGGTTCACTATTTGAAGGAAATATGCCCTGAGAGGCAATAATAAAGTTGTTATTATGTATTCCTTGTATATGATAGATGTTTATTTTGCATGCTATAATTGTATTGAAAGGAAACATCAATACATGTGTGTTTAATAAACAAAAAGGGTTCCTAGTTATGCCTCTCTTGAAGACTAGCTCGTTGATTAACAAGATGATCAAGGTTTCCTGATCATGGACATTGGATGTTGTTAATAACGAGGTCACAACATTTGTGAAATGATGTGATGAACATTCATCTGAAGTATAGCATTAAGATTAAGTCATTATATTTACATTGCTATAAACATCATACAAAGTAATCTTAGTCCTTAGACCATGAGATCATGTTAATTGCTAACATCGGAAGAGTATCTTGATAACATCAAACATCACACTGTAACAGGGTGATTATAAAGGTGGGTTCAGTGCTACGAAGGTGTTATGTTGAGGCTCATAGATCAATAGTGGAATTTTTCAATCCCGATGACGGATAGATATACTCTGGGCCCTTTCGGTGATATCACATTAAGATAGATTGCAATCAAGTGATGTCATCACTAGAATGTTATATCACGGGAACAAGAAAAGAGTGCATGTCGGTAACGAGATCAAACTAGGTATTTGGATACCGATGATCGAATCTCGGACATGTATTATATCATGAGACAGAGGGATTAAGTTACTAGCGTTAAAGGTTCTCATGATCACATAAGTCATTGTTGAATGTGCAGGAGTCAGTATGGATCTCTAGGTCTCGCTTCTGATTATTGATCTGAGAGGAGTCTCAATCATGTATGGATTATTCGCGAACCCTAGGGTGACACACTTAAGGGTTGTCGGACACCATTTTGGAGAACATATGTTTCAGACAAAAGGATTGCAAAGCGCAGGAATTGTTTCGGTACAAACCGGAATTGTTTCGGGTGAAATTGCAGAAAGTGGTTCTGCATGTGATATTGAAATGTTGCAAGGGATTTTATGTGAATGTTTGTTAATTAAAGTAATTAACAAAATTCTGAATAAAATAAATAAAAGAGTTTTATTAATTGAGAGTTGCATTAAATTTGGTGGAAATTTAATGCATGTGAGTGGAATTTTGGGTGGAGTAAAAATTGATGTGAGTGGAGCTCCACCACATGAATGAGGAAGAGGTGGGGGCACCCTCCTTGGCCGCCGGCCATGGTAGGGGAGGAGGCCCCCCTCTCCTATAAAAGGCCCCCCTCTCCTATAAAAGGCCCCCCTCTCCTCCCTCTCAAAGAACACCTCCTCGTGAAGGATCTCTCTCCCCCTCTAGATATTTCCCCATGGTCTCGGATTAGCGAGATACATGTTCCCGGTGGCCTTGCGTATGGAAGGAGTTGCTGCTTCCGCTGATTCGCTGGAGCGAGGAGGTGGAGGTTGTTCGGTGGCTTGAAGGTGTGTGCGAGGAAGTATGCGCTGCTGATTTGCGGTGCTCGGACTTCCACACGATCTTGAGATCGGCAAGCGTACAACTACATCATCCACGAGTTCCAACTCGTTAACAAAACTCCATTGTCTTCGCGGGTAAGTTCTCCATGGATGTATATCCACCCGTTGCTCTGTATCTAGTAGATAGATCTTGGCGTATAGTTCTCACCGTAGGAATTTTTTGTTTTCTATGTTGCGAACCCAACACTATTTTCATCAAATGGGTTTTCAGGAACAATCCAATCAAAATTCTTTTCTAAGGCTTCATGCATTCCTACAAGTTAAAAAGGTACTGGTTTTTTAATTTCCTCTCCATCTTTGGGTTCAGTTTTGTCCATCTTTTCTCGTGTACCAATAACATCTACACATGATCCTAGCATATTAAAACGATCGAAGACCTTTCTAGCTTGCTTAACAACATCATAGAATTCTTTAAGCAAAGTTTCTAGAATAAAATCTATCTTTTCAGTATCCTCAATATCTTTAAGCTTGAGAAACATTACTTGCATTATGGGGTTAAGGTTAACAAACCTGGATTCCAACATGTGAACTAAGGAAGCAGCAACAATTTCATAATTTGGAGCAAGTTCTGTTAGGGATCTATCCTCAATATCCTCATGCTTGCTAACATGATTAAAGAATTTTTCAATATTATCTTGCCCAATTATAGAGCCACTACCTATTGAAAGGTCTTTCAGGGTGAACTTAGGGAGCAACATGGTGAGAAAAGAACGAGGTGACAACTACAGAAAAGGACTATTTTTTGTGTTTTTTATATTAAAAAGCAAACTAGTACAACTAATTTTTGTGTGTTTTTGATAAAAGAAACAAGCAAACAAAGCAGAAATAAACTAAGAAAAACAAAATAAAACAAAGTAAAGAGATTTGTTACGAGGGACTCCCCTTGTGAAGATGTCCTTGACTACCCGACAACGGCGCTAGAAAAAGTGCTTGATGGCTCAAAAATATATCGAGCTCGTTGGGGAACCCCAAGAGGAAGGTATGATGAGCACAACAGCAAGTTTTCCCTCAGTTATGAAACCAAGGTTATCGAACCAGTAGGAGCAAGGAAACACCTCCAAGGTGTTGTTTCCAACTTGAAATCCTGCACAACACAACCACAGAACTTTGCCCCCAACTTACAGTGGGATTGTCAATCTCACCGGTTTTGCTGAAAACAAAGGATTAAACGTATTGTGTGGAAGATAGTAATTGCTTGTAGAAAGTAAACAGAAAACATTAAATAGCTTGTAGATTGATGGTAAAATAATGGACCGGGGTCCATAGTTCACTAGATGTGATTCTCCTTAAGATAGATGACATGTTGGGTGGACAAATTATAGCGGGGCAATTGAAAGACACCCAGAAAGCATACATGCATATACTAATCATCTTGACTCCTATGAGATTTGATTGGGCATTACAACATTATACATAGACCGTAATCTAACTGCATCTATGACTAATAATCCACCTTCAGGTTATCATCCGAACCCCCTCTAGTATTAAGTTGCAAGCAATAGATAATTGCATTAAGCAAAGTGTGTAAAGTAAACAATACGATTGTTCTATGAACAAAGGATTGCTGTTTTCTCCCTAGTAGCAACAACACATCTAGTACCTTAGAGATTTCTGTCACTTCCCCAGATTACTAGAGGCATGAACCCACTATTGAGCATAAATACTCCCTCTTGGAGTTGCTAGCATCTACTTGGCCTAGATAGCTACTAACAATGGAAAGCATGCAAGATCACAAATAACATAGACATGATAGAATCAATAATCAATCTGAAATAGCATCTCAATATCCATCGGATCCCCGTAAACACAACATGTAAGATTACAAATAGATGATCTTGATCATGAACGGAGCTCACAAGATCTAAACATGGTAGCACAAAGGAGGAGAACCAACCATCTCGCTACTACATGGACCCGTAGTCCAGGGATGAACTACTCATGCATCACATAGGAGACAGGCATGGTGATGAAAAAGGCCTCCAGGGTGATCTCTCCCCTCCGGCAGGGTGCCGGGAAGAGCTTCAGATCCGTCCTGATCTAGGGATGGAGATGGCGGCGGCTACAGACTCTTTCGTGAAATTTTGATCAGGTACTTAGGGTTTTCGTCTCGAGAGACTTTTATAGGCGAAGGGGCAAGGTCGGTGGAGTACCGGGGGGCCACACCAGGTGGCGGCACGCCTAGGGCTGGCCGCGCCACCCTAGGGTGTGGCCGCCCTGGTTCCCCTCTTCGTCTCCCCTCCAGACTCCGTGTTGCTTCGGGTAAAATATTGACTTTGGCTTTTGTCCGGTCCAATTCCGAGAATATTTCCTTACTAGCTTTTCTAAAACCAAAAACAGCAGAAAACATGCAACTGGCACTGTGGCATCTTGTTAATAGGTTAGTTCCTGAAAATGTGTAAAAATACTCCAAAGTGTGGACAAAACATAAGAAAGTAGATATAAAACAAGCATGGAACATCAAAAATTATAGATACGTTTACAACGTATCACATATCATGACACTAGCCTAGCAACAATCTAAACTAGACGCCTCTAATTTATTCATTGCAAGTTTTACGTGGCTTAGGGATTTCAGAGATAGAACCGGTCTTACCTACAAACTTGGAACCGCAATGATGATAACTAAGTTATTAGCAACTCGTTGTAAATCAGATATTGACTATAGTAGGAGAGACAGACACCCGCTAGCCACTTATGCAAAACTAGTTGCATGTTAGTCGTGGAACCGGTCTCATATGCGAGGACATGTAAAGTTGGTCCAGGCCGCTTCATCCCACTATGCCACCAATATCCAAAATACATGAAAGAAGCAATAACATGATCATCATCGCCCACATATAAACATACGTGTACTACCCATGCAAAGCACCTACGCATAGATCAGGCTCTGATACCACTGTTGGGTTGGTAGCATAGAAAACAAAAAATTCCTACGATGGGAACTATACGCCAAGATCTATCTATGAGATACAAGCAACTGGTGGATATACATCCATAGAGAACATACCCTCGAAGACAATAAAGCTTTGTTAATGAGTTGGAACTCGTGGATGATATAGTCGTACGCTTGGTGATCTCATGATCGTGCGGAAGTCCTAGCGCCGCAAATCAGCAGCGCATCTGTCCTCGCACACACTTTCAGGCCACCGAACAACCTCCACCTCCTCGCTCTAGAGAATCAACGGAAGCAACAACTCCTTCCAGACTAAATGCCACTGGAAACATGTATCTCGCTAATCTGAGACCATGGGGGAATATATCTAGAGGGGGAGAGAGATCCTTCATGAGGAGGTGTGCTTTGTGAGGGAGGAGAGGAGGGCAGCCCCCTCCCATAGCCGGCGCCATGTGGAGGTGCCCCCACCTCTTCCCTCATTCATGTGGTGAAGCTCCACTCACATAAATCTAGCCTCCACTCAAAATCCCACACACATGCATTAAATTTCCGCCAAATTTAATGCAACTCTCATTTAATAAAACTCTTTTATTTATTTTATTTAGAATTTTGTGAATTACTTTAATTAACAAACACATAAAACCCCCTACAATATTTCAATATCACATGTAGAACCAGTTTCTGCAATTCCACCCCCAACAATTCCGGTTTCCATCGAAATGATTCCAGCGCTTTGCAATTCTTTCGTCTGAAACATATATGCTCCAAATGGTGTTTGGAAACCCTTAAGTGTGTCACCCTACGATTCATGAATAATGCATACATGCTCGAGACTCCTCTCAGATCAATAATCAGAAGCGGGACCTGGAGATCCATTCTAACTCCTGCACATTCAACGATGACTTCTCTTATTGTGAGAACCTTTAACACTAGTAACTTAATCCCTTTGTCTCACGATATATTACATGTCCGAGATTCGATCATCGGTATCTAAATACCTAGTTTGATCTCGTTACCGACATGCAATCTTTTCTTGTTCCCGTGATATAACATTATAATGATCACATCACTTGCTTGTAAGCTATTCTCAATGTGATATCACCGAGAGGGCCCAGAGTATATCTATCCGTCATCGGGATGGACAAATCCCACTCTTGATCCATGAGCCTCTACATAACACCTTCGTAGCACCGAACCCACCTTTATAGTCACCCTTTTACGGTGTGATATTTGATGTTATCAAGATACTCTTCCGGTGTTAGTGATTAACATGATCTCATGGTCTAAGGACTAGGATTACTTTGTATGATGTTATACCAATATAAACTCAATGACTTTGATCGTAATGCTATACTTCGGATGAATGTTCATCACATCATTTCACCAATGTTGTGACCTCATTATTAACGACATCTAATGTCCATGATTAGGAAACTTTGATCATCTTGTTAATCAACGAGCTAGTTTGAAGAGAGGCATAACTAGGAACTTTCCATTTGTTTATTAAACACACATGTATTAATGTTTCCGTATTAATACAATTATAGCATGAAAAATAAACATCTATCATATTCTTGGAATATACATAATAACAACTTCATTATTGCCTCCCAAGACATATTCCCTTCGTAAAGCACCGCTCAGCCTGGCCCTGGAGGAACGCTAAAATCGTATGTTTCCACGGACCCAAGTTCTTCTCGCGCTCGCGGGGGAAGAAGCTGCACGCGCTCGTGCAAGGCAGAGATGGCGGGAGATTGCAATCCGACGGAGAAATTGGGGTTACCGCCCGCCGATTCGCCGTGCCTATTTACACCGCCCCTCCACCGACTCCAAATCCCCGCCTCTATTTCCCCCAATTTCGAGCTCTCCCTCCAAATCCTCTTTCTCACCGGCGAGTAGGTAAGCGGCGCCTCCTACTCTAGTGGGTCTAGCTCATCTCTGGCAAATCTTCCTCCTCGGCTATGTCAGACATGTCCTCCTCGTCAAGCGAGGTTGAGATCGTGGTAAGAAACATCTAACCCTAGCTCTCGCATCTTAGATCTGTTGCCATGTTCTAGCTCACAGTTCTAAGCTCTCAGCTGGTGTTGTAGATCAGGATTGCCATGTGCTGTAGGTAGGATTAGTGTTATAAGTAGTTCATCCCCTAGAACTGAACACATTGCTATCCCTGTTGTCGTAGGAGAAGGTTGCATCCCCTGATCTGTCTGCAATCTCTGTGCTGCCTCTGCGTTATGTGTCAATTCCTGATGCGGTCATTGAGGTGGCCAGGAGGAAGTAGGCCATGTCATGGCCAGCATCTCTGTCCACCTTTGTCATGAATCGGTATGTATAGTTGATCAAGAAAGGGGGTTCAGTAGTGCGAGGATTCAGGCAGGCAGACATGCTTCTGATTGTAGAGGATGTCTTCAAGTTCGCTGGCCGGACAGTCACTCCGAACTAGGTGTACAACCACATGAGGCACTGGAGAGTGCATTGGATCTGGGTGCTGAGGATCAAGAGGCTTGAGACCGTGTGTTGGGTTGAGGAGAGCTCTTCTCTCATCATGGACGATGATGATTACTATGTCCACATCAAGGTATGATATATTTGAACTTGCATCAGTATTTGTAAAGCTCAAATATGAACTACACATGTCTTGAACTAACTGTGATTCTCATGTAGGCTTAGCTGCAGGACACCGAGTTGATCAACAAGCCTATTGACAACTATGCTCAGATGGAGATCATCTACGGTCCTCGCATTCCAGTTGCGCCCGTCTCTGTGACCGCGATATACTGTGCTCTTACCCACCTGATGGAGCGCAGTGGATAGGCTACCAGGTATCTTGCCATGACCCCTGAGCGCAGGATGAGCTGGTTGGCCTTCCTGAACGAGCACTACCTCTGAGCAACGGACTCGGCTGTTTGAGGAGGTGTTGGTAATGATTATATGGATGTGATGTGTATTTTGGAGTAGCTAGGGCTGATGATCTATGGCTGTGGTGACCCCTGAACTTTGGTCTGTATATTTTGGGAGGTGGTATTCATTTATAACCCCTCCGTATGTGATGAACTAGTGCTGCATCACGGGCAGTTGCTCGTGAAATCGTGTTGCAACACACACGCCATGACTTATTATGTCAAACCTGTGTTAATACAAGCTAGTAGTTTTCTGTATTGCAGTTTTCTGAACTTTGTTTATTGCCTTGATGAGGATGGGTAAGCTCACCTCACTAGCCAGGAGGTAAGGCTAGCAGGGAAAATGCAGTTAGCAAAACAAGTGCAAATTTGCTGAAATCCTAAAATGCATGGAACCAAAGGACTCGGGTTTGGATTCTCAACCCCTAGGAAAATAAGAATGCATGGAACCAAACGAATGCCCCTTTTGGCACGAGAGCTTGCATCGCTGCGCGCAGCTTCCGTAGAGCCATGATCTCCAGATGCGAGTAAATGACACGAGCAACCAAATATGCCCTAGGAGTATGTGTTTTGCTATAAAACCAGGCGTATGCCTATTCTTTTCTCATCACTAGCTGGAAATTCGGCACACGATTGTCGAACGGTTCTCTCATCCTTCAAACTGATAAGGGCACGTACAATGATTTTATCTTAGCAATGCCACGTAGGATGATTGCTGAGTTGGAGAGAGAAACAGAAAAAAAGATGTCTACCTTATCTTGGCTAAGAGATCATTTCTTACCAACAATATGTCTCATCATATATTTAGAAACATCTAGTGCTAGAGATAAGACAAAAAAAGACTCATTGTATGTCGTATTTTGTTGTCATATCAAATGACGTGGCATATATAAGATAAGACTGTCTTATCAACCATTGCACATGCCCTAAGCTATTGGTTCATATTCCCGTTGCAAAAACAAATTAGTAGAAATAATTTATAGGAGCATTGTTGCTCACTGTTTTTTTAGAACTTACCCTCACAACCCGCTTCCTTTTCCCTCATCCTCTTCCTTTCTAGCTGTAAAATTTGAACCGTGTATTTCCGTTATTGGAATTGAAAGGGGGGTGGAAGCCAGGTTGGAAAAAAACATCTAATATCTGAACTACTCACGTTTGAACAGTCTGAATTAGGCGCGCTGTGAATCCACATCTCGATCGGTAGTTGTAGCTGTGTGACCTTGTGGTACTAGAGCACATACATCGCACCTCTTATAATATATAATTAAAACGATTTTGATATTTCTCGGTTGAGATTTTCTTAAGTCCCAGTCACTTAAAAAGTGCAACTGTCTATTATAAAAAAAGTGCAACTGGGTTAGAGTTGTATTTTTTAAATATGGTTGCACTTTTTTATGTGGCTGAGACTTAAGAAAATCTTAGTCGATTGAGATATAGACAAACCCTAATTAAAATATTTATTTTAAATTTGATTTCTCTTTTCTAAATTTGGATATATCTAGTACTAAATGATGTCTAGATTCATTTAAATTTAGACAAATTTGTGACATCTATTTTGAGATGGAGGGAGTAAATTTTTTTTTTTTGAACTGGTAATATTTATTCTTTGATGATGTTCTATTTTTTAAGGTCCATCTATTTATGATCTCTATAATGCTTCACTCCATATCTAGGACTAATATTTATTATTTAGCCGTAACACATGCATTATTTTAATATGATACACCGAAAAAGATTAAATATAGATGCAGGAATACCCAGACTACGTACAATTTCTTTTTTTTCCCGAGTAGTATAGCAATATGCCCCGTTCAGTTTACATGTTCAAAAAACAAAAAGAAGGTAGACATGTATAGGAATATAAATTTTGTTAATGCCAAATGCTGATTATCAAAACAGTAAGAATAAAAAATAGATCGTTCGTTGTAAGCTGGACTGCTGGACTTTGTCGGTAAAAAAAAGATGCCTTTCTTCTTCCCATAGCTCTCAGTCTTACACGGTCACACTCAATGTCTAAAACAAAGCTCACAAATCCTCTTTCTATCTACTCTCGCTGCCGCTCCTCCCCTTGGCGGTCGACGAATCCATGCATCTAACTGCTTGGTAGCTAGCTGATTGGTAGCATTTGTATGCCTATAGCGCTGGTAGCCTGCTGCAACGTTGCTACCCAGCTCTCGCCGCCGGTAGCTGCCAATTTCGGGCGTTCGCTCTCCGCGATGCTCGGCAGCCTGCCCCCTTTGCCCCTTTCTATTCCTCCCCCGTCCTCCACAAATGAGCCAGTGGCCTACCGACTCCACTCCCCTCCCATCTAGAAGCGTGGCTGCGACTCTCCAGGCTCCAGTCGCATTCCGCCTGGGGCGCCGCTGCCCAGGCACGTGCGCGCTCGAGCAGCCTCGCCGACTCCCTCAGGTCTTCCTTGACCACCTCCTCCTCCGCCGTCGACCAACCGCCACACTCCCGGGAGGCCCACGACGACCATCTTGTCGTCTACCGATGTCGCCACGGCCGCACCCAAACTACGCTGCCCCGACCAGAGCCTCTGGTTTGATTGCATCGCATCCCCCAACGACCCACGACCGACGACGACAACCTGAGGCTCGAACCCCTGCTCCATGCCTCCTCTCCATGCCTACCCTCCAGTGATTCGATCTATGTTGGTTCATCGTCTCTAGAGAAGGTAAAATACTCCAACTTCTCTTTCTTCTTGTTCCCTCCGTTGAAAAATAATAGTCATGTTTGCTGATTGTACATGGTTGGCATCTAGACAAATTCAAGTCAACTAATATGGGTCGGAGGGGGTACAAAACTATAGATTCTTTTGTTAATTTAATTTGGAAATCAAAATATCTAGGAATCAGTGGACAACTTAGTCATTTATTATACGGAATCAAAATCTTCAGAATAAAGACGTTTACTGCGAAAAGATGTAGGCCTTCTTTGTTACTTTCTATTCGCTTTCTCTTTGTTGTAGAAGTCAGCTTCGATATGGTTCTCCTGGGGGATGTATACTGAATCAAAATCTTCAGAAAGTTACCAAGGTTTCTAACAGAAGATATAGAGCATCAAACCTCTATAGATTTATAGGCATCCGGAAAAGCGAGTTAATCTACCGGTTAGTAGATCATCTTACCTGGGACTGCAACTTGCTGGAATGGTACAAGGCGAATGATATTGGCTCCTCCAATAAGCCTGGAATAGCACTCCTAAGCCATACGTTCCTGAGAATCTATTTTTTTCTTTTAGCCAACCAAGAACCAGAAATTTAAGATGTATATGTTTACATGAACTTGTGTAAATTAATTTTTTTAGGGGAACTTGTGTAAATTAATTTACTCCTTGTGTTATTTTACTCTTCTTGAAAAAGGTTTAACGGGCAATGGTAAATCCATATGCATCCTCTCAGCTTCATGGACACCAAGGACATGGCTAACGGAGATGGCACCCCCGACAATGTCAAGAAAGCTTTGCCCCCAATTTGGTCAGAGGCGATTGACACTAAAACTCAATAGTGTGTGAAGCAGCTGATTGTGATGTGCTTATCATTGACTCCACCAGTTGTGGCTTTGCAGCAGGTATATTCATGGATGGCCAGCCCCCTGCTCTCCTTGATTTCACTCTTGGTATGATTTAAGAAATGTGTGTTTACTAACTGGGAGCTTGGCTTTCTTTCATGTTAAAATTGGATATCTTGATCTTTTAAACTTTAAGACAGCGCTTCCATTACAATCTTGAGGACAATAGCACCACATAGTAGGGCAACCATGAACCTGAAAATATGAGAACCAAAAGTTAGCTTTACAACTGACATAGGAATCCCTGACTTTATGATAATCAAAGACTATAACCCATGATTTATTCTTTGTTATTCAGTAAGAAAAGTCTTTGATTCAAGTTATTAACATCTTCAAAAGTCACGAGGTGCTATCATGGATCCGATCCACGGCCGTCCCCCCCAGAGGAGGATGAGGCGGATTTCGTCGAATGGTGGCTGAAGGTGTGCCAATCTACCCCGCGTGCCTTGCGCAAGGGAACCTCGTCGCTAGTCATGCTGACGACATGGTGGATTTGGAAGCAGCGCAACGCGGTCGTCTTCGATAACGTCTCTCCGAACCTAGGAGGGCTCCTGGACACGATTCGATCTGAGGCTCGATCTTGGGCTGACGCCGGAGCGAGGGGGCTACATGCCCTGATTCCAGCCACCTAGGTTTAGCGGGTTGAGTTGTACGGGGTGTCCGCTTGTAATAAGCGTGTAAATATTTGTACGAACTCTCTCTTTCCTATCAATGCATCGAAACGCAAGATTTGCGTTTTCACAAAAGAAAGTGAGCTTCTAAAATGTTTTCCAACGGTTCCTTGTCTGGAATTGTTACAAGAATTTTCATAATGGTCAAATTCCTTTTGTTCAATGACTGAGCAATTGCTTTTGTGACATAGGTAGATGACAGGAACATGTGACAGCTCCCTCGATGGCGACCTTTCAAGTGTGACACATTTAGCAAGTTAAATGTATATATATCAGTTCACATTCTGATATAATCCTCCTCCTCCCGCGTGACGCTAGCCAGGACACCCCCCTCCGGCGAGTTGGCTGTGTCGCGAGCCTCCCCGAGGGCCGAGTATCTAGCCAGGGAGAGTCGGCGGTGGTGCCGCGGGGGAAGAAATCTGTGCTGACGTAGAGAGCGTCCTTCCCAGCGAGAAGGACATCCGCTGCAGAGAAGGCTGTAACCATGACGGCGCTGCCAAAGCAAGCTTAGATATGGCTAGGCACCTTATGAACAGCTGAAATACAACAATTCTTAGATATAGCATTCTTACGTTGGAAGTAGGATCTGAATTTATGTAGCTTCACTTCTGCTTGTATTTGGTTGGTGGCAGCCATGTAACCAGTTCTAACATATGCTTGTCAGGTTTTCCGCTTCTACTGATCAAAATGCCATAGGAACTTCAAGATGAAGAGGAACCCTCGCAAGGTTAAGTGGATGAAAGCATTGAGCCACTTGCGTGGCAAAGACTTGACACAGGTAACAAACTTACTGTTTTTATAGCCTGGCAGAAGCGAGTAGAGAGCGTTGTGTGAGTCCTAATCCAATGATTGTTTGCATCAACCAAGACTCCACGTTTGAATTCGAGAGGAAGAGTTGCAGGCGGGATCGCTACGACCGTAACGTCACCGAGCAGACTCTGAAGGCCATCCTACTTATCACGAAGATTAGGCATGAACGACAGAAGAAACACATCACTGAAAGGCGGTCGCTGTTCTCCGACTCATTATATCTGATTACTCTTAGAATGGTTTCGGTGTCTAACATGCGCAGTTTTTCCCTCTAAACATAAAAAAGGCGGGTACATCAAAAAATCTTTTGTTGTTTAGCAGTTTTAGCAAGTTAGTTGATTTTATTTAGAATTCAGATTCGTAGCTCTATTTCGTATTCACTCGGATCAAATTTGATTTCTGGACTCCTCATTAACCCCCATATAATTTAATTTGCAGGCAATCAAATTGAGTATAGTAAATTTGTCCAGAGGCAGTCATATGGAAATCAATCTCTGATTAACTTTACACCCTTTGACTCCACAATGTTTAGTGATGGGTTTGGATGGACAAATAGATTTCTTGGCTCCGTGGCAACCAATCTATCTGACGTCGACATTTTGGATGATGGTATGGCATACTATGATGCAGTGGAAGATACTTTGTTGGACACACCATCAGAGAAAGGGTAGATCAACTTACCTTGTTGTTCCTGTATCAGGCGTAGATCGATGATGTTTCTGCCGCGAGGATGTCGGAGAGGGCGTCGTACAGGGAAGCGATGGCAATGACGTCGTCCAGGAACGCCGCAAGGGCACCGTCTTCCTGGCACCGAACGCGGGCAACCGCGTCGTCCAGTTCACGGCGAGGGCGCCAACCTAGAATTCGGCTTGGCGTCGTATAGGTCGTGGTGATGGCGTCGTCCAGGATCGCGGTGATGCCGAGCGGTGATGGCGAAATTGTTATGTGTGATCAGTTTCCTTGTTCGGCGATTTGTTTCCTTGTTTAGCGTTGTGTTTTTTTCCTTTGCTGAAACCAACGATGAGGTTAGAAGCGGGGCGCGGATGCGTACGGCCCGTGGGATAAGTTTTGTCCGACGTTGGTAATTGCTAAGCGCACCTGGGAGTCAGATCAAGCTAACCCCATGCGTTAGATGATCTTAAGTGGGCCTGATCATGTGATTGTGTTCTGTCCATTTGTGATTTCCGGGTACCTGAAGCGAAATTCGTGTTCGCTTCTTTATAAGTAGTAGAGATGAATTTCTCTAGAGGCAGCCATATGGAAATCAATCTTTGATTGACTTTACACCTTTGACTCCACAATGTTCAGTGATGGGTTTCGACGGCCAAATAGATTTCTTGGCTCCGTGGCAACCAATCTATCTGACATCGACATTTTGGATGATGGTATGGCATACTATGATGCAGTGAAAGATACTTTGTTGGACACATCTGTGAGATCCAGGCACATGGCTTAATAGGATTGATAGGATATCCATATCAACAAGTTGCAACTTCTTTTCCGGAAGCTTATTCGAAAAGAACTCTAAGGTTAAGCGTGTTTGGCCTAGAGCAATTCTAGGATGGGTGACCGACCGGGAAGTGGGTAACCGGGTGCGCACGAGTGAGGACTAAGTGCGCAGAAAAGACTAGTGTTGGTCTGTGGGGCCAGTCTAGATATCCTATTAAGCTGCCAGGAGTGACACCCCTCGGGCCCAGGAGTGGACGGGGTGTTACAACATCATCAGGGGAAGGGTAGATCAACTTACCTTGTTGTTCATGTATCAGGCGTAGATCGATGATGTTTCTACCGCGAGGATGTCGGAGAGGGCATCGTACAGGGAAGCGATGGCAACGACGCCGTCCAGGAATGCCGCAAGGCACCGTCCTCCTGGCACCGGACGCGGGCAACCACGTCATCTAGTTCATGGCGAGGGCGCTGACCTGGAATTCGGCTTGGCGTCGTACAGGTCGTGGTCATGGTGTCATCCAGGATCGCGGTGATGCCGAGTGGTGATGGCGAAATTGTTATGTGTGATCAGATTCCTTGTTCGGCGATTTGTTTCCTTGTTTAGTGTTGTGTTTTTTTCCTTTGATGGAACCAACGATGAGGTTTGAAGCGGGGCGCGGATGCGTACGGCACATGGGATAAGTTTTGTCCGACGCTGGTAATTGCTAAGCGCACCCGGGAGTCAGATCAAGCTAACCCTAGGCGTTAGATGATCTTAAGTGGGCCTTATCATGTGATTGTGTTCTGTCTATTTGTGATTTGCGGGGTACCTGAAGCGAAATTCTTGTTCGCTTCTTTATAAGTAGTAGAGATGAATTTCTCCAGAGGCAGCCATATGGAAATCAATCTCTGATGGACTTTACACCCTTTGACTCCACAATGTTCAGTGATGGGTTTCGACGGCCAAATAGATTTCTTGGCTCCGTGGCAACAAATCTATCTGACATCGACATTTTGGATGATGGTATGGCATACTATGATGCAGTGGAAGATACTTTGTTGGACACACCATCAGGGGAAGGGTAGATCAACTTACCTTGTTGTTCATGTATCAGGCGTAGATCGATGATGTTTCTACCACGAGGATGTCGGAGAGGGCGTCGTACAGGGAAGCGATGGCAACGACGCCATCCAGGAACGCCGCAAGGGCACTGTCTTCCTGGCACCGGACGCGGGCAACCGCGTCGTCTAGTTCACGACGAGGGCGACGACCTGGAATTCGGCTTGGCGTCGTACAGGTCGTGGTGATGGCGTCGTCCATGACCACAGTGATGCTGAGTGGTGATGGCGAAATTGTTATGTGTGATCAGTTTCCTTGTTCGGCGATTTGTTTCTTTGTTTAGCGTTGTGTTTTTTTTCCTTCGCTGGAACCAACGATGAGGTTGGAAGCGGGGCGCGGATGCGTACGGCGTGTGGGATAAGTTTTGTCCGACGCTGGTAATTGCTAAGCGCACTCGGGACTCAGATCAGGTTAACCCCAGGCGTTAGATGATCTTAAGTGGGCCTGATCGTGTAATTGTGTTCTGTCCATTTGTGATTTGCGGGGTACCTGAAGCGAAATTCTTGTTTGCTTTTTTATAAGTAGTAGAGATGAATTTCTCCGGAGGCAGCCATATGGAAATCAATCTCTGATTGACTTTACACCCTTTGACTCCACAATGTTCGGTGATGGGTTTCGACGGTCAAATAGATTTCTTGGCTCCGTGGCAACCAATCTATATGACATCGACATTTTGGATGATAGTATGGCATACTATGATGCAGTGGAAGATACTTTGTTGGACACACCATCAAGGGAAGGGTAGATCAACTTACCTTGTTGTTCATGTATCAGGCGTAGATCGATGATGTTTCTACCACGAGGATATCGGAGAGGGCGTCGTACAGGGAAGCGATGGCAACGACGCCGTCCAGGAACACCGCAAGGGCACCGTCTTCCTGGCACCGGACGCGGGCAACCGCGCCGTCTAGTTCACGGCGAGGGCGCCGACCTGGAATTCGGCTTGACGTCGTACAGGTCGTGGTGATGGCGTTGTCCAGGATCGCGGTGATGCCGAGCGGTGATGGCGAAATTGTTATGTGTGATCAGTTTCCTTGTTCGGCGATTTGTTTTCTGGTTTAGCGTTGTGTTTTTTTTCCTTTGCTAGAACCAACGATGAGGTTGGAAGCGGGGCGCGGATGCGTACGGCGCGTGGATAAGTTTTGTCAGACGCTGGTAATTGTTAACCGCACCCGGGAGTCAGATCAGGCTAACCCCAGGTGTTAGATGATCTCAAGTGGGCCTCATCGTGTGATTATGTTATGTCTATTTGTGATTTGCGGGGTATCTGAAACGAAATTCCTGTTCGCTTTTATAAGTAGTAGATTTTATAAGTAGTAGAGATAGAGATGGATTAGCGGACTGACAATTGAATAGCTTAAGCTTGGTCGGTTGTGGACCACTTGCCGTGCATGGTGCATGTGGTTTCCGATTTGTGAGACTGACATGTGGGCTATTCCGGGCATTTTACTGTCATTGTAGCCACACCACCCGAAAGACCCAGGCGCCACGCTCAGAAGGGAAAAAACGATCGCATCCCTCTTCTCATTGCTTCCTTCCTTCTAGGGTCTCTAGCAAGTGGCCAGCATTCGCCTCCCAGCGCCGTTGCTCCATCTCCTACCTCATTCTCCCCTGCTCCTCCCTCTTATCCCGTTGGGCGGTGCCCACCCTAGGAACCCGCACTCGAAGTGGAGTTGCCTCATCCTTGCCTCCTCCGAAGGGGAGGACATGCCAACATCACGAGCAGGGCGACGACGACGCGGACATGTCACGAGATTTTGCATCGTCTATGTCGAAGCCCGTTGAGCTACTCTCTCCTGTCCTTCCACATGTTCACGGCGTGGCCTCCCGCCTCATAGGTAAAGCTCATCTAGGCCATGACTCTTTATTTAATTAGGTAGAAAAGAGGACTATGCACGTAAATGTGTTTCTGCTTGCAAGAAGATGAATATGTGTGTCAAGATTCAGCCATAATCTGGTCCTCAAATCAAAAGTTAAAAGGATCTTTATTCTAGTGTCATGTACCTGGTGTTCCCACCATGGATCTACCATGTGTTTTTCTATAAAACCAGGCATATGCCTATTCTCTTCTCCGTCAGTAGCTGCCGGCAATTCAGCACACGATTTTCGGACCTCAAGGCCGTTGCAAAAACAAATTAGTCCTAGATTACTTATAGGAGCATTGTTGCTCACTGGTTCTTTTTAGAACTTACCCTCATAACCCGCTTCCTTTTCCCTCATCCTCTTCCTTTCTAGCTATAAAATTTGAACCGTGTATTTTTGTTGTTGCAATGGAAAGGGGTGGAAGCCGGGTTGGAAGAAACATCTAATATCTGAACTACTCAGGTTTGAACAGTCTGAATTAGGCGCGCTCTGAATCCACATCTCGATCGGTAGTTGTAGCTGTGTGACCTTGTGGTATGGATTTGCGGGTTGACAATTGAAAGTTTTAGTGTCCATTTCTAATTTGCATAGTATCGTAAGGAATCGAGGAGTATTTGGACCCTGAGCCAACTACTGAATCTGTAATGAACTAATCGGATTCCAAGTACAACTGCACAAAAGAGTGTGTTTACTACTCAGTCACCCTCCTCATAACAACCACCTGATACTAATGTTGGGGCAAACAACATAATTCAAGGCCAAAAAAGAAAAAAGAAAAAAAAAGAGAAAACAATGTTGACATCAGCGGTTTCGACGAAAACGGCGATGACTCACAACAGTTGCACCCTCCGGAGAATTTCCACCATACTCCTAACTCCAAAGCACCTCATACCAAGCAGCACATCCAAGAAGGGAAGCGACTACGACGCTGCTACCTGTACAGTTTCTAGGATTTCCCCCGGTACGTGCCCTAGGGTTTCTCTGGTACATTGGGGTATGGGTAAGAGGAACACCCAACGCCCTTTAGAAAGGATGGAGACACCTGTAGGCATCACCGCGTTGGTGCCGAGATGATATGGATTTCTCCTGACCCCAAAAACCACACCCTTGGACGCTCCGTATTGCTCCACCAATCTTGCCATCCACCAACACACACCACCACAATATTACAATCAACGCTGTCATCTCACTATGGCCCACGTTGTGAGGCAGGTAAAGCTGAGAAGAAGGAACTCTAGCGAGGATCGGCTGTATAGTAGCATGCGTGGTGAAACTAAATCCACCGTCCAAAGGCGATAGCCGATACAGTGTAGCAACAGGGACAAACCATGCCCTCACCAGCCCAGCCAAGCCCAAAAGGGCCCATAAATCCCCACCGCCGCACTACGGCAGGGGAGCCACCAACACCGCCATCCCTAGCACAATCCTCCTCTCCTCTATCTATCGGGGGCACCACCACTGCGCATGGGGAGGGGGAGGGGGGGTAGGGCCCAAATGGTCTAGGTATGTGGCTGGGAGGGCACTGTCGGCCGCACTCCAGCGACCGGCCAACCGCATAGACTATTGTTATTTCCCGCCGCCAAGCGGCTGCACCACCGCCGCCATGGCCACCCAAGGCTAGCCAGACCGACGCCAGGCTGAAAAACAACGCCACATGTCGCCAAGCGCTACACCGCCAATCCACACTCTTGGGGAAGGTCCGGCTGCCGCCGGCTCTGGCACCGCCAAGGCAACATCGGACAGCCCATCCTAGCGGTGGTAGAGAGGGGTAGGGATTGAGGGACTAGCGAGGCGCGGGGCTAGGGTTCCGTGGGGAAGAGACATGGAGAGAGGGGAGAGTGGCCTGAAGTTCTTATAGCATCCAAAAGAAATGGCCGCACTCAGTCACCCTCGTCTCCCGGCACTAGTAGAGAATGGGCCTTTAGTCCCGGCCTGTAAGGGGCTTTTGTCCCGGTTTTGGAACCGGACTGGCGAAGCGGGACCAAAGGCCCTTGCATTAGTACCGGCACGGTTACCAACCGGGACCAATGGGCATCCACGTGGACGCCGCTGCGCGCGCGGGGTACCCCCCATTAGTCCCGGTTCCTCTTACGGACTGGGACAAATTGTTTTTCTGCCACGGCAGCATTTTGCGCACTTTCTCTGCCGCGGCAGAGAATTTATTTTGTATTCTTTTATTTATTTCCTTTTTCATTTCAAAATAGTTTTCGAATATTTCTACGCTAGAACATACTGTACACGTTCGTGCATATATAAGATAACTTGTCTTACGATCGAGCATACCAATATATACACTTTTGATAGTTACATGGAGATCACAATTACCGGGACTAGAGCCCGTTTATTCGATTACACAACTGGGGATCATCGGTAGCGCCTATTCACACTAAATTCTCCAGCGTCATTGTAACATCCCAACATTTAGGACTAAACGAAGGGTAGATTTAGGATTTTATGCATCTGCATGCATGCATCTGAAAATCTGAGTAATTTTTTTTACAAATTAAAACCCTAGAGCGATCAAAGTCTCTCTTGCTTCGATGGATTAGAGATTAGCCATCTCAGTGAGTGCGAGAGATTTTGACATGACTTTTAGGTATTATCTGTGTTTTTGGAGGGGTAGAATTTGAAACTTACTTTGAATTTCCAAATTCAATTCATATTCGAATTTAGAAATTTAGGAATAACCATACTATAACTTAGTAAAAAGAAATGATTATAATAATAATATAAAATAATTCTTTATTAATAAGAAGACATGAAGTAGTACATTGTTCTTTTATAACAAAAGAATAAAAGTAAATTACAATTAAGTAATTAAACAAATAATTGAAAAGGACGTAAACAAGAGAATTCCTTATTACAAGAATACACCTATTACATTGTCTTTACAGTAAACAAATGAATAAATAAATATTACACAAGTAAGAATAAAAGAATATTTTTATTATATAAATAATATTACAGTGATTGTACAACTAAAAGTAAGTTTATAGAATTTACATCCTAAACTAAACCCTATATCTAATTTGGAGCTCTTCATCTTAGTGGGTTACTGCAAAACAAAACAGAAAGACAAACAATAATAAAAGGATAAAGGGTGTAGTGGTTTTGCTCTCAGAATGAACAGTGTAATGCACTATAATTATTTCATCATTGAGCTAAATCTTAAAGGAGCAAGTTTCACCAATTTAAGAATCTGTTCTTATCAGCTTGTATGCCCTAGTACAACATCACATGTAGGGGCAAATTTCACCATTTCCAATAAGAGGAATAGCCAAAATAGGATAATACCAAAGCAGCTGAAGCACATCCATAGCACCAAGTTTCCACATGTAGGAACTTGCACCTAGTGGGGCCCAGATGGAAGCAGCATACACATCCATGCAAAAGGATGAGTTGTCATCCTAGAAACAACCCAGCAGGCTCATAAAAGAAAGCACAGTAGTAGCAGCTTTAGCTAGCTACTCCACTCTCCACACAGCCAAGACGCTCGTCACAGCCATCTCAAAAATCACCCAGCCTCATCAGTTATCCTTCACATTTGCCAAACCAGACCACCATCTCATATTGCCAAGGACACCTCCCGTTCTTCCCATTGGAGCAGAAGTAGAACAAGCAGCCTCAAGATATGACAGACAAGTAGAATAAGAAAGAGCTTAACAACAGATCAAGGTGAAGGAGCTATGGCCAAGTCAGAGTACAATATCAGTTCAAGCTATAACAACAAATCCTGAGCAAGAAGTTGATATTTCCAAACCAAGCCTAGCCTCTATTCTTGTTTTATTTCATCATCTAGGTCAAGGGATTATAAAGGGTGAAAATAACATATGTTCTTGTCAGACTAGCCCAACTGGCAGCAGAATATAGCAATAGTGAGCTCTCAGCTTAGTGTAGAAGTGCTACACTAGTTCATCCTAGAGCTGTTAAGGGCCAACAAAGTATCTGCACTTAGCAGGAATCTTTGCCTCAACCTGTTGCATCCTTGGCCTAGGGCAAATTCTTAAAGAAGCAGATCATGCTACCCAGCTACTGCTATGCACACTCCAGGTATGGAGGCACAACAACAGCAGCAATGTCAGCATACACCAACAATAATAACAGAATTAGGCACTTGACCTATCTATCATAAACCAAGAAAACTCTTAAAGACAAATAGAAGCTAATGTGACCTAGGAATTAGCCACTGTGCACACTCCAGTGAGGCACCACAGTAGCCGATTCATATGTGGTAAAAGACCACCATGTTCACCTAACTATAAGATCCACCTAGTCCACATGATGCAAGCAACCAAACTAGAGAACAAATCATTTTCCTAGTTCATAAACTAGGAATCATTCTAAAGAGATACAAATATATTCCATAGGGGGTTATGATCATTCCTGGACCATAGGTTCAGATTACCATGTATATCTCACCTAGAAGATTAAATCCATGATTTATCATCTGCAAATCATCAGTAGTTAAATCGAATCATCTTCCTAGAAAGATCTTACTAGGAATCATCTAAACATTTATTGTCATGTTGACAGCAAGTATACATAGCATCCCAATCTTACTTTCCAATTTATACCAAGTTATATTTAAATTATTTTCCTAGACGGTTGTCCATGAATCATTTATTTTTAAGCATCATCACTCCACCTATATCAACTATCACTTAAATATCACTTATTTAACCACAACCTGCAGTAAAGGCAGTTGCTGAATCAAACATGCAAGTACCATAGTATAACAACATAAATAGAGGTACTTCCAACATCATCTCCCTAGCCTGTAAAAGCTAGGAGTTACATAAAACCTTGCTGACTTATTGACAGAACATATATATAACAACACCTCAACTTTAGGTGTAAGAGATATCAAATGAGATCATCTCAATTTTAGCCATCTTAATCTCCCAGCACAACTTTAAATTATTACCAGGCTTGTATCACTGGTAAAATAGACAAGGCAAGTCCACTACTATCTCAGCTACTCTAAATTAGTGTAGCCAAGGTCCCAAGTTAAATATTAGAACCTAAAATCGACTGTCCGCTCGCAATTACAATGCTTTAACATGGTCATTAACTATTCTTCATCAATGAATCTGACAATAATAAGTTGTAGTCTATAATCTAGTTAGGCTCAAAACTGAGAATTAGAACAATGTTAGTAGCCACACCAAGATCATCACGCAATCATTAGAGAGCCACTGCTAGAACAAATTAGGGGAACCCCTGAATAGGGATTAACACAGGGAGATGAAGAGAGGCAAGAGAGTACCAGTGGATGTGTACCTCATGCCCGGGGAGCAACTATCGCGGCGTGGAGAGGTAGGGCCCACGCGACCACGACGGCATGCACACGAGGAGGACTTCCCGTTCTCATCGCAACCAGCACAGTGGCTGTGGCACGTGGAGCGCCACCGCGCTGCACTGCACCGAGCCGCACCACCACCACGGTGCCAGCATCCAAACGCCACGCCAAACCACCGGGGTTGCGGTTGGACCTTGCCGTCCCGCCGACGTAAAAGGTAGGGTTAGGATTTGGAGTTGGTGGTGAGCACGTAGTGGCGAGGTAATCAAATCGAATTGGGTAGATAGGGAGAGCTCGATGAGGCACATCAATTGGAACCAATGGCGCCGGCCAGAGTGGACAGAGTTCACCGAAATCAAGGTGAGGAAGGAGGAGCCATGGCGTCGTCAAAGTGAGGTCGAGAGTAGAGAGAGGGGTGCGAATACGGCCAAGTGAGGAGTGGATTGTGGGGTTGGGATCGGGTTAGCCCAACCTAATTGGGCCTTAACGGGCCGGGGAGAGGTATTGTGGACTGGGCTGGCTCACATGCCAAGCCTAGTTAAAAAAAGGGGGAGAAATTAAAAATAGATTATTAAAAATTAAATTAAATTACCACAATGCCTTGTGAACACTTTCAGCCCTAGAAAAATATAAAAAGTATCCTAAAAATATATATATAATATATCAAAAAGACCACAAAAATAATATCTACCTAAGAAACATATAACCTTACCTGTTTAAGTTACATAAAATACAAATAAATATTAAGGACACTAAAACTCTAATTGAAAGTTAATAAAATAAGAAGAAGACCTAAAAATGAATAAAAATCATATTTGCATACAAAAAGAAATCCACTATTTTTTTTAAAATACTAGCTATATTTTTTACAAATAAAACTTGAAACTAATATCTAAGAACATTTAATCCTTTGTGGATTTTTATAAAAATAAGTGCACTTCTTAAAAACAAATAAAAACCATTTTTAAGAACTTAAATAATTATATTTTATTAGAAAAATACCAAATATATTATTCCAAGGGTTTTTAAGATTTCAAGGAAATAAGCCCTTATCTATTATATAAAATACCTATTTTATAAATTCCTTAGAAACATTTCTTAAGTAAGAAATAATCACAATTCTATGTAAATCCTTAACTCTTCTATGTTTAAATACTACTTCCAAAACCATAACTTGAATCTATAATGAAACTTAAGTGTAAGCAATTAACTCTATAAAACTCTTGTAAAACCATAAATCTAAATTAAATCAACAATTTTATATAAATTCTAAGCATAATTCACTTATGATAATAGTGAATGTTCTTTATCTATTAACATCCCTAACATGATTTTAAAACCCTAACACATTAATGAAATCATCTAAATTTGCTTTCTTTAACAAGTCAAATCAAGTTCATACTAACCAATCCCATTTAAACTCATCATTCACTTACACTAGAAGTAAATGATCCCATACTCTTAAACAATATGTCTTAAACTATTATCATAGTTAAATTTTGTCCAATATACCATAAACTAAGAATATAATAAATCAAGATCATTTGAATCTTATCAAAAACCATAACTTTAGCCCTATCAATCTTTGGAATTGATCCACTTAAAATAAATAATAATTTTCATCAACTATTATTATTTTTGCCAATTCAAAAGAAACACTATGTTATTTCTTTTAAGTCATAACAACTTTAAACATGGTCCTTGTTATAATTACAAGATACCACTCAACCTAAATCTTGTATTATGATTTTACTTCACCTTTTATGTCTTATAAGTTAATGTTAACATCCTTGCAATTTTACTCTTTTGTGAAGTAAACTTGAAGATAAATCAAATCTTAAATAAATCATCTAAATCCAACTCACTTATAATGTTAGGAATACTTTGGGGTTTTTAAACACATGCATCTCATTACTTATGCATATCAACATATTGCTTCTTTGAACATTGTCCTTACCGGGCAATGATGGTATTTTGTAGAACCTGAGGTCCAGGGTTAAGTCGAGACATTCAACTACAATACTTTGCTATAACAAGGCAAGTTCACACTTTCTCATGTCCTTTGGTTATTTTCTATCAAATGCATGTAACTCAAATGTTGTCAGAAAACACTATTTTCATAATAATATGATTATGGATTATTTACCAAATGGTAATAATCTACTGATACAGTTCCAGTGGTAAAGGAACATAATATCTTAGACTTAACAACCAATGTCGCCAGTGATTCTAGCACCATATATCACGCGTTAACTATAAGATCTATAATGGCTCTGGGGAAGTCGTCTGGATCTTCTCCCTTTCATATGCTGATGGACAACTTTTATCGGACCCGTGATCCTACATCTAGTCACGTGCAAGGGTGGGAACCTTCAATTCCCCAATATTAGAGACTATTGCTCTCTTCAGGAGTGTAAACCGGCTTAGCCGTTGTCCTGAGCTAGCAAAAGGGTGAGTATACGGGGTCACGGGGAAGGGAAGTACTGGCTTGGATCATCTAACTAGGCCCCACATCACGGAATTGTGGACAGGAATAAGCTGCCTGGTTGTGCAACAAGGATTTGATATCTTATGGGTAAAGTAGCGCACCTCTGCAGAGTGTAAGAAATGTGACATGTTACTCCCTGTTCCGGGAATGAGCTACGAACGCTGTAGGAAAGGAACTCCATGAAGTTCTGGTCAACCTGTGAAGACCGACGGACATAGTTTTTCAGAATAAAAGCAACCTTTGAAGAAATGTTTACGAAAACTTGCATAGCCTACGACCTATGGTCTGTGGCTGTAGTTAGTGCATCAAACACTCTTTTTAGTGAACTTGCTGAGTACGCTCGTACTCAACCATACCTTCTTAACCCTTGCTAGATTCTAAAGACATTGACGACCAAGAAGATGAAACACTATATTCAGCTGAAGACCAAACAAAATTTTGTTATGAGGAGCTAGCATTATCCGGAAGCATCGAAGGAAACAACTATGAAAACAAGTATGGAAAATAGGCCGAAGAGTCTTAAGCATAGATATAGTTAGTTAAGTCTAGTAGTTTAGATCTTTATCCTCTATCTACTAATCTCGTATAAATCTTAAGGTGTAATTTGCTTCTTTATATTCTTCTCAAGTTATTATAGTATAGCTTTGCATCATCGAGATTCCTCTATGGACCTAGGAGGATCTCAGAGTCGTCGTGTAATTTCTGGTTGTAATAATAATTATGTATGCTTGTGGACCCGCTTTGTTTCTGTTGTACCACTATGACAATGTAATATTTGCAAAAATTCTTTATTGTGATGCATTTTAGGAAATAATAATAAGTTACAACTTAGTAGGACTAGTTATAATTACTTATCCAAAGTGCGGAATGGCATCTCGGTATAAATTCCAGAATGCTCAAGTGCTAAACAATACTTTAGATGACTATGGAGGCGAATGGACACATGTTTTGCGACAACTTCTACATAGTTTGGATTGCGAATCTCGACTTCCCATCAAGGTTTACAGTGACTATGATGGACAGGTGTTAGCCAAGCACCATGAAGTGCTTATGCACCCAAAAAGTTGGGGATAACTGGAGAAGTGCTATCCGGGGAGGCAAGATGTATGGAGGTGGCGTATCAAATTACAATAACGGAAGCAATAACCATGCTCTAAAAGCAGAAAGTCAAGGAGATGTAAGGTAGTACTCATACCATTATACTTCATAATTCATTAAGTTTGGAGTCTACGTTAGATCATTCTGTTCTTTTGCGGATTGAATCTACTTTAGATACCGAATACATGAACCATTATAGGTCACTACTCAATACCTATCATAAAAACCTATGAAGTTCTAATCCAGGAGTGGATACTGTCCTTGAGGATTTCACTCATCCTGTAAGGGAAATTGGATGTATAAGGGAATTAGATGAAGAAGTTAGACATCCTAAACCAGCCTTTTCAAAGAATGCTTTTGAGGAGTCTGAGTTTAATGATCCATAGTCCGAAACCTATGCTTATTATTAGCACGAACCTTAGAAATTTGAAGATATAGGAGCCAAATATGGAGTAGAATTTTACACCAGAACCAGGGAGGATTGATGGCTCAGTATCGGCGCCAGGGAAATGCTGGTGCGATGTTGATGTAGAGCTCGTTGGGAACCCCAAGAGGAAGGTATGATGAGCACAACATCAAGTTTCCCTCAGTTATGAAATCAAGATTTAATCGAACCAGTAGGAGCAAGGAAACACCCCAAAGGTGTTGCTAGCTGAGCCTTCGCAGGGCGCACTACCGCTGCTAGTAGTAACGTGGCGACCTGCACAACACAACCACAGAACTTTGTCCCCAACTTGTGATGAGGTTGTCAATCTCACCGTGTTTTGCAGAAAACAAAGGATTAAACGTATCGAATGGAAAGAAGTAGTAGTTTGCAGAAAGTAAACACAAAGCAGTAAACAGTTTGTAGATTGAATGTAAAAGACAAGGACCGGGATCCATAGTTCACTAGAGGTGGCTCTCCTTAAGATAGATAACATGCTGGGTGAGAAAATTACAGCGGGGCAATTGACAAACACCGAGAAAGCAATACATGCATATACTAATCATCTTGACTCCTTTGAGACTTGATTGGGCATTACAACATTATACATAGACCGCCATCCAACTGCATCTATGACTAATAATCCACCTTCAGGTTATCATCCGAACCCCCTCCAGTATTAAGTTGCAAGCAACAGATTATTGCTTTACAAACTACGTGTAAAGTAAACAATACGATTGTTCTATGAACAAAGGATTGTTGTTTTCTCCCTAGTAGCAACAACACATCTAGTACCTTAGAGATTTCTGTCACTTCCCAAGATTACCAGAGGCATGAACCCACTATCGAGCATAAATACTAACTCTTGGAGTTGCTAGCATCTACTTGGCCAAGATAGCTACTAACAACAGAAAGCATGCAAGATCACAAATAACAAAGACATGATAGAATCAATAATCAATCTGAAATAGCATCTCAATATCCATCGGATCCCCGCAAACACAACATGCAGAATTACAAATAGATGATCTTGATCATGAACGGAGCTCACAAGATCTAAACATGAAAGCACAAAGGAGGAGAACCAGCCATATAGCTACTACATGGATCCGTAGTCCAAGGATGAACTATTCACGCATCACACCGGAGGCTTGCATGGTGATGAAGAAGGCCTCCAGGGTGAATTCCCCTCTCCGGCAGGGTGCCGGGAAGAGCTTCAGATCCCTCCCGATCTAGGGATGGAGATGATGGTGGCTACAGACTCTTTCGTGGATTTTTGATCGGGCCCTTAGGGTTTTCGTCTCGAGGGCATATTATAGGCGGAAAGAGAGGCCGAGGGGGTGCTGGGGTCGGCCAGACCATCCCCTGGCACGGGCCAGGCCTGGCCGCGCTTCCAGGTAGTGTGGCTGGCTGATGTCTACGCACTTCTATTCTTGTAGACAGTTGTTGGGCCTCCAAGTGCAGAGGTTTGTAGAACAGCAGCAAGTTTTCCCTTAAGTGGATTATCCAAGGTTTATCGAACTCAGGGAGGAAGTGGTCAAAGGTATTCCCTCTCAAACAACCCTGCAATCAAGATACAAGAAGCCTCTTGTGTCCCCAACACACCCAATACACTTGTCAGGTGTATAGGTGCACTAGTTCGGCGAAGAGATAGTGAAATACAAGTGGTATGGATAATTATAAGTGGTAATGGTGATAGAAGATAACTTGAAGGCGTGGAAGAGACTAAAAGCAAACTTAAATAAAGATGGAAGCAAGCAAGCATGTAACAGATCTAGTAGCAAACGGTGTTTCAATGCTTAGAAACAAGGCCTAGGGATCATACTTTCACTAGTGAACACTCTCATATAAATATATTCTCTTCATGATACTACTCTTAACTACTCTCCGGTTGGACACTCTAATCGATGGTAGGGCTATAACAGCACACCTCAAAGTAAGTCTTTCCCATCTAGAAAACCCCACACTGTCACCTTGAGCTCTAGATGGTTCAAACAAACACCACAATTTCATAAAGACATCCAACTCCAAATATAACTCATAACAAGTATTTGTAATCTCTAGCCTAAGTGCCACCATGGTGTGCATGCTGTCACTTTCACACACATGGGGAGACCAGAGATCTATTAAAGCACTTGAGTAGCAAGGTATATCCATAGATTACAAGCTCATGATCACAATATGATCATGCATAGAGAGAGAGATGAACACATAGCTACCGGTAGAACCCTTAGCCTCGAGAGAGAACTACTCCCTCCTCATCATGGGAATCAACAATGGTGATGGAGATGGTGGTGGAGATCGATGGAGATGGCTCCGGGGGCACTTCCCCGTCCCGGCAGGGTGCCAGAATAAAGACTTTCTGTCCCCCGAATCTCTCCTTCGGTGGCGGTGGCGCTGCGGAACTTTTCGTGGCTGGAGGCAGGATGATCTAGGGTTTTGGCTTCGGGAGGCTTCTTATAAGCCAGAGGGAAAGGTCGGTGGGCGGCTAGGGGGCCCACACCATGCCCCGGCGTGGCCTAGGTGGACCCGCGCCTAGAGGTGGTGTGGCCACCCTATGGCCCCTCTCCGACTCTCCTTCTGGCTCCGTGAGTCTTCCTGGAAAATAGTAACTTTGGCTTTTGTCCCGCCCAATTCCGAGAATATTCATTTTCTGACTTCCTGGAACCAAAAACAGCAGAAAACTGGCAACTGGCACTGTGGCATCTTGTTAATAGGTTAGTCCAAGAAATCATATGAAAAGTACTCCAAAGTTGGAACAAAACACAAGAAAGAATATAAAACCAAGCATGGAACATCAAAAAATTTAGATACATTTGCAATGTATCACCGACCCTCAGCCCTTCTCCGTCTCGTATTCTGGCATCTGATGACTTTCGAAAAATAGGCACTTTGGCTTTTGTCCCATCAAATTCCGAGAATATTTATTTTCTGACTTTCCTGGAACGAAAAACAACAGAAAACAAGCAGCTGGCACTGTGGCTCTTGTTAATAGGTTAGTCCAAGAAATCATATAATACAAGAAAGTGGATAAAACCAAGCATGGAGCATAAAAAATTATAGATACATTTACAATGTATCAAGGATCCAGTATCCTGTGATTCTGGTATGGAAGTAGAAACCAGTTACAATACCAGGGAACCCTATGGTCCATATGGGGGTTGTACCAACCCTATATACCCGGAAGAGTGCAATGGTAGTTGTTACACCACTATGAATTATTGGATCAAGGGAAAGACAAAGAACATATCTTACTTCGAAAGTGCATTCGAAGGTGGACAGTTGAAATCCACAGGAGATCACGCATTTTCTTGTCATTTTTCAATGACTAACCTCAATCTAAGTACTTCTAATCAAGAGTACGCACCCTCTGGATGTTTATATGCTCGAGAAGACATTTGTCGGACTTCACGTCATCATGATGGAATTCAAAGAAGTACTAATAAGGGGAGAAAAGTAAGAAGAAAGAATCTATAGAAGTAGAGAGCTTGAATAAGGTGCATATTTGGAAATGCCTATTGTAGTGTTTTAGAGGCTAGTCATAATAGGTGAGAATATGCTCACATGGGAAAGTAAGGTCTAGCAATATATAGGTATTGTACTAGGTGAGAGTCAAGCTGTAGTGGTGAGGATTGTTTGGAATAGCTTATAAAACCCATGTATAATACATGGTATATGTTTGGTTGTTATTTGGATTTGGTTCTTGATTTCCTTGTGTGACTAGCACTTTGCATAGAGTTGAGCTCAAAAAACATATGCATGATGTAAGTATGAGTATTCACTTTATGTAACAGGACTAGAGGGGTATGGATACGGGAGTATAAGCTGGGTCTGAAGGACGGTGTTTGGAGCAAGAAGCTAAGCAGAAGGAAGGCAATAAGGATGTAACCATGACTGGATCACCATCAACTTGTCCATTGATGTAGGAAACTTTCATGCAATACATGCAAATACTGCAAGAGTACCAGAATAAGTTCATGGAGGAGGTACTTAAACGAGTTGGATCCGGAAAAGAAAACAAAGATACAAGAGTAAGCCTTTCTGATTTCCGAAATACCAACCCAATTCCTTTTGCATCAGCATTAGAACCTATGGACGTGGAGGATTGGTCGATGTCTACAAGTGCACAGATCGTTTGTAGCTAGTTTCGAAGTATAGATATCGATCCCACAGGGAGCCCAAAGGTAAGTGTTTATGAGTGAAGTCTCTGTCACACCCAAAATTGGCACAGGTCTTCAAGTGAATTGACTGCAAGTGTTGAAATAAGAATGGAGTTTTGATTAAACAGGGTGTATTTAAATAAAACTAAAATATAAACTTCAGAAATAAAAAGCATAAGGCGCGGGGAGATTTAGTTCATGGTGATAGTGACTGTTCCAGGTGGACGAATGATAAATGTAACAATTATAATCTTATAAGTATATGTGTAGGCGAGCAACCCATAATTAGCCAGAACTCCTCTTGGTAGATTTCATCCCAACTTCAATAATCCTACTAGTCCGTTACCAAAACCATGGTCAGACACTAGACGATTAAGACCCTTCAGGTCGCTTAGCGATTAAGCTCCTTGGATCGGACTAATGCAATAAGCACGGTGGTTCCTCGTCATCCTCGAGTGTACTAGTTTTCCATTGATATCCCCGTGTCACTCGGGGGTCACCGGGCTGCTAGCGAACATGATCCTATCCATGTAGAACAAAGTATCATGTTGTCTGGGCCCTTAATTGGACAACAAGCATTAGGCATCCCACAGATAGTCAAGCACACGTAATATAGTAATTAGAATAAATCACAAACTAATGGAAAATATATAGAGGCACATCACATCTCAACAATCCCTTACATCTCCCACGCCCAAGGAATTTACTCACACATGAGAGAAGAAAGCATCATCAATATAATTAAATAAAGGGAGTTCTTCTCGATATTACCGTGGAGATCCACAATAAGAATAGAAAAGTAATCCAACACAATTCAAGATGGGAAGAAACAATATCAAACCCTAGTCTTGCAAGATGAAGATATGTCTCTCTCTCTCTCTCAAGTACAAGTAATGGCTATGGGGGTGTATTGGCTAGGAGGTCGAAGATCTTGGAGCAAGATGGAGAACGTCTTCCCCTTCTTCTCCGGATCTCTTCTTTCTCCCTTCTAGATGGGATGGTGGCTGCTGTGTTGTGTTTTTTTCCTCGGTACCTTCATGGAAGTTGTCCCTTTTGACAAGATGGAGGTGGCGGCAGCTATACGGTGGGAACTATATGGCTGGAAAAATTGTTCCCGTCGTATAGTTGCTCGTTAAAGCTTCTGCGCGCTTCCCTCGATTGCTTCCAAAGAGACACTTGCTTGTTTTCGCCTGAATATTGTGTTTCTCTAGTTAAAACATTATGTTGACGTTCGGAACTTGAAACACACATTAAAAATCAAGTTTTCTTTGCTACCGAAGTATTAGCTTTAGGTAAAGCTAGAAACGATCAAATCCGAGAGAAAACCATCAATAAAAACCATAAAAAATGTGTCGAATCTCACAACTATCATTGGCTGATGGATATAGAGAGGAAGCTGAAAATAGTTGGATGCAATGATGATGAGAAGTTGCATTATGCAACATTTCTTCTATCAGGACCAGCCGCAAATTGGTAGGAGAATCAATTAGCTATACACTCACCAGAAGAGGTACTCACCTGGGAAGAGTTCAAGCAGAAGTTTCGTTAGTACCATGTTCTAGAGAGTATTATGGAGTTTAAGAGAAGAGAATTTGAGGACTTAAGACAAAACAATGCAATAGCGATAAATTAAATTAGGGAGTTTAGTCAGTTATCTCGTTATGCTATTGATGAGGTAACCACGGAGGAGAAGCGCAAGAAAAGGTTCTTGAGGGGACTAAACCCTTGCATGAAGATGAAGTTACGAGTGGCTACAACACTACGTTTTCAAGAGTTGGTTGATGCAGCAATTACTTTTGAGGATGATTATAAGATGGTACTACAAGAGAGGAAGAAAATAGCCAAGAAAAGAGCTAAGATTGAACCTAAGAAGTTCCAGGCAAATGAGCCAAGGATCAACCTAGATTTCAAACCTAGCATTCTATCTATAGGAAATGGTTCAAATCAGAGTGCTCGAAAACATAAGAAAAGAACTCTATGTGGAAATTGTGGAATTCCGGGACATATCAAGAGGGACTGTAAAAGGTCCAAGGTCGTTTGTTATACTTGTGGACAAGATGGGCACATGAGACATCTTTGCCCTCACAAGCAAGTACTTGATGATGGAGAACCAATATTAAGAGGTAGAAACTCTGGAAGAAACAACAACTGAAAGGAAGGAAGGTCATTCGGAAGATCACATCATCACACGATGGAACAAGTGAATTACTCCTAGCAATCCATAATAGGTATGTTTGGTATTAGTAGCTCTTCTTTAGTAATACTGTCCAATGGTAAAATCCATCTCATGGAGCATTATGGTGCAGTCTAAACCTTAATATTATCCACAGTTGAATCAACAGGTAGAGTAAACTCAAGGAATACAGAATCCATTAAAAACAGCACGCGAGAAGAAAGGATACTAGGAGAAAGGAAGAAAACTCCAAGATGAATCTATTCGACACTCTTCAGGATCAGAAATCACAAACTTCGAGACGAAGTTTAATTTAAGGAGGGAAGACTGTAACATCCCAGCATTTAGGACTAAACGAAGCGTAGATTTAGGATTTTGTGCATCTGCAAGCATGCATCTGAAAATCTGAGTAATTTGTTTTCCAAATTAAAACCCTAGAGCGATCAGAGTCTCTCTTGCTTCGATGGATTAGAGATTAGCCATCTCAGTTAGTGTAGGAGATTTTGACATGACCTTTAGGTATTATTAGTGTTTTTGGAGGGGTAGAATTTGAAACTTACTTATAATTTCCAAATTCAATTCATATTTGAATTTAGAAATTTAGGAATAACCATACTATAACTTAGTAAAAAGAATGATTATAATAATAATATAAAATAATTATTTATTAATAAGAAGACATGAAGTAGTACATTGTTCTTTTATAACAAAAGAATAAAAGTAAATTACAATTAAGTAATTAAACAAATAATAGAAAAGGAAGTAAACAAGAGAATTCTTTATTACAAGAATACACCTATTACATTGTCTTTACAGTAAACAAATGAATAAATAAATATTACACAAGTAAGAATAAAAGAATATTTTTATTATATAAATAATATTACAATGATTGTACAACTGAAAGTAAGTTTACAGAATTTACATCCTAAATTAAACCCTATATCCATTTGGATCTCTTCATCTTAGTGGGTTCCTGCAAAAAAAACAGAAAGACAAACAATAATAAAAGGATAAAGGGGGTTAGTGTTGTGGGTTTTCTCTTAGAATGAACAGTGTAATGCACTGTAATTATTTTATCACTGAGCTAAATCTTAAAGGGGCAAGTTTCACCAATTTAAGAATCTGTTCTTATTAGCTTGTATGCCTTAATACAACATCACAGGTAGGGGCAAATATCACCATTTCCAATACGAGGAATAGCCAAAATAGGATAATACCAAAGCAGATGAAGCGCATCCACAGCACCAAGTTTCCACATGTGAGAACTTGCACCCAGTGGGGCCCAGATGGAAGCAACATGCACATCCATGCAAAAGTATGAGTTGTCATCCCAGCAATAGTCCAGCAGGCTCATAAAAGAAAGCATAGTAGTAGCAGCTTCATCTAGCTACTCCACTCTCCACACAGCCAAGAAGCTCGTCACATCCATCTCAAAAATCACCCAGCCTCATCACTTATCCTTCACATTTGCCAAACCAGACAACCATCTCATATTACCATGAACACCTCCTGTTCTTCCCAATGGAGCAGAAGTAGATCAAGCCTCAAGATATGAGAGGCAAGAATAATAAGCAAGAGCTTAACAATAGATCAAGGTGAAGGAGCTATGGCCAAGTCAGAGCACAATATTAGTACAAGTTGTAAAAACAAATCCTGAGCAATAGGTTGATATTTCCAAACCAAGCCTAGCCGCTATTCTTATTTTATTTCATCATCTTGGTCAAGGGATTATAAAGGGTGAAAATAACATATGTTCTTGTTAGACTAGCCCAACTGGCAGAAGATCATAGCAATAGGGAGCTCTCAGCTTAGTGTAGAAGTGTTACACTAGTTCATCCTAGAGTTGTTAAGGGCCAACAAAGTATTTGCTCTTAGCAGGAATCTTTGCCTCAGCCTGTTGCATCCTTGGCCTAGGGAAAATTCTTAAACCAGCAGATCATACTACCCAGCCACTGTTGTGCACACTCCAGGTATGGAGGCACCACAGCAGCAGCAAGGGCATTAGATGATACCTTCGATCCGGATTACGGATATAGTATAGCTTATTTTCCCTAGTAGACCTAGGTTACTGATACATTGCAAATATATCCATAATTTTTGATGTTCCATGCTTGGTTTTATCTACTTTCTTATGTTTTTTCCACACTTTGGAGTACTTTTCATATGATTTCTTGGACTAACCTATTAACAAGAGCCATAGTGTCAGCTGCCTGTTTTCTGCTATTTTTGGTTTCAGGAAGTCCGAAAATGAATATTCTTGGAATTGGACGGGACAAAATCCAAAGTCACTATTTTACCGGGAGACATCTGGAGCCAGAATACGAGACGGAGAGAGGTTGGGGCCTAGCCACACCACCTGGCCGTGCGGCCAAGCCTGGCCCACGCCAGGGGGTGGTCTGGCCGCCCCAAGCACCCCCTCGGCCTCTCCTTCCGCCTATATATTGCCTCTGATACGGAAACCCTAAGGACCCAATCAAAAATCCAGGAAAGAGTCTGTAGCCACCGTCATCTCCATCCCTAGATCGGGAGGGATCTGAAGCTCTTCCCGGCACCCTGCCGGAGAGGGGAATTCACCCTAGAGGCCTTCTTCATCATCATGCAAGCCTCCGGTGTGATGCGTGAGTAGTTCATCTCTGGACTACGGGTCCATGTAGTAGCTAGATGGCTGGTTCTCCTCCTTTGTGCTTTCATGTCTAGATCTTCTGAGCTCCGTTCATGATCAAGATCATCTATTTGTAATTCTACATGTTGTGTTTGCGGGGATCCGATGGATATTGAGATGCTATTTCAGATTGATTATTGATTCTATCATGTCTTTGTTATTTGTGATCTTGCATGCTTTCCATTGTTAGTAGCTATCTTGGCCAAGTAGATGCTAGCAACTCCAAGAGTTAGTATTTATGCTCGATAGTGGGTTCATGCCTCTGGTAATCTGGTGAAGTGACAGAAATCTCTAAGGTACTATATGTGTTGTTGCTACTAGGGAGAAAACAACAATCCTTTGTTCATAGAACAATCATATTGTTTACTTTACACGCAATTCGTAATGCAATAATCTGTTGCTTGCAACTTAATACTGGAGGGGGTTCGGATGATAACCTAAAGGTGGATTATTAGTCATAGATGCACTTGGATGATGGTCTATGTATAATGTTGTAATGCCCAATCGAATCTCAGAGGAGTCAAGATGATTAGTATTTGCTTGTATGATTTCTCGATGTTTGTCAATTGCCCCAGTGTAATTTTTTTTACCCAGCATGTTATCTATCTTAAGGAGAGCCACCTCTAGTGAACTATGGACCCCGGTCCTTTCTTTTACTATCAATCTACAATCAACTGTTTACTGCTTTGTGTTTACTTTCTGCAAACTTTTACTTCCTTCCATTCGATACGGTTAATCCTTTGTTTTCAGCAAAACCGGTGAGATTGACAACCTCATCGCAAGTTGGGGACAGAGTTCTGTGGTTGTGTTGTGTAGGTCTCCGCGTTGCTGCTGGCACCGGTAGTGCGCCCTACCAAATTTCAGCTAGCTTCACCTTTGGGGTGTTTCCTTGCTCCTACTGGATTGATAACCTTGGTTTCACAACTGAGGGAAACTTACTGCTGTGCTCATCATACCTTCCTCTTGGGGTTCCCCAACGAGCTCGTTAGTACACGAGTCAGCAAGTATTTTTCTGGCGCCGTTGCCAGGGAGTCAAGGACATCTTCACAAGGGGAGTCCCTCATAACCAATCTCTTTACTTTGTTATTTTTGTTTTGCTTAGTTTACTTTTGCTTTGTTTGCTTGCTTTGTTATCAAAAACACAAAAAAATTAGTTCTACAAGTTTGCTTTCTTTATCAAAAACACAAAAAATGACTACTCTTGAAAACACTAACTTGTGTGACTTCACTAGCACCAACAACAATGATTTTATGAGCACACCTATTGCTCCACGTGTGCCAGAAGCTACTTTCTTTGAAATTAAACCTGCTTTACTCAATCTTGTTATGAGAGAACAATTTTCTGGTATTGGTAATGAAGATGATGCTGCCCATCTAAATAACTTTGTTGAACTTTGTGAGATGCAAAAGCATAGGGATATAGATGGTGATATTATTAAGCTTAAATTGTTTCCTTTCTCTTTGAGAGGAAAAGCTAAAGAGTGATTGAATTCCTTAACTAGGAATAATATTGATTCTTGGACTAAATGCAAAGATGCTTTCATTGGAAAATACTATCCTCCTGCTAAGATTATATCTATGAGAAGTGAAATAATGAAGTTTAAACAATCTGATAATGAACATGTTGCTCAAGCTTGGGAAAGAATGAAATCATTGGTTAAGAATTGTCCCACTCATGGATTGACTACTTGGATGATCATCCGAACTTTTTATGCAGGATTGAACTATTCTTCAAGGAACCTATTGGATTCTACTGTTGGAGGCACCTTTATGACCATTACTTTGGGTGTTACAACAAAGCTTCTGGATAATATGATGGTTAACTATTCTGAATGGCATATTAAGAGAGCTCCACAAGGTAAGAAGGTAAATTCTGTTGAGGAAACCTCCTCCTTGAGTGATAAGATTGATGCTATTATGTCTATGCTTGTTAATGGGAAATCCCATATTGATCCAAATAATGTTCCCTTAGCCTCTTTGGTTGCTCAAGTTGATGTGAACTTTATAAGAAATAATAATTTTAAGAACAATGCCTACAGGAATAATTTTGGTAACAACAATTATAAGCCATATCCTCCCAGCAATGGTAATGCTTATGGAAGTTCCTACAACAATAATAGGAGTGCTCCCTCTGAACTCGAAGTTATGCTTAAAGACTTTATTAGTAAACAAATTGCTTTCAATAAAACTATTGAAGAAAAACTCTCTAATGCTGAAAGAAATATAGCATCTTTGGCTGAAGCTCAATCTTCTTTGAAAAAAATGGCTGCTAAACCTGAAACTAATGATAATCCCTTTGTAGCTACTAATGCTATACAAGTAAGAATTCATGAAAATGTTAGACTATTAGCTGAATTACATGCTAACTGGGAAAGAGAAGATGAAATTGCTAGAAACATTAGTATTTCTACTATCACTACCACTAGTGTTGAGGCTAGTAACAGTTCTACTACTTTAGATGATAAATTTGGTTTTGATCTTGATCGTTGCAATATCTCTGAAGTTATTAAGTTCCTACAAAAGCTTGCTAAAAGTCCTAATGCTAGTGCTATGAACATGGCCTTTACAAAACACATTATTGATGTTCTAATAAAGATTAAAGAAGAAAAGATGAAACATAAAGCTTCTATACCTATAAAACAAGAAGATGGTTGAGAACCCATCATTAATATGAAAGTGAATTATTTTGATTTCAAAGCTTTATGTGATCTTGATAGTAGTGTTTCTATTATGCCTAGAAGGATTTATGATATGCTTGATTTGCCACCACTTGACGATTGTTATTTGAATGTCCCACTTGATGATAATGCTAAAAATAAACTCGGGGGGAGTGTTAGATGTTCTTATTATGGTTAACAATGCCTATGTCCCCGTTGATTTCTATGTTTTGGATGTTGAATGCAATGATTCTTGTCCGATTACTTTGGGAAGATCTTTTCTTAGAACTGTTGGTGCCATTATTGATATGAAAGAAGGCACCATTAAATATCAACTCCCACTCAAGAAAGGTATAGAACACTTCCCTAAGAAGAGATTGAAGATTTCTTTTGCCTCTCCTATGAAAACAAAATTTTCTCTTAATGCTTCTTCATTTGAGAACACTTAATTATTTTCTTGCATCTTATGTCTAACTTAAAGGCGTTAAAAAAAGTACTTATTGGGAGATAACCCAAAAGTTTTAGATGAGTCTTGGAAGTTATTACTTCAGTAATAACCGCTCCTTATCCTTTTTATTTGCTTTTTGTGCCAAGAGTAACCTCTAATGAGAGAGAAGTAATGATTGGCAAAGTTGCTGTCCCGAAACAGATTTCTGTGCTTCACCGTAAAAATTCCTGTAAAATATCTATGCGTCCTTTTGAGGCGTGAATTTTTGTGATTCTGCCCTAGGTTGTTATCTAACTTTCGTTAGTTCAACACTTTTTGATTTGAGCAACAGAAGGTCTTCGAAAAAATTCGTCTTTACCTGCTGGTCTATTTTGATAGATTTCTGCTATTTTCTGCATTTGCTTCTTGTTGGTTCCTTTTTGAGTTCTTTTGGGGAATTGAGATTTTTGAGGGAAGTGCTACAGTAGATAGTGTTTTAATGGAAGTATATTGGTGTTAGAACTGAACCTAAAGACTTATTATCTTGAGTGCACTAATGTTGCTAATAAAGATTGTGTGAAGTTTTGTATGAAGGAAAATTTCCAGGTGTATGGAAGGAATGATTAATGAGATGAAGGATGTAGTAAAGATCAAGCTTGGGGATGCCACGCATGTCACCCCAAGAAATATCCAAGAAGTACAAGCGTCAAAGCTTGGGGATGCCCAAGGCATCCCCCTCTTCATCAAAAAAATTCCCAGGTTTCTTCCCAACGCTTCATTTTTATTGTTTCATGCACAGTTGTGTTGTTCTTGGAGCGTCTTATTTTTCATTTTTGTTTTCATTTTCCGTTTGATTTTTTTTGCTTAGTTTGCTGAATAAATTGGTTGGACCCCCTCTTTCATACATTGGTTTTCAAATAGTTTGGTTTGGTTTGGAAAAGAGTAGGAAAGTTCATGCTTAAGTGGTAAAGAGAGCTTGTTTTTGACTATGGCCGATGCTTTATCATGCCATGCTTGATATTGATTTGGCTTTATGCTTAGTATTCTTTGCTGTAGCATGACTTGTTATAAATAATTGAGATTGATTATTGTGCCTTGGATGAATCATGCGTTGTTTTAGCACATTAAAGCATAGTATTGTGGTATTCTCCTTTGATGCTTTATTTGGGTTGACTTGGCACATGCTCACACCATGTTATGACTATCCAAAGTCACCATAGCCTTGATGATCCTTTAGTTTTCAACTTGTAGTATCACTTTATGCTTTGATCAATGATGGTTTATCGCTCTGCATGATTATGGCCATTATTGCTCTCTTAGTTTGTCGCTCCCAGTCTTTTGCTAGCCTTCGTAACCAAGTATGAGTTCCACTCATGCATCCAACTCCCTAAACCAAGTTATTCCAAAGAGTCCACCATACCTACCTATTAGCATATGCTATTCCAAGTATATTCATGTTTTTGTTTACCTTCCAAATTAAACTTGTTATGAGAAAACTAATGATTAAAGCTCTCACGAACTCGATGGCACACTTTACTTTTATTGCCCTTAATAAACTTGAACCATTGTGTCGTCTGTGTTGTATATGCTTGCACTTATTTTGGGGGGATTAGCAGAACCATGTTGTCATGGGGAACGCTTTCAACATTGCACAGGTACTTTGTACCTAGTTGATATCATGCTCTTTTGTATATGGATGTCGTCGGTGTGAAATAAAAGGAGAGCTTGTAAGTCCATGGAGTTATGTATATGTGTTAGAGAAACGCCTGGGCCACTGGTCTAATCCATGCTGACATGGTGGAAACCTGCAGCGTAACCATAATGAGCTGTCTATGAAGCATTCTTCTTATAAAAAAAGAGAGTCCTATATTGAGAAAAAAGAGAAAATTAAAAAAAAAGATTATGAAAAGAGGAAAGATAGAAAAAAGCACCATATTCCCATGGTAAATAAGAAGATTGCTGAGATGCTCATTGTCTTCTTGCCTTGTCATTTTGATATGGGGATTCTTCCGTATCATCGGGAAAGGGGTACCCCGTTGGCGGTTCTCTATGATACACATGTACTTACGATGACAAGAACTTACCGGTGACTAAACTTGAGTAGCATGAGGAGCGGCCCTCGTATTCAAGGGACATGAGATTTCTAACTTATACTTCGTCAAGCATGTACACCATAGTTTGTTCACTTTAACCTTAATCACTTCAAGATGCTTATGATAGGGGCAATGAGAGCTGAAAGCTATTAAGTACCATAATTTTTGGAAGCTCTTTATGAAACTTGAATCTCTGCTTCCTTCTATGAAGGCCTTTCTTCCACCATTATATTGAGTCTCCACCTTCTATCTTTATGCACCTACTTTGAGAGCATAGTTACCATTCTTAGTTCTATGTGCATTGTCCCAAGACTTGTTGATTGATGCATAACTTGATATTGCTTGTTCTTAAACTACTTGTATCTAGTCACTCTTATGAACTTTGAAGGTGTCCTATGCATTTATGTTTGCTACTCTATGAGGGACAAGCTGAATGCCACTATGCTATGTTTTCTTTATGTGAAACAAACAAACGTCTTGCAAAGCATTGTTATTGGTGAATCTTTTGTTTGTGCCTTTTCATGTTGCAACATAGTTTCTTTGTCTTATTGCTAGAAATTTGTCTTTCATGTTATGATTGAAGTACTATGATCCCAGCTTTGAATGTTTTACAAATACTTTGATCAAGTTTATGATGGTGCATGTCACCTAAAAAATTATTCTTTCTTTTTATCACTTACCTACTCGAGGATGAGCAGGAGTTAAGCTTGGGGATGTTGATACATTGCAAATATATCCATAATTTTGATGTTCCATGCTTGGTTTTATCTACTTTCTTATGTTTTGTCCACACTTTGGAGTACTTTTCATATGATTTCTTGGACTAACCTATTAACAAGAGCCATAGTGCCAGCTGCCTGTTTTCTGCTATTTTTAGTTTCAGGAAGTCAGAAAATGAATATTCTCGAAATTGGTCGGGACAAAAGCCAAAGTCACTATTTTACCGGGAGACATCTAGAGCCAGAATACGAGACAGAGAGGGGCTGGGGCCTGGCCGCGCGGCCAGGCCTAGCCCGCGCCAGGGAGTGGTCTGGCCGCCCCCAGGCACCCCCTCGGCCTCTCCTTCCGCCTATATATTGCCTCTGATATGGAAACCCTAAGGACCCGATCAAAAATCCACGAAAGAGTCTGTAGCCGCCGTCATCTCCATCCCTAGATCAGGAGGGACCTGAAGCTCTTCACGGCACCCTGCCAGAGAGGGAATTCATCCTGGAGGCCTTCTTCATCATCATGCAAGCCTCCGATGTCATGCGTGAGTAGTTCATCTCTCGACTACGGGTCCATGTAGTAGCTAGATGGATGGTTCTCCTCCTTTGTGCTTTCATGTATAGATCTTGTGAGCTCCATTCATGATCAACATCATCTATTTGTAATTCTGCATGTTGTGTTTGCGGGGATCTGATGGATATTGAGATGCTATTTCAGATTGATTATTGATTCTATCAAGTCTTTGTTATTTGTGATCTTGCATGCTTTCCGTTGTTAGTAGCTATCTTGGCCAAGTAGATGCTAGCAACTCCAAGAGTTAGTATTTATGCTCGATAGTGGGTTCATGCCTCTGGTAATCAGGGGAAGTGACAGAAATCTCTAAGGTACTAGATGTGCTGTTGCTACTAGGGAGAAAACAACAATCCTTTGTTCATAGAACAATCGTATTGTTTACTTTACACGCAATTCGTAATGCAATAATTTGTTGCTTGCAACTTAATACTAGAGGGGGTTCGGATGATAACCTGAAGGTGGATTATTAGTCATAGATGTAGTTGGATGACGGTCTATGTATAATGTTGTAATGCCCAATCAAATCTCAAAGGAGTCAAGATGATTAGTATTTTCTTGTATGCTTTCTCGATGTTTGTCAATTGCCCTGATGTAATTTGTTCACCCAGCATATTATCTATCTTAAGGAGAGCTACCTCTAGTGAACTATGGACCCCGGTCCTTTCTGTTACTATCAATCTACAATCAACTTTTTATTGCTTTGTGTTTACTTTCTGCAAACTTTTACTTCCTTCCATTCGATACGTTTAATCCTTTGTTTTCAGCAAAACCGGTGAGATTGACAACCTCATCGCAAGTTGGGAACAGAGTTCTGTGGTTGTGTTGTGCAGGTCTCCGTGTTGCTATTGGCACCGGTAGTGCGCCCTACCAAAGTTCAGCTAGCTTCACCTTTGGGGTGTTTCCTTGCTCCTACTGGATTGATAACCTTGGTTTCATAATTGAGGGAAACTTGATGTTGTGCTCATCATACCTTCCTCTTGGGGTTCCCCAACGAGCTCGTTAGTACACGAGTCAACAGTTACCGAATCCTCGGGAAGCCAATGCATAGTGAAGTTACTTTGACGGACCTTCGGGAGTTTTAAAATTTCTTTTGTGTTTTTACCGGACCAATGATGTGCAAAACATCTGATGGAAATAAAAGATAGAAATAAAGTATGTGTGTACTTATTAGAGCAAGATGAATTATATGTGGGCAGTGCATCCATAATTGCTATTGCCTCCGCAACCGCTTATAGGAATAACCTAATAGTCTCATCCATAGAAGAAAGAGAACTAATGATATGCATAATGATGTAACCGTTAATCCCAAGCAAATCCCTCACATACAGCCGTACTCCCCTTTTGTCACTGGGGTTCCCAACCTGCAGATCAGTCATCACTCATACTCCCTATACCTGGCTCAACCCTCAGGGTCTTGGGTACCTAACAAGTCCTTGGATTGAGGCAAGAGATGATACAATAATCAGCATGTCATACAAACTAATACACGATCCCATCTATGATAAATCACATGCACAATTGCTACATGGCTAGGCCGAAGCCCTTAGCCCAAGGAAAATTACTCACACATAGAGATGAGATCAACAATCACAAACATTGTAATGAAAATCATAAGATTGATAGCAATAGTCTGACAATGTTGCTAATCGGAGAAGATATCTACTATTACAAGTGGTGGAGTATGGCTATGGAGATGGAGAAGGGTTTGGAGATCTAGAGGAGGCCGGTGATCTGTGGCAGAGACTTTTTGCGAGGTCTGGCTTCTTTGAGGGCTTTTTTCTAGTCGCTTGAGGCTTCTTTATATAGGGGTCCCTTCACGAAAGTTGTTCTATTTGACCTAACGGTGGCGGCGCCAACTATATGACCGGAACTATACGGCTGGCTCCGGTCGTATAGTTGGTCGTTAAAGCGTCTGCCTCTGTTGTACGGCTCCTGGTTTCTTCTGGTTGTTGGAAATTTCGTATCTTTGACTTTAATATAGTGATTCCCTCCTTTAAACGACATTATCTACGAAGGAAAAATATAAAAGAAAGGATTGCATGCCCCTTTGAATATTAGCATTAGTGGCAGGGTTTAGAGAGATATTTTATCAAGAATATGATTAATATCCAGTTTAAATGTGGACATAGATGGCTATATTTCAGATCCATCAACCTCCCCAAGCTTAAACTTGATAGTCCCGAGCAAGAAAACCAAAATCAAAAGGGAACTCAACATTTACACTGAAATAACGAGATGGTGATCTTACTCATGATTAGTAGTCTCATGTTTCCTCCACTTCATAAATCTGAAAAACTTCAGCATGGATAGAGTAATGGCAAGAATATCATACGTGTTTCATGCATCCTTATAGTATAGAAAAATTATTGTAAACATGGATGATTCAAATGAGTAAACTTTATTCCATGTCAAGTAATTAACTCATAAGCTTGACTTTGAATAGTAAAGTATAATCATGTAAATTAAGAGTGTGAGAGTTGTCATGAAAAGCATATACACTAGAGTATATCAATTCTCCCACATCAATAAATCAAGACTTTTCAGGCACTACTTTTCTATTCATTGTCCTTCAAGAATTTCGGTTTTTAAGTAACTAAGAGCATGCCAAAAAAATTATTAGTTTATCGGGTTGTGATGGACACTCATGGCATCACTAAGGTTTTTGTTCCTTTTGCATAATGATTTCTCATATTAGCCAGAGGAGTGATTCCATCATGATTACAGCTACCCGGGAGTGCCAAGAATCTTACCCACTATAGCATTACTGCTACAAGTGTTTAATCAACTCATAGCCGGAATCTAGGGGTTTCCTCCATGAAGATCGTTTGTAGGCTAGCGGAGTTGTTGGCATCCCATGAAGTTTGACATGCATAAAACTATATCATTCTTATGATTAACAAGTTAAAGTTTGGCATGCTCACAAAAACTGCTAAACATTAATTCAATCGAACAAATCCTTTCAAAGAGAGCTATCAAGTCAATCAACATTTTTAGTGGTGTTGAGTGTCTCTAGAAATAAGCCTTCAAGACTAAACACTACAACACCCAAGCCTTAAATTGTGAGACTTTTCTTATTACGATTGTTTAGCAATTTTAGGCAAGACTTGGTTAATTACGAGAGCTGGAACAAAACGTACCCAATTAAATACCCATGAAAACGAAAATCTTACGACGATACAAAGACTCACTCCACCAATATAATATCTCAACATTTACTAATAACTAGCATGGGTTTCTCAAACTTCAAAAGTGGGGGGTCATAAGGCATACCTCTCATGTTTGGTTCCACTTCTCTCTTCCCTTTTTATTTGTTTCTTAGAAACTTGAAGTCAACCACTCGCCTGCAAATATATGAAGACCTCGAGGCGGAAAGAAAAGAAAGAGGGAAAATAAGGAAAAATGGAGAAATCTTTTTGTGGTTTTTAGGAGAGGAACTTTTAAAGAATAGAAAATTGGCGGCAAAGCTCGGCTAGAAAATTTCGAAATAAAACTAGAAAGAACTAAAGATAAAGTGTTGGGGAAACCAACACGAGTGCTTATAAACTCAAATAAAACACAACCTCTAAATAAAAGCAAATAAACGCCAAATAAAGATACACGAGGAAACTTCCCCAAGATTAGGCTTTTGCAAGCCCTTCAAATCATTGTGGTGGTGGGAAAAAGTCATTACTCCAGTTCGCAAAATGAGTTGAGAGGTTACTTGTTGATTCTCGGAGTTTCAAAGAGAGGCTATGCATCCTCTCCACAGTCCTTCCAAGTCCTTGGAAATGTTGGTATGTGGCGAACCGGGTTTGTGGCTGCTCCTCTTGATAAGGAACTTATTGCTCCTCCTCTTGGTCCTCATCCTCCTCCGGAATCTCTTCCTCGGGTTGGTGTTTCTCAACCTACGAATCATATAGCAAACGTCCTTCCTCGATAGAGAAAAGACCATTAGGCATAAGAGCGGGGTAGATACGCCCAGCTCCAGCAATATGTAGGTAATAAGCACCACCTCTCCTAGTGAGCATTCCACAGGCTCTAAAGGTGGAGAAACCAACACGTGTCTCACCTAGTACAGGTTGCAACTCACCTAGGTCGATGCCTAGGGCTGTGGCAAGCATGGTGATGAAGCCTCCACCAGTGATTGGTCCTTGGCTTTGGGAGGCTTGGTGCTCCAGGTAGCACACAAGGATGGCGCCCAAGTTGAGTGACAAGCCGCAGTTGATGTAAGCAGCCTTTGCAAGGACTAGGATGTCCTCCTCGTTGAGTCTCGTGAACTCATTACGTGCCTGGAAGGTGTTAGCAATAACATAGAACAAATAGTGAATTGCAGGATGTTGAATATTCGTCCCCTTGTTTATTCTAGTAGTGAAACTCATTCCATTATAGTATTGTTTAGGGGTAGGTTCTAAGTCAGTAAAGGATGTGCGTAAAGCATGAATATCATTATTTGGCAAATTAAAACATGTGCACCCTTCATCTAATGTTAAGGTTTAGTTGTTGTTCATCAGACGGAAAGAAATAGTATCCTCTCCTTGCCATTGTTTAACGGTGCTTTGCAACGAACTAAGAAATTCAATGGTTAAGCGGCGATAAGTAGGTACATCATTGTACACAAAGTTTTGAAGGCTAGCTCTATTGCAAAGTAAATTGAAGTCATCAGAAATACCGAGTTGGTTCAATATGATGGGGCAAGCCCACTTGGTGGCCTTCACTTCGCAGTTCTTGATCTTGTTGAAGCGATCACGATGGGCCTCATCCCAGAACCGTATCCCCATGCGTTCTCGAGCGGCAGCCTAAGAAGTGCTAGCGGTGGCACGAGCATGAGTTTGGCTCCTGGTGTTCATCATCTAAAACATTGAAGAAAGGCAAAAATAATTTTTTTGATCCAACAATAGTAAGTGCATCATATTCCTCATCATAGCACACTAAAGAATTCTCCTCAAAATAGTAATCTAGGCAAGAAAATCATGGCAATTGGTTCAGTAGGTCTCACCCTAGATTGACAATGACAATAGATCAAAGATGAATTTGCAAAAAGTAATTGGAGGATCGGAGGAGAAACATACCCTCTTGTGTGCAAGGAATCGAATGAAATTGAGTAGAGATGGAGATCTCTTGAGGTTTTGAGAGTGTTTGGAGGTAGAAGAAAGAAAAAGGATTGGAGTTTTGGAGTTGGGAGTATCTTCCCATGAGATTTTATGGTCGGACGCAACTATACGGGCAAAACTATACGGTCAGAACAATGTGTTCCGGCTGTATAGTTGGCCTTTTGTCAAAAATTTAGGGTTTCCTCCTGGCGGTGCAGCTATACGGATGCAACTATACGGGCGGAACAAAAATGTTCCGACTGTATAGTTGGTCGTTAAATTGTCTAACCCTGCGAAAGAAAATTTGCAAAGGCATCGATATTTATACGACCGGAACTATACGGCTGGAATTTTTATTCCCGTCATATAGTTGGTCGTTAAACTCTCAGTACATATGAAAAGAAATTGTACAGAGGCATTGATATCTATACGACCGGAACTATACGGCCGGAATTTTTATTCTCGCTGTATAGTTGGTCGTTAAACTCTCAGTACATATTGCAGAATTTTTTTTGATGGCAAAGACATCTATACGGCTAGAACTATACGGCTGGAATTTTTATTCCCGCTATATAGTTGGTCGTTAAACTCTCTATGTGCATCAAAAAAAATTTGTTTCTTTGAAAACTATTTCTTTTCCTGTAACTTAGTGATATACCTTGTTTTTGACAAAAAATTGACAGTAAATATTGTCGACCAACAATAGCATGAATAAAGCAGAATTTCAAGTACTACCGAACTTATTTTCTTCAAATGGAGTTTTCTAGCACTCTTTATTAAACATTAACTTAAACTAAAACTACAAAACTTAACTCAAACATTTATTTCACATGGGTTGCCTCCCATGGAGCGCTCATTTATGGTCAATAGCTTGACCTTGATGATACTCACTTGGGCCAGATGAGTCTAACACCCACTCCAAAGTAATTGGCCTTCAAAGTGATGGCCTCCTTTTCATCATGCTTGGCTTTCTTCTTCCTGGGGAAATGAAAAACAAAGGATCACGTGAAGGCAATTGTAGCTTCACGTTCCCTTCATGCAGATTAATCAAAGCCTTAATAGTTCTTAAGAAAGGACAACCTAATATAATAGGAACAGTAGCATCTTCAAGCATGTCAACAATAACAAAGTCAATGAGAGCGGGACAGCCTTTAATGTATACTAAAGTATTCTCCTTAATCCCTACAACTTGTTTGTAGGTAGAATCTGCTAGATGCAATTTTAACTCAATAATTTCAAAGGAGCCAAGATTTAACTTGTTAAAAAGACTCTTTGGAATTGTTGAGACGCTTGCACCTAGATCACAAAGTGCAGCTATCTCGCTGGTTCCAATTTTAATCTTTATAGTAGGCTCAAATATGTCATCTAGTTTAACAGGTAATTTTTTAGAAATTTGCCTGTATTCTTCTTCAAGCTCACATACCTTTATTGCTACTGGATTGACAAAGTGTTGGTACATAGCTTCCTCACTACCTTCACTTACCGGAATCTTGACGTTGATCCTTTTTACGAGATCTTCAACGGTGTAACTTGGTGAAGGAGCATTACTATAGTCAAGTTCTTCATGATGGGTTCGTAGCATGGAAAACAAAAAAATTCTACCGCAAGAACGAACAAAACCCAGATCTAATCTAGATAAAAGCCAAGATCTAATCTATTAGACATGTGCAACGAGATAGATCTGTACTAACCCTTGTAGATCCGAAAACCTTGTGCGAGATCGGATCTCGTGGTTGATGTAGACGATCACTTGCCGATCTCAAGATCGAGTGGACGATCCTTCCGGCGCCGCGTTCCGGCAGCACTTCCGCAATCGGTCACACATGCAGAGTCGATCCAGACCTTCCTCTCCACGTTCCAGCGAGCAGCGGAGGTAGTAGATCTCTCCACGGAATCCCAGCAGCACGACGGCGTGGTGGTGGTGGTGGAGTAGAGAATTCTGCAGGGCTTCGCCTAAGCCAGAGCAGAGTGAAGGAGGAGGAGAGAGGCGGCTAGGGCAAGGAGTGGAGGGGCAAGGGGGTGGCGCCTCCACCCCTCTATTTATAGATGGAGGGGTGGCGCCTAGGGTTCCCACCCCTAGGGCCACCTCTAGGGCCGGCACACAAGGAGGGGTTGGGGGAAGTTTCCTCCCCCCAAGATTCCCCTTTTCCTTTCTTGGTTTTCAAGTAAACTCCATAGAAATTTCTAGAACCTTCCGAAACATTCCGAAACCTTCTAGAATCTCCATATAAACACTCCGGGACATTTCCGAACCTAGAAAATGATCTCCATTATATGAATCTTATTCTTCGAACAATTCCAGATCTCCTCGTGATGTCTCAGATCCAATTCGAGACTCCGAACAACATTCGGTCTCCAACGCACATTCCATATCTACCTAAACAGCATCGAACCTTAAGTGTGTCACCCTACGGTTCGTGAATATGCAGACATGATGGAGACACCTCTCCGATCAATAACCATCAGCGGGATCTGGAGATCCATAACGGCTCCCACATACTCAACGCTGACTTCATGATCGATAGAACCATTAACATATGAAACCAATTCCCTTTGTCACGCGATACTCTACTTATCCGAGGTTTGATCGTTGGTATCTCCATACCTAGTTCTTCCTCGTTACTGATAAGTACTCTTTACTCGTTCCATGATATGTCATCCCTTGTGACCTAGTCACATGCTTGCAAGCTAACTAGATGACATTCCACCAAGAGGGCCCAGAGCATATCTATCCGTCATATGGATGGACAAATCCCAATCTTGGTCCATGCGCTTCAACATATACTTTCAGAATACCCAATGACACCTTTATAACCACCCAGTTATGAAGCGGTGTTTGATGTCATCAAAGTACCCATCCGGTGATGGTGATTAACATAACCTCATGGTCGAAGGATTAGGTTACTATGCATTTGAAAGCTTGTAGCAATACGAACTTAATGACTTGATCTTATGCTACACTTACTATGGGTGTGTGTCCATCACATCATTCTCCAAATGATATAACCTTGTTATTAATGACATCCAATGTCCATGATCAGGAGACCATGATCATCAATTAATCAACAAGCTAGTTCAACAAGAGGCTTACTAGGGACTCTTTTACGTTTACAAAACACACATGTATTAGTGTTTCCTTATAATACAATTATAGCATGGGATGTAAACATTCATCATAAACACAAAGATATAATAATAACCAATTTTATTATTGCCTCTTGGGCATATCTCCAACACTTCAGGCTCCTCCCTTTGGATCCTCATCATTTTAAGTTCTTCAACAGGATTGGGCTCAGCTTTACCTAAAAATTTAGCTAGAATGAGAGTTTGACTCTCGGTTATCTTACCTAGTTATGCCTCAATGATCCTTGTTATTTCTTGAAGGGCCTGCAAATCATTTCTCAAACTAACAGCTTGGTTAGATAATTTACCAAGCATAGCATCATGGTTCTCCGTAATTTTAACAAGAATATTATTTTGGTCATTTTGTGAGTCTAGAAAGACATAAGTGTTTCTTGGAGACTACCATTACTAGTTCCCATATTATTATTAGAGTTACCTATAGGATTAGCATAATGTTTCTGAAAGTTAGGATTGTAACTCTTCTTCCAAGCAGGGTTATAATCATTACGAGATACGAAGTCTATTTCTTCAATATTTGTTGTAGGGGTGGCTCTTACCTGAGTTTCCTTACCTTTTATGGCTAGTATGAGCTCATCCAACTTGGCATTCAGTTCTTCGTTCTCTTGTGGTGAGATAGAGTTCACCTTCTTTCTATTTGATCTTTCCACATGCCATTGGGCATGGTTGTTTTGCATATTTTCTAGCAGCTGCTTTGCTTCAGTAATATGTTTACCAATAAATGTTCCTCCAGTTGTAGTATCAAGCATAGACTTAGATACAGGATTAAGAGAATTGTAAAATAAATGGAGGATTAACCAATCTTCCATCCCATGACTAGGACAGTTTCTTAGTAATTCTTTCATCCTCTCCCATGCAAGCGCTAGTGGCTCACGCTCTTCCTGTCTAAAGCCAGTAATATTAGATCGAAGTTGCATAGTCTTTGCAGGTGGGAAAATTTTAGTCATAAATAAAGAAGGTCATCCCACCCATGATGTTATAGTATTTTTAGGCAAAGATAGCAACCATTCTTTTGCTCTTCCTCTTAGAGAGAAAGGAAATATACATAATTTGACCGCATCAGGGCCAACGCCTTTTATACGCATCATGTCACATATTTCAGTGAAAGTATTCAAGTGCATACCTGCATCTTCAATAGCGGAGCCTCCAAATTGATTCTGTTGAACCAAACTTAAGTAATGGGGCTTAATTTCATAGTCATCAGCAGCGATTGCTGGTTGAGTAATAGGAGTATGCAAATAATCATTGTTGGGAGTAGCAAACTCCCCAAGCTTCTTTTCACCCATACTTCCTATGTTTTGGGGTTTTCTTAAACAAAGAATTATAATAGTAAAAGAAAGAATTTAAAGGCTAACTATTTTTTTTGGTTTATCAGATAAAGACTAAAAGCAAACTAACAAAATTAAAAACAAGAATTAAAACTAGCAAGGTTCCTAATAACCTCACTAGGGTAGCTATTGCTTCCCCGGCAACAGCGCCAAAAAAGGGTTGATACCTTCAATCCGGATTACGAATGTAGTATAGCTTCTTTTTCCCTAGTAGACCTAGTTTATAGAATCCTCCGGAAGCGAATGCGTAGTGAAGTTACTTTAATGGACCTTCAGGAGTTTTAGAATTCCTTTTGTGTTTTTACCAGACCAATAGCTTGCATCTTTTTGTTGTTGTTGATGATGTGGAGAGAGGGCCTAAGGCGTTTGGTTTCACCTATAGCTGTGCAAAACATCTGATGGAAATAATAGATAGAAATAAAGTATGCGTGTACTTATTAGAGCAAGATGAATTATATGTGGGCAGTGCATCCATAATTGCTATTGCCTCCGCAACATCTTATAGCAATAACCTACTAGTCTCATCCATAGAAGAAAGAGAACTAATGATATGCATAGTGATGTCACCGTTAATCTCAAGCAAATCCCTCACATACAGCCATACTACCCCTTCTGTCACTAGGGTTCCCAACCTGTAGATCAGTCATCACTCATACTCCCTATACCTGGCTCAACCCTCAGTGTCTTGGGTACCTAACAAGTCCTTGGATTGAGGCAAGAGTGGATACAATAATATCATGTCATACAAACTAATACATGATCCCATCTATGAAAAATCACATACACAATTGCTACATGGCTAGGCCGAAGCCCTTAGCCCAAGGAAAATTACTCACACATAGAGATGAGATCAACAATCACAAACATTGTAATGAAAATCATAAGATTTTTTTTTGAGGAACTACAACAGGTGAGGCTCCTACTGCTCTTAAATTAAAACAATAAAGAAGTTACAACATATTTACAAAGGGTAAGGAGTTTCCTCCCCCCTCAAAGAATCAACTAAGAGACTCTCAACTCACTTACAAAATTTTTTAGTTGATCACTGAGATCAGGCTTCAACCTAGCCCCTAAGAGGTCTATGTCGGAAGAGAATTGAACCAGCCAGCAAGGAATATTGGGATTTACACTATCAAAGTACTTTCTGTTACGTTGCTTCCAAAAATTCCATGCACCGAGAATAACACATTCAAAAAATAGTGGTCTCTGCCACATCCTCTGCGCACTATGAAGCCTTGAGCTTAGATTCAAATCCATGTCCCATGAGATACCCAAAAGTGCCCAACAGTCACGGCTGAAATGATAGGAGAAAAAGAGATGATCACTTGTTTCCCTATGCTGTTGACAAATGACACAGCTGACATCTGCTATCGGGCAATGCCTGCGCTGGAGCATATCTCTAGTGTTTATTTTATCCATGACTAGTAACCACGCAAACACCTTATGTTTCATGATGCACTTGGTTTTCCAGATTTTCGGAAGGGCAGCAATTGGCCTAAGATCCCTGAAAAAATATTTGTAGAATCACTGGGCACTATACTCCTTGGATCCCCAATCATAAACCCATTCATCTGGCAACGATTGGTCTCTACTAAGATTGTTAATGTGACCCTCAAGGATGCTTAATTCAGCATTCGCATCTGAGGAAATTGGGAGAGCAAAGTGACTTGATAAATCATTAGCTTCAGTAAAGGCGGCGACCGAGATATCTTCATGTATCGAGAAAGAAAATAGCCTTGGGAGAGTGTTCTGCAAGATGTCATTTCCAACCCAAAGGTCCTTCCAAAGTAGGACCGAATCCCCCTTGTTAATTGTGCATGAAGAAATCCCTCTAAAAATATCAGAGAGGTGACAAACATCCTTCCACCAAAAAGACCCACATGGTCTTGCTGCATGAGGAGTAGTGTCCATGGAAAATCATAAGATTGATAGCAATAGTCTTACAATGTCGCAAATCAGAGAAGAGATCTACTATTACAAGTGGTGGAGTATGGATATGGAGATGGAGAAGGGTTTGGAGATCTGGAGGCGGCTGGTGATTTGTGGCAGAGACTTTTTGTGAGGTTTGGTTCTTTGGGAGATTTTTTCTCGTCGCCCGAGGCTTCTTTATATAGGGGTCCCTTCACGAAAGTTGTTCTGTTTGACCTAACGGTGGCGGCGCCAACTATACGACCAGAAGTATACGGCTGGAATTTTCGCTCCGGTCGTATAGTTGGTCGTTAAGGCGTCTGCCTCTATTGTACGGCTCCTGGTTTCTTCTGATTGTTGGAAATATCGTATCTTTGACTTTAATGTAGTGATTCCCTCCTTTAAACAACATTATTTGCGTAGGAAAATTTTAAAAGAAAGGATTGCATACCCCTCTGAATATTAGCATTAGTGGCAGGGTTTAGAGAGATATTTTATCAAGAATATGATTAATATCCAGTTTAAATGTGGACGTAGATGGCTATATTTTAGAGCCATCAGCAAACACCAACAATAAGAATAGAATTAGGCACTTGACCTATCTATCATAAACCAAGAAAGCTCTTAAAGGAAAATAGCAGCTATTGTGACCTGGGAATTAGCCACTGTGCACACTCTAGGGAGGCACCAAAGTAGCCGATTCATATGTGGTAAAAGACCACCATGTTCACCTAACTATAAGATCCACCCGGTCCACCGGCTACAAGCAACCAAACTAGAGAACAAATCATTTTCCTAGTTCATAAACTAGGAATCATTCCAAAGAGATACAAATAGATTCCATAGGGGGGTTATGATCATTCTTGGACCATAGGTTAAGATTACCATGTATATCTCACCCAAAATATTAAATCCATCATTTATCATCTTCAAATCATTAGTAGTTAAATGAATCATCTTCCTAGAAATATCTTACTAGGAATCATCTAAACATCTATTGTCATGTTGACAGCAAGTATACATAGCATCCCAATCTTACTTGCCAATTTATACCAAGTTATATTTAAATCATTTTCCTAGACAGTTGTCCAGGTATCATTTAGTTTTAAGCATCATCACTCCACCTATATCAACTATCACTTAAATATCACGTATTTAACCACAACCTACAGTAAAGGCAGTTGCTGAATCAAACATGCAAGTACCATAGTATAACAGCATAAACAGAGGTACTTCCAACATCATCTCCCTAGCCTATAAAAGCTAGGAATTACATAAAACCTTGCTAACTTATTGACAGAACATATATATAACAACAACTTAGCTTTAGGTGTAAGAGATATCAAATGAGCTCTTCTCAATTTTGGCCATCTTAATCTGTCAGCACAACTTTAAATTATTACTAGGCTTGTATCACTGGTAAAATAGAGAGGGCAAGTCTACTACTATCTCAGCTACTCAAAATTAGTGTAGCCAAGGTTCCAAGTTAAATCTTAGAACCTAAAATCAATTGGCCGCTAGCAATTCTAATGCTTCAACATGGTCATTAACTATTCTTCACCAATGAATCTGGCAATAATAAGTTGCACTCTATAATCTAGTTAGGCTCAAAAGTGAGAACTAGAAAAATGTTAGTAGCCACACCAAGATCATCAAGCAATCATCAGAGAGCCACGGCTAAAATAAATTAGGGGAACCCCTAATTAGGGATTGACATAGGGAGATGAAGAGAGGCAAGAGAGGACCAACGGGTGTGTACCTGGTGCCTGGGGAGCAACCACCGCGCCGTGGCGAGGCAGGGTCCACATGACCATGGCGGTGTGCACACAAGGACGACTTCCCATTCTTATCACAGCCAGCATAGCGATCGTGGCACGAGGAGCGCCACCACGCTGCACTTCACTGAGCCTCACCACCACCACGGCACCAGCATCCAAACACCACGCCAAACCACCGGGGTTGCGGTTGGACCTTGCCGTCCTGCTGGCGTAAAAGGTAGGGTTAGAGTTTGGAGTTGGTGGTGAGCGCGTAGGTGCAAGGTAATCAAATTGGGTAGACAGGGAGAGCTCGATGAGGCACATCGATTGGAACCAATGGCACCGGCCGGAGTGGACAGAGTTCACCAGAATTAGGGGTGAGGAAGGAGGAGCCATGGTGTCTTCCAAGTGAGGTCGAGAGCAGAGAGGGGTGTGTATACGGCCAAGTGAGGGGTGTAGTGTGGGGGTGGGCTCGGGTTATCCCAATTCAATTGGGCCTTAACGGGCTGGGAAGAGGTATTGTGGACTGGGCTAGCTCACAGGCCAGGCCCGGTTAAAAAAAGGGGGAGAAATTAAAAAGAGATTAATAAAAATACAATTAAATTATCACAATGCCTTGTGAACACTTTTATCCTTAGAAAAATATAAAAAAATATCTACCTAAGAAACATATAACCTTACTTGCTTAAGTTAAATAAAATACAAATAAATATGAAGGACACTAAAACTCTAATTGAAAGTTAATAAAATAAGAAGAAGTCCAAAAAATGAATAAAAATCATTTTTGCATACAAAAATAAATCCACTATTTAAAAAAAATACTATCTAGATTTTTTACAAATAAAACTTGAAACTAATATCTAAGAACATTTAATCCTTTGTGGATTTTTATAAAAATAAGAGCACTTCTTAAAAACAAATAAAAACCCTTTTTAAGAACTTAAATAATTATATTTTACTAGAAAATTATCAAATATATTAATCCAAGGGGTTTTAAGATTTCAAGGTAATAAATCCTTATCTATTATATAAAATACATATTTTATTAATTCCTTAGAAACATTTCTTAAGTAAGAAATAATCACAATTCTATGTAAAACCTTAACTCTTCTACATTTAAACCATAACTTGAATCTATAATGAAACTTAAGTGTAAGCAATTAACTCTATAAAACTCTTGTAAAACCATAAATCTAAATTAAATCAACAATTTTATATAAATTCTAAGCATAATTCACTTATGATAAAAGTGAATGTTCTTTATCTATTAACATCCCTAACATGATTTTAAAACCCTAACACATTAATGAAATCATATAAATTTGCTTTCTTTAACAAGTCAAATCAAGTTCATACTAACCAATCCCATTTAAACTCATCATTCACTTACACTAGAAGTGAATGATCTCAGACTCTTAAACAATATATCTTAAACCATTATCATAGTTAACTTTGGTCCAATATACCATAAACTAAGAATATAATAACTCAAGATCATTTGAATCTTATCAAAAACCATAACTTTAGCCCTATCAATCTTCAGAATTGATCCACTTAACATAAATAATAATTTTCATCAACTATTATTATTTTTTCCACTTCAAAAGAAACACTATGTTATTTCTTTTAAGTCATAACAACTTTAAACATGGTCCTTGTAATAATTACAAGATACCACTCAAACTAAATCTTGTATTATGATTTTACTTCACCTTTTATGTCTTATAAGTTACTGTTAACATCCTTGCAATTTTACTCATTTGTGAAGTAAACTTGAAGAAGTATCAAATCTTAAATAAATCATCTAAATCCAACTCACTTGTAATGTTAGGAATACTTTGGGGTTTTTAAACACATGCAACTCATTACTTATGCATATCAGCATATTGATGCTTTAAACATTGTCCTTACCGGGTAATGATGGTATTTTATAGAACCTGAGGTCCAGGTCAAGTCAAGACATTCGACTACAATACTTCGCTATACCAAGGCAAGTTCACTCTTGCTCATGTCCTTTGGTTATTTTGTATAAAATGCTTGTAACTAAAATGTTGTCATCACCTGCATTTCAAAAAGGCCAGAAAACACTATTTTCATAATAATATGATTATGGATTATTTACCAAATGGTAATAATCTACTAATACAGTTACAGTGGTAAAGGAACATAATATCTAGGACTTAATAACCAATATTGCCAATGATTTTAGAGCCATATATCACGCGTTAACCATAAGATTTATAATGACTCTAGGGAAGTCGGCTGGATCTTCTCCCTTCGTATGCTGACGAACAAGTTTTATCGGAGCCATGATCCTACATCTAGGCACGTGCAAGGGTGGGAACCGTCAATTCACCGATATTAGATGTCGACTATTGCTCTCTTCAGGAGTGTAAACCGGCTTAGCCGTTGTCAGGGTCAAGTCGAGACATTTGGCTACAATACTTCGCTATACCAAGGCAAGTTCACTCTTGCTCATGTCCTTTGGTTATTTTGTATCAAATGCTTGTAACTAAAATGTTGTCATCACCTGCATTTCAAAAAGGTTAGAAAACACTATTTTCATAATAATATGATTATGGATTATTTACCAAATGGTAATAATCTACTAATACAGTTACAGTGGTAAAGGAACATAATATCTAGGACTTAATAACCAATGTTGCCAATGCTTTTAGCGCCGTATATCACGCGTTAACCATAAGATCTATAATGACTCTAGGGAAGTCGGCTGGATCTTCTCCCTTCGTATGCTGACGAACAACTTTTATCGGAGCCGTGATCCTACATCTACGCACGTGCAAGGGTGGGAATCGTCAATTCGCCGATATTAGATGTTGACTATCGCTCTCTTCGGGAGTGTAAACCGGCTTAGCTGTTGTCCTGAGCTAGCAAAAGGGTGAGTATATGGGGTTGCGGAGAAGGGTAGTACTGGCTTAGATCATCTAACTGGGCCCCACATCATGGAATTGTGGATGGGAATAAGCTACCCGGTTGTGCAACAAGGATTTGATCTCTCATGGGTAAAGTAGAGCACCTCTGCAGAGTGTAAGAAATGTGACATGTTACTCCCTGTTCCGGGAAGGAGTTGCGAACGCTGCAGGAAAGGAACTCCACGAAGTTCTGGTCAACCTGTGAAGACTGACGGACATAGTTTTTCAGAATAAAAGCAACCTTTGAAAAAATGTTTACGAAAACTTGCATAGCCTACGACCTATTGTCTATTGCGATAGTTAGTGCATCAAACACTCTTTTTAGTGAACTTGCTGAGTACGCTCGTACTCAACTATACCTTCTTAACCCTTGCTAGATTCTAAAGACATTGACGACTAAGAAGATGAAACACTATATTCAGCTGAAGACCAAACATAATTTCGTTACGAGGAGCTAGAGTTATCCGAAAGCATCGAAGGAAACAACTACGAAAACAACTATGGAACGGAGGCCGAAGAGTCTGAAGCATAGATATAGTTAGTTAAGTCTAGTAGTTTAGATCTCTATCCTCTATCTACTAATCTTGTATAAATCTTAAGGTTTAGTTTGCTACTTTATCTTCTTCTCAAGTTATTATAGTATAGCTTTGAGTCATCGAGATTCCTCTATGGACCTAGGAGGATCTCAGAGTCGTTGTGTAATTTCCGGTTATAATAATAATGTATGCTTGTGGACCCGCTTTGTTTCTGTTGTACCACTCTAAGGATGTAATATTTGCGGAATGGTGTTCATTTAGTGTTATGTCCACGACTATAGTATACTACAACATGCAGTGATATGTTGGGTCACCGCAGTCATCTACCATCTCTTTCAACAAAAATCTGGCCAGTTCTTCTACAATTCCTAGTACGTGTTGCTCTGGTAGGAGCTGATCCCGCATGCTCTCGAACTATATAAGAAGAGGAGAATATCAATCATGATAACAAAAAGTGACGGTAATAAAATAATATTGTGAATGTATTGCTTACATCGACTCTATAATCGTTGTGCTCAGTGGTAAACATGCGAATGAACTCGCAAACGTAGAATCCACATATATTCGTCCTCAGTGGATGCCTCGCACACTTTACGAGAATAGAATTCAATCAAAATAATAATCTAGCATCAAATAATTGTATTGAAACTAGAAGTAAAGAGATGCATGGACATGTCACGTACTACTTATCGAGACCATCTTAAACGTCATCTTCTCACTAAAAGAACCCGTAACCACACTCTTGAATAGGTTCCAAACCCTGGCAGGTAAAGAAAATGAATGAATAAGTTATTTATTACCTAATATCAATAAAAGAGACTGATATAGCATGAAAATTACCTCTGGAGCATGTCCGGCATGTCCCTAAAATCTTCTAGGTGTCTCTTTAATGGGTCCATGACTTCAACTATTCCCTTATCAAGTTGAATGTTTAGCACAATCCAGTGGAACCTGCACACGTTTATATATACATCAGTAACTCATCAATTACACTTAACATCGAGTAAGCAAAAGTGAATGTGTACAACAGAGTAAGACCCTCACTTGAAATTGTAAGGAAACAATATGTGGTCACAGAAATTTTGCTCCACTAGAAACCTTAGAAGGTTTTCCTGTGTCTCCTTAGGTTTATCCGTTAGCATCTTTATATGTACTTTATCTGGGTCAATGAACCCAACACTATAGAGTGACTTTCTTTTACATTCCTAGATCTTCATTCTGCATAATAATAGAGTACAAAAGGACATAATGAGGATAATTACATGCAATGAACTGAACAACTGAAAAAGTGAACAACTTATATGTAGACAATGAATTCAACAACTTACAGACAATAGCAACTCATGAGAGATTTGTCGAGGGCGTCAAAATTCTATAACTGGAAGAGTTCTTAAAAGTCAACATGGACCTCGTTGGCTCAGAAGTAGTACTCATGTGGGAATTTCGCCACGATTATTATTTTGTCCTCCTTTACGGCTCTCAAGTACCATTTATGTAAACTTCGCATTTGTGTTGCCAGTTGTTGGAACTGCTCTTCGCTGACCAGAGTCATCCCTGGGACATAACTAGGGACTACATCAGCCTTGGGTAACTTGTCACTTTGGAACCTAGCAATTCAGCAACCCTCACACCCATAGAGGCTGCCAACTTTGCAACTTCTTCCATATCCTGCTGGGGAACGTCTTTGGATAACACCCTGAGGGGTGGGATCGATTGTTTGGCCTATTTCCCAAGCTGGGAAACATCCCTTCTTTTCCCACTTTCTTTGCTCCCGCTTGGATTGTTTGCACTTGGTTTGTTTGCACTTTTACTTGATTTGCTCCCGCTTGCACTTCTACTTGATTTGCTCTTCTTCACTTCCTTCTCAAGTGTGCATAGATAGTCATCTGGCTTATGGTGCAACTCATATTGTGATTTTGTGTTCAGAAAATGAGGTGCATACGCTTTTTTGCTTCTTGGTGTATACCGGGGCAGGCTCGGGTTTCTTTTTTGAAAATGCACATCACATTGGGCCTTTGTGATCGCTGTGTTTTCCTCGTCAGTATGATCGTAAGGTCTGATGGGAAGATTCTTATGAGGTACACTTGGGAGGGGCGACATTTGTTGTTTTGGACTGCTGCGTCGGTTAGTACTCATTGACGGGGCATGCTTCCCATTATTGTCCTTAGCGGGCGACGAAGACGGGTGACCCTGCGGTGGAGATAGAGATGGAGTCGTGTTGTGGTGGTCGTAGTCATGGGGTGGGCTTCTTGGAGGTGATGGAGGTGAATGTGACATGCGATGACTCAGAGGCGGTGTTGGCCTTAGCGCCGAGCTTGGAAGCTTGATGTTGTTCTTGTCCCATAGAATGATACCACCCAGTACTTCTCCGAGTGTCCTCTCACCTTCAGGTCTAGGGATGTCAAGCTCCATTGAGTGAAACCCCATTGTGATTCCATCCACCCCGAATTTAGCATAGCCAGCTGAAATCTCATAGCCATGCCAGCGTGCATCAGGTGGACAAGGTAAAGCACATCTGATCTCCACTTTCAGGGATATGTTCTTCACCTTCTAATGGATCTCACAAGATATCTTCTCTTTGATTCCATCCACGGGGTAGCTGAGACCGCCATCTATCATCCATGCATCGTCAAATGGGACCACTGATTCATCCATGATGCTTCTCCGCTGAGATCGGTCGGTGGTAATATCAAGTGTAGGATCTTGCAGGCACGCTACTCCTCTAAGTTCGTCAATCTGCTGCTGGTGGTTTTCAATTCTTCCTAGCAACTGGTTGAACCTGTCTCCCTCCTCCTCCTATCATTGCCTATTTGCTCTCTCTCGGTTTCTATAAGTATCTTTATCTTTGGGAAACCCCATCTCCCACATATAATTAGGGCCAAGCCCACATACTCGTCCTCTATGTTCGTCATTCCCGACGACCTTTGTTAGCAAGTCTTTCTCTCTATCGGGACGAAACTTTTTTCCCCTCTTTAATTTCTTTCACCACTCTCTGCCATGTCTCCCTGGGTATCCTAAGTCCGTCACTGCAAATAAGGTCCCATGTATTATCGTCATACTCACTCCCATGCCCAAGGAACCAATTTCTTGCCCTCAAATCCCATTCTTCGCGTATTGCTTATGGAATGATTCCTTTATCAAGTAGCCCATTCTCTTTTTATCCCACTTTGGCATGGAAGTCGCGTAACCCCTGTCCCCAGGTGATGGTGATATTTCTTTTTTGCTGCATTTTTATTTTTTTTGACTTTTCCTCAGCAGGTTCTAACTTCTTGTACTTCACAAATGCATCCCAATAAGGCTATTGCTTTGCCAGATAGCCTTTGAATTTTGGAGCAGTCTTGTCCTTCTGATACTTTTGCCATAATGCTTTCTTCCAGTTCTTGAATAGTTCAGCCATCTTCTTAGTAGTCCACTGCTTGACTTTCTTCCTCAATGCAGCTATGCCGGCATCGTCCTCATATTCTGGCAGGGTGAAATGTGACATGAGATCATTCCAAAGACGCTCTTCGTACCTTTCCACGACATACTCACTCTCTGCCGCCCCTTTGGACTTATTCCACTCTCGAATGGTGATCAGGATGCGATCCCTAACCATAACTCCGCATTGTTGTACAAATACATTTTTAGCCCTTATGGGTTCCAACGGTTCGCCCTGTGTTGATACCGCTGTAATTGTATAATTCATACGTGCATCCAACTTTTTGGTCGGGCCTCGTTTGGAATTTTTTATCGATGTGGAGGCCTAAGAGAAGAAACATTCATCAATATAATATATATACAACTCGGTATATATAGCTCCTCCCGGACATCATATATCTAGTGATCACCGGACATCATATATATACCTCGCCGGTCTTCATTAAGTGTCCATCGGATTCTCCATCATCAGAGCTATCAGCTCCTCCATCATTGGAGTCGGCGGCTTCTCCCTCTCTTCGGTCAACCTCCTGTCCCTTACCGGATGGGTTCAGATACCTCGAGGGAGATTCTGATGGATCAGCATCGTGGATTATACCCTTGAGAATTTATTCTTGTGCTAGGTCTCTACGGATTGGACTAGGTGGATCCATAGTTTCTGCAAAATGCAAGATGCACACAATGTTATTTCAAAATGCAAACAATATTTGAACTTAGCAAAAAAATGTGAGATCCATATTTCTATACAATATTTCTATTGCAACACAATATTTCTATGCAATAATATTTCTATACAATATTTCAATTGCAACACAAATATTTCTATGCAATAATATTTCTATACAATGTTTCAATTGCAACACAATATTTTTATGCAATAATATTTCTATACAATATTTCAATTGCAACACAAATATTTCTATACAAATATTTCTATGCAATAATATTTCTATACAATATTTAATTGCATCACAATATTTCTATGCAATAATATTTCTATACAATATTTCTATTGCAACACAATAATTCTATGCAATAATATTTCTATATAATATTTTAATTGTAACACAAATATTTCTATGCAATAATATTTCTATACAATATTTATATACAATATTTCTATACAATATTTCAATTGCAACACAATATTACTATGCAATAATATTTCTATACAATATTTCAATTGCAACACAAATATTTCTATACTCCCTCCGATCCAAATTAATTGACTTGGATCTGTCTAGATTCGGATGCATCTAGACATATTTTAGTACTAGATACATCCGAATCTAGATAAATCCAAATCAATTAATTTGGATCGGAGGGAGTACAATATTTCCTATTTAATTTCCTATTTTCCTAAAATATTTCCTATACAATATTTCCTATTTAATATTTACTATTTAATACACAATATTATCGAGAGGCGGTGGTGGCCAGCGTGGGGATGCACAGGGAGGGTGGTGGTGGCTGCCGGTGCGGAGGGGCGCAGGGAGGCGCGATGGCAGTGGCAGCCGGCGTTTGGGCAGCCTGGCGGCGTTTTGTTTCGCGTCGATGGCCTCAAAGTCCCGATAGGTGGATTCAACTAGGAAAGAGGCCCCGTATAAATACCCCCACCTTAGTCCCGGTGCATGGCACCAGCCGGGACAAAAGGGAGGGGTCATTAGTCCCGGTTGGTGCAACACACTAGGAATAAAGGGGGTGGCTTTTCGGGCACCAGCGCGCTGCATAGCCTTTAGTCCCGGCTGGTGTGTTGGGCCGGTTGAAAAGGCCCAAAATTGTGCGCACTGGGCCGAAACTAGCACGCGTTGTACTGTTTTTTCAAACATTACAATTTGCACACTTTTATATTTTTTAAACATTTAAATTATACAGTTTTTGCATACTTATGAATTTAAGAAAACTTTCAACATGAAAAGTGCTTGAATTTGAATAAGTAATCTAAATCCATTTTTTGTTTTATAAAATAATTATTTTAGTTAGTCAAACTATTAGCCATTTTGCAATTTTCAATTTAAAAATGCATTAACTATTATATTTTGCATATTTTTGAATCTCGCTAAACTTTCAACATAAAAAATGCTTGAATTTGAATAAGTAATCCAAGTCCATTTTCTATTTTATAAAATAATTATTCTAACTAGTCAAACTATTAATCATTTTGCCATTTTCAATTTAAAAATGCATTAACTATTATATTTTGCATACTAAATGGCCCTTTTAAAAAATTGCCTACAAACTGTGTTTGCCGCCTTATTGCATACAATGTTATTAAATTAACTAATAACAATGGTTTTAGGTTTAGGGTTTTAGGGTTTAGGGATTGAATTTGATTGAATAATCCAAAACCATTTTCTGTTTTCTAAAATATTTAGTCTAACTATTAAAACTAGTAACTGAGACTACAGATATTTTGGGGGCCTTTAGTCAAAGATATTTCCCGCCATTCTCAGAGCCATGAAGCCAGGCGTCATGCTTTCCCGCCGTTTCCCTCCGCTTCTCGCCATATTTTCCCGCATTTTCCTTCTATATCTAGGTCGACCGCCATGGCCATCCACACATCCACAACTTCCCCTATCACAACAATGGACACCGCATACTGTGCCATTCTAACCCTCGAGGAGACCGAGGCGCCGTGGGCCTCCAGCTACCCATGCCCGCCAGGCTATCGGCTGCGCTCCGACTAGATGTTGAGCGTTGGAGGAGTTCCTGTCCCTCCTGTGCCTCAAGGTTCCGCCCGCTAGGTGGCCATCATGAACCACTTCTACCTCGAGCTAACCGGCAGGAAAGAAAGCTCGCCAGGTACAAGGGTGACGACCCGCTCCCGGTGAACCACAACAAGGCCGGTCGCCGCCTGTGGAGGGCAAACCGGACTATCATCGGTGTGATGCGCTACATCACCCAGGGAGATCATCCTTGCCTGCGGTGCCTGCACTTTGACCCTCCATAGAGCCACAAGAAGGGTGATGGTGGTGAAGGCCGTGGGCGTAGCGGCGTCGTCATCCAGGAGCCCCCTCCCCCACGTGTCGTGAATCCGAGGCCGGAGTGGCAGGTACCCCTGGAATATGCCCTGGCTGGGCTTAGGATCCACCCACGTGCACCTAGAGACGACGACGATGACGATGACGAAGACGACCCTGAAGCTGTGTACTATAGGGCTAGACATGAGTATGACTAAAGGGGAGCCTTTAGTCCCGATTCCGTAGTCCCAGTTTTTTAATAATAATAAATGTATTGAGTGTTAGTGCCAGTTTGTGGCTGGGCTGGGACTAAAGGGGGGCCTTTAGTCCAGATTCTGTAGTCCTAGTTAGGAAACAGGGACTAATGGATCGTTTCCTACTAGTGTTGGTCTCTCTACAACTTTCCCGAACTATGAAGATGTTGTTCTATTATTGTGCCGGGGAGCTAACAAATTTCACATATTAGGGAGTGCATCTATGGCCAACTTGTTGTAGATGCCGGAGGACTGGGCTCCACCGGGATCTCCCTCAAATTGGCCGTAGTGTTGTCCCTACTCTCGCATGCCATCTTATAGTTTATAACTTCTCTAACTAGATCAATACGCCAGGGAGCTAACTAATTTCACATATTAGGGAGTGCATCTATGGTCAGCTTGTTGGATATGCTGGAGGACTGGGCTCCGCCGGCATCTCCCTCAAGCTGGTCATAGTGTTGTCCCTGCTCTCGCACACCATCTTTTTTGTAGTTGATAACTTCACAAGGATGCCTATTTACAGATTAAGCAGCACAACATAGTGTTGGCACTCACGACATAATGTGGAAACTCATCCCTATCATAGTGTCGACACTCACCCCTTAAGTCCTGGTTGGTTTCTTCAATCGAGACTAAAGATGCTCGCGCTGGCTCCAGCCTGCCGCAACCCCTTAAGTCTCGGTTGGTCTCTTCGACCAGGACTAAAGATATTCTGAAACAGGCATAAGAAATTTAAAAACGGCCCGAACAATGTAAATCCTTCGCGTGGTGTCATATTATGTGACATAGTTGCAAGGAAAAATACCAAACTTGGTATATTGATTATGTCTCAAAAAACCTTCACAAAATGACGTATCATGTTCGAGGTTTCATGGCTTTCGGTCCAAATGACGAATTTTATGTGCATAATCGTGACATAGTTTGTGATATTGTGCCCATATTGTGCATGCATGTGCATCTTGGGATGACGAACAATGCTGCAGGAGGAAGTTTTCCTTTTTGTCGCACGGAAAAATCATTTTCCATTTTTCGAGCGCCAAAAATGGGGCGTTTTGTGAAGAAACCACCAAAATGCTGTTTCAAAATGCTAGCACCATATTTTTCAAAAATACTAGAACACCTTACATGGAAGATCTCCCAACCGGGAGATCTCAAACCTTTCCGTACTTCCTAGGTGAAAAAGACAAATGTCTGCCGAATCGGTAGGAAGTGGGTCCGGTTTGAACTACATGTACATGATCTAACGCTCATGATTTTTTGAGAAAAATTATTTTTAGACTCACAATGTATTACCATTTATCTCGTACCCTTGAAAAGTACATATAGTCGAAGATGGTAACCTAGCCAACAAGTACAGCTGATCTTCAACAGTGGTGTTATTCATGAGATGTGTCTGCAACCAACTGCCGAAATTCTTCTCGTGTTCCCCTTTAATCTAGGAGTTAGACTTCCCCAGGTTTTCGGAGCGTAGAATATTCTTGTGTTTCTCGATATACGGAGCCACCACGGTGGAATTCTGTAGAACTGTGTAGTGTTCTTGAGTGAAAGAATGTCCATCACTAAATACCATTTATTTCCTTCCTAGTGTGCCTTTTCTAGTCAGCCTCCCCTCGTCCCGAGATTCAGGAACACCAATCGGTTTAAGGTCAATAAGAAAGTCAACACAAAACTCAATGACCTCCTATGTTCCATAGCCTTTGGAGATGCTTCCTTCTGGCCTAGCACGGTTATGAACATATTCCTTTAAGACTCCATGAACCTCTCGAAGGGGAACATATTGTGTAGAAACATATGGCCAAGAATTCTAATCTCTTCGACTAGGTGAACTAGGAGGTGCGTCATAATATTGAAGAAGGATGGCGGGAACAACAACTCGAAGCTGAATAGACATTGGAGCACATCAATCTGTAACCCTAATAGACTTTCTGGATTGATTACCTTATGAGAAATTGCATTGAGGAATGCACATACCTTCATAATGGCTAGTCGAACGTTTTTTGGTAGAATTCCCCTCAATGCAACTGGAAGCAATTGCGTCATAAGCACGTGTCAGTCATGAGACTTTAGGTTTTGGAATTTTTTCTCTTTCATATTTACTATTCCCTTTATATTTCACGAGAAGCCAAACAGGACCTTGATACTGAAAAGGACTTCAAAAAAGATTTCCTTATCTTGTTTGGTAAGAGCATAGCTGGTAGGCCCTTGAAACTGCCCTAGATGCATGTTGTCTCGTCCTTTATGATGTTGCTGGTCCTCCCATGCTGTCGAGGTATCTTTTGACTTTCCATACAATCCCAGGAAACCTAGAATATTCATGCAAAGATTCTTCGCCAGGTGTATTACGTTGATTGTAGAGCGGACCTCATGCACTTCCCAATAGGGTAGCTCCCAAAATATAGATTTCTTCTTCCACATGGATGCATATCCGTCGGTGTCTTTCGGAATAGGTTGTCCTCAGGACTCTTTCCAAAGATTACATTTAAATCCTTGACCATACCAAACACATCAGCACCAGTACGGGGGACAGGGTTCGTTCGGGTTTCTGCCTTGCCATTGAAATACTTGCCTTTTTTCCATAAGGGATGCTTGGGCGGAAGAAATGACGATTGTATGGGTACACATTCTTCCTACATTTATCTAGATATATACTTTCAGTCTCATCTAAACACTGTGTGCATGCATTGTATCATTTGTTCATCTAACCTGAAATATTACTAAGAGCAGGCCAATCATTGATGGTTACGAACAACAATGCTTGTAGGTCAAATTCCTGCTGTTTGTGCTCATCCCACACACGTATACCTCGTTTGGACCACAACTGTAAAAGTTCATCAACTAATGGCCTTAGGTACATATCAATGTTGTTGCCGGGTTACTTCGGGCCTTGGATGAGCAATGACATCACAATAAACTTCCGCTTCATGTACAACCAAGGAGGAAGGTTGTAGATACATAGAGTCACGGGCCAGGTGTTGTGACTGCAGCTCTGCTCCTCAAAAGGATTCATGCCATCGGTACTTAGACCAAACCATAAGTTCCTTGTGTCACCGGCAAAGTCTGGGAAGTCTCTCTCGATTTTTCTCCACTGCCGACCCCGAGCGGGGTGCCTCAACATCCCGTCTTTTTTATAGTCTTTCATGTGCCATCGCAACAACTTGTCATGCTCTTTATTTCTGAACAAATGTTTCAACTGTGGTATTATAGGAGCATACCACATCACCTTGGTAGGAACCCTTTTCCAGTGTGGCTCGCCCTCAACATCACCTGGATCTTCTTTTCTGATCTTATACCGCAATACAGTGTATACCGGGCATTTATCCATATTCCCGTACTTCTCACCGTGGTAGAGGATGCATTCATTTGGGCATGCATGTATCTTCTGTACGTCTAATCCTAGAGGGCATACAAGCTTCTTTGCTTCGTACGTACTGACGGGCAATTTGTTCTATCTTGGAAGCATCTTCTTCATTAGTACCAGCAACTTTTCAAATCCCGAGTGAGTCACATCGGTCTCTTCCTTTCACTTTAGCAATTCCAGTGTGATACCCAGCTTATTCTGGCCATCTTTATAAGTTGGGTACAACAATTTGTTGTGGTCCAGTAACGTCTACTCGAACTGCAACCTCTTCTTTTCCGTGTCGCAACATCGCTTTGCATTAGAAATGACCCGACCAAGATTATCATCGGGCTCATCTGGTGCCCATTATTCACCCCCTTCTTCTTCATTGTCTTCCATTGCGGTATCAGCATATTTAGGGAACATAGATCAGTAGTTGTCATCATCGTTTTCTTCTCCATCGCCGTCTTGCATCATAACCCCTCTTTCTCCGTGCTTGGTCCAAACATTATAGCTGGACATGAAACCGGACCGAAGCATGTGGCTCTGAATGACTCTTGCGGAAGTGTGAGCCCTCTCATTCCTACATTTAACACATGGATAACACATAAAACCATCCCGCCGCTTGTTCGCCTCGGCCACAAGGAGAAAAGAACAAACGCCTTCTCTGAAAACGGCAGAGCGTGGGTCACCGTATATCTATGGATGGCTCATCTGCATCATACAACTATATATGAAATACAATCACGATGCTAAAATTACTACCGCGTGGTCTAAACGAGAAAATAGTTGCTAACCTTTTAGAACACTTGGAAACAAAGATGAGAAAACTGAAGTGCAGCTCGGGCACCTCATATCATGTTTTGTCTTGTGTGAACTCAAGTTGCAGCGCTCTAACAGGCAATTCACCGAACACCTCTAGTGCAGAAAAAAACTAGCACAAAGCTATATCCCACCAGGGAAAAAACAGGAGCGAGTGGAGGGGCCACGTGCATATATATAGGGCCAGACCATTTGTTCCGGTTTGATATACAAACCGGGACTAACGGGGGTGCCCGCAGCGGCATCAGACCCCAAACCCATTAGTCCCGGTTTGTATCTCAAACCGGAACAAATGGACCCAATCGGTCTAGGACTAATGGTGACGTACGCAGAGGGCGGCTTCGGGCCGTTGGGGTCCGGACCATTAGTCCCGGCCCCGGTCACGGCCGGGACTAATGGTCCGAACGAAGGCCCGTTTTCTACTAGTGCGGTGAACAATTTGATAGCTACGGTGCTACTTATACAAATAGAACATTATATGCAATGGAAGTCTTGAAATTTGCAACCTTCTTACAGTTGTGCAATACTGGAAAAAGTGAACGTATGGATGATTATCAACTTATGAGCACTTGTGGCGGTAATTCCAGACCACATGTGCTCCCTTCTAGCATCTCGACGACTCTAGTCATAGTTGGTCGATTGCTAGGACTTAACTGTATACACCACAATCCAATAATTATCATCTTTCTTACTATCTCTGTGATCTCTCCATTAGTCTCAGAAGCACTGAAACAATATTCATTTAAATTTTCATAAATCCACTGTGGGAAATATTGGCTGCTACGCTCACTATTTGCATTGATATTCTTATCCCTTGCCCCAACCATTTCAAGAACCATCATTCCGTAACTGTAGACATCTGACTTGCTACTTACTGGTCCAAATTGCTTCGAGTAGACCTCAGGGGCAATATAGCCTATTGTTCCTCTTGCACCCCCGATGGAGATAACACTTCCTTTATTCGTGCACAGTTTGGCCATCCCAAAATCAGATATCTTAGGACAGAAATCTTGATCCAATAGAATGTTGTGGGGTTTGATATCAAAATGCACGATGCGAGTATTGCATCCTCGGTGAAGATATTCAAGTCCTCGAGCAATACCAACTGCTATATCGAATAATTTCTGCCAACTTAGAGTATTTTCACCGTTAGTGTTGCGTTTGAAAGCATACCTTTCAAGTGACCCATTGGGCATATAATCATAGAGTAGTGCCCTCTTGGATCCTTCCAAGCAAAACCCTAAGAGGGTAACAACATTGACATGAGAAGTTGCGCTGATGCTGGTTACCTCATTGATGAATTCCTCAGCATCAGCCTTCGAGTCCTTGAGCATCTTGACTGCTATCTGACGGCCACTGGAGAGGCATCCTCTGTAAACAACACCAAATCCACCTTGACCTAGCTTTTCGGCAAAAATCCCTGTCATTTTTTTCACTTGTGCATAAGTGTATCTTTTCGGATATGCTTCAGCCCTCTTCTGTAGGAAGGACTCAATCCTTGGTGTTTCCTTCGATCTCTTTCTTGACCTGTATGCCTTGTAGCCCAGAAAACATGCAACAGAAAGTAGACATAGCACAAGTATGCCTGAGGCGCTTGCTATTATATCTGCACACACAATTTCGAGGGGAAAACATAAAAAAGGGGCTTATACAATCTAGCAGTAAATTGGTTTATTTGGACTTTGTCTACTACCACCTAACTGGAAACATTGAGGCATAATGAGTCGAAATATGGAAGCATGTATGTCACACAATAGAAAGGAATGCACTTCATTTTGAGAATGTGCTTATTATTGTTGTTGCCATCTTTCTGAAACTGAACATATGGTAACTAGGATAGTCAATGCACTTGGTTGCAGCTGATCTGGTAAAAGGTAACAGAAATGTGATGCAAAATATTCATAAGAAAGAGAGATATTCCTTACATATTTTTCTTGGTTTGTTTAGATGTTCAACACCTGCAAAAAATTGAACAGCGTTCATGAGTAGTTGCAATATTCATTATTAAAAATACAGAAATCTCTCTAAGTATATAAATGTCTCTTAGTACCTTTGAACATCATACTTGCGATGTTTCTTTTTATTAGGGAAGATCCTTGAATTCTTCCATATTCTGTTATTTTCTTGATGTTGCATGAATTTTCTTTCGTTTTCAGGCATTTCCATTTTAGTATTTATTATTTTAGTACCTCTTCTATACTATCATTACCCCCTTGTCAAAGTGACACACATCTCTTTTTGTGAGCATTAACCATTAAGCGTGACACTCCTGGTTGAAGTCTCTTGCCTGAGGTATCCGAAATTTGCAGACTACTACAAGTAAACGTAAGCAATAAAGCAAATATCATGGTCATTTGAACTAGGGGTGGTGCCAGGATTATCGCGCTTCAGATATTGTATATGACGATATCAAGCGTAAAACAAAATGTTATATACCTCATATTTTTGCATGGATAAGCAAGATATATATGTTTTGGCAACAAAATGGGGCTATTTTTTTCCAAGTATATTGTTCTACTATCAACAACGATTTGCTCTAAATTTCGCACTGTGCTATATTGAAGATTGGTGCAATTGGCATGAAAAAGTAATATGTTGCTCTCTGTTTATTAGGTAGCGACTTATGGTTAAACTGGAACAGAAGGTATACGTAGATTAGATTAGCAGTACGCATACTGTATATCATGTACAGTACGATGTACCTTGGACAAATAAACTGACGGCGAGTCGACTCGATGGAGATTTGATGCAATCGGCCGGGAGATCTGATGCAATCGGCCGGGCAACGACAGTCTGCGGCGGGCCGGCGAGCTAGACAAGCCGCTAATCACTCCTGCCGCTAATCAGTCCATGTCTAGCTGCTTGCGAATGGAAGCAGCGAGCAGCGGCAGGCAGCATATTGTAGCGGGCGGCGACAAGCGGCATCTTGCAGCAGGATCGGTCCAGGCAAGTGCGGAGTACAATCAGAGGCTTCCATGATCATTGCTTATTGCCTAAACAAGAGCAGCTACGGTTTGTTGCTTTTCTGAGACCATTAGTGCCATGGCTACTACCTGATGTGAACCATGTTAAATGCACCCTGAATGAAGTCAACAATGATTCTCGTGCACGAGGGATCCTGGAACATTTCTGCATTTTTTTCTGGATTTATGAATTTTCTATTGCTTTTCTGGAGATCTACGAATTGATCAGCTATTTTCTCAGCGAATGGAGCAGCAGCTACAAACTAAGCGCTTTTGCAAACAAAAAACAAAAAAAAAAGCGACATGAGAATTAAGAGACTTGCAGAAATGCATTCTATCACTCAGATGTAGTATGTCGACCTGATATTAAAACTTAACTATTTTACAAATAGTTGCAATTGTTTTTTTGATTTTTAATGGATATTCCTGATGGTAGAACAAGTAGCTCTTGCTTACCGCAGTCCTTTGTTTCCACACGGCCGTCGGAGCACAAGCAGTAAAGGAAATCGCCGGACTGCTCGTAGCTGCAGCGCCCATAGGACAGCTCACACTCGTAGCACGGCCCGGCGGTGGGGTCCCAGCTGAGCCGGAACCCGCGACGCAGCACCTGGCCGTAGCCCCCGCTCCCCAGCCGGCCCCGGTACTCTGGGCTCGCGAGCCACTCTGTCAGCACGGGCGCCACGTACACCTCCTGACATGCTCGGAACCAGTCCCCATCTGGCGCGCTGAGCTGCGGGGCCAGGAACGACGGCGACGGCGATGCGAAGCCCGTGCAGTTGATGCGGATGATCTCCGGCGGCGGAGGGTCGGCGGCGGTCAGGTTGCAGTCGAGGAAGAAGGAGATAGTGCTGTTTCCGGTGGCCGTGAAGTTGAACCACGCCTCCGTCGGAATGGTGACGTTGTGACGGAGTCTCGGGCAGTCGGTGTTGTCCAGAGCGTCGGCGTCGGCGATCGTGATGGTGTGCTTACCGTAGTCGATGGCCAGGACGGTGTAGTTGGTGCCCCCGGCCAGCTGCAGGGTGGCGGAGTTGTTGTCGCAGAGGATGGCCATGCCAGGGTAGCCGCAGTAGGAGCGGGCCACCCCGTCGAATACCTTGGACTCGTTGGATAGGTAGAGCGGGTACTGGATGTTGTGCTCGCCGCATCTGTAGGAGTTCTGGCACATGCTGGGGATGGACGCGTCGCTGGCTGTGGCGGCCTCGCAGCCGGAAATTACCATGAGCGAGGCGGCAGCGACGAGGAGCAAGCCGAAGAGCAATGACATGGTCAATTTGATCAAGGATGGCGTACGTTATGGCCTGTGGAAAACACCGGGAGCAGAGGTATGGTGTGGATGAAGAAGAGTCAAGTTCATTAGCCTGGAACCGGGAGCAACGGTATGGTGTGGATCGAGTGCGGAAATTTCGGAACGAGATCCTCTGACTTAGAGCAAACTACTTACTGCAGCTCGAACGCGCTAGGAACGTGCCGTGGCGTCGGCGCAAAGCCCAGCCCAACGATCAAGAGACGGAAACGGAGACGGAAAACAGTGCTATGTCGTTCCCTCGCCGCTGGGAAAGCAACCATGGAGTCGCTGACGTTCCGCGCATCGCTGTCGACCGCCTCGCCGCAGCTCCACCTAACCGGCCGGAGCTCAATCTCTCTTGCTGTTTCAAATTCAGTATAGTATGATTTTGCCTCGGTGACCTCAATCTCTCTTGCCGTTTCAAATTTAGTTAACTATTAACAACAGTGACAGGTAGGACAGTTCCTGCACTTGTGCAATTTTTGCACTGTTGTTTATGCATAACGATTCCGTTCCAAGTTCAGTTAAAGTTGGCGCGGCCGGACTCGCCATGTTCCTCTTGGGCAATGACGCCAGCATGGGCAACGCCAGCGGCAGCATGAGGACGCGGCTAGCATGGACAACGGCGGCGGCAGTACAGGTCCGGCTCGCTGGCACCGGAAGGTTTGGAGGAAGGGGAGGCAGAGGTGCGGACGCATGCAACTGCGGTGAGTCAGCCGACGGCGATGCGCGGAGCGTCAGCGACTGCGAAGGAAAGAGATGGGCTGTTTTCCGTCTCTATTTTCAGTATCCCGTTAGTTGGACTGGGCTTTGGGGTGACGACAGGTTGTGTTTACTGGAGTTTGAGCTACTGCCATCGGATTGACAATTTGACATCGAGCTATCCAAAATTGACCACGTCCCTGCAGTAGTTTGCTCTAAGTCAGAGGATCTCGTTACGAAATGGAAATTCCACGCGTAATCACTCTTGACATTTCACGCGGAATCTCTTTTTGTATGCAGCAGTGGTGGGCCTCAAACTTCAATCATCGTAACGAGGCACGACGAATAGACTCACGACTTGGGACTTGGGATCGGAGTAGGCTGTTCTCACTATGTCGGCTGGTGACCTCTTTTCCTTTGTTTGGGGACACTTTAAAAAGTTAGTCTCCGTTCAGTCTGGGGGAATTTCAAAAGAAAAAGTAGAGAAATACAAAACAAAGGAAAACCATCCTGACCAGCGCTCGGGATGAAGGATACCATCCGCCAAATCCAAAGTTTATGTTACCTGTACTTTTCACCGGAAAACAAAAGTCCACCCAAACCTCGTCGAAACTTTCCCGAGGACTGAGCCATGCCAGCTCAGCCACCAATAATGACTGATTACAATATACAGATAAGTAGGCCGTGGAAACTTTCCTGAGGACTGATCCAGGCGAGCTCAGCCACCAATAATGACTGATTACAATATACAGACAAGTAGGCTATGGCTCTTCTAGGATCCTATTTTATTGGATTCTTGTGATAGCGCAACGTCCAAAAGAAAAGAAAGAGAAAATAAAGCCAACGATAGTGGCTCGATGGAAACAAAGATGACCCATCACCACTGCGCCCTCTAGAGAAGTACTATATCGCTCCTAGCGCTCTGAAGCGTCGCGTACCACCCAACACCTCCAAGAAGAAAAGTGATGGCAATGATGATGCTGCCCGGACATGTCCTAAGGTTTTCCCCGGTACGCTACGGGAGGTGGAGAAGAGATACACCCGACATCCTTCAAAAAAGACAGCGACGCCCGTAGGCGTCACCATGTCGGTGTCTAAACGACAAGAATTTCTCCCGATCTCACAAAAAACACTCTCGGACACTTCGGATTGCTCCACCAAACTCGCCGCCCAAGTGCACGCGCCACCACGTCTTGAAGTCACCACCGCCATCTCACCATTCCCCCGGTGTGAGGCCGGTAGTACCAAAAAGGAGGAACCTTCAGCGAGGGTCGGTATGACATCAGCACGCAGGAGGGAACTACCTCCACCACCTAAAGACGGTAGCCTCCGGGTACAGCAACAAGACAAACCAGGCCCTCTCTGGCCTAGAAGAGCCCGAAAAGGCTCGTGAAGCCCCACTGCCGCACTTCCGCAAGGGTGCCACCGTGCACGGCAACCCAGCACTAGGCCCTACTCCTTCGCCCCCCAGCAGATCCACCACCACTGCATATCCCAACCGCCAAGTAGCAGCTCCGTCGCCATCGAACACACCCAGGCCAGTTGGACCACTGTCGGTCTGAGGAACACTCTCGCACCCGCCACACAGCAAGCACCTACGAGCACAACAACAGGACCACTGCCCCAGCTCTCGGGTTCGGACCATCATCAGATAGACGCTCCTGCAGCTAGCCACATGGTACATACGAGGTATGAAGGTGACCGGCCTCAGGAGGACAAGTGGTACATATACCCATGATAAAAACAAATAATAAAAAGTAAAAACAGCTTTCAAGTTTTCTTACCAAATATCTTACTAATAGCGTTACGCTCCTCGACAACAACGCCAGAAAAGAGTCTTGATGGCTCCTAAGTGCAGGACATCAATTGCAGTACTTTTCAATATAAAAAGGTTGTCGAAACCACGAGGAGCTGAAGGTATTGGTTAGTAAATTTGACAAGTCAAACAATAGATAAATGTAGCAGTTTTGGTGTTTTGTGATTTGTGGTGTGCAAGAATTTAAAGTACTGAAAGTAAATAGCAATAAGTAAATGCTCTCAATGAGAGAAATCCCGATCCTCTATGCAGCAAGAGTAAAAGCTCAAGCATGTGTGTGTTCTTATATGTGACAAGTGTTCCCGAGGGCGGCATGGATATACTTAGCATATATATTTTTTACATAATATGGTGAATATCTTGTCAAGTTTCATTTCCCCACTTCCGTGCGAGCTCAGCGGCAACCGCGACACCTCCAGCCTCTTCTCCATCTGCGGCGGATTCACACCGGTGAGCACCTTCGCTTCATCATGCTCCCTCCCCTTCTATTGTTCCTAGGGCTCTTTCTGTTAGAACTAATGGGCTAATCTGTATAAGCCCATATGTGATTTCAGATTTTCCCTAAATCTCAAAGCCCATGTGTGTGGAAGCCCATGTGTGATTTGGCCCAAGTTGGTGGCATCTCACATGTGAGTGGAGTGGGAGGTAAAGTTTAGTCCCACATGGAAAGTTGGAGCAGAGTTAGACCACCTTATAAGGTGGAGTGGTTCACTACTTAGTAAAGTGACTGAGAAGAGGAGAACTACACGCGCGCTCCTCCGACAACGACGCTGCCGCTCGCACACACACCCGCCCGCCCGCCCGCTCGTCTCATCACGACGCGCGCGCGCCGCTGGTTGCGGGAATCTCGCCGAGCCGAGCTTTATTTTTGCTGCTTGGGAAAACTGGTTCGGTTTTGATAGACGTATCAACAGTTAGTAGATTCGGGTCGCTCCCGAATCGTGGGCTATCTATAACCGACCCGAACATGCGCGACGTGGGCTTGGTCCACGGCGTGCCCTGTGCGGGTTTCCCGAGACGCTCTATATAAACATCTGTGCGGCTTCCACCACGAACATACCGAATCCAATCTAGGGTTTTGCCAACCTCTCTGCTTGCGCCGCCATCGTAGCCTACTCCATCCCGCTTGCCGGCGTGCACCGGCGGACGGGAGAGCAGGTCTCTAGAACCACTCGCCTTTGCGATCCTGTATGGGAGAGGGCTAATAAGGTTTTTGCGAAGCGCTCTACACGACTGCTCGAGTTCTTCATCACGGGTCGTCTTCCATCCAAGTCGGGCGGTGCTGCCTATCGCCGTCTTCGTCGCTGTCTGCATCGATCAATCTTTCCCAAGGTTACTGCTATGACTACTTATGCAATCGAACGGTACGTGCGACGTGCTGCTGTCTGGTTATTCACCATGTTCTGCGAGTACATGTTTAGCTGCTGCTTGTTTCTGTTCATCTTGTTGTTTAGTACATCTAGTATGTTCGAGTTACATGTGCTAGTAGCTGATTTTGTCATATTTAATATTCTGGAATTAATCATGGAAAATGTGCCTAATTATCCAACAATCCAAAAACCTTATTATAGGCAATTTTCTGAGATAAACATGGGACACTTGGCCGATGCGATGAAGCTGGAAAAGTTTACCGATGTTTATTTTAAGAGGTGGCAGTATAAGACCACTATGTGGCTACAAAATTTGAAGGTATTCGAGGCTAGTGAGGGTTTACCTGAAGGAACTATATCTGAACAAGATCAGAACAAGTTCAAGGAAACCAATCTTGCCTTTGGGGATGTGTTCTGAGTGTTCTTGACAACAAGCTGTTTGATGTGTACATGCACATCAAAGATGGAAAAGAGCTCTGGGAGGTACTGAACGCTAAGTTCGGTGTAACAGATGCTGGTAGTGAACTATATATCATGGAGAGCTTTCATGATTACATGATGGTTAACAACCGTTCTGTAGTCAAACAAGCTCATGAGATATAGTGCTTTTCCAAGGAGCTTGAAATCCTTAAGTGTAACTTACCCGACAAGTTTGTGGCTAGGTGCATCATTGCAAAGTTGCCTTATTCATGGAGGAACTTCGCCACAACTCTCAAGCATAAGAGACAAGAGATATCGGTTGAAAACCTGATAGCGTCTCTTGATGTTGAGGAGAAGGCTCGGGATAAGGACACCACTAAGAAAGGATGCGAGGATCAGTCTAGCACCAACATGGTGCATAAGAGGACCTTCGACAAGAACAAATGGAACTATAAGCCCTCCTTCAACAAACCTGAAAAGACTACAACCTTCAAGAAGAAGAAGAAGCCGAACAAGGCCGACCTAGGTTGCTTTACCTGTGGAGAGCTTGGACACTTTTCCAACGACTGCCCTGAACATTCAGATCATAGGGGGAAAAGTGGAAAGATTGTCAACATCGTGACCGCTAGCAACAGGGATGGGTATGGTAATTTATTTACTGTTCTTTCAGTGTTTCATGAACCATGTTGGTGGATTGATATGGGTGCTAATGTTCATGTGTGTGCTGACATCTCTATGTTCACTTCTTATTAGGTCGCACAAGATTCTTCCATCCTAATGGGGAATGGATCACATGCTTCTGTTCATGGTGTTGGCACGGTGGATCTGAAGTTTACTTTCGGAAAAACCATGCAGCTGAGGAACGTGCAGCATGTCCCTACTATGAACAAGAATATCGTTAGTGGATCCCTGATGACCCACACGTATAGGGGGTGTATCGCAGTATTTTCGAGGGAAGTGAAACCCCATTTATTGATTCGACACAAGGGGATCCAAAGAATATTTATAAGTCTTAACAACTGAGTTGTCAATTCAGCTGCACCTGGAAACAATCTTGCTCACAACAGTTTATCAGTAGCAACAGTTTTGTAGTAGCAATAGTAAAGTAACAGCAGTAATAAAAAGTAAAGACAGTAGTAACAATTGCAGTAAATAGTAGGATTAAAGCGCGGTAGGCATAGGGATGGATGGATGGGCGTTGCATGGACAAGACAATTCGTATGGCAATCAAGATATAGGGCATTTGCAGATAAATAAGATAAACCATCCAAGTACTAGATAATCATTGGCATGTGTTCCATATATAGTCATACGTGCTCGCAATGAGAACTTGCACAACATCTTTTATCCTGCTAGCCCGTTTGCAGCGGGGCCTCAAGGGAACTACTGGCAATTAAGGTTCTCCTTTTAATAGAGCACCAGAGCAAAGCATTAATACTCCGTGAACACATGTGATCCTCACATCAAAGCCATCCCCTCCGGTTATGCTGATTGCTGTCACTTCGGGGCCTTTGGTTCCGGACAACAATATGTGTATAGAACTTGCAGGTAAGACCATAAACAATACTATCATAATGAATCAATAACATGTTCAGATCTGAAATCATGGCACTCGGGCCCTAGTGACCCTAGTGACAAGCATTAAGCATAACAAGCTGCAACAAAGTCAAAAAGCACTAATAGTAGATACTAGGCACCATGCCCTAACAATCTGATGCCATTACATGAATGATCTCATCCCATCCCTACCATCCCCATAGACTACATCGGGGGATTACTCACCCATGGATGGAGGAAACATGGATGGTTGGTGGAGAAGCGATGGTGATGATGATGACGATGATCTCCTCCAATTCCTCGTCCTGGTAGGGTGCCAGAACGGAGTTTCTGGTTCCGATTCGCGGAATCTGGTGGTGGTGGCGGCGTAGAGGAACTCTTTCTAGGAAAACGTCGAACCCCTCTGGGTTTTTTGGTCAGGAGGCAACTTATAGGAGAAGAGGGAGGCCGAGGCGGTGATCGAGGCGGCCACACCACCCCTGGCGCGGCCTGGCCTGGCCCGCGTGGCTAGGTGGTGTGGGCCCCTCGTGGCCCTCCTCCATCTCATCTTCTGGCTCCGTGAGACTTCTGGTGAAATAGGATTTTTGGCATATTTTCCGGGATTTTTCCTGATAGTTGATTTTCTGCACAAAAACTAGACACCAAGGTAATTTTGCTGAAAACAGCGTCAGTCCGCGTTAGTTGTATCCAAATCACACAAGTTTAGAGGAAAAACAATAGAAAAAGTGTTTGGGAAAGTAGATACGTTTTGGACGTATCAACTCCCCCCAAGCTTAGCTTATTGCTTGTCCTCAAGCAATTCAGTTGAAAACTGAGTGCGATAAAAGAAACTTTCACGAACACATTTGCTTCATAAGATGTATATATTCTGAGCATATTATCAACTACTTAGGCAATTCATAATAAAGAGTATGCAACTAAGTTTACTTAATAATTATTGCAAGCTATGAAGAGATTCCAACTCACAAATAATAAATAGCATGAAGCATAAACATAAGCAACATTGCAATGCTCATAAAAAGGTATGATAGAGTGGTATCTCGCTTGCCTTTAATTGTAGAGCAAACATAAATGCTAAGGCACCTCTGAAGTTCAAGTGAAGACTAAAAGTAAAGATATCAAAGATACAAGCATCAAAGTCATAACACAATTAATCAAGTTTTGAGACAAGCATATTACACTAAGAATGACAACTATGCTCTCAACAAAGTGCTCATAGAATATGTGGAGACTCAACAAGAAAATGAAAAGGTTTTGAAAAGTTTGAAAGGCTTCCAAAATCTAAAAGTATGGTACTTGTTAGCTTTGAGCTCTCATTACCCCTATCATAAGCATCTTTAAATGGTTAAGGTGAAAGTGAGGCCCAATACGAGTTATATGCTTGACAGACCATAAGCTAGCAATCTCATGTCCCTTTGAGTACGAGGGTAGCTCCTCATGCTACTCAAATTTAGTTACCGGTAAGTTCTTGTCATCGTAAATACATGTGTATCATAGAGAACCACCAACGGGGTACCCCTTGCCCGATGATACGCAAGAATCCCCATATCAAAATGACAAAGCAAGCAGACAACGAACATCTCAGTAATCTTCTTATTTACCATGGGAATGTGGTGCTTTTTCTCTCTTTCCTCTTTTCTCATATCTCTTTTTTCTTTTTCTCTTTTTCTCAATCTCTATCTCTCTTTTTTATAAGAAGAATGCTTCATAGATGCTCATTATGGTTACGCCGCAGGTTTCCACCATGATTAGGCATGGATTAGACCGGCGGCACATGCGTTTCTCTAACACACATACGTAACTCCATGGACTTACAAGCTTCCCTTTTATTTCACACCGATGACATCCGTAAACAAAAGATCATGATATCAACAGGGTATATATTTAAAGGCGTTGAAAGTGCTCCCCGTGACAGCACGGTTCTGCTAATCCCCATCCTATAATTTGTAAGCATATAACTTTCATGGGAAGTCACAATGGTTCAGGTTTATTAAGTGCAAGAAATAAAGTGTGCCATCAAGTTCGTGAGAGCTTTACTAACTAACTTTCTCATAACAATCAAACATTTTATTCGGAAGAAAACAAGGCATATTGAATATGCGTGGAATAGCAAATGATGCTAATAGGTAGGTATGGTGGACACTTTTGGAGATATTGGTTTTGGGGAGTTGGAAACACGAGTAGAGCTCATACTCAGTGCAAGTGAAGGCTAGCAATAGTAAGGGAGCGACAAACGAGAGAGCAATAATTTTCATAATCATGCTTGCAACAAAACATGACTAATCATGGCATGAAAGTGATTCAAGACCCCTGAGGCAAAATAATTCATCGAGGCTTAACTGATTATTGTTTCAGTCATATGCATGCGTGAGCATGTGCCAAGTCAATTCAAGTGAAACATTTAGAGGAGGATACCACATTGTCATACCAAGTTATGAATAGAACAATGCAAGCAAACATTCATATGACATGCTACAAACTATTAGCAAGCTAGAGCTAATCATAAGAAAGCAAGAACTACTAAGAATCCATAAATAACACACACCTTACATGAACAGACTAAGCATGCCCACAATGATAAGTATATGTACAAAAATGAAAACAAATAGAGTTCGTTACCAGCCTCTTACCACACCTCAAGTTGTCATTAATCCTCATTATTGCCCTTCACTTGTGTGGCTTGAATAATAACATGAAACCAAATTCCACTGAGGACTGCTGAACCCTGCAACAAACTTCACAAAAACCAGAGAAGAACAACAAATATTTTTGGTGTTTTTGATTTTAGAGGCAAGAACAAAAAGGAAGAACAAGGAAAGAAAAATCTTTTTGGGTTTTTCGAATAGTTCAAACAAAGCAAAAAGGAAAAAAGCAAACCAAGGCAAAAAGAAGAAATCAAAGAGAAACAAAGAAAACATTTTTGGTCTTTTTGTGTTTTAGAAAGCAAAAGTAAAGAAAGAATGAAAACTAAAAAGAGAACGAAAAATGGATATACAAAGTACTAACTGAACATGATATGTAGATGAGTGTGATGTCGGTGTACCTCCCCCAAGTTTAGGCTTTTGGCCTAAGTGGGTATCAACCCCAATGTGGGTAAGGGTTCAAAGCCGGCAGGTCATCGTAAGAATGATCGTAGTTAGGCCCTTGGGAAGAAGAAGAAGCTCCCCAATCATAGGTAGGCTGCTGGTACAAAGACTCCCCCTCATTCGAGGGCTGGACTGAATCATTTGTAGCGTCCCTTCCAGTATCCTGCTCCTGTTGGGAGAGCTCTCCCAGGTATGCATCGATTTCTTCCTCGGTGAGCGACCATCCTTCCCTGGTATCAAGGTTAAATAAAACAGGTGCAGGCAAAAGAACAACATGCTCGGACTTACTCTTTCTCCAACCAGCCTTGAGAAAGGTTATTTCATAAGACAAATCACTCAAATTAGCCCAAGAAGAAACAAATTTATGCTATATCATGGAATTAAGGTCAAGACTCTCTACAGGAAACTGTAGGTCTAGGTGATGAGGCGCTAAACCATGCAAAGCTAATAAACGAGAGGCAACGAGGCCTCCGCAAATTTCACCTTTCTCGCGGTTAGCAGCAAGACGGAAAGCTATCAAGGCACCCAAATTATAAGTCCTATCTCGTTTTAAAGCAGCTGAGATGAATGCTAGATCATATGAAGATAACTTATTAGCAGTTTTCCTAGCGAGAACACACTTGGCAATAAAGTAAGAAAAGTAGCGAATAGACGGGAGATGAATGTTACGAATTTTCACACTCTCCTTTGAGAAGCTGCTCCCTTGGCAAATCTCCACATACAAGTCCATGAGTGGTGCAGGTTGCTCGTTAATCCTTCCACACGATTGTAACACCCTTGAATCGACCCTATGCAAGTTTTAGCGCTTCCCGCCAAACCCGCATAGAAACGATTCAAGGACGCCCACCAGGCACTTTCGTGCGGTGAGAAACAAAGTAATACCATTACACATTAGTCCACTATGGAAACCACAAAACATATATATACAACAACGACTCCATGAGTCAAGAATACAGATATACTATACAAATATTCAAATCACCTTGAAAATGATAGAGCGTCTGACTACGGACAAGATGCAAATGGGGCTAAGAGCCCTAAAGAATAACCAATGGCGTCCATAACCCTGCCCAGGCCAAGCCGGAAGAGTAACCCTGCTAACAACGTCGATGTCAAACCTGCTAAAACAAAAGGGGTGCCAACAAAGGGCAAAGGAAAAAGAGGAGCGTCAGTACTGAGGACAGTACATGGCGAGGCTAGAATTCGGCAGCTCTCGCCTACATAGGTATGGTGGACTGAAGCGGCAGCGAAGCATGCACTAAACAACCTATAGAGACTCGATACAACTGTCGGCTATTAGAGAGGGATAAGAAAGACCTATCCGGGAACACCTGATACTAACACCAATCATACCCATCCTGGTATTCCCCCTCGAGACCAAACAAGGAAGTCAAACCGAGGAACTCACACAATTGGCAGTTTTATTCATTCCATTATAGTTGCAGCACTTACTAGTCAGATATAGATAGCACGAGTCATCCTGATAGCATAAGTAGTGGGTAGTTTTAGTTAACCAAGAAGTTGTAGTTGCAGTACTTACTAGTCAGATACAATTAGCATGTGACATTCCAAACCCAACAGTTGTTGGCACTTTTATTTCATTCCATTGGAGTTACAATACTTACTAGGCAGGTATAACATGACACGATACACCCCAGTTCCACCAGTTGTTGGCACTTTTATTATCCACTCCATTGTAGTGAAGCTGATTACTAGTCACATATTAAGTCAAATTTATAGCACTACTTTAGTTATGCTTGTCTATGATCAAGATACTGTGCTCCAAGTCGTCCATAACCGCGAACACGGCTTTCAGAAAGATTTACCCTGCAGGGGTGCACAAATAGCAACACACACACGATCAACCTCGGAAAAACCAACTCAAAACCCAACGAGGCTTTCACGACAAAGCAATCACAGGATTCATAAAATATTTCAGGGGGCCACCCCATTAAGCTACCCGCAACGAAGTTGGCCGGCTCCGAGACAGACCCAAGGTTTGTGTCAATGGCTGTAAACGACTTGGAAACTGAAACTGTGACTGGGCTTGTCGATACCGCGAAAATATTCCACGTTCCAAAACAGTACAGAGGCTCCACGCACAATCGTAAATAAAGCAGTAAAGCATGGCATAAGTACAGGATAGTAATAAAGCCCCAAACTAGTTTGTGGCCCCAAGAAATAAGAAATGAATCAAGCTCTGGCTAAGGGGATTCATGGTCCCATATGCGGATAGTGCGATAGTCAAGGAACATGTATCAAGTACTCGGGGTCCTACGGGATACAAGTGAGCGTGGAAGAACCAAATAACATCTATTGCCCACCGATGCCTCTGCATTAGTTATATCTATTCCCAGCAATTAATCCAGTTGTATTTAAAGTCATGATCATCTCCACCATTAAGCATCTCCACCATTTATCATGTGCCACCTTGCCATCAACGGTGGAACGACAACAATGCGAAGCAACACATAAGCAAGCAACTACGACTCGTGAGGCCGACTATCTATCAATCAACAGGCAATAGGATGTGTCCATGGCAATCTAGAGGCTGCAAGGAGTATAAATGGTGCACGGAAACTAAATCATCGCAACACGGATATCAATAGATCAACAGGAGGAAATAAAGACTATAAAAGCAAAATAGATAGAAAGGGGGAGATACTCGCCTGGAAAACACTGCCGAAGGTACATTATCCGAAGAACTTGTCGATACTCGCATTCACTCAACGGACTAATCCGTGAAGAATCAAAGCACTAAAAGAAACACCGGATGCACTATTTAATACTACGGCAGAAGATCCGGCATGATTATGATATGATGCATGGCATGGCAAGATGCGGTGCAATTAGGCAATATTAAGCGGAACCGGGGTCCCGACAATTAATAGAAGGTTCAAATTATTTAGGTACCCCTTAATTTAAATGTTAAACAAGGCAAAGCATGGCATCGGTTCGCTACACAAATTTAAATAAAGCCAATATAAGACTAGAATAGCCGCATATACACTCCATAATTAATAATGAGGTGAATCGGCATAATGCCCCCAAACAACCACAATATGTATGCGAGTATGAATATTTACTATGCAACAAGTTAGAGGTTATATGTTATAAAAAATAGGGGTCTCGGGTAGGGGATTACATTAGGATTCCGAAGATCTTAGGGTCTCGAGGGATCGGTCTCGGCTTCTGACTCCGGGATCGGGTCTTCGGGGTTCGATCTTCAGATCCAAGGACTCTTTTTGTTCAATGAACAAGAGCTTCGGGTCATCGGCTCTGTGTAGGAGAACTTGTTCGTGACGGAGAACTTGTGTCCGTGGCCTTCGGGCGACGATAACTCCGAAAGATCTTGCGATGGTAGGCGAAGACGGTCTTGGTGAAACTTGGCGTTGATTTGTCCTCGGAAGATCTTGGCGACGTCGTGATAGGATTTTGCCGTGGGGATGCTTCGGAGGACCAGACCCTCACACGCAGGGCAAGGACGGTTGGCAACAAGATGTTGGCCGTGGAACTCAAACAACCTGCAACTACATGTTGTTCATGCGGCCTCCACGCGTGGAACACAGGGGTGCGGCCCGAGGCTGCCGAGGACGCTGGCCTGCATGAAGGGGGAGCGATGGAACGACGCTCGCGAGGGGACCTGGAGGTGGCGGCCCGAGGAGGCCACGGCCGGTGAACGTGGGAAGGTTGGAGCAGAGGGCGGTGCCCTGGCGATGGAGGAGACGGGACCGCGGTGGGCGAGGTCGATGGCGGCGATGCGAGGTTGCGTAGCAGCGAGGACGCGGTCGCGGCCAGAGGCGCCGACGAAGAGATCCTGGGCTCGGTGACGTGGGGATGGGGGCCGGAGGAACTCGCGAGCGAGGAGTCGTTGGCGAGGTCAGCGTGAAATAGGAGAGGGGTGCAGGGCCTAGGGGAGGAAGCAGAGGGCGGCGGCAGGTTGAAAATGACCCAGGGCCGGGAGCACGGTGCGGAGGACGGACGAGGCCAGTGCGGGCCAGGGTTGCTGTGGCTGCAGAGGGCGTCGCAGAGAGGTGAGGATGGAGGGGAGACGGCAGCAGCGAGCGGTGGTGCTTGGGGAATGGCCCATGCGGGGACGGTTGCGTCCAAGGAAGGTGTGGAGGGGGCGAGCGACGCGTGAGGAAGGGAGCAGGGTCGGGTTGCGTTGACGCGAGGTCACGTCGGGGTGGGGCCTGGGGCTTGTCGCGTGGCGACGTGCGGGCTGGGGCGGAAATGGTATAGGGGCGGGTCGCGCGCGAGTGGGTGTGGTGGCGGCGGGTGGTCAGGTGAGTGGTGGCCAGGTGGTTAGTGTTTTTCTGGTGGGGTGGTAGGTAGCTGGTTGTTGGGCCTTGGGCCTGGCGGCTGACCGCCTCCCCCACAAAAATATTTATTTTACTTATTTTATTTTTAGAAAGAATTTTATAAATAGTTTTTTAGATAAATAAAAGATCTAAAAAAGACTGGGGTTTGTATTTTGAAATAAAGAAGGGGATATTTAGAAAACAAAGATAGGCTTTTATAAAATAGTTTTAGGCAAACAAAATGCAGGATGACATGACGATGCTCAAATGCAATGTGGCATGATGACATGAGCATGCGATCATGTGATGCGTAAAGACAAAACACAGTGATTTTCTAGTAGTGGTTTTACCGGGGTGCTACAATTCGACACCAGTAACAATGGATCTCGCCCTCGAGATCCGCCTCATGGTACGGGGAAGAAGGTCGATGATCTGAGTCTTCTCGCTTCATGTAGATCCTCGCGACACCACTAACAAGGGTTCATTCTCTATCTTGAAATCAGCGACACCACCAACAAGAGGTTGTTGCTCACGTTCGTCGAGAACACTCCGGAGAAACAAATACGAAGAAAGAGGTCGCTACCTCTAACTTCAGTGGAAGGAGTAAATTGCATAGATCCGCCAATTCAATGTGCAGAGCGAATGATAAGAGTAGTGGTATGGTCATGACTCCATCCCACACTCAAAGCATTACTTTGCACAAGAATAGGGGAATTATACAACCAACTCTCGGAATTCAGACTGAAGATGTCAACAAGTGGGGTTCTGAAACAAAGGAGTGATGTAGGCTCTTCGGATGTAGATGATGTCATCGCGTTGGAAACCACCGGAAGATACAAAGAAAAATTGTATGAAAATACACAATGATTAGGTTTCGTGATGGTTCCATTGGCATGAACAACACATGCTCAAGGTATACTCCAACTTCACCAATGCTCATCCTTCTCATATGTCTATCAACAATACGGATATCCATCTAGGTGTAGATACCGATAAAGAGTTCAAGGACCAAAAAGATTGGATGAAGGGTACAACAAGCGAGATGCAGGCTGATGACTGTAACACCACCGTTATAAAAGGGAGGGAGCGAAACCCTGTAGGTAGGACGGAAACCCAACCGCGAGAAATCCTGGACTCGAAGAAAAGATAAGAGTAGATTCAAAACACGGAGAGGTAAGAGGAGAATAGCATAGGGGTAAGAAGTAAAAGCAGACCTAATCAGATCTATCCAACCGATTTTGCAAAATAGTTTTAACACTCTACATCGGCCGTTAGCCAGGTTATCCTACAGGCAGGACCAGTGGGTATCGCAACTGCTGAGCTCTGATACCACTCTTTAACACCCTCGAATTGGCCCTATGCAAGTTTTAGCGCTTCCCGCCAAACCCGCATAGAAACGATTCAAGGACGCCCACCAGGCACTTTCGTGCGGGTGAAAAACGAAGTAATACCATTACACATTACTCCACGATGGAAACCACAGAACATATATATACCTTGAAAACTATAGAGTGTCCGACTACGGACAATATGCAAATGGGGCTAAGAGCCCTGAAGAATAACCAATGGCGTCCATAACCCTGCCCAGGCCAAGCCGGAAGGGTAACCCTGCTAACTTCGTCGATCTCAAACCTGCTAAAACAAAAGGGGTGCCGACAAAGGGCAAAGGAAAAAGAGGAGCGTCAGTACTAAGGCCAGTACACGGCGATGCTAGAATTCGGCGGCTCTCGCCTACATAGGTATGGTGGACTGAAGCGGCAGCGAAGCATGCACTAAACAACCTATAGAGACTCGATACAACTGTCGGCTATTAGAGAGGGATAAGAAAGACCTATCCGGGAACACCTGATACTAACACCAATCATACCCGTCCTGATATTCCCCCTCGAGACCAAACAAGGAAGTCAAACCGAGGAACTCACACAATTGACAGTTTTATTCATTCCATTATAGTTGTAGCACTTACTAGTCAGATATAGATAGAATGAGTCATCCTGATAGCATAAGTAGTGGGTAGTTTTAGTTAACCAAGAAGTTGTAGTTGTAGTACTTACTAGTCAGATACAATTAGCATGTGACATCCCAAACCCAACAGTTGTTGGCACTTCTATTTCATTCCATTAGAGTTCCAATACTTACTAGGCAGGTATAACATGACACGATACACCCCAGTTCTACCAGTTGTTGGCACTTTTATTATCCACTCCATTGTAGTGAAGCTGATTACTAGTCACATATTAAGTCAAATTTATAGCACTACTTTAGTTATGCTTGTCTATGATCGAGATACTGTGCTCCAAGTCGTCCATAACCGCGGACATGGCTTTCAGAAAGATTTACCCTGCAGGGGTGCACAAATAGCAACACACACACGATCAACGTCGGAAAAACTAACTCAAAACCCAACGAGGCTTTCACGACAAAGCAATCACATGATTCATAAAATATTTCAGGGGGCCACCCCATTAAGCTACCCGCAACGAAGTTGGCCGGCTCTGAGACAGACCCAAGGTTTGTGTCAATGGCTGTAAATGACTGGGAACCCGAAAGTGTGACTGGGCTTTCGATACCGCGAAATCATTCCACGTTCCAAAACAGTACAGGTGCTCCACGCACAATCGTAAATAAAGCAGTAAAGCATGGCATAAGTACAGGATAGTAATAAAGCCCCAAACTAGTTTGTGGCCCCAAGAAATAAGGAATGAATCAAGCTCTGGCTAAGGGGATTCATGGTCCCATATGCGGATAGTGCGATAGTCAAGGAACATGTATCAAGTACTCGGGGTCCTACGGGACACAAGTGAGCGTGGAAGAACCAAATAACATCTATTTCCCACCGATGCCTCTACATTAGTTATATCTATTCCTAGCAATTAATCTAGTTGTATTTAAAGTCATGATCATCTCCACCATTAAGCATCTCCACCATTAAGCATCTCCACCATTTATCATGTGCCACCTTGCCATCAACGGTGGAACGACAACGACACGAAGCAACACATAAGCAAGCCACTACGACTCGCAAGGCTGACTATCTATCAATCAACAGGCAATGGGATGTGTCCATGGCAATCTAGAGGCTGCAAGGAATATAAATGGTGCACGGAAACTAAAGCATCGCAACACGGATAGCAATAGATCAACAGGAGGAAATAAAGACTATAAAAGCAAAATAGGTAGAAAGGGGGAGATGCTCGCCTGGAAAACACTGCCGAAGTTACATTATCCGAAGAACTTGTTGATACTCGCATCCACTCAACGGCCTAATCCGTGAAGAAGCAAAGCACTAAAAGAAACACTAGATGCACTATTTAATACTACGGCAGAAGACCCGGCATGATTATGATATGATGCATGGCATGGCAAGATGCGGTGCAATTCGGCAATATTAAGCGGAACCGGGGTCCCGACAATTAATAGAAGGTTCAAATTATTTAGGTACCCCTTAATTTAAATGTTAAACAAGGCAAAGCATGTCATCGGTTCGCTACACAAATTTAAATAAAGCCAATATAAGACTAGAATAGCCGCATATACACTCCATAATTAATAATGAGGTGAATCGGCATAATGCCCCTAAACAACCACAATATGTATGCGAGTATGAATATTTACTATGCAGCAAGTTAGATGTTATATGTTATAAAAAAATAGGGGTCTCGGGTAGGGGATCACGTTAGGGTTACGAAGATCTTAGGGTCTCGAGGGATTAGTCTCGGCTTCTGACTCCGGCATCAGGTCTTCGGGGTTCGATCTTCAGATCCGAGAAGGTGTCTTCTTGTTCCGTGAACAAGAGCTTTGGGTCATCGACTCCGTGTAGGAGAACTTGTCCGTGACGGAGAACTTGTGTCGGTGGCCTTCGGGCGATGATAACTCTGAAAGATCTTGCGGTGGTAGGCGAAGACGGTCTTGGTGAAACTTGGCATTGATTTGTCCTCGGAAGATCTTGGTGACATCGTGATAGGATTTTGCCGTGGGGATGCTTCGGAGGACCAGACCCTCACACGCGGGACAAGCATGGTTGGCAACAAGATGTTGGCCGTGGAACTCAAACAACCTGCAACTACATGTTGTTCATGCAGGCTCCACGCGTGGAACACAGGGGTGCGGCCCGAGGCTGCCGAGGACGCTGGCCTGCATGAAGGGGGAGCGACGGAACGATGCTCGCGAGGGGACCTGGAGGTGGCGGCCCGAGGAGGCCACGGCCGGTGAACGCGAGGAGGTTGGAGCAGAGGGCGACGCCCTAGCGACGGAGGAGACGGGACCGTGGTGGGCGAGGCTGATGGCGGCGATGTGAGGTTGCGGAGCGGCGAGGACGCGGTCACGGACAGAGGCGCCGACAAAGAGATCCTGAGCTCGGGGACGCGGGGACGGGGGCCGGAGGAACTCGCGAGCGAGGAGTCGTTGGCGAGGTCGGCGCGAAATAGGAGAGGGGAGCATGGCCTAGGGGAGGAAGCAGTGGGCGGCGGCAGGTCGACGATGACCCAGGGCCAGGAGCACGGTGCGGAGGACAGACGAGGCCAGTGCGGGCCGGGGTTGCTGCGGCTGCAGAGGGCGTCGTAGAGAGGTGAGGCTAGAGGGGAGACGGCAGCAGTGAGCGGTGGTGCTTGGGGAACGGCCCATGCAGGGACGGTTGCGTCCAGGGAAGGTGTGGAGTGGGCGAGCGACGCGTGAGGACGGGAGCGGTGTCGGGTTGCGTTGACGCGAGGTCACGTCGGGGTGGGGCCTGGGGCTTGTCGCGTGGCGACGTGCGGGCTGGGGCGGAAATGGTACAGGGGCGGGTCGCGCGCGAGTGGGTGTGGCTGTGGCGGGTGGTCAGGTGAGTGGCGGCCAGGTGGTTAGGGTTTTTCTGGTGGGGTGGTAGGTAGCTGGCTGCTGGGCCTTGGGCCTGGCGGCTGACTGCCTCCCCCACAAAAATATTTATTTCACTTATTTTATTTTTAGAAAGGATTTTATAAATAGTTTTTTAGATAAATAAAAGATCTGAAAAGACCGAGGTTTGTATTTTGAAATAAAGAAGGGGATATTTAGAATACAAAGATAGGCTTTTATAAAATAGTTTTAGGCAAACAAAATGCAGGATGACATGACGATGCTCAAATGCAATGTGGCATGATGACATGAGCATGCGATCATGTGATGCATAAAGACAAAACACAGCGATTTTCTAGTAGTGGTTTTACCGGGGTGCTACAATGATCCCCACTGAGGTACCTTAATAGCTGCACAAAAGTCATCAAGAGGAAGGTTGACAGCTATATTGTAAATTCTGTAGTGAACCATGGGGTTAGGCAAAGAGCAACTAAATCAAAAGTCATGCACCACACACATAGTTAGTTTCACAAATTGGTAAGGTTCATCTCCCACAAAATGCTCCAATCCTGCATTAGCAATTAAAGTATGGAAGTCCTGAGAAATCCCCGTAGCCCTCATGAATTCGGGGCATGGATAGATGGAAGGAAAAACTTCTTCCTCTCGGTGAACCTTCATAACCTCAGGCACCCTTAGTTCATGTTGGTTGAGTTGGTGTTCATTCATCTTCTATTCTAAAATTTAAACATCCATTATACGAGTGATTGCAAAGTGAATATATAATGAAGGGAACTACTCATAGGGACTTGTAAGAGGCCTAAACATGCATCAAAACAATATCTCTAAGCATTGAACAAGCTTACAAGCTCTCATAACCTGTCACCTACAGCAGCAAAATACTCAAGATATAAACCACTAAACACAAATCTACTTGGACAAGCGGAGGAGTCACATACTGGAGAACAGATGCTCCAAATATCAGCAGCAAAGATGGGCTGAGCAAGGAGATCGAAAAATCGTGGACAAGAATAGCAAGAACGCGATTTCGAGCAATGAACTGGTGTTTTCTCAGGAGAGAGAAGGCAGTGGCAAGTGAGAGAGTGAGTGGAGGGCCAGGGGTGGCCCACACCATGGCCAGGCGCGCCCCTGGGGTGGTCGTGCCACCAGGTGGTGTGGCTGCATGGTGGGCCGCCCTAGGTCACTCCACGCACTCCTCTGCCCCTTTTTCACATAAAAAATTAATATGAATTTTCTGGAATTTTTCAAGACACTTTATTTTTTAGCAATTTTTAGGTATTGATGAATAATTTTCTGATAGACAGATGTTTTTGGAATGATACACTGACAAAACAAAACTAAAATTTCATAAGTTCTAAGACACTCTAATATGCAAGCAACTAACAACAGAAAAGTAAACTAAATGAAAGCAAAAACTAAAATGGATAAAATAAAAGTAAGCAAAGATAATCATGGTGAAAACATTGTTTTGTTCATTAAAATCCCTTTGTTAACAAGGTTGATTAGGTCTTGTTACCAAACCAATTTTATATGAAATAGAACTTTGTATTCCACTTATGATTATGTTACCTCAACCTTGATAGCAATGGTCCCAATCATAATAATTTCATATTTTTCTCTAGGTATGGGACAATATATTTCTCCAACTTGAATGCCTTCAATATTTTCAATTGAATTTAAGCCATGATTCCTATCAATCTTCTTGGGGAAATAGACAGTATGCTCCTTGTCATTAACATTAAAAGTCACCTTTCCTTGATTACAATTAATAACAGCTCCTGCAGTATTAAGAAAAGGTCTCCCAAGAATAATAGACATATTTTCATTTTTAGGCCTTTCAAGCACAACAAAGTCAGTTAATATCAAGCAATTATGAGCCACTTGAACAGGTACATCCTCACATATACCAACAGGAATAGTAGTAGACTTATCAGCCATTTGCAAAGATATATCAGTTGGTATTAGTTTTTCCAGTTGAAGTCTCTTATATAGAGAAAAAAGCATAACAGTAACTCCTGCTCCTAAATCAAACAAAGCAGTTCTAACATAACTATTTTTAATAGAGCAAGGAATAGTTGGAATCCCTGGGTCTCCAAGTTTCTTTGGAACCTTACCATTAAAGGAATAATTAGCAAGCAAAGTAGAAATTTCTTCATTAGGGATCTTCCTTTTATTAGAGACAATATCCTTCATATACTTTGAATAAGGAGGTAATTTAATAGCATCAGTCAGAGGGATTTGCAAAAATAAAGGTTTCATCCACTCACAAAATGTATTATAATGTTTATCTTCCTTTGACTTGTGTTTCTTATCAGGGAAAGGCATAGGTTTTTGGACCCAAGGCTCTCTTTCACTACCATGTTTCTTAGCAACAAAATCTTGTTTAGTGTATTTAGTATTCTTAGTGTGCCTTTCAGGTTCTTCTTCAACTTTTTCTTTATCAGGAGCATTATTTTCCTCATTACCACTTTCAGTTTCAGCATTAGAGACAGATATACTATTAGGATCTTTAGCAGGTTCAGAAGGTTCTACAATAGTTTTATGTTTCTTTTTCCTTTTCTTAGGAGTAGTACCACTATTTTCAATTTGTTGAGAATCCTGCTCAATTCTTTTAGGATGCCCCTTAGGATATAGAGGATCCTGGGTGGCCGCACCACTTCTAGTTCTAATTTCATAAGCATGTTTTTCTTTAGCAGCATTAACTAGCAAGTCTTTTTGTACTTTAATAAGCTGATCAATTTGAGTTTGAACCATTTGAAAATGTTTAACAAGCATTTTAACATCATTAGAGGTTCTTTCCACAATATCCTTCAATTCAACAATAGCTCTAGACTTTTCCATTAAATGATTTTGCACCCTTTTATTAAAATTATCTTGATTAACAATAAAAATATCAAATTCTTCCAAGCATTGATCAAGAGGTCTAGAATAAGGAATATCACCTTCATCAAAATGTTGGAGAGAGTGTACCTCAATAGTGGATGAGTGGGAGATTGGCTTACATAATTCTTCTATAGGAGGTAAATTATTCACATCTGCAGCTTTAATTCCCTTCTCCTTAAGACATTTATTAGCCTCCTTCATCACTTCATCATTTAGTTCAATAACTCCCCTCTTCTTCCGTTTTGGTGTTGGTATTGGCTCAAGCGCAGTTAACTCATGTGTAGTTGTCTCAGGTATAGTTGGTTCAGGAGGAGTCCAATCTTCATAATTCTTGCTTATTTTAGCCATTAATTCCTCAGCTTCCTTGGGAGTCCTATTCCTGAAAACACAATCAGCACAACTATCCAGGTATGTCCTAGATTCTTCAGTTAGTCTATTATAATATATATCAAGAAGCTCATTTTTAGGTAATGGACATCCAGCTTGTGCATGAATCAAAGCACAAAACCTTGCCCATGATTTAGGCAATATCTCTTTCTCTCCATGTTTAAAATCAAATAGTTCCTGCAAAATAGCATGTCTAGCACTAGGAGGGAAATATTTCTGAAGGAAAGTACTTATCAAGCAATCAAGTCTATCAATAGATCCAAGAGGTAAATTATTAAACCAAGTTTTAGCTTCTCCTTTCAGTGAAAAAGGGAAAATTTTAGCAACAAAGTAGGTGCACATATTAATATCATCAGAAAATAGACCACTCATGGTAGAAAGCTCAGTCATATGTGCTACAACACTTTCATTCTTAGTCCCGCAAAAAGGTTCTTTCTCAACAATAGTTATGTAAGATAAATCAAGAGAGAAATCATAATCCTTATCTTTAATGTTTATGGGAGATGCAGCAAGCTTAGCATTAGGAGATAATTTGGATTTTATAGTACGCCTCTCAAGGAGACTCTTAATAGCACTCCTATCATGGGTGTTTTGACATTCTTTAATAAATTCATCGGTCATATCTATGTAACCGTCCTCAATATCATAGCTCTCTCTAGACTAGGTGAACTAACAGGTGTAGTAGTGTCTTCATTAGGAGTTTCAGTATTTCCAGCTATAGTTCTAGCAATTGTAGCATCTAGGAAAGGACCTAATGAAACACTCTTATCAAGCACAGTAGAAGTAGCATCATAACTATCAGAAGTTTCAGAGTCAACAGTAGTAACAGTGTGTGTAGCATGTGTATGTGGTGGTGTAAGGAACTTACTTATAACAGATGGTGAATCAAGAGCAACAGAGGTGTTCAGAACCATACCTCTCCTTGTAGTGGATGGTAAAATAGGGACCTTGCCATCATGAGACTTACCCATGATGGATAGATGGTAGCGAACAATAGTGATTCCAAGTGAACTTGATAAATAAAGCTATGCTCCCCGGCAACGGCGCCAGAAAATAGTCTTGATGACCCACAAGTATAGGGAGTGTATCGTAGTATTTTCGAGGGAAGTGAAACCCAATTTATTTATTCGACACAAGGGGAGCCAAAGAATATTTATAAGTCTTAACAACTGAGTTATCAATTCAGCTGCACCTAGAAACAATCTTGCTCACAACACTTTATCAGTAGCAACAGTTATGTAGTAGCAATAGTAAAGTACGGCAGTAGTAAAAGTAAAGACAGTAGTAACAATTGTAGTAAATAGTAGGATTAAAGCGCGGCAGGCATAGGGATGGATGGATGGGCGTTGCATGGACAAGACAATTCATATGGCAATCAAGATATAGGGCATTTGCAGATAAATAAAATAAAGCATCCGAGTACTAGATAATCATAGGTATGTGTTCCATATATAGTCATACGTGCTCGCAATGAGAACTTGCACAACATCTTTTGTCCTGCTAGCCCATTTGCAGTGGGGCCTCAAGGGAACTACTAGCAATTAAGGTGCTCCTTTTAATAAAGCACCGGAGCAAAGCATTAACACTCCGTGAATACATGTGATCCTCACATCAAAGCCATCCCCTCTGGTTATCCTGATTGCTGTCACTTCGGGGCCTTTGGTTCCAGACAACAATATGTGTATACAACTTGTAGGTAAGACCATAAACAATACTATCATCATGAATCAATAACATGTTCAGATCTGAAATCATGGCACTCGGGCCCTAGTGACAAGCATTAAGCATAACAAGTTGCAACAAAGTCAAAAAGCACTAATAGTAGATACTAGGCAGCATGCCCTAACAATCTGATGCCATTACATGAACGATCTCATCCAATCCCTACCATCCCCATAGCCTACAGCGGGGGATTACTCACTCACGGATGGGGGAAACATGGATGGTTGATGGTGATGATGATGGTGATGATCTCCTCCAATTCCCCGTCCCGGCAGGGTGCCAGAATGGAGTTTCTGGTTCTGATTCGCGGAATCTGGTGGTGGCGGTGTAGTTGAACTCTTTCTAAACCCCCTGGGTTTTTAGGTTAGGTGGCAACTTATAGGCAAACAGGGAGACCGAGGGGGTGGCCGAGGAGATTATCACTTTGCGGCCTGAAAGTTGAGGTGTACAGGCAACGCGGTACCCAAGTTCCCTAAAATCAGCCGGGATGACTACAATTGGTGTGCCAAATACTCAGAGGGTCTTTTTCAGCATGAATTCAACTTTACATTTCAATTCAAAAAATCAGGCTAATGGGCGTCAAGTTGGGGCCCCCTGTCAGTTCGCCGTTATGTCGCTCCTGTCGCTTAGGCGGGGTGGCTGTCACGTAGGCTTGTAGCATTGGCACAGTGGATATGACAACGCCCCCTACCTAGTGTATTGACGTGACAAAACAGGGCCCATGAATCGGCGTTATAATTATTTTTTGTTTACTCAGAAGCTGGAACGGCCACCGCCACGCGTCTCTCCTTGGACTTCCGTCCCAATCGTTAACCCCTACCATAAAAGCGCATTAACGGTTCCACCGTTCCCCTGCCTCGCAGAAACCACTCTTCTTCTTCCTGTCATCTACTATCTTCTTCCTGTCTTCTCCTTGCCGCCATGGAAGATCTACGCACTCTAGAGACAAGCTTCACTACCCATGACAACAAGAAGATAGACGTTGTCTACACCAACGAGGAGGAGACAGTGGTGCGTGTCCTGAGGATGTACGAGGGTTGGCTTGGGATAGACGAGGACAAGTTTGTGGGATTGGACCTCGAGTACACCCCGGAGCACCCATATGAAGTGAATGAAGTCGCCGTCGTTCAACTTGCCATGCGGAAACACGTCCTCGTCTACCACCTCTCCCGGTTTGTAGATCTGCTCTCTGTAGCTAACCGCTTTTATGGTTTTCTCCTCTTGTTCTTTATCCACTTGCTCATCTTGCAACTACTGGATTTTACTTAGGACCAAATAAATTAGGGTTTGCCTATATCTCAATCGACTGAGATTTTCTTTAGTCTCAATCACCTAAGAAAAGTGCAACCGTAGTTAAAAGAAATGTGCAACTCGTTCAGTCGACTGAGAAATAGCAAAACCGAATAAATTATGACAATACAATGTTGAGAGTCTTGATCTTGCATTTACTAAACTTTTCAAAATTATATTGAGATGATGATCTTGCATTGACAAAATATTTGTAGTTACAAATTTTGGTGATGACAAACTACATACTTTCAGGACTGATAGGAAATGTCCGGCGCTGTGTCAGTTCCTTGAAAAAAAGGGAATTGTTTTCTACACTGTCGACACAACAACTGATTTTTCGAAATTGTATCAAGAGGAAATTATAATTCCTATGCACAACTGGATCGATATTCAGCGTCTTGTCAAGATCCTAGGGGGCAGGAAGAAGGATGGAATGGCATCACTCGCAACTAGAATCCTCGATGAGTCGTACGGCACAATGAAGGAAGATTTCCCTACGGATAGGCACGATTTCTGGGACGAGTGGCTGTTGTCTGATATAAACCTGAAGTATGCAGCCATAGATGCTTACGTGACCTACCAGCTATACAAGAAGATCCATTTTTTCAATGTTACCTCGTGTTTTGCCCTATTTGCAAGAGGAAAGACGAGCCTAGGGGAGCCCTTTGTAGAAAATGCCGAATAGCTGAGTTTGAAGTTGAATATGCAAAGAAATTGGCTGCATCTGAAGCAGCTGATAGAGAGGCTGCAGAAGCAGCTGAAAGAGAGCTTGCAGCTGACAGAGAGGCTACAGCTGAAGCGGCAAACAGAGAGGCGACATCTTCTAGCGGCAACAATCAGGCCTGTGATGCACCCCTAATTGTGCCACAGGACGCTGAAGATAGGAAAGCCAAGTCAGATGCCATTTGGGACAAAGTAGTTCGTCAGACGTGGAGTACCTGGAATGATGGAAAGCGCGTCAAGTGGTCTGATGAGGAGTGAATTAAATTTTACTTGTCAGTGTTATGTTTCTATTTTGTGGAACTCAGTTAGCTTGCCAAGATGTCTAGCGCATCAAGTGATACTAGTAAAATAAATTTAACCCTCGTCGTGTTATGTTTATGTATGTGTCTTGTAGCTTGTCAAGATGGTAGAGCTTCTTAACTCGCAGTTTGAAAGAGTGCCCTTTTCCTCTCTCGCTAAACATATATGTTTCATTTTGCCCAAATTGGTAGCAAATCTAGAGAAGATTCTCACTTCGATATTTCGTTCCCTTTTGGACCTTTTGCCTCTGATCAGGTAGCAAATCTAGAGCAGCAAATCACACCAGGCAGAATACATTCATTCAGAAAACAAAACAAATGTAGATATAGCTGTGCGCAGCTAAATAGGATATAGCGATAGAAAGTAGGTTGCTTAACGAGGTTCGATGCATTCAGCCAGAAATAGGATATAGCTAGAAAGGAGTTGCTGGGCAGTAGGGGCAACCGCCGCAGCTGCAGGCACATCCTGCAAGCGCCCGCGCCTCCGCCATCTCCCTCTGGTGCTTCCGCCACTTCTTGCTGCCCAGTTTCTTGGACTTGGAGGCCTTGGGCCTGATTGGAGGCATGCGACCCTCTTTGATGGCCACCCGCTGGAGGTTTCGGAGGTGAATGCCGAGAGCACGGTGTTCAGCGATGTAGGCGTTGATGTTCGCGGGCTCGGGCTTGCCGCTTTTGTGGATGCCAGAGCCTGCGGCCTCTGTATGCTTCAGTAAGGTGTTCAAGACGGTGCCGCCGGCGGCGTGACTCGTCAAGCAGTAGATGCCCCCCTTGTGGAAGGGGCAGCTGTAGTAGGGGCCTGTGAGGAATCCGTCATACTTGCCAGCCCGCAGCCTCCTCAGCACCTGACGATCCTTAGTGTGAATGGACTCGTCATCGCTGCAGACGTCGCTGCCGGAAACCTATTGGAAGAAAGGGAAAATGGGGGAGTAGATGGTGTAAGAAGATCGAGCAATCGAAATGCGAACAAGCGAATCCTAATAAACCAAGATCTAGCATCCAACGATGGGAACGGTGTTGGATAATTAGGCACAATTTCCATGATTAATTCTAGAATATTAAACATGACAATACCAGCTAAATTTTAAATAGATTAGCCCATTATTTCTAACAAACGGTAGAAGAACCAGGGGAGGGGAGCAAACCCAAGTTACCTCCGACCATAGGTCATCGATGCCGGTGTCGTAGGGGTTTAGCGGAGCGATGTACTTATCTGGATCGTAGGTGCCCAAGAAGTGCGTGATCTGCTTGTGACCAGCGGGGGCCTCCTCGCCGGCGGGGGGCTCCTCTTTGGCGGCTCCGTTGGTAGCTGGGACGGGGCCCTGGACTGGAACGGCGGCTGCCATCGATGCCTCCACTGGGGCCTGGACAGGGACAGTGGCTGCTTTCAACACGTCGAGGGGGACCGGCGAGGAGACGGGGGCCTCCTTGCCGGCGGCCACGGAGGCGACGATGGCCACCTTATCCTCCTCGGCCATCGCCGGCACAGACGGGGTATTCTCGGGAGTTTGCGGATGCTGGTGGGACAGTTGAGAGGCTTGCATGAGGACAGTGAGCGAGAGTGGGAGTGGGTGTGTGGAGAGGGGCTCTATAGCTACGGTGGATAGAAGCAAGGCACGTTTTGTTGCACCACCGTGCAACGCGCCGCGCAGTCGACTGCACCGTGCACCGCGACACGCGCACGGTACGTCACTTTTTTCCCGGGCCATGCATGGCAGTTCTGTATTGAGCCACATGCAAAGGGCGCACACACAATATCTATGTACGAAGTTTGACACGGCCCTAAAATTGGCGATAGTTAAAAGTGGAAATGTAGAGGGGAAGGTAGGTGGCTGTACGGCGAGATTTGTGGGGTTGTGATAGATTCGGTAAAGGGATGTGTTGATGGCTGCGAGTGACTCGATGAACCGGAGACGTTAGGTCTCGTCGAGCTCAGCTGTTCGGCCTCTGGCTAGCGCGTCCAAGCTTCTTACGGTGGGCCCCAGTTGGAAGTGAGATTGAGAGCCGCTGTGTAAAAATGGGATGTGTCTTATTAAAATCAAGTGGCAATAAACTGCAGTTGTCCATGACGACCGTGCACTCGATGACGCATGTGTTGTGGTGTAGTAGTAGTAGTAGGCTTTTCAGACTTGATTAAACGTGACATGACCGCTCGACGACTTTTTCCATGGACGGCATCATGTTCCTTCTTGTAGAGGGAGACGTCAAGATGGGGCCTCGTCAAGATGGTAGCTCGTTAACTGGCAGTTTGAAAGAGTACCCTTTTCCTCTCTCGCTAAACAGATATGTTTCATTTTGCCCAAATTGGTAGCAAATATAGAGAAGATTCTCTCTTCGATAATTCGTTCCCTTTTGGACCTCCTTTTGCCTCTGATCAAGTAGAAAATCTAAAGCAGCAAATCACACCAGGCAGAATACATTCATTCACAAAACAAAACAAATGTAGATATAGCTGTGCGCAGCTCAATAGGATATAGCGATAGAAAGTAGTAGGTTTCTTAACGGGGTTCAATGCATTCAGCCAGAAATAGGATGCAAGCAAAATATAGAAAATCAAAAGAAGCTGCTTAGCAGCAATAGCCATGGCAGATGCAGATACATTCAAGGAGACATCCAACCCGTTCATTCGCCAGCGCCTCCATCTCCCTCAGGTGCTTTCGCTACTTCTTGCTGCCCAGTTTCTTGGACTTGGTGGCCTTGGGCCTGATTGGAGGCATGTGATCCTCTTTGATGGCCACCCGCTGGAGGTTTCGGAGGTGAATGTCGAGAGCACGATGTTCAGCGATGTAGGCGTTGATGTTCGCGGGCTCGGGCTTGCTGCTTTTGTTGATGCCGGAGCCCGTGGCCTCTGCATGCTTCAGTAAGGTGTTCAAGACGATGCCACCGCCGGCGTGACTCGTCAAGCAGTAGACGCCCCCTTGCGGAAGGGGCAGCTATAGTAGGAGCCCGTGAGGAATCCGTCGTACTTGCCGGCCTGCAGCCTCCTCAGCACCTGACGATCCTTGGTGTGAATGGACTCGTCATCGCTGCAGACGTCGCTGCCAGAAACCTATTGGAAGAAAGGGAAAATGGAGGAGTAGATGGTGTAAAAAGATCGAGCAATCGAAATGCGAACAAGCGAATCCTAATAAACCAAGATCTAGCATCCAATGATGGGAACGGTGTTGGATAATTAGGCACAATTTCCATGATTAATTCCAGAATATTAAACATGACAATACCAGCTAAATTTTAAATAGATTAGCTCATTATTTCTAACAAATGGTAGAAGAACCAGGGGAGGGGAGCAAACCCTAGTTACCTCCGACCATAGGTCGTCGATGCCGGTGTCGTATGGATTCAGCGGAGCGATGTACTTATCTGGATCATAGGTGCCCAAGAAGTGCGTGATCTGCTTGTGACCGGCGGGGGCCTCCTCGCCGGCGTGGGGCTCCTCTTTGGCGGCTCCATCGGTAGCTGGGACAGGGGCCTGGACGGGAACGGCGGCTGCCATCGATGCCTCCACTAGGGCCTGGACAGGGACAGCGGCTGTTTTCAACGCGTTGAGGGGGGACCGGTGAGGAGATAGGGGCCTCCTCGCCGGCGGCCACGGAGGCGAGGATGGCCACATTATCCTCATCGGCCATCGCCGGCGCGGATGGGGTATTCTCGGGAGTTTGCGGATGCTGGTGGGACAGTGGAGAGGGTTGCGTGGGGAAAGTGAGCGAGAGTGGGAGTGGGTGTGCGGAGAGGGGCTCTATAGTTAACGTGGATAGAAGCAAGGCACGTTTCATTGCACCACCGTGCAACGCGCCGCGCAGTCGACTGCACCGTGCACCACGACACACGCATGGTACGTCACGTTTTTTCTCGGGCCATGCATGGCAGTTCTGTATTGAGCCGCATGCAAAGGGAGCACACACAATTTCTATGTACGAAGTTTGACATGGCCCTAAAATTGGCGGTTGAGAGCCGCTGCGTAAAAATGGGATATGTCTTATTAAAATCAGGTGGTAATAAATTCCAGCTGTCCATCGACGACCGTGCACTCGATGACGCATGCGTTGTGGCATAGTAGTAGCAGTAGTAGGCTTTTCAGACTTCATTAAACATGACATGACCGCTCACCGACTTTTTCCATGGACGGCATCGTGTTCCTTCTTGTAGAAGTCTCGCTAAGGGAGACGTCCGTGCTGTCTCACGCTGTACTGTGAAGGGCACGATGTGTGCAATGATCATCATTGGATCGCACAGAATCAACGGTTGGTGCGCACGATCCGCGTGACAACTGTGGTAACCAATCGGGGAGTAGCAAACAGGGTGAGCACAGATTTGTGCTTCTACGAAAGATAGAGAGGGGGGGCAAAACTGAGTAGTACCACATAAAACCAAGGGCGATACTGAGTAGTATAAAAATGGAAAGTGAGTGTCTTGCACAATGAAATACATCGTGGCATACATCAAATTATGCCAAGATAGATCCACAAGAGTTCATTGGATGTGTGTTCTTCTCATAAACCACTCATAAACCATGTAAGGATCCAATAGAGTCATTGGATGTGTGTTCTTCCCACAGACCACACATGGATCCACCAGTGTCATTGCATGTGTGTTCTTCCCATGAACCACACATGGATCCACCAGTGTCATTGCATGTGTGTTATTCTCACAGACCACGTAAGGATCCACCGGTGTAATTGCATGTGTGTTCTTCCCATGAACCACACATGGATCCACCGGTGTCATTGTATGTCTACTCTTCCCATGAACCACAGTTAGAGTCATCGCATGTCTGCTCTTTTCATGAACCACAGCTAGAGTCATTGCATGTGTGTTCTTCTCATAAACCATATCATGAACCACACCCAGTGTCATTGCATGTGTGTTCTTCCCATGAACCACACATGGATCCACCAGTGTCATTGCATGTCTGCTCTTTTCATGAACCACAGCTAGAGTCATTGCATGTGTTTTCTTCTCACAAACCACATATCACCGGTGTCATTGCATGTGTGTTCTTCCCATGAACCACACATGGATCCACTAGTGTCATTGCATGTGTGTTCTTCCCATAGACCACACATGGATCCACCAGTGTCATTGCATGTGTGTTCTTCCCATGAACCACACATGGATCCACCAGTGTCATTGTATGTCTTCTCTTCCCATGAACCATAGCTAGAGTCATCGCATGCGTGCTCTTTTCATGAACCACGGCTAGAGTCATTGCATGTGTGTTCTTCTTACAAACCATATCATGAACCACACCTAGTGGCATTGCATGTGTGTCCTTCTCACAAACCACACATGGATCCACCGGTGTCATTGTATGTCTACTCTTCTCATTAACCACAGCTAGAGTCATTGCATGCCTGTTCTTTTCACAAACCACATATCACCAGAGTCATTGCATGTGTGTTCTTCCCATGAACCACACATGGATCCACCAGTGTCATTGCATGTGTGTTCTTCTCACAAACCACACATGGATCCACCCAGTGTCATCGCATGTTTGCTCTTCCCATGAACCACACATGGATCCACCAGTGTCATTGTATGTCTACTCTTCCCATGAACCACACATGGATCCACCAGTGTCATTGCATGTCTGCTCTTTTCATGAACCATAGCTAGAGTCATTGCATGTGTGTTCTTCTCACAGACCACATATCACCAGTGTCATTGCATGTGTGTTCTTCCCAAAGACCACACATGGATCCACCAGTGTCATTCATGTGTGTTATTCTCACAAACCATATCATGAACTACACCCAGTGTCATTGCATGTGTGTTCTTCTCACAAACCATATCATGAACCACACCCAGTGTCATTGCATGTGTGTTCTTCTCATTAACCTCACATGGATCCACCGGTGCCATTGCATGTTTGCTCTTTTCATTAACCACAGCTAGAGTCATTGCATGTGTGTTCTTCTCACAGACCACATATAACTTGTGTCATTGCATGTGTGTTCTTCCCATGAACCACACATGGATCCACTAGTGTCATTGCATGTGTGTTCTTTTCACAAACCACATATGACCAGAGTCATTGCATGCGTGTTCTTCTCACAGACCACATATCACCTGTGTCATTGCATGTGTGTTCTTCCCATGAACCACACATGGATCCACCAGTGTCATTGCATGTGTGTTCTTCCCACAGACCACACATGGATCCACCAGTGTCATTGCATGTGTGTTCTTCCCATTAACCACACATGGATCCACCGGTGTCATTGTATGTCTGCTCTTCCCATGAACCACAGCTAGAGTCATCGCATGCGTGCTCTTTTCATGAACCACAACTAGAGTCATTTCATGTGTGTTCTTCTCACAGACCATATCATGAACCACACCCAGTGTCATTGCATGTGTGTTCTTCCCATGAACCACAGATGGATCCACTAGTGTCATTGCATGTGTGTTCTTCCCACAGACCACGTAAGGATCCACCGGTGTAATTGCATGTGTGTTCTTCCCATGAACCACACATGGATCCACCAGTGTCATTGTATGTCTTCTCTTCCCATGAACCATAGCTAGAGTCATCGCATGTCTGCTCTTTTCATGAAGCACAGCTAGAGTCATTGCATGTGTGTTCTTCTCACAAACCATATCATGAACCACACCCAGTGTCATTGCATGTGTGTTCTTCTCACAAACCACACATGGATCCACCAGTGTCATTGCATGTCTGCTCTTCTTATTAACCACAGCAAGAGTCATTGCATTTCTGTTCTTTTCACAAACCACATATCACTAGAGTCATTGCATGTGTGTTCTTCCCATGAACCACACATGGATCCACCAGCGTCATTGCATGTGTGTTCTTCTCACAAACCACACATGGATCCTCCTAGTGTCATCGCATGTGTGTTCTTCCCATGAACCACACATGGATCCACCAGTGTCATTTTATGTCTGCTCTTTTCATGAACCATAACTAGAGTCATTGGATGTGTGTTCTCCTCACATACCACATATCACCAGTGTCATTGCATGTGTGTTCTTCCCAAAGACCACACATAGATCCAGCAGTGTCATTGCATGTGTGTTCTTCTCACAAACCATATCATGAACCACACCCAGTGTCATTGCATGTGTTTTATTCTCACAGACCACACATGGATCCACCAATGTCATTGCATGTGTGTTCTTCTCACAAACTATATTATGAACCACACCCAGTGTCATTGCATGTGTGTTCTTCCCATGAACCACAGATGGATCCACCAGTGTCATTGCATGTTTGCTCTTTTCATGAACCACGGCTAGAGTCATTGCATGTGTGTTCTTCTCACAAACCACATATCACCGGGGTCATTGCATGTGTGTTCTTCCCATGAACCACACATGGATCCACCAGTGTCATTGCATGTGTGTTGTTCCCACATACCACACATGGATCCACTAGTGTCATGGCATGTGTGTTCTTCCCATGAACCACACATGGATCCACCAGTGTCATTGCATGTCTGCTCTTTTCATGAACCACAACTAGAGTCATTGGATGTGTGTTCTTCTCACAGACCACATATCACCAGTGTCATTGCATGTGTGTTCTTCCCAAAGACCACACATGGATCCACTAGAGTCATTGCATGTGTGTTCTTCTCACAAACCATATTATGAACCACACCTAATGTCATTCCATGTGTGTTCTTCTCACAGACCACACATGGATCCATCAGTGTCATTGCATGTGTGTTCTTCTCATAGACCATATCATGAACCACACCCAGTGTCATTGCATGTGTGTTCTTCTCATTAACCCCGCATGGATCCACCGGTGCCATTGCATGTCTGCTCTTTTCATTAACCACAGCTAGAGTCATTGCATGTGTGTTCTTTTCACAAACCACATATCACCAGAGTCATTGCATGTGTGTTCTTCCCAAAGACCACACATGGATCCACCAGTGGCATTGCATGTGTGTTCTTCCCACAGACCACACATGGATCCACCAGTGTCATTGCATGTGTGTTCTTCCCATGAACCACACATGGATCCACCAGTGTCATTGTATGTCTACTCTTCCCATGAACCACACATGGATCCACCAGTGTCATTGCATGTCTGCTCTTTTCATGAACCATAGCTAGAGTCATTGGATGTGTGTTCTTCTCACAGACCACATATCACCAGTGTCATTCCATGTGTGTTCTTCCCAAAGACCACACATGGATCCACCAGTGTCATTGCATGTGTGTTCTTCTCACAAACCATATCATGAATCACACCCAGTGTCATTGCATGTGTGTTCTTATCACAGACCACACATGGATCCACCAGTGTCATGGTATGTGTGTTCTTCACACAAACCATATCATGAACCACACCCAGTGTCATTGCATGTGTGTTCTTCCCATGAACCACACATGGATCCACCGGTGTTATTGCATGTCTGCTCTTTTCATGAACCACAGCTAGAGTCATTGCATGTGTGTTCTTCTCACAAATCACATATCACCGGTGTATATGCATGTGTGTTCTTCCCATGAACCACACATGGATCTACCAGTGTCCTTGCATGTGTGTTCTTCCCACAGACCACACATGGATCCACCGGTGTCATTGCATGTCTGCTCTTCTCATTAACCACAGCTAGAGTCATTGCATGCCTGTTCTTTTCACAAACCACATATCACCAGAGTCATTGCATGTGTGTTCTTCCCATGAGCCACACCCAGTGTCATTGCATGTGTGTTCTTCTCATTAACCCCACATGGATCCATCGGTGTCATTGCATGTCTGCTCTTTTCATTAACCACAACTAGAGTCATTGCATGTGTGTTCTTTTCACAAACCACATATCACCAGAGTCATTGCATGTGTGTTCTTCTCACAGACCACATATCACCTGTGTCATTGCATATGTGTTCTTCCCATGAACCACACATGGATCCACTAGTGTCATTGCATGTGTGTTATTCTCAAAAACCACGTAAGGATCCACCGGTGTAATTGCATATGTGTTCCTCTCATCGACCACACATGGATCCACTGGTGGCATCGCAGGTCTGATCTTTTCATGAACCACAGTTAGAGTCATCGCATGTCTGCTCTTTTCATGAACCACAGCTAGAGTCATTGCATGTGTGTTCCTCTCATAGACCAGATCATGAACCACACCCAGTGTCGTTGCATGTGTGTTCTTCCCATGAACCACACATGGATCCACCGGTGTCATTGCATGTCTACTCTTTTCATGAACCACAGATAGAGTCATTGCATGTGTGTTCTTCTCACAAACCATATATCACCAGAGTCATTGCATGTGTGTTCTTCCCACAAACCACATATCACCAGTGTCATTGCATATCTGCTCTTCTCATTAACCACAGCTAGATCCACCCGTGTCATTGGATGCATGTTCTTTTCATAAACCATATATGGATACTAATTAACCTTAGGAGAGCCCTAACCTTAGCGTTAGACCGAGTCTTCTAGAAGGCACGCCCTAACACAGTTGTTCTGCTTGTCGATTGTTACATACCGTCCGATCGGGGCGCTTGGACGATTGGGATGGTTTTCGTGAGATCGATCCACGAGTAGTCTGTTCTGCGGCATGATTGACCATGCTTGCTCTAAACAAACTAGCAACACCGGGGGCTCCCCTGTTGCGAGTGTCACGACTCACGAGATGTGTTCTTCCTCCCCGTACTTCTCTTCCTCCCCGTACTTCTCTTCCTTCGCCTCGAAGCCACATTCCCCACTTCACTCCCATCCTGCCATAGCTGCAAGCCGACGACGCCGCCATCCCAATCCCCTCTCTGGCAGCCACACCCCCCTCCCCTCTCGCCATGGGTTCAAGGGGAGACGACGAGGAAATGCGTCGTGACGACAGGGACGGTGATTTCGATGTGAGTCGTCTTGTCTCTATCTCTATCATCCATGGCCAGTTATCTATTTTTTGAGCCAGATCTACTCCGTTTACTCATGCGCGTATGATGTGTTAGGCCAACCAGACGATGTATGACGCCGACTATCGTAGTTTAGCGGATGAAGACAGTCCTCTGCTATGTAAACATGGATATGTGCCCGCTAAATTTGTAGCGTTCGAAGGACAAAACGCAGGCAGGAGGTTTCTATGGTGTCAAGGACATCGTGCAATGATGCGAGGCGGAAGTTGCGGTGTTGTCAAATGGGTAGATCTAGAGTGGCCCAGATCGATGCAGAAAACGCTGCACAAACTATGGGAAATGACTGTTGAGTTGAAAGAATCCGCATTCAGCTCACTTCTTGATAGTGTTGAGATGAAGCTATGGGAACCAGTTGACACGACCAAGCATAAGCAAGATCTCATGGGGGTGGAAGACAAGGTTAGCAAAGTCGAGAAGGAGAGGGACGCGGCGTTGGCCCTGAAGGCTAAAGCAGAGCAAGAACTGACTCAAGCAAGGAAGGATCTTCACCAGGCCAATGTCCTGCAGTTCACAACTATGAGTATTGACAAGTGCATGAGGAAAGATGCAGAGAAACAATTGAAGCTGTGCAAGGAAGATGCTAAAAGGAAGGAGCAGACGATTTGATCCTTGCTCTCGCAGGAAGATGCGCATAGGGCTAAGATTAGGAAGATCAAGGAGATGTGTGTTAACTAGTTCTATTTAGCTTAAGCCCCATGCCTTTTTTAAGTTGTAATAGTTGTACTTGTTGACCTAGCGGTCTAAACTATTGGCCCCGGAGTCCTGGGAGTAAAAAAATTGGCCGCCCGTTAATCTGTCTTAACGCTGCATTACTTCCTTTTGTCTGACTAATGCCCCTTGGATATTCCGCCCGTCGCTTCGTCGTCCTCGTCTACAAATAGGAGGCGCCACAGCTCGTCGCTTCGTTGCCCATCCCCTCGCCCTCTCCAATATCCACCACGTCGTCCACCCCCTCGCTCCCTCTCCAATCTCCACCGCGCCGCCATGGAGATGCCCTCGTTGAACTTCTACGAGGCGGTGATGTTCTCACACTTCGACATCCTCGCACCGCCGGCCGCGACGGTGCCCCACGGATGGCGCATCAGCTATGCGGGGGTGCCGGTGGCTCCGCTCCTCTTCCCCAGCAGAGCCATGATGGAGAGCGAAATCGGTGCGCCGCCGCCAGATGCCCGCATGGAAGATGGCGCTGCCCCGGTACGTGGCGGCCAGCCCGAACTAGCCGGTGCTGTTCAAGAAGGAGCAGAAGGCCAAGATTGGCAACCACATCGTTTACGGTCACGTGGTGCACCAGGATCTCCGCAACCGAGAAGGGCGGGAGAGGTTCTTGTCCGTCCCTGGACGGACCAACTTCACCGTCATCGCCGCCACTCACCACGAAGAGGTGCTCCGTCTCGCGTACAATGCAGAAATCGTGGAGGTTCCGTCCGACGAAGATGAGGAAGCCGGCGGCTCATAGGACAGCGGCAGCCGAAGTGAAATTGTTGACTAGTTGGTTGAATTAATGTAGGATGTGAAATCGCACCTTTGTTTAGAAGAATTTGTGGTTGAATTAATGAAATGCCTCGATTTAGATCTCTGTCTCGATTAATTTGTGGAAGAATTTGTGATTTAGATCAATTTCTGCCTCGATTTAGATCTCTTTCCCGGATTAGGAACGTGACCGTGGACCAAAGACCCCTTTTCTACTAGTGTATTATGACACTGGTGGTTTGTTTAAACGTAATCTACGTGGATTTGGCCGCATGCAAATGGCACAACCACAATTTATAAAGTGGAAGCACGTACACCCGGTTACTGGAGATCCGGGAGCTTCGCCAGATGCAGGGGATGCAGGAGCAGAGAGGCGGTGAGATAGACGGGCTCAAGATTAGGCCAGAAAGTGGTACCCATTTCCTCCTCATCTAGGCATTTCGATGAGAACATTGCTGTTTATGTTGCCACATCGTTGTGCAGCATCTGAAATAAGTTGCTGCTTTGTGGAGTGTGGTAGCTTAAATAATTTATTTCTATGCCACTTACATTCCGTCGTATTTGGAGACCTCCTGCCCCTCAGCAATCGTGGAACCGGTGGATCCTTGTTTTCAGAAAGCAGTGGCATAATCACAATTTCGGATTCAACTACTGACTCAGGCGTTTCCAAACCCTAAGTCGCGCTAGATTTTACTCAAAGAACGTGGGTAGATTGTTTCGCCCAGCAACATGCCACACACAGAGCTCCAGAATTTAACAGAATTACATATATAGGTTCAAGTTCAACACACTACTATGCATCTTCATTGCCAGCAGCCTTCTTCCGTAGCCTGGGTGCCAAGCCTTCACGTCCAATGGCTTCTTCATTTCCTGCCTTCTTCCTCTTCCTCGGTGCCAATTTTCTTAGCTTCTCGTACTCTGCATCGCCGGGACAATGGGCACCAGAATCGTGTCCAGCATCATCTTTCCACTTGTTTTTAATTTCTTCGGGCAGTAAAATGACTGACCCGGCAGTCATGTTTCTAACCTTGCGGCGCTTCCTGTCAAAGAAACAAGATAGTTGCATAACTGCCCAATATCTATAGAGTAAATAAAACAAAAATTACAATTCAACACAAACATGCGAACCCCAAGCGACCTTTGCTTACCAGGAGCTAATTGCGTTCGAGCAACCACCCTGTCCAAGAATAGAAGGGCGACTCCTAGTTGCAGCAGCTTCCACATCCAGTACATCACAATTCAGCTCAAACATGCAATCCGAAGCATACCTTTTCATCAACCCAATTAGCTGACTGTCACACGATATAGGAACATGGATGCCACGTTCATCCATGAAGCTGAACTTTGCAGTCTGCTTCGGCCATACTTCAAGATTACGCAGAGCAGCAACCATACCAGATATAGTGTAGATCTGCGCAGACGCTTCTTCCATTGTGAAACAATGGCTTCCATACCACTTGCCCTTGGAGTCGTACCTGTAGAGGACTACCGTAACCAGTAAGGGGGGTCCGCGCAGATCCCACTTGACAGAAAACTATTGACAAAATATGTTTGTCAGCATTGGGCTAACGAACAATTTGAGGTTCAGTAGCCAGCTAGCAGTTGTAATTAGTGCGAATAGAAAAGAGAAGGGTAGCTCACCTGCTTGTAGGCAGAACTTATTCTTCCTTGATAGTAGGATCTGCCATCCCCCGAACTGCTCGGCTCGTCGGCGGCGGAGGCGGGCTAGAGCCTCGCAACGTCGGCTACGGCATGCGCCATTGGAGCTCGGTATCAGCGACTGGGCGCAACAACTTGAACCCGGAAGTCAAATGTCCGAAGGGATCGTCCTGCCTGGAGGGTGGATTCCGACGCCACCGGTGCTAGGGGAAAGCTAGGAATGGATTTGTGAAATTGGTCAACGCATCCAATCCACTTAGCTGCTCGATTTGCCTAAGAGGTTGCCGCGTTGGCGCCCGCGTCACGGACAGATAACCGACATGTGGGTCCCGACCGTCTACTTCACGGGGCGGTTTCACGGAATGTTTGTATTTGGCAGGGGTGAGATGAGTTTGCCTCGAAATGGCCCCTCTCAGTAGTTGGCGGCCCAACTTTTCGAAACACGGTAATTTCAGGCAACTTAGGTACCGCCATGCGCTGGCCTGCCAACTTTGGTACTGCAGACGAACAAGCCCGTGACCGAGGCGGCCACACCACCCCCAGGCGCGGTCTGGCCTGGCCCACATGGCCAGGTGGTGTGGGCCCCTCGTGGCCCTCCTCCGTCTCGTCTTCTGGCTCCGTGAGTCTTCTGGTGAAATAGGATTTTTGGCATATTTTTCATGATTTTTTCTGATAGTTGATTTTCTGCATAAAAACTAGACACAAGTTAATTCTGCTGAAAACAACGTTAGTCCGCGTTAGTTGTATCCAAATCACACAAGTTTAGAGGAAAAACAATAGCAAAAGTGTTCGGGAAAATAGATACGTTTTGGACGTATCACTCCCTTCTATGCAGAGATGGGTTCAAGGTTGTGTTAGAGTCTAATAAAGTCGTTATTTCGAAACATGGACAATTTATCGGTAAAGGTTATGAGTTTGGAGGCTTGTTCCGTTTCTCTCTTTCAGAGTTTTGTAATAAATCCATGAATCATATTTGTGGTGATGTTGATGATGATACCAGTGTTTAGCATTCTCGTTTATGTCACATTAATTTTGGTTTGATGTCTCGTATGTCCAGCATGAGTTTAATTCTGAATTTCACTATTGCCAAAGGTTCTAAGTGCCATAGTTGTGTGCAATCAAAGCAACCTCGAAAGCCTCACAAAGCTGCCGAGGAGAGAAACTTGGCACCTCTAGAACTCATACATTCTGATCTATGCGAGATGAATGGTGCGTTGACAAAAGGTGAAAAGAGATATTTCATGACATTGATTGATGACGCGACTAGATACTTCTATGTTTATTTGTTGCGCACTAAAGATGAAGCTTTAGACTACTTTAAAGTTTATAAAGCCGAAGTTGAAAATCAACTAGAGAGAAAGATCAAACGTCTTAGGTCGGATCATGGTGGTGAATATTTTCAGAAATCTTTGACGAGTTTTGTGAGGAACATGGCATTATTCATGAGAGGACACCTCCCTACTCGCCCCAATCAAACGGGGTTGCCGAGAGGAAAAACCGCACGCTAACTGACTTGGTGAATTCCATGCTAGCCACTACTAATTTATCAAAGTCATGGTGGGGGAGGCTTTGTTGACTTCATGTCATGTCCTGAATAGAGTTCCTAACAAGAATAAAGAAAAGACCCCTTATGAGGAGTGGGCTGGGAGAAAACCATCACTTGCGTATTTGCGCACTTGGGGGTGTTTGGCTAAAGTCAACATACCGATTCCCAAGAAACGAAAACTTGGACCTAAGATAGTGGATTGTATCTTTCTAGGATATGCTCCATGGAGTATAGGCTATAGATTTCTAGTGGTTAAGTCTGAGGTTCCTGATATGCATGTTGATAGTATAATGGAATCTCGTGATGCAACATTCTTTGAGAATATGTTTCCTATGAAAGATATGCATAGCACTGCTAGAATTTCTTCTGAAATACTTCCTGAATCTAGTGCATCTATTGAGAATTTTGAACAACCACATGAGGAAGTCCTAGAGAATGATGACGATGAACCTCCCACAAGGAGTAAGAGACAGAGGATTGCAAAATCCTTTGGTAATGATTTCATCGTGTACCTTGTGGACGATACTCCTAGATAAATTGCGGAGGCATATGCATCTCCTGATGCAGATCATTGGAAAGAAGTTATCCAAAATGAGATGGACTCGATTCTTTCTAATGGGACTTGGGAATTATAAGAATGTCCCTATGGTTGTAAACCTGTGGGATGTAAGTGAGTGTTCAAGAAGAAGCTAAGGCCTGATGGTACTATTGAGAAGTACAAGGCACGGCTTGTAGCAAAGGGATACACATAGAAAGAAGGCGAAGATTACTTTGACACCTATTCACATGTCGCTAGACTGACCACCATTTGAGTACTACTGTCCCTAGCTATCTCTTATGGTCTTCTTGTTCATCAAATGGATGTGAAGAAAACTTTCCTTAATGGAGAGTTGGAAGAGGAGATCTATATGGATCATCCGGATGGGTTTATGGTAAAAGGTGAAGAGACAAAGGTGTGCAAGTTGTTAAAATCTTTATATGGCTTGAAACAAGCACCTAAGAAATGGTATGAGAAGTTTGACAGAACCCTACTTTCTGCTGGCTTTGTCATCAATGAGGCTGATATGTGTGTGTACTATCTCCAGTGGGGGCGATAGTGTTATACTATGTTTGTACGTGGATGATATTCTGATCTTTGATACAAACATGAATTTAATAAATGAAGTTAAGGCTTTCCTGTCAAAGAGTTTTGACATGAAAGATCTGGGAGAGGCTGATGTGATTCTGAACATCAAGCTTATTAAGAATGGGATTACTTTAACACAATCTCATTATGTTGAGAAGGTCTTGAGCCGTTTTGGATTTATTGATGGCAAGACTTCTCCAACACCTTATGATCCCAGTTTGACTTTGCGAAAGAATAGGAAGGAACCAACATACCAGTTGAAATATTCACAAATTGTTTGTTCTCTCATGTACTTAGCAAGCGCTACAAGACCCGATATCTCTTTTGCTATGAGTAAGTTAAGTAGGTTCATGTCTAACCCGGGTACTGATCATTGGCATGCACTTGAAAGGGTCATGCGCTATCTATGTGGTACAATGAGCTATGGGATTCACTATTTAGGGGACCCTACTATGCTTGAAGGATATAGTGATTCGAACTAGATCTCTGGTGGTGTTGAACTCTACGCCACGAGCAGGTATATGTTTACCCTTGGAGGTGGCGCAGTGTCATGGAGATCTCGTAAGACCATATTGATGAGGTCAACTATGGAAGCAGAACTTACTGCTTTAGACACAGCTACTTTTGAGTCAAAATGGTTGCATGAACTCTTCATGGACTTGCCTGTGGTTGAAAAACCTGTGCCGGCAATCCTTTTGAATTGTGACAACCAAACTATTCTTGTCAAAGTGAACAATTCTAAGGATAACGCGAAGTCATCAAGACACGTCAAGAGACGTTTGAAATCTGTCAGGAAATTGAGAAACTCCGGAGTAATAACTGTTACTTGTATTCAAACAGATAAGAACATGGAAGATCCCTTTACAAATGGACTATCACGAATTGTGATAGAAAATGCATCGAGGGAGATGGGGTTGAGACCCATGGATGTCACACCATAGTGGTAACCCAACCTATGTGATCGGACATCCCGTGAATTAGGATCTGGGAAGAACAAGCTAGTGGTTTGACCGAGGAGAGTACTTTTATAACCCTCTCTATGTGAAGATGCATGACTCTTAAATTGTATGGCAGGTTGCCACATGCCTTAATGTGCTTCTGTTGGCTATAACTAGCAAAGATGCCGTCCTATAGGGCATCCTTGAAAGAACACACCTATATGAGCTCGACTATAAACGTCGTTGTTCATGAGACTTGGGTGGTCTCTAGTAAACTCATGAAGAGACCAGGGAGTATGACGCATATGCTCCAATCTGTGGGGTAGGCTACTGGCAGCCAGGTACTAGTTATGATTTTGAGTCAAATCTATTGGCACCAAACTTGCAATTCAAGGTTTGTCCATTGTTCAATTTGCTGATAAACGTAGCTTAAGATTCTAGGCGGAAGTTCAACTTAACAGTCTCTGCTCAAACACTAGTATATAAACAAGTAGCGAGGATTGGCAAATCTTCAAATGGGCATTTGAGCTCTGGTGGGGGATTGTCAGAAATAATGGGCTAATCTATATAATCCCATATGTGATTTCAGATTTTCCCTAAATCTCAAAGCCCATGTGTGTGAAAGCCCATGTGTGATTTGGCTCAAGTTGGCGGAAGCTCACATGTGAGTGGAGTAGGAGCTAAAGTTTAGTCCCATATTGAAAGTTGGAGGAGAGTTAGACCACCTTATAAGGTGGAGCGGTTCACCACTTAATAAAGTGACTGAGAAGAGGAGAACTACACACGCGCTCCTCCTCCGACGCTACCGCCGCTCGCACGCACGCATGCCCGCTCGTATCGTCACGTCACGTCATGTCACGACGCGCGACCTTCGCGGGTTGCGGGAATCTCGCCGAGCCGAGCTTTATTTTTTCTGCTTGGGAAAACTGGTGTGGTTTAGACAGACGTGTCAACAGTTAGTAGATTCGGGTCGCTCCCAGATCGTGGGCTATCTATAACCGACCTGAACGTGCGCAACGTGGGCTTGGTCGACGGCGTGCCCTATGCGGGTTTCCCGAGCTGCTCTATATAAACACCTGTGCGGCTTCCACCACGAACACACCGAATCCAATCTAGAGTTTTGCCAACCTCTCTGCTTGCACCACCATCGTAGCCTACTCATCCCACTTGCCGGCATGCACCGGCGGACGGGAGAGCAGGTCTCTAGAACCACTCGCTGATGGCTCAATGCACGGTGCCCAGAAAATTGCTTGATGGCGGTGTTGATGTAGAGCTCGTTGGGAACCCCAAGAGGAAGGTATGATGAGCACAGCAGCAAGTTTCCCTTAGTTATGAAACCAAGGTTTAATCGAACCAGTAGGAGCAAAGAAACACCTCAAAGGTGTTACTAGCTGAGCTTTGGCAGGGCGCACTACCGGTACTAGTAGCAACGTGGAGACCTGCACAACACAATCACATAACTTTGTCCGCAACTTGTGATGAGGTTGTCAATCTCACCGTGTTTTGCGGAAAACAAAGGATTAAACGTATCGAATGGAAAGAAGTAAAAGTTTGCAGGTTAACACAAAGAAGTAAAAGATTGTAGATTGTATGTAAAGTAAAGGACCGGGATCCATAGTTCACTAGAGGTGGCTCTCCTTAGATAGATAACATGCTGGGAGATCTAATTATAGCGGGGCAATTGACAAACACCGAGAAAGCAATACATGCATATACTAATCATCTTGACTCCTTTGAGACTTGATTGGGCATTACAACATAATACATAGACTGTCATCTAACTGCATCTATGACTAATAATCCACCTTCAGGTTATCATCCTAACCCCCTCTAGTATTAAGTTGCAAGCAATAGATTATTGCTTTACGAACTACGTGTAAAGTAAACAATACGATTGTTCTATGAACAAAGGATTGTTGTTTTCTCCCTAGTAGCAACAGCACATCTAGTACCTTAGAGATTTCTGTCACTTCCCTAGATTACCAGAGGCATGAACCCACTATCGAGCATAAATAGTAACTCTTGGAGTTGCTAGCATCTACTTGGCCAAGATAGCTACTAACAACGGAAAGCATGCAAGATCACAAATAACAAAGACATGATAGAATCAATAATCAATCTGAAATAGCATCTCAATATCCATCGGATCCCCGCAAACACAACATGTAGAATTACAAATAGATGATCTTGATCATGAACGGGGCTCACCAGATCTAGACATGAAAGCACAAAGGAGGAGAACCAGCCATCTAGCTACTACATGGATCCGTAGTCCAAGGATGAACTACTCACGCATCACACTGGAGGCTTGCATGGGGATGAAAAAGGCCTCCAGGGTGAATTCCCCCCTCCGGCAGGGTGCCGGGAAGAGCTTCAGATCCCTCCCGATCTAGGGATGGAGATGACGGCGGCTACAGACTCTTTCGTGGATTTTTGATCGGGTACTTAGGGTTTTCGTCCCGAGCTCAATATATAGGCGGAAGGAGAGGCCGAGGGGGTGCCTGGGCTAGCCACACCACCCCCTGGCGCGGGCCAGGCCTGGCCGCGTGACCAGGTGGTGTGGCCGCCCTCTGGCCCCTCGCCGTCTCGTATTCTGGCACTTGATCACTTCCGAAAAAATAGGCACTTTGGCTTTTGTCCCGTCCAATTCCGAGAATATTCATTTTCTGGCTTTCCTGGAACCAAAAACAGCAGAAAACAGGCAGTTGGCACTGTGGCTCTTGTTAATAGGTTAGTCCAAGAAATCATATGAAAAGTACTCCAAAGTTGGAACAAAACACAATAAAGTGGATAAGACCAAGCATGGAACATGAAAAATTATAGATACATTTGCAATGTATCACTCGCCTTTGCGATCCTATACAGAAGAGGGCGAATAAGGTTTTTGGAAAGCGCTCTGTGCGACTGCTCGAGTTCTTCATCACGGGTCGTCTTCCATCCAATTCGGCCGGTGCTACCTATCCTCGTCTTTGCTGCCATCTGCTTCGATCAATCTTTCCGAAGGTTACTGTTGCGACTAATTCTGCAATCGAACGGTACGTGTGACGTGCTACTGTCTGGTTATTCATCATGTTCTGCGAGTACATGTTTAGCTCTGCTTGTTTTCGTTCATCTTGTTGTTTAGTACATCTAGTATGTTCGAGTTACATGTGCTAGTAGCTGGTTTTGTCATGTTTAATATTCTGGAATTAATCATGGAAATTGTGCCTAATTATCCAACACTTTCCTATTCATGTTCTTGCATGTTCGTGTTCTTGGTCCTCAAATAGGCAATCCTCTGACATGCTACCTGTGATGCTCACGAAAATTGGTTTCAAATTTCTTTTTCGATGATGGTAGTATGTTTGTATGTTGGTTAGTGATACATTGCAAATGTATCTATAATTTTTGATGTTCCATGCTTGGTTTTATCTACTTTCTTATGTTTTGTCCACACTTTGGAGTACTTTTCATATGATTATTTGGACTAACCTACTAATAGTTGCCAAAGTGCACAATATTCTTGTTTTACACTTTGATGTGTAGGAATTACCAAGAATACAAGTGGAAACCTTGTTGGAGTCAAATTGGGATTTTCCAGAAATCTGTCTCAAAACTCTTTTTGAAGATGATCACATTCCGGGTCGAAGAAGGCGTCAAAATAAAAACTCTTCAGCTATAAAGTTGTTGGAAATTTCGCGACAAACGTTCTGGACATAAAATTTAGCTGATTCTGAATCCGGACGGGATAGATAGGACCGATTTACTGCGGCCCAAGATGGGGTGACGGAAATCCGAGAAGCTATATAAAGGGAGGAAACCTAATTCGTGGGAGACACCTCCACCCACGAATTTGCAGCCACCAAAGCCATGTTTTTGCCTCCCCATAGATCCCATCTCCATGGAGAAGGGCTCCCAAGAATCCATGAAGGAAGGGCGCTAAGGGGCGGTGCTTCCCTGTGATACCGGCGGCGGGGAGGGAGTCATCTGCGTCGCTGCCGCCTCTTCACCATCTTCACCGCCATCTCACTACCATCGCCATCACCATTGTTGATTCTCATGATGAGGAGGGAGTATTTCTCTCTCGAGTCTAAGGGTTCTACCGGTAGCTATGTGTTCATCTCTCTCTCTCTATGCATGATCATATTGTGATCATGAGCTTTGTAATCAAGTAGATCTACCTTGTTACTCAAGTGCTTTAATAGATCTCTGCTCTCCCCATGTGTGTGAAAGTGACAGCGTGCACACCATGGTGGCACTTAGGCTAGAGATTACAAATACTTGTTATGAGTTATATTTGGAGTTGGATGTCTTTATGAAATTGTGGTGTTTGTTGGAACCATCTAGTGCTCAAGGTGACAGTGTGGGGTTTTCTAGATGGGAAAGACTTACTTGAGGTGTGCTGTTATAGCCCTAACATCGATTAGAGTGTCCAACCAGAGAGTAGTTAAGAGTAGTATCATGAAGATAATATATTTATGAGAGAGTATTCACTAGTGAAAGTATGATCTCTAGGCCTTGTTTCTAAGCATTGATACACCGTTTGCAACTAGATATGTTACATGTTTGCTTGTTTCCATCATTATTTCGGTTTGCCTTTAGTCTCTTCCACGCCATCAAGCTATTTTCTATCATTGTTATCTTATATCCATACCACTTGTATTTCACTATCTCTTCGCCGAACTAGTGCACCTATACACCTGACAAGTGTATTGGATGTGTTGGGGACACAAGAGACTTCTTCTATCTTGATTGCAGGGTTGCTTGAGAGGGGATACCTTTGACCACTTCCTCCCTGAGTTCGATAAACCTTGGGTGATCCACTTAAGGGAAAACTTGCTGCTGTTCTACAAACCTCTACACTTGGAGACCCAACAACTGTCTACAAGAATAGAAGTACGTAGACATCAGTTAGTCATACCTCTCATCGGGAATCCACCAACACTATGGCCCTCAGATTTAGGATTGAGCTTTTCCTTTTACCTACACTGCATCCATAGGGTAGCAGTGAACCAAAAAAGCCTCACCATACATCTATTCTAAGAGGCAATGAGGTTGTAAGGGAGTTGCTTGAAGGGCACGTCAAAAATTGTCAAGAAGCATTTAGGATGAAGCCTCATATCTTGAGGGTTTTGGATAGTTTCCTCCGACAGGAGGAGCTGGTACGTAATACCAGACTTGTTGTCGAAGAGAAACTAGAAGGATTTTTGTGGATGTTGTCCCACATTTCCTCCTTCCAGGCCCTCCAGGTCCAATTGAGGACACGAAAGCTGATTCAAGGAATGTGGATGAGTTCTCAATCAAGAACTGAATTGCTCGCCTAAGCGCAATGGAATTCTCGCAAGGGGAGAAGGTGAAAGCTCTACGAGTCTTTAAAAGTACAGACAATCGCGAGCTCTTCATCTGCACTGACCTTGAGACGGCTACGATGTGGCTGCGAAGCGAAATGGCCTAGCAAAGGTGAAACTCTTCTTTCTTATTGATGTTCAAGCTGCATCACTGCTACTATTGTCTTCTCATGTTTCTTTACTGTCTTATCATGTTTCTTTACTATACAACATCTTATATCATTAGTATTTTGTTGCATCGGTGTTCAACTAAAGTGAAAGTAGTTCTTTTTGGTAAATGTAATTTCTAGTAGAGTCAGCTCTTGGTTTCTTAGATTATTTCCCCTAGTAAATTCTTGGTCTCATTTTGTTTCTACTTGGAAATAAAGGGAACTTAAAAGATTGATGATGTTATATTCTTTTACATAGATACCTCCTAATTGCATGAACTCAAATACACAACTATCACCTTTCTAAAGGGCTGGAACTAATCAAAACAGAACTCAATACCCGGAGACACTCTCAACGGAATATTCAATAATCCTAGCTTATTTTCTAATGCCTTACATTAGATATGAACTGTAAAAATATCAACTTATACTTGCCCTGTTATATTTCTATTACCATATGGTTTCTTTGTTTTGGTTTGATAACATGGCAGTGAGATCACTAGTTAACCTGTAGCTTCAAGTTATAAAATGCCTCATGTCCAAGTTGCATCACCACTACTACTATGTTGTCACTTGCAAACTACGGTTCATGTAGTCTATTTAGTGCTAGATGTAGCAGCCTATAACATTTGTAACATGTGCTAGTTTGAATGTCTATGCTGCTAGCTGATGCTCCGTACAACCTCCAAATGCACTTCTTGAAGAACACAAATATGCGTTTCTACATCTTCTATGTGAATGTCTTGCCCCTATATATCTTGCATTAGCTATGGACTTCAATGCATCATGAACAATAATGTCGCATTCAGCCTTCTTTTATGTTTTTTGCTTACTCATTACTATACATGGCCAGATGCAAAGAAATCGAATTCTACACATGGAAGCTCCAGAAGAAAAAAATCCAAGCATGTCGTGGTGATAATCCATGTGTGCTTATATGGCAGAAGGAGGACTTTATATTTATTCATTGTATTTTGTTGGTTGTCACATCACTAATTTTCTTAGAATGGATCGACTCTAGCTTCAAATGATCAAAAGTTTATTGAGATACTTAGTACCTTCTATATTGTATCTACAAAATTGTATTTGTTCTGTATCTTGTTTTGTGATAAATTTGACAGCTGAAATTTGGTGTTAAAAAGGGTATTATTTTGATTCAAACTTGTAGTATTTTTTCTGTTTGCATGTTTCTACTTGCTTATGCCGATGCTTGCGCTCTGCTACCGCTTGCGCAGGGTTACACTTGTGTAGGGGTTTAACCGAATGACAATTATTAGTAGGGGATGGGGGAGGGGATAGTGAGGATTGGGGTGACGATTGGGGTTCAACCATTCCCCGCAGGGGTTAGATTCACTAGGGGATCTAATCTCCTACAACCGAACAAAGCCTGAAGGGGAAGTGGATGGAGCTGTGTCTAGGAACAAATCTACAGGACTGATCACATCTATCTTCAGAACTAAAGAAGGGGTTTATGTGGGTTCGTTAGCTGTTGTGCTCCCAGGGGACTCTGACCCTCCCACCCTAGAAGCCTTTGCTTGTACTGCAGCTCTGGCATTAGCTGACAATTTGTCCTTACAAAAGATGGTGATTGTAAGAGATTGAAAATATACCTTTAGCGATATTAAGACCGGTAATAGAGGTAGCTACACTCCAATTAATCCATAAATAATCATGCATCAATCGGAGTTTTAGGAAGTGGCATTCACTCATTAGGGATATTAAAACTGAGACAAAGAGGAAGCATACCACTACCTGAGCACTTTCAACCGTTAGATCTCGTCGTATGGAGGTATGGAGGTTTCTGGCCATTGGATGGTTATCAAATCCTGCATGGGCTGAATTATCCCTTAGAAACGCTGCTCTGCATGTCAAATGGCATTTTTGTGGTTAATTGGACCCAGAATGCCTATTTCATCCCGTTACTTCCGTTTGTGGTACAAGTCATGTCGTCGGAGATACTAAAAAAGGCATGTCATCGGTGCGATACGAGAGAAATAGACCAAACAGGAGTAGACGCCGGACGATTTGGCGGGTGACGACTCCAACGAGATGCACACCCCTAAAGCCTCAATCCAATTGACCACGGGCCGGAAGCTGGAGCGGCCGAGCAGGGCATCCGTCTCTCATATGTGGATGCGGTTGGAAGCGCGCTCACCTCACCATACATGGCGTCTCGGATAATTTTATTGCGTTGTGTTCAGATTGGTTATGTACTTTTTTCCTTCTAAGTTTTTCCTCATATTTTAACATTGTTGAGGCGATCTATGGACGAGGACGTTGTATGATATGGTTTACATTAGTATCTGGCTTTGAATCGTGGCCGAATTTGAGTGTTCTGCTGTTACCCTCATGTTCTCCCTCGTCATCGTCGCACCGCCGGTTCTACTCGTCCCACGTGTGCCCTGAGAGGATGGGAGGGGGTCAATCTAGAATAACAAAGAGGCCGGTGGTTTGTGACACTGCGCGTCACCACCATTAGCGGCTAGCGTCTTCTCAATATCGTGCTTGGGTGACACTCTGCCTATCTACATCCCGCCCCAGGTTCAGACTCTTGTCATCGAACACTGCAGCTAATGTGGTATATGCAGTGCCCTTTATTTTTACTTAATTTTCTATCAGAAGTGATTGTTGTATATAAAACATACCATTTTTTGGGTTTAAATATCATATGATCAACTGTTTTCAAGAACGTAACTCCAGCTAAAAATAAGTGCTAACCCTGACATTCAGTAGTACTACGTTTGCATTAGTGTGCTATCCAGATCTTCCATAATTGATCATGCGGTCAAATAACTACTCATTATTATATGCAGTGTATAGGCTATGGTGGTACAAAGTTTGCAACGATTTTCATATTTCCATGTGGCACTAAAAATTGGTTGTGTCACATGCCAACAGTATAGCAAATATTAATACAATGTTGCTAGATATACCTTTTCTCATATTTTCTATTTCCTTTAAGATTGTCCGGTATATATTTTTCTTATAGAGAGGATCTTGGGTAGCTCGTCTTCACCGTGTGTAGAGCATCATCTTGGTTTGCGTCTTCCTGTGATGAAAAGGGCGACAGTTACAAAGACTTTACGGACATGAGATTGCAATTATTTTCCGTTGGTGATGGTACCAGGGTTCAGTTCCTATTAGCTCAAACATAACAGAGGTTTCACGACCAAGCTAACATCCCATTTCAGGTACAAATCACCCTCTTTGGTTTGGGTCCAACAGGCTCCTAATTGTGTGAGCACTGCTGCTTCCATTTTCAACTTCATGAAAAATAATCTAATTGCAGGTTTTGTGCTTTAAGTGTCCAAAGAAACTCGAATAAGTCCGCTTTGGCGTTCTTAAATTGTGCCACAGTAGATGTTAATATTTTTCTTTCTTCTGCCCCTGTAGACCTTCAATTGCATATGTGGTGAAAGCAGTCAGTGTTTTTCTTTCTTATGTCAATGATCTTGAAGTGCATCTGTAATGTTTAGATAAGTGCCTTGAAATAGAACAATCCACTCATTGTATACTTGACCTGTTAAGAAAATTTATGGCTATTTTTCTTTCCAAATTCAAATTATGCAATTCTACACTTACACCAGATGATCTTGTTCAAGAAGAGGTCGTTTTTACTTGAATTGCAAGTATCATCTAAGCAAATCACTTTGAAAGTGTTGCATTATCTTCCTCAAAATAATTTGTTGATGCTTTTGTACATCATTGTCTTCTTGTAGTGCCTCTCATTACTCTTGTGGTTAATTTGTTCGGTTCTTAGATTCAAATGCTTTGCTGGGATTGAAATCTGCTTAGCTTCATCTTAGATAACACCATTTGCAAACCTAGCAACCTTTAAAGATGGGATTCATGCTAGATTGTAAATCATCATACCAATTGACATCTCTACAGTTCTTGATTGTGTTCTATGCAAATCTGACTTTTCATGTCTCGGACCAATATTTCAATTACTATCATTCTATCGTAGAAATAGACGGGTGCGGCAACGCGTGCCATCATGATCTAGTGAAGGAAGGAAATCAAACGAAGACGCTCATAATTTAGCTTGTTTGCTATCTCTCTAGACCTGTGGCGCGACAGTGGCTCTTAGGACACCCATGACACTTTGTTAATTGATGTTAATTTGGCCGTTGATTAATAAAGAGAGTTATCTGACCGAGCCAGTATGTACGGGGGATGAGGGAGGTTATTGCGAGGCAAGCCAACCTATGTAGGGTTTCATCCCCTTGTCATCGACGTCGATGGTTCGTTCCGTATCCAGTGACCTTGAGGTGTTGCGGACCACGGCCCCTCGTCGACGGGAGAGTCCCCGTTCTTTGTTTAGTCTGTTTTCAGCGTTTTTGGGGATGGCGAGGCGGTGACTATATCCTGAAGCTAGAATAAGGTTCTTCCTATCCTATCCTCACTCCGGTGCTGCGTCTAGCGCCGTGGAGGACAGGTGAAGCCGTGTGTCCGGCGGATCTCATAAGATTTGGGATTTGATCGGTTTTCGTGTTCGTTTGTGTGGTTTTAGGTCAGTCTTTTTCAATCTATGATTATCATCATTGATGATGGTTGTTGGTCTGATGCGCTGGTACTTTAGGAACTTAGCAGCATGACTTTCCGACAGTCTACTGCACGGCAAGTTTTGACCGGCTCTGATAACAGAGGGCAATGACAGCACACGTTCATCTTGCGCTAGTGTTTAATTTGTAGTCGTCGGTAGGTGGTCCAAATACTTATTTACTGTTTTTCTTTTTGGTTCTCTTTATAATACTATTGTTGATGATTATTTTGTAAACTCAATAAATAAATAAAGACAGTTATCCTCAGAAAAAAAATTGCGCGATAGGCCGTCAAAGACGGCAAGGCTCACAGCTCCTCATAGTATTTAAGGCCTTAGCAGGCCGCTTTACTAGGTCTTAGTAAAGCCACGCTAGTGCCGGGCCAGACCTACGAAACACAATCCAAGTCCAACATACTCTCTCCATTCACAATTATCTCGCATCCTGGGTTTAGTCAAAGTTAAAATTTACAAACTTTGACCATATATTTAGAAAAAAGTATTAAAAAAAATATAATCTATTGTATTAGAATTTTCATTATCCATTTTTACATTATATGCACTAAAAATAATAGATGTCCATATTTTTTCTTATATTCTCGGTTAAACTTTGTAAAGTTTAACTTTGACTAAATCCAAAACGCAAGGTAATTGTGAACCGAGGGAGTAACATGTTACGCTTAAAAAAAAAGGTAATCAGGTCGTCCTCTACCCGGTCACGAGTACATATCATCATTGTGCCATCATCAATTGTAGCGGTTTATATCAGATTGTACTTACTGTAGCTCATCGAAAATAAATGTTACCATCAATGGGAGAACGTAACCATCGTCGAGTAATATAAAGTTCAAGAAGGAACGAGCTAAACGTTACCCAGGTAACCAGACTGAAATCAACCGTACCAGCGAGGTTAATTGTGCGGTGCAACGGGCGTACGTTACTATACTCATCATTAATCTTGGAGCTAATAACACTCTTAGTCCCACAAGTTGCAGACTAGATACAAATTAGTCCCACAAGTAGCAAATGTCTACTCCGCAGTCCCACAACTCGCTTAACCGTAACAAACCCGTCAAATCAGTCTAAAATCGTTCCACGTTGTCAAACAGCCAGCACCGGCACTTTGCAAACAGGTCCTTGTACCAAAATATCATAGTGGGCTGGTCCTTCCACGCGTTATGGGCAGAGCGAAGCCGTCGTGAGATTAGAGCGGCAACCGCTTTAGCTCAATCGCTAAATTCACGCCCAGTTTCCTTCTCTGGTGTTCTTCGTTAGTTCCTTGGCCGCCCAAGATCCACACAACGCCGCCTCCTTCTCCCTGCCGTTCGTGGTTGCTTTCACAACGAGATGCCGCCGGACCTGAAGTGCCGCGAGTGGAACGAAGATCCTCCGCAATACGGTACGACTGAATCTTCTCTCCTAAGCTGCGGATGATCGAAGTCGTTGGCCGATGATCGGGAGGGATTTTGAGCGTTGGGGAAGTCGAATTAGTAGTTTGCATTGCAAAATCATAGAGCCATTGTAGTTTATGAGCTGTTCATGCCTTTTACTAACGGCTCCGCCTCTTAGTTTTGGAGCAGATTACTGTTTGTTTTTGTTACTATGGGTTGCCCTAATAGATCAAATTCAATTGACTTATTACGTACTGATTTCTGTTGAAGATGCGTAGGACGATGATTAGTAAAATTGGGAAATAGTGATTTGTAACAGTTTGGCTAAAATCTGAACTGTTACCTGAAATTTTTGTTGATGGAAAGTCTTTTATCTGAACTTTTATATGAACAAGCTACTGATTTGTTGTTAGTTTGGGAGCAGTTCATGTATGCTTGCTACTATGTCCCTACGTCCATATATAAGTGTTAGTTTTGGAGCAGTACCCGATTTGTTGTTAGTCTATCTGGACTTCTATATGGACTTCTATATGACTGTAATTGGACAACCTTCAACAAGAAGAAATAGATAAATCAGAGAGTGCTACTATTGCTGCTTAAATTAAGACGATGAATTGAAAGAATGTTTTTGTTTTGTGTTTATGTCTGTTAGGAATCTAGGCATTTTTCCGATTATATTAATCCAGGAATAAATCATGAACATGATGTGGACACGCTGATACTTGATTATGTAACTATGCAGTACTAGACAAATCGTAGAGACATCTACAGAAATCACTAGTACTATGCACATCGGAATTAGCAGAAGAGGGATAAGCATGTAGTACCCTCCAGTAGGCCAATTGGCCGAAGCGGCAGCGGTCGCGGCAGCGGAAGCGGTAGCTTCGTCGGCTCTCCTGTTCTCAGTGGCAGCCGGATCACCAATGGTAGCCATGGCGATGAAGAAAACGTTGATGTAGTGGAAGCAGTCGAAGATTAGCGAGCAGTCGCGTAAGAGACGCTCCCCAAAAACCTAATCGCCCCTCTCCCGTACAGGATCTCGAGAGGGCGTGGTTTCGGAGGCCTGCTCACCCGTCAGCCGTGTACGCAGCGGACGGGGTGGGATCACCGGAGGCAGCAGCAGTGAGAGGAACGACAAGAGGCGGAGGCAGATGGTTCTGTTCTGTGTCTCCCGGAGAGGACGACCTTCTCCATATATAGGCACATGCCAGGACGGTTCAACGGAAAGAAACGCCCGCAATGAAAGACTGAAACGCCTGTAATAAAGTACTAGTAACGCCAGCACTTAAGACAAAACGTTTAAGCCTCATTAGCATTTCAGTTACAACCGTTTGTATCCCGTTTCCGTGCGACAAAAAGAACACATCGGCTCGGCGAGATTCCCGCAACCCGCGGCGCACGCGTCGTGACGAGGCGAGGCGAGGCGGGCGTGCGTGCGTCGGAGGAGGAGCGCGCATGTGGAGCTCCTCTTTTTCTTCTCACACCACATGCAAATGGTAGAAGAGCTCACCTTATACGTTGGTGCTCATGTCTCTCCACTAGCAATGTGGGACTAAACTCTCTCCCACTTGTCTTGCCAAGCATGAATGGGCCCTTAGGGATTTTTCAGAAATTGTTAGATGGGCCTAGAGCCCACCCTATATTTCAACAATCCCCCACCAGATCCCTAAGGCCCATGGTATTGTCCTCTGTTCCCAACACTGTTTTGATATACCGGTATTTTCAGTGGAGACCTGTTAGGGTTGAACATCCACCTAGAACAAATAGCTACACTTCTTTACAACTGAGCAATGGACTATGCCTTGAATTGTCAGTTTGGCGTAAAGGAGTTTCACTAAAAGTCTTACCAGTACTAGGCTGCCGAAGGATGACCCCTCGGGTGGAGCATATTAGTCATACTCCTGGCCTATTCATGAGCTACTAGAGAACACCCCAATCTCATAGACTGTGACCAGCAGTCAGGCTCACATAGGTGTGTTCCTCCAAAGATCGCTCTGTAGGATAGCATCTTGCTTATAGAAGCTTTGGAACACATTAAGACAAAAATCAACCTGCCATACAGTTTCTGAGAGTATTGTATATCCAGCGGAGTCGGTTAGTAAACTACTCTCCTCAGTTAACCACTAGCTTGTTTTCCCAGATCCTACTTCACGGGATCTCCGATCACATAGGTTGGGTTACTACCATGGCAACTCATGTGGGTCTCATTCCCATCTCCCTCGATGCATTTTCTATCACAACACGTGATAGCCCTTTAGTAAAGGGATCTGCCGGATTCTTAGCCGACTGGATATAATCCAATGCTATCACTCCGGAGTTTCTTAAAGTTCTGACAGCTTTTAATCTCATTCTTATGTGTTTGTTGGACTGCTTTTTGTTCTTTGAACTTTTTACCTTGACAATTACAGTTTGATTGTCACAGTTCATAAGAATAGCCGGTACTGGCTTTTCAACCACTGGCAGGTCCATCAAAAGATCTCGAAGCCATCCTGCTTCGACACCAGATGTGTCTAATGCTGTTAATTCTGCTTCCATTGTCGATCTCGTTAGGATCGTTTGCTTGCAAGACTTCCAGGAAACAGCACCACCTCCAAGAGTAAACACATACCCCGTTGTGGCTTTCATCTCATCAGCATCAGAGATCCAATTCGCATCACAATACCCTTCAAGTACTGATGGTTGCCCGGTATAGTGAAGTCCGTAGTTCATAGTACCTTTCAGATAACGCATAATTCTTTCAACAGCACGCCAATGATCATCACCCGGATTAGAAACAAACCGGCTCAGTTTGCACACAGCAAACGTGATGTCAGGCCTTGTAGCGCTAGCTAGATACATGAGTGAACCAATGATCTGAGAATATCTCAGCTGATCCTTACTTGTGCCTTCAAACTTTCGGATTCGCACACTAGGATCATATGGTGTTGGAGAAGTTTTGCAGTCCGAATATCCAAAACGACTCAAAACTTTTTCAACATAATGGGATTGCAGAAGCGTAATCCCACCCTCATTATCTCTCAGCAGCTTAATGTTTAAGATAACATCAGCCACACCAAGATCCTTCATCTCAAAATTCTGAGATAGAAATGACTTAACCTCCTCGATGACTTGGAGGTTTGTCCCAAGTATCAGTATGTCGTCGACATACAAGCACAGTATAACTCCTTCGCCCCCACCATAGCGATAATATACACATTTGTCGGCTTCATTAGCAACAAAGCCGGCAGATGTTAAAGTTATGTTGAACTTCTCATGCCATTGCTTAGGTGCTTGTTTCAGGCCATATAGAGATTTCAGTAACTTACACACTTTTCCTTCCTGACCATCTATCACAAAGCTATCGGGCTGTTGCATATAGATTTCCTCGTCTAGCTCTCCGTTCAGAAAAGCCGTCTTAACATCCATCTGGTGGACAAGAAGACCATGCGAGGCCGCCAATGAGAGTAACACTCGAATGGTGGTCAGTCTGGCCACAGGTGAATAAGTATCGAAGAAATCTTCCTCTTCTTTCTGGGAATAACCCTTAGCCACAAGTCTAGCCTTGTACTTTTCAATAGTACCATCCGGCCTAAGTTTCCTTTTAAACACCCACTTACATCCCAATGGTTTACAGCCATAGGGACGATCAGTGATTTCCCATGTTCCGTTAGCCATGATGGAATCCATCTCACTACGGACCGCTTCTTTCCAGTAGTCAGCATCTGGAGATGCATAGGCTTCCGAAATGGAAGTGGGAGTATCATCCACGAGGTATACAAGAAAATCATCACCAAAGGACTTTGCAGTCCTTTGTCTCTTGCCCCTACCAAGGGTTTCCTCGTTGTCCTCCTCAAGATTTTCATCAGGTGTTTCTTCATAATATTCCATTGGAATGGCAGGCTTAGGAGTCTCTTTTGATTCCTGTCTAGAAGTGCTTGGCATATCTCTCATAGGAAAAATATCCTCAAAGAATGTAGCATCTTTAGACTCTATAATTGTACCGACCTCCACGTCAGGTACCTTAGATTTCACTACTAGAAATCTATAGCCGACGCTTTTCTTAGCGTAACCCAAATTAACACAATCCACAGTCTTTGGTCCAAGCTTACGCTTTTTGGGGATTGGCACATTGACTTTCGCCAAACAACCCCATGTGCGTAAGTATGAGAGTGTTGTTCTTCTCTTCTCCCATTGCTCATAGGGAGTAATCTCATTATCTTTTGTCGGAACTTTATTCAGGACATGACATGATGTCAATATAGCCTCCCCCCACCATGCCTTGGATAAACCCGATGTATCTAACATGGCGTTAACCAAATCTGTTAGAGTACGGTTTTTCCGTTCGGCAACCCCATTTGACTGAGGTGAATAGGGAGGCGTCCTCTCATGAATAATACCGTGTTCCGCACAAAAAGAGTCAAACTCATTAGAGAAATACTCTCCACCACGATCTGACCGGATTCGTTTAATCTTCTTTTCAAGTTGATTCTCAACTTCTGCTTTATAGATTTTAAAGTAGTGTAGAGCCTCACTTTTAGTGTTTAACAGATATACACAACAAAATCTAGTGGAATCATCTATTAGTGTCATGAAGTATCTTTTTCCAGCTTTAGTCAACACACCATTCATCTCACATAGATCAGAATGTATGAGTTCTAACGGTGCCAAGTGTCTCTCCTCCGCAGCTTTATGGGGCTTGTGAGGTTGTTTTGCTTGCACACACGAATGGCACTTAGAACCTTTGGCTAAAGTGAAACTCGAGATTAAATTCAGTTTTGCTAACCGCGTCATAGAACCGAAACCAATGTGACAAAGACGTGAATGCCAAACTTCTGTTTCATTAACATTCGAATGAATATTGTTCACGACTTTATTACAAAAATCCGCAAGGGAAAAGCGGAACAGACCTCCGCATTCATAACCTTTTCCAACAAACAGTCCATATTTCGTAACAACTACTTTATTAGACTCAAAGACCAACTTAAAACCTTCTCTGCAGAGAAGGGAGCCACTAACGAGGTTCTTCTTGATGGCGGGGACATGCTGCACATTCTTGAGCTGCACGATCCTTCCCAAAGTAAACTTCAGATCGACCGTGCCAACACCATGAACAGAAGCAATCGCGCCGTTCCCCATCAGTACGGAGCCTTTCCCTGTGACCTGATAAGAAGAAAACAATGAGATGTCAGCACACACATGAATATTTGCACCTGTGTCAATCCACCAATCGGTAGACTGGCTAACTGAAAATACAGTAAATAGATTACCGTACCCAGATGCTCCACTTTCATTGTTGCTCACGATCATGTTGGCAGTCTTAGCGTCCTGCCCTGGCTTCTTGAACTTGTGTGGGCACTTGTTAGCCCAGTGTTCCTCCGAACCACAAGTGAAACAGCCACTCTTCTTCTTATCCTTCTTGAAGGTCTTGTTACCCTTCTTCTTGAAGTCGGTATTCTGTTGGACACCCATCTTCCCTTTGGACTTGTTGGAGTTGAAGTTCTTCTGTACCACATTGGCAACTGAGATCCCTTCTCCTTTTCCATGCGAGTCCTTTGCCCTGGAATTCTGCTCAACACTCAGATGGCCGATGACATCCTCTACTGAGAATTCACGCCTCTGATGTTTCAGAGTGGTGGCAAAGTTCCTCCAGGAATTAGGAAGCTTAGCGATTATGCATCCCGCGACAAATTTGCCCATTTACTCGCACTTCAGGAGCTCAAGCTCCTTTGCGATGCATTGTATTTCATGAGCCTGTTCCAATACAGAACGGTTTTCAACCATTTTGTAATCGTGGAACTGCTCAATAATATACATCTCGCTCCCAGCATCAGTTGCACCGAATTTGGATTCGAGTGCCTCCCACAAGTCCTTGGCGACCCGCACATGTAAATATGCATCAACCAACTTATCTCCAATCACGCTCAGAACGGCTCCAACAAAGACGACGGTGGCCTCCGTAAACGCCTTCTCCTGATCAGGAGCAATCGTTCCAGTGGGAGTGACACCGGCGACCCAGAACACGTTCATCGCCGTGAGCCATAAGGTGGTTTTGGTCTGCCAATGCTTAAAGTACGTCCCCGTAAACGGGGCAGGTTTCAGTGCAGCAGCAAAACCTTGAATCGAAAAATGCCTACACATATTAGGTTTTTGGATTGTTAGGAATCTAGGCATTTTTCCGATTATATTAATCCAGGAATAAATCATGAACATGATGTGGACACGCTGATACTTGATTATGTAACTATGCAGTACTAGGCAAATCGTAGAGACATCTACAGAAATCACTAGTACTATGCACATCGGAATTAGCAGAAGAGGGATAAGCATGTAGTACCCTCCAGTAGGCCAATTGGCCGAAGCGGCAGCGGTCACGGCAGCGGAAGCGGTAGCTTCGTCGGCTGTCCTGTTCTCAGTGGCAGCCGGATCACCAATGGTAGCCATGGCGATGAAGAAAACGTTGATGTAGTGGAAGCAGTCGAAGATTAGCGAGCAGTCGCGTAGGAGACGCTCCCCAAAAACCTAATCGCCCCTCTCCCGTACAGGATCTCGAGAGGGCGTGGTTTCGGAGGCCTGCTCACCCGTCAGCCGTGTACGCAGCGGACGGGGTGGGATCACCGGAGGCAGCAGCAGTGAGAGGAACGACAAGAGGCGGAGGCAGATGGTTCTGTTCTGTGTCTCCCGGAGAGGACGACCTTCTCCATATATAGGCACATTCCAGGACGGTTCAACGGAAAGAAACGCCCGCAATGAAAGACTAAAACGCCTGTAATAAAGTACTAGTAACGCCAGCACTTAAGACAAAACGTTTAAGCCTCATTAGCATTTCAGTTACAACCGTTTGTATCCCGTTTCCGTGCGACAAAAAGAACACATCGGCTCGGCGAGATTCCCGCAACCCGCGCGCGCGCGCGCGTCGTGGCGTGGCGTGGCGTGGCGTGGCGTGGCGAGGCGGGCGTGCGTGCGGAGGAGGAGGAGCGCGCGTGTGGAGCTCCTCTTCTTCTTCTCACACCACATGCAAATGGTAGAAGAGCTCACCTTATATGTTGGTGCTCATGTCTCTCCACTAGCAATGTGGGACTAAACTCCCTCCCACTTGTCTTGCCAAGCATGAATGGGCCCTTAGGGATTTTTCAGAAATTGTTAGATGGGCCTAGAGCCCACCCTATATTTCAAGAATGTCGACAATACCAAGTGATCCTTAATGCTGGTGTTAGACATTCCTCGGTCGATTCTCGAAACGTGCATGATATGTTGCTTTTGTTAACTAATGCAATGATGGAATTGAAGCTGGAGGTCTTTTCGCGTACACATTTTGGCCCGTGAGCCTCCCCAGTAGCCATCAGCTATGTCTCTCAGACAACACAAATATCTTGGAAAGTTTGGGACTTAGAAATTCTGTTGTGGATCAGCTCCTTTAGTTTATATAGCTACACTTTTTTCCCTTATTGTTTGGTCCATGTACTCCTTACCTTTTGAATGTGTTCTGAACTTTTGATATGTCAGCTTCTCAGCCATGAATAATGAAACTAAGAAGTTTAGCCTAAAAAAACATTTCATATCAGTTTTGTAAAAACACATTTAGGAGACCAAAATGGCTCTAATCATTTAAAATATGTAACCATGTAGATGACTGCTTCCATGTCCGCATTTTGTGCAAGTTACTGCCATGTTCTCTCCTTAAATATTAAACATACAGTGTGTATTACATGTTTTCTCTGTCTGAATTTGTGCTCTTTTGTCAGTGTTCAATGCAGGAGGAAATTCTGATCTTTTTTCAGTGGAAGTCTACCACAATGGTTTATTTTGTGTACTAAGAGAGAATTTGACCTATATGTGTGCATCTACTGCTATATTTGACAATTTCAGTGCTCATAGTTGGTCAGGTGCTAGTATTGATGAAATACTAAGATATCTGGGTTGTCAAAGGGATGGAATACTTCAGGTGTATTGGTGTTTACCAGGGAAAGACATTACTGATGGTTTGGTACCAGTTGACAGGGAGGCACACTTTGCTGAGATGGTTAGACTTAGCGGGTCACATAAGACACTTGTCTTATATATCGATCATAAGAATTTTCTAAAAAAATTCAAAGATAGTGTGATCCTCACTGAAGGGCCTTTCATTCCTGGTATCATCAGCCCTAGGAGAGTTCCATGGACATCTAACCTTGTAGCAGAGCAAGTTCATCCAAACGAGGTTTTAGCAGAGCAAGTGGAGCCCTTTGTTGATGGGGTTTTAGAAGATCATGCGCAACCTAATGGTGGTTTAGCAGAACAAGTGCAGCCCTTTGTTGGTGGGCTTTTAGAAGACCATGTGCAGCTAGATGGTGGTTTAGCAGAGCAAGCGCAACCCATTGTTAACGAGGTTTTAGATGACAATGTGCTGCCAGATGGTGGTTTAGAAGAGCAAGCGCAACCCATTGTTAACGAGGTTTTAGATGACAATGTGCTGCCAGATGGTGGTTTAGAAGAGCAAGCGCATCCCGTTGTTGACGAGGTTTTAGAAGACCATGTGCAGGTATATTGGTTTAGTTATTGTCGTGTTCTATCCTTAAATGTTAAACACATAGCGTGCAATATACTGACAAATTCTTTATATTATTACAGCAAGTGCAGGTTGATGGCAGTGGCAGTGACACTGATTGTAGTATCTATGACGGTGACTACGATGCCGAAGATGGGGATGATGATCTTTTTGCAGACAATGTGGACATAGAAGTGAATGATCATAATGAGAAAGAAATTGTAGAAGAAAATGAAGATGAGGAGGCTCTTGAGGATGAAGACCTCAATATGATAGGAGAACAAAGAGAGAAGCTGAAGCACAAGATTAGGGAATTCAATCCAGAGGTTGACATGGATAACCCAATCTTCAAAATAGGAATGGTATTTAGCGGTGTTGAGGAGGCAAGGAAAGCTCTGGCATCATATACTATTAGAAACAGAGTAAGGATCAGGAAGATCAAGAATGACAAGAGAAGGTTGGAAGCTATTTGTGATGGTGGTTGTGATGGAGGATGTAATTGGTACTTTAGAGTTGCAAAGGACAGTAGGTATGGTGGCTTTGTACTAAATTCATATGAAGGGAATCACAAATGTGAGAGAGTGTGGGAATTGAGAGCACTCACTGCAAATGTGCTCAAAGATAAATTTATTAATGAATTTAGAGATAATCAAAAGCTTGATTTGAAGGGTTTTGCAGCAAAGGTGACAAGGGAATACAATATGAGCATTGAGAGGTGGAAGTTGAGGAGAGCCAGGAAAGCAGCTTTGTTGGAAATCCATGGAGATGAGGAGGAACAATTCAGGCTGCTGCATGATTATGGGCAGGAGCTTAAGAGGAGTAATCCTGGCTCTACATTCTTTCTGTCAACAAATTCTGTGAATGATCTCGATAGTCCGGAACACAAGGAACATTTGGCCACTTGCTACTGGAGTTATGATGCTTGCAAAAGAGGGTTTCTAGCAGGTTGTAGGCCATTAATATGTATTGATGGTTGCCACATAAAAACCAGATACAAAGGATGTCTGCTTACAGCTGTAGGGATTGACCCAAACGATTGCATTTATCCAGTTGCATTTGGTTTAGTTGAAGCGGAATGTACAAGCTCTTGGGAGTGGTTCCTCACTAACCTAAAGGATGACTTGAACATTACCAACACCTCACCATGGACCATAATGAGTGACAAACAGAAGGTTGTGTTCTATTTCCTTATTTCTTTGAGTGCATGAAAATATTAGTGAAATGTCCACTAATTCCTCCTAATTTCTTTGTCTACTTGATTGTAGGGTCTCATAAATGCTGTAACTAAAGTGTGGCCTGATGCAGAGCATAGGTTTTGTGTCATGCACTTGCTCCAGAATTTCCAAAAGGCGGGTCATAAGGGAGAAACCTTAAAGAATGACTTATGGACAATAGCTAGGTCAACTAGTGTTGTAAAATGGAAGAAAAATATGGCAAAACTGAAGGCTGATAAACCAGAAGCTTATGAGTGGGTTGAGAAGTTAGTGCCAAGTACATGGATAAAGGCCTTTTTCAAGAATTTTCCAAGTGTGACATGTTACTGAATAATCATTCAGAGGTGTTCAACAGGTGATTTATTTTGTTTCACATGAAGTTCTTTCTTTAACCTACATTTAACAAGTATGGCTTCTAATTCTTCTTTTACCAATGTTTTGTTCCACAGCTACATCAATGAAGCCAGGGAGCTTCCTTTCTTGTCCATGCAAGAATCTATCTTCTACAAGATACTTCAAAGAGTGCATGGAAAAGAGAAAGAACGAATGAAATGGACTGGAAGAATCTGTCCAAAAATAAAGAAAAAATTGGACAAATTTACTGAATGGAGTACTCAATGCAGAGTCACACCTACCGGCAACAAGATATTTCATGTCAGCTCACTAGAGTTAGAGCAAGGTTACACTGTCGACTTCAACACAAAAACGTGTGACTGTAAGAGGTGGCAGCTAACTGAGATTCCATGCCATCATGCAATAGCCTGTTGTAGGAATGACAGGATTAACCCTGAATCCCTAGTCCATAGTTGTTATACAATTGATACCTACTTGAAAGCTTATCAGTTCAAGTTGGCTCCACTTAGAGGCAGACCATTTTGGAAAAAGATGAATGGTGTGGTCATTCATCCACCTTTGTTTACCAAAGTTATGGGCAGGCCCAAAAAGAACAGGAAAAAAGCACCTGAGGAAAAAATGAAGAAAGGTATCAAAATACTTACAAAGTCTAGAGTCACTATGCACTGCTCTGTTTGTGGCAAACCTGATCACAATAAAAAAGGTCACAACAAATTTGTTGAAAGACAGTTAAAAGAGCAGAGAGAGCTCATTCTGCAGGAAGACGATGATTTAGATCTCCCTTACATTGTAGAGGTACATTGCTTCCATAAATACAAATTCCTTATAATATTAGAGCACCATTATGCCTTATATTATGCCCTTTTAAATGTGCAGCATGTAATTTCACACAGAGCCAACCCTATTATGGATCCTACACATCAACAGGAAAGCATGGTCTACAATTTGGGGCAAGAAGTAATGATTTACTCTCTTTTCACATATATGTTTTGTTATTTGCAATTTCTCATTACATGATTATTTGCACACAAATTTTCCAGGAGCAGAATCTTGTGCCAATTAGTAGGGTACTTGGCCCTTTTCCTGAAAATGCCTTTGTGGCAGATGCTAGAGATACTATTCCTGAAACTAGAGTAAGGATCACAACAGCTTCAACTAGAGGAAGTTTGGGGAGAAGATCCAGAGGTAGAGGTGCAACAAATAGAGAAGCATCCAAAGGTAAAGCACCAGCAGAGCAACAAGAAAGCAACAGTAGGTGCAGAGGAAGAGGAAGAGGAAATGGCAAGAAAAGAGTTGCTGATGCAACTACAGGTGCTAGTGCACAAGGTACTCAAACTATTGGTGCTGACAGAGCAAGACCAGCTAAAAGAGGATACAAAACAGGCCCCGGGAGTGTGCACTACCTATTGTTTGGTGATGAGCAACCGAGAGGCAAAATACCAGATTTAAATGCAGAAATTCTTCCTGATTTAAATGTGGAAGAATTTCCTATCAGTCAAAATGCACCAGTTGTTGATGATTCATAGGGGCTAGTATCATTTAGGCATTTCAGTCCATGGCTTGTTCTAGATTTTGTGTCTTCATGGATTTCTTCGCACATTGTTGCTCTGGATTGGTGGCACTATACATTTCTTAATTCTTGTGACATTCTTTATTATGTTTTATCTCGTGAGATTTGGTGTACTGCTCTTGTTAAATCATGTTCGTATCTCTTATGTGTTAAAATCATGAAAGATTTGTCCAACTTTCTCTGCTCATGGCGGCCAATATGTGAACTCCAGTAGCAAGCAAGGTTGGAAGCTATATAGTAAGTATATAATTTGAATCAATTATCAGTTTGCATACTGCAGTGCAAAATTAATATTACCAGCTACAACCAGTGTTGGAGAATGCTAACAGTAACTTAATCTTCAATCTTGCATTACATGTTCTTGCCTTTTTCCAGTCTTACAATAACTTGGTTAGGTCGGAACTGATTTGTACATGGCAAAAGGAACTTTTATTCTGACCAGGCACAGTACACTGATTGCATTTAAAGACCAAAAAAAATACACTAATTTCATATAAATATCAAGCACACTACACTGTTTTCATACAAAGGGATTACAAAGTGCACTAAATACACCATTACATACTACCTGACTTTCTAGTCATATTCACAGTTCACACTAGCAAACACTAGAAAAGCTCCTTCCTTCTTCTTTGTAATTTCAGTTGAAGACCCAGCACAGTACACTGCTTTCATTTATAGATCAAGCACACATACAAAGCACAGTACACTGCTTGACATTCTAGTTATATTCACTACAAATCAACACTATAAAGTCTTCCCTCTTCCTCCTCTTCTTCTTCTTCGTCTTCTGCTACTGCTCCTTCCAACTTCTTCTCTGTAATTACAATAAAAATCAGCAAAGTTAAGGTGGTTGCTAAAAATATGGACAAATTCGAATAGTTAATTAAGATCGAAATTGTAGCAATACATATCGTCAGGCTTTCGGTTAATTACCAGGTCAATCCAGCCCACTTTTTTATGGTCACTTTTAAAAACTGCTCAACTAATGTCATCCTCTCACATTTATAGCAAAGCCTGCTTGTGGAACAATATTTTTTAAGAAAATAAAGAATATGGACGTGACTAACCAAGCCATTACTCGGCCCTAACAACTGGTACAATGAACATGAAAACAGGTTGCAATCTCGGTCGAACGGAATACAGTGCGGCTGGAAGTGTATCAGCTTCCATATATATACATCAGGTAATGCAGTATCATTGCAGAAAAACAAACTGGCAGTCTGACATTCAGTAACATATAGTAGCATTCCCATAGATAGAAGGGCCAGTAGAGCCATACATCAACAGTAGAGCTGCACTTGGTTTGGCTAGCAAAACCACCACAAATTCCTAAACATCGTTGTTCTAAGAAGACTGCAGTATAGGATACAGACTATCTAAACGTTTGGTGTAAGTTTTGTTCAACACACGGACATCAATATCAACTACTGGTAGGCCTACAAATGAGCCACGAGGATCACTAAGAAAGTTCAGTGCATCAAATTGACCAGATTTTTTAGAGGTTCATTAGCAAAAAGACAGAACTGCAGAAGGCAAATTACCTTATTCATACAACTTCGGATCGATGTGCTTCCAATTCTTCTCCTCCCTTCCTCCTCTGTATCCGCGTCAGGCGCATCCGCGTTCCCTCGACTCGCCTCTACCTCCTCCGCACCCACCTGCCTCCGACTCGCATCTCCTCCGCCGAATCGCCTTTGCCTCGCCTCTGCCTCCGCAGCGCCGATGACCTGCGAGCAGGAGCTGGGGACACGGGCATGGCCCTCCACCTCAGTCCAGCACGACGAGGAGCACGGGACCTAGCCGTGCTTTACAGTGAGTCCTCACTCCGCTCCGCCATGGCCTCCGATTTCCCTATCGTCGCCGCTCGGGTTGACCGCTAGCGATATGTGGACAAGGGGAGAATGGTAGGGGTGCAAGTGAGAGAGCACATATTTGGAGGGTTTGTTTTGCAAACTACCGGTTGGTCACGTTTTTGCCAACGAGCGGTGCGGTCTCGCCCGGTTCGTCCCGGTTCGTCGTGGAGTAGCGAGTTGTGGGACGGCGGAATCGAGTTAGACAACTTCTGGGACTAATCAGTACCTAACCTGCAAGTTGTGGGACTAAGCGTGTTAATACCTCTTAATCTTGGTATAAATTCGTCGCAACCTGTGAGCCACCGACCAGAGACCGCTTCTGGCTCTGGGATCGGTCTTCTTCCAACTGCCAAACTGCCCTTGGCCGCGCGCGCGCGCACCGCCCGGTCAACCTCGGCGACCGCTCCGCTCCCACGAGGCCACGATCTCCCTTCCCACTACCCCACTACCGCCTCGCACGGCCGCGCCTGACGCCCCGGCACGTCTCGGCCTATATAACCGCGCGCACTGCATCTCCCGTATGCACGTCCCACGCAGCCACCCGCCCACCCCGTCTCTGCTTGCCTTGATTCTAGGTAGAAGTGCGTCGGCGGCATCGCCATGGGGCTCCAACTCGAGGAATGCCGCGGTGAAGACGACGCGTACCGGGACGGCGGCGGCGAGAAGGAGCAGGCCGCCGCAGGCTGCCACACCCCGAGGCGCGCAGCGCAAGTGGCGAGCGCGGGGACGATCGGGGAGTGCCCACCCGCGCCTAGGAAGCGGAGGCCCGTGGTGTCGGCGTCGGCGCTCGTCGTGCGGCGGTCGAGGGGATTCTACGCCGGGGCCGACCTGGAGGCCTTCTTCGCAGCACACGACCTCTAGAGATCATCAGGCTGTCGCGATCAACTGCGTGTCTGCATGCAGTTGGAGCCATGGAGAGTGGCCGTGCATGCAGGACACACTGATACTGATACTGATACTGTCTTGTGCTGGTTTAATTAGTTCTTGTACAGATCGAGTTAGTCGGTCACATTGTCTGTGTGTATGGCTAAGTGTGACCGGGTGATCGTGGAGGTGATGTCCGCTAGTAGTAGCTTCTAATTCTCTCTTGTAACTGGTGTTTTGGGATCTCTACTGGGCGTAGGGAGTTCCGTTCTTTCTTTTCTTTGTTATTAGTTTTGTTGTCGAGGGCAGTGTTTTATTGGATATTGGTTCTATCATCAATACTATCATGTAGTAAGAAATAAAGAGGAAGTGTCCCTAAGGAGCATTGTTTTCTCACAAGCCGTATTTGATGTCACGATGTGTATGCTAGTGCAAGTTCTGGTCATTGAATTTTTAACTTTGTTTTCAGCCCAGAGATCGAGTACGATTCATGTTTGACCAAATGGTTCTCCTATGTGTGTATCTCGTTGTCTGCATCCATTGCATGCATTTCCTAGAACTGGCTCGTGGGAGTCTCTGCTTCGGCTACGCCAGGTTGAAGACCATGTTCTGCAATCAATTTTTATTGTATGCATTGCATGATACGCTAATTTAGTACATGTTTTTTTTGTTTGTTTGTTTGTTTGCCAGCACCAGAGATTTTGGCCGAGCCTAGCCAACTTTTTCAAATGTGGCGATATTAGAGCATCTACAATGCTAGGTGCTTAAGGAGGTGTCTAGAAAAATTAACCGGTTTTTATTAAGCACCGGTGTTTATTTATACTAGACAAATGCCTGACTAGGCACCTCTTCTGTACAAATAAGCACTGGTGCTTATGTGAGTGCTTGGTTTATTTTGTTAAGCACCACCCTTAGCACCTTGCAGTGTACGTGCCCTTACAACCTCATTGCTACACACTCACCACAAGAAATGACTAAGCTAAACCAACACACTAGCAATAGTTGAGATCATACTTAAGAACAAGTTGCTAGTTTGAGTATCAATTTCAGCCCATGCTTCCGGCATAAAACTATTTACATTAGAGGATACACCCATGATAGTAAAGGTTGGTTCAGTTCGAAACAACCCTAAGCCAAATTCAGTTTGAAACAACACTACTAATGCTTATTTTAGGGATCTGGCCCCTAATTCAAAAGAAAAGGCTCATCCTTATTGATGACTAGTCATGGTAAGCGCGGGCTATCAACTGCCATGAGAAGGTGTCTAACGTAGAACACCTTCACCTCGAAGCCGCCCTCATACATTTTGAACAGGAGAACTCGGAAAATTTATTCCACTCTTTGAGGACACTATTAGGAAACAGCTTATAGGTAGACAAGATATTCTATGGCGCATATGTAAAACCATGCGCCACAAATATTTATCAATGACGCACTAGTAAAAATGCGCCACAGATACTAAAAACATTTGTGGCGTATTCTTTAGAACATGCGTCAGATAAGTTAGGTGGGACCCGCTAGCCGGGGTGAGGCGATCCACGTTTTGTGGTGCATAATGACATATGCGCCATAGAAGAGACAACATATGTGGCGCATATTTCATTATGCGCCACAGAACGTGGAGGCGGGCCCCACCATGAAATCTATTTGACCCACTTTCTGTGGCGCATGCGTGGATATGCGCCACAGATATGTTTGACATCTGTGGCGCATATCCACACACGTGCCACAGAAACCTAACCTGGGTCCCACCACTTTAACCTACACCACATTGTTCTGTGGCGCATATTGCAATATGCGCCATAGAAGTTTGAGCATCTGTGGCGCATTTCTGCCGTATGCACCACAGATAAGGGCATCCAGATCCATGTGAAAAAGGTGGAAAGCTCTCACCCTATCTATCCACCACCATCCATTTCACATCTCTTCTTCCTTTCTACCTCCTCTTAGCTCTTCTTCCTCCTCCCTCCCACCCTATTTTGCCCATAGTTTCTCCATTTTTTGTAACTAAACCTACTTTAGTCCATAGATTGGTAAGTGGAAGCTTCCCTCCAACTTGTAGATCTAAAAGTTTCTTACTTTTCTCTCTCACATCTCTATTTGTTTACTAATTTCTTCTCCACCAACTTATAGATCTATTTGTCCACACTCTCTCATCGCACGGTCTCGGCTCGCTATTATTGAGTCTAGTAGGTGAGTACTTGGCCATGAACATGTAGTTGAAGCTTGTCGCGCGGGCGGTGTGTGTGCGATGCATGGCGAGATGATGCTTGTGTGGTGCATGAATGTTTGCATTGGGAGAAATTTTTTGTTGCTTGCTTGTTGTTGCCCCGGCCGGTGTGGTGCATGGATGTTTGCCGAAATGTTGACCATTTCGGCAAATTTTTGCACTACCCATATGTCCTAATTTTAGGAAAGGTCATGCCGAATTTTTCCGGCTAGCATTCATGCATGTGTGTGTGCATATGGTGTGGTTCTAACCTATACTCCCTGTTTTGACCGCTCAGGCAACCATGGTCCTCACGATGAGCGAAGTTTGAATTGCTAGGTACAAGAAAGACACGAAGGAGGACAAGATTCTGAACAACAAAACCATGATAAGATGTCCATGTCGAACATGCAAACTCCAACGCTGGATCGATCCTGATTCTGGACAATTGGAGGGTCACCTGCTCAGGCGCGGTTTCATGCGCGACCTCAATGAGGCGCCGGCGGGACATGGTGGTCATGAAGACGTGGGCGAGCGAGAAGACGAAGAGTCCACCGAGCATGATCATCATGACAAAGGGGATGCCGGCGGGCATGATCATCATGTCGAAGGAGATGCCGACGGGCATGATCAGCGTGAAGAAGGAGATGGCGACGGGCATGATCATCATGAAGAAGGAGAAGACGCGAACACACAGACGCTGCTAACTTTGGCCTTGCAGGACCCTCATGTTCAAGAACTGCTCCTCAAGGAGACGAGCAACGACAAAGCTGCAGCCAGAGAGAAAGCCAAGCTGGCCCAAATGGAGGTAGACGTGATGACTCCATTGTATCCTGGGTGTCGCCCCGAGGATACACGTTTGAGTGTAACGCTCAAGGCTCTGGAGATGAAGGCCGAACACAAATGGACCGATGTGAGCTTCAACGCGAACATAGAATACTGGCACGACCGACTTTCTAAGGGGAACGCATTGCCAACAAGTATCGAGGAGGCCAAGAAAATTGTGTGCCCTCTCGACCTACCACACATTAAATACCATGCATGCAACAATGATTGCGCACTTTATCGGAACGAGTACGCGGATAGAACCACATGTCCGGTGTGCGGCCAAGGACGGTACAAGAGAGGGAACAAGAAAGTTCCTCGAAAAGTGGTATGGTACTTTCCTATCACCCCCCTCTACAGGGATATTTCGTAGATCCTAAGGAAGCAAAGCTCATGCAATGGCACGCCGAAAGGGAGAAACCCGAAGATGATCCAGAGAAGGGCAAGATCCTGACACACCCTTCAGACGCTAGCCAGTGGAATGCATTAGACATCGAGTTCGAAGAGCTCGGGGGCGATGCAAGAAACGTCAGGCTGGGTTTGAGCACCGATGGACTCAATACTTTTAGAAACCAGAGTAGCACGCATAGCACCTGACCCGTGTTTGTATGGCCGTACAACCTCCCCTCGTGGCTGTGCACGAAGCAAAGGTACATACACATGAGCATTCTTATTCAAGGGCCGAAACAACCAGGTATCGATATGCATATGTATCCCGGGCTATTGAGAGAGGAGTTAGCCAGCTTGTGGAAGACGTCGGCCCGTACGTGGGACGCCTACACTAAAGAATATTTTTATCTGAGAGCCGCGTTGCTCATGACGGTGCAGGACTATCCTGGTTACACATATGTATCGGCCCAGGTGAACCACGGGCATAATGCATGCGTCAAGCGCATGGATGAGACACCGCATCTCCAGCTACCAAGGGATCCCGGGTCTTCAAAAACCATGTTCCAAGGTACTCGAAAGTGGCTCCACATGGATCACCCGTGGAGAAAACGCGGTGACTTGTTCAATGGTAAGGACGAGCTCGAAAGAGCCCCGCGTCCGAGGAGCGGCGAAGAAATCAAGGAGCTTTTGAATAATTGGGTAGATTGCCCTGCGCCAGAAAAAAACGACCGAGGACAAAGCCTCTGCTAGGTGTATAGAAAGCAAGGTCTGTTTTCTGGGACCTGCCGTACTGGAAGGTCCTCCACACTCCCCATAGCCTCGATGTAATGCACATCACGAAGAACGTTACCGAGAGTCTTCTTGGCACTCTACTGAACATGCCGGAGAGGACCAAGGATGGTCTGAAAGCAAGAAAGGACTTTAAATTGCTTGGCATCAAGAAAGATCTTTAGTACACTAATAGTGATGATGATGATGATCAGACAGAAGGGACTCAAGGTCGCCGCAAAAGAGTTAAGAAGAATGAGGTGGTGCTTCGCGCTGCCTGCTTCACTTTGAGTCTGGAGGAGCTCGAGCAGTTTTTCAGGTGCCTCCTAGGAGTGAAAGTTCCCCACAGTTACTCGGGGAAGATAAGCAGATATCTGGACATGGCGAAGAAGAGGTTCAACGGTATGAAGTCTCACGACTGTCACGTGCTAATAACGCAGATACTTCCTGATACGTCCAAAACGTATCTACTTTCCCGAACACTTTTGCTATTGTTTCTCCTCTAAACTTGTGTGATTTGGATGCAACTAATGCGAACTGACGTTGTTTTTAGCAAAATTGCCTTGGTGTCTACTTTTTGTGCAGAAAATCAACTATCAGGAAAAATCCCGGAAAATATGCCAAAAATCCTATTTCACCCGAAGACTCCAGGAGCCAGAATACGAGACGGAGAAGAGCCCTGGGGTGGCCACACCACCTAGTGGCGCGAGCCAGGCCAGGCCACGCCAGGGGGTGGTCTGGGCCCCCCAGGCACCCCATCGGCCTCTCTCTTCGCCTATAAGGAGCCTTCTGGCCTAAAAACTTCGGGGGGTTCGACGTTTTTCCAGAAGGAGTTCCGCTCTGCCGCCACCCCCAGATTCCACGAAACAGCACCAGAAACTCCATTCTGGCACCCTGCCGGGACGAGGAATTGGAGGAGATCATCGCCATCATCATCACCATAGCTTCTCCATCGACCATCCATGTTTCCCCCATCTATGAGTGAGTAATCCCCCGCTATAGGCTATGGGGATGGTAGGGATTGGATGAGATCGTTCATGTAATGGCATCGGATTGTTAGGGCATGGTGCCTAGTATCTTTTATTAGTGCTTTATGACTTTTTTGCGACTTGTTGTGCTTAATGCTTGTCACTAGGGCCCGAGTGCCATGATTTCAGATCTGAACTTATTATTGATTCATTATGATAGTATTGTTTCTGGTTTTATTTACAAGTTGTATACACACGTTGTTGTCTGTAACCTATGACCCTGAAGTGACAGAAATCGGGATAACCGAAAGGGAAAGGCTTTGATGTGAGGATCACATGTGTTCACGGAGTGTTAATGCTTTGCTCCGGTGCTCTATTAAAAGGAGCACCTTAATTGCCAGTAGTTCCCTAGAGGCCGCGCTACAAACGGGCTAGCAGGACAAAAGATGTTGTGCAAGTTCTCATTGTGAGCTCGTATGACTATATATGGAACACATGCCTAGGATTGTCTAGTACTTGGGTGCTTTATCTTATTTATCTGCAATTGCCCTATGTTCTGATTGCTATGTGAATTGTCTTGTCCATGCAACGCCCATCCATCCATCCCTATGCCTACCTCACTCGAATCCCACTGTTTACTGCTTTTGTTACTAGTGTCTTTGCTTTACTACTGCTGTTACTTTACTTTTCCTACTACAAAACTATTGCTACTAATAAATTGCTGTGAGCAAGATTGTTTCTAGGTGCAGCTGAATTGACAACTCAGTTGTTAAGGCTTATAAATATTCTTTGGCTCCCCTTGTGTCGAATCAATAAATTAGGTTTCACTTCCCTCGAAAATACTGTGATACACCCCCTATACATGTGGGTCATCAAGACTATTTTCTGGCGCCGTTGCCGGGGAGCATAGCTTTGTTTATCAAGTTCACTTAGATTCTCTATTGTTCGCTGCTATCCATCCATCATGGGTAAGTCTCGTGATGGCAAGGTTCCTATTTTACCATCCACTACAAGAAGAGGTACGGTTCTGAACACCTCTACCGCTCTTGATTCACCATCTGTTTTGAGTAAGTTCCTTACACCACCACATACACATGCTACACACACTGCTACTACTATTGAATCTGAAACTTCTGATACTTATGATGCTACTTCTATTATGATTGATAAGAGTGGTTCATTAGGTCCTTTCCTAGATGCTACGATTGCTAGAACTATCGCTGGAAATACCAAAACTCCTAATGAAAACACTACCATACCCATTAGCTCACCCGAGTCTAGTGAGAGTTATGATACTGAAGAAGATTATGTTGAGATGACTGATGAGTTTATTGAAGAATGTAAGAACACCCATGATAGGAGCGCTGCTAAGAGTCTCCTTGAGAGGCGTACTATTAGACCCAAATTATCTCTTGATGCTAAGTTTGCTGCTTCTCCCATAAACATTATAGATGAAGATTATGATTTCTCTCTCGATCTATCTTACATAGCTATTGTCGAGAAAGAACCTTTTTGTGGGACTAAGAATGAAAGTGCGGTAGCACATATGAATGAACTTTCTACTATGAGTGGCTTGTTTTCTGATGATATTAATATGCGTACTTACTTTGTTGCTAAGATTTTTCCTTTTTCACTGAAAGGAGAAGATAAAACTTGGTTTAGCAATTTACCTCCTGGATCTATTGATAGCCCTAAGTGCTTGATTAGCACTTTCCTGCAGAAATATTTTCCTCCTAGTGCTAGACATGCTATTTTGCAGGAACTTTTTGATTTTAAACAGGGAGACAAAGAGGTATTGCCCGAATCTTGGGCAAGGTTTTGTGCTTTGATTCATGCACAGGCTGGAAGTCCATTACCTAAGAATGAGCTTCTTGATATATTTTATAATGGACTAACCAAGGAATCTAGGACATACCTAGATAGTTGTGTTGATTGTGTTTTCAGGAATATGACTCCTAAGGAAGCTGAAGAATTAATGGCTAAAATAAGCAAGAATTATGAAGATTGGACTCCTCCTAAACAAGCTATACCTAAAGTAATTGTACCTGAACCATCTATTCCTGTGCCTATTCCAACATCAAAGAAGAGGGGATTTATTGAATTAAATGATGAAGTGATCAAGGAAGCTAAGAAATGTCTTAAGTAGAAGGGAATTAAAGCTGTAGATGTCAAGAATTTACCTGCTATAGAAGAATTATGTAAGCCTATTCCCTACTCATCCACTATTGAGGTACACTCCCTCCAACACTTTGATGAAGGTGATATCCCTTACTTGAAACCTCCTGATCAATGCTTAGAAGAATTTGATATCTTTATTGTTAAGCAAGATAACTTTAATAAAAGGGTGCAAAATCATCTAATGGAAAACACTAGAGCTATTGTTGAGTTGAAAGATATTGTGGAAAGAACCTCTAATGATGTTAAAATGATTGTTAAACACTTTCAAATGGTTCAAACTCAAATAGATCAACTCGTTAAAGTGCAAAACGACTTGCTAGTAAATGTTGCTAAAGAAAAACATGCTTATGAAATTAGAACTAGAAGTGGTGTTGCTACCCAGGATCCTCTATATCCTGAGGGGCATCCCAAAAGAATTGAGCAGGATTCTCAACAAGCTGAAAATAGTGGTTCGACTCGTAAGAAAAGGAAAAAGGAACATAAAACTATTGTAGAACCCTCTGAACCTGCTATGGATCCTAATAGTATATCTATCTCTGATGCTGAAACTAAAAGTGGTAATTAAGAAAATGAAGTGCCTAATGAAGAAAAAGTTGAAGAAGAACCTGAAAACCACACTAAGACTACTAAATACACTAAAGAAGATTTTATTGCTAAGAAACATGGTAGTGAAAGAGAACCTTGGGTCCAAAAACCTATGCCTTTCCCTGATCAGAAACACAAGTCAAAGAAAGATGAACACTATAATAAGTTTTGTGAGTGGATGAAGCCTTTATTCTTGCAAATTCCTTTGACTGATGCTATTAAATTGCCTCCTTACTCAAAGTATATGAAGGACATTGTCTCGAATAAAAGGAAGATCCCTAATGAAGAAATTTCCACTTTGCTTGTTAATTATTCCTTCAATGGTAAGGTTCCTAAGAAACTTGGAGACTCAGGGATTCCAACCATCCCTTGCTCTATTAAGAACAGTTATGTTAGAACTGCTTTGTGTGATTTGGGAGCTAGAGTTAGTGTTATGACTTTCTCTCTCTATAAGAGGCTTCAACTTGAAAAATTAATACCAACTGATATATCTTTGCAAATGGCTGATAAATCTACCACTATTCCTGTGGGTTTATGTGAGGATGTACCTGTTCAGGTGGCTCACAATTGCTTGATATTAACTGATTTTGTTGTGCTTGAAATGCCTGAAGATGATAATATGTCTATTATTCTTGGGAGCCCTTTCCTTAATACTGCAGGAGCTGTTATTAATTGTAATCAAGGAAAGGTGACCTTCAATGTTAATGACAAGGAACATACTGTCTATTTCCCTAATAAGATTGAAAGGACTTATGGTTTAAATTCAATTGAACATGTTGAATGCATTCAAGTTGGAGAAATATATTGTCCCATACCAAGAGAAAAATTTGAAACTATTATGATTGGGACCATTGCTATCAAGGTTAAGGTAACATAATCATTAGTGGATTAAATTTTTTTGTCTCATATGCAATTGTTTTGGTAGCAAGACTTGATCAACCTTGCTAACAAAAGGATTCCATTGAACAAAACAATGTTTTCATTATGATTATCTCTGTTTATTCTATCCTTTGCATTTTGGTTTTTGTTTTCGTTTAGTTTTCTTTGTGTTGTTAGTTGCTTGCATGGTAGAACTTCTGTAGTTCTAGCCTTGTTTTGTCTTTGCGTCATGTTTCCAAAAGAAAAAAAATCTATCTGTCAGAAAAATCATTCTTCTATTTCTGAAAAATGCCCAAAAATAAAGTATCTCGAAAAATTCCAGAAAATTCATATTAAATTTTTACGTGAAAAAGGGGCAGAGGAGTACCTGGTAGGTATCAGGGGGGCCACCAGGCAGGCACACCATGTGGTGGCGCGGCCAGCCCTGGGTGGCGCCATGCCCTGGTGTGGGCCACCCCTGCCCCCCCCCCCCACTACTTCTCTAAGCTGCCACTTTCTTCTCTCTCCCGAGTAAGCTCCAGTTCATAGCTCAAAATCGCACTCTTTCTGTGGTTGCTCTCGATTTCTTCGATCTCCTTGCTCAGCCCATCTTTCTTGCTAAAATTTGGAGCAATTGTTCCTTGGTATGTGACTCCTCCCCTTGTCCAAGTAGATTTGTGTTTAGTGGATTATATGTTGAGTATTTTGCTTCTGTAGGTGACTGGTTATGAGAGCTTGTAAGCTTGTTTGATGCTTAGAGATATAGTTTTGATGCATGTTTAGGCCTCTTGCAAGTCCCTATGAGTAGAATCCGTCATTATATTTACTTTGCAATCACTTGTTTAATAAGTGTTTAAATTTCAGAATAGAAGATGAGTGAACACCACCTAAACCAACATGAGCTTTGGGTGCCTGAGGTCATGAAGGTCCACTGGGAGGAGGAAGTTTTCCCTCCATTTATCCATGCTCTGAGTTCATGAGAGCTGTTGGAATTCTACAAGATTTCCACACTTTGGTTTCTAATGCAGGGTTAGAGCACTTTTTGGAAGATGAACCTTGTCAGTTTGTGAAGCTAACCATGTCAGTGGTGTAGGACTTCAAATTTAGTCACTCTTTGCCTAACCCCATGGTCCATTACAAAATTTACAATATAGCTGTCAACCTTTCTCTTGATGATTTTTGTGCAGCTATTAAGGTACCTCGATGGGGATCATGTAGAAAGATTAAGGAGAGACCTGAACCACTCATGGATTTATATGCAGAAATTTGCCAAGGAAGTAGCTTCTCGAAGGAGAATGGAAAAATATGTAACATTCATCTTCCTTCCATCCGCTACTTTGCCTACTTTATTGCCAAGTGTGTTCTTGCTAGGAAAACTGCTAATAAGTTATCTTCGTTTGATCTAGCATTTATCTCTACTGCTCTTAGACGAGATAGGTCTTACAACTTGGGTGCTTTGATATCTTTCCGTCTTGCTACTAACCGTGAGAAAGGTGGAATTTGTGGAGGCCTCATTGCTTCTCGTTTGCTAGCATTGCATGGTTTAGTGCCTCATCATCTAGACCACAGTTTCCCATAGAGAGGCTTGATTTTAATTCCATGATACAACATAAATTTATTTCCTCGTGGGCTAGTTTGAGTGAGTTATCTTATGAAATATCCTTTCTCAAAGCTGGTTGGAGAAAGAGCAAGTCCGAGCGTGTTGTTCTTTTGCCTGCACCTGTTTTGTTTAACCTTGATAACAGGAAATGATGGTCCCTCACTGAGGAGGAGCTTGATACGTACTTGGGAGAGCTCTCCCAACTGGAGCAGGACACTAGAAGGGAGGTGAAGGATGATTCGGTCCAGCCCTCGAATGAGGGAGAGTCTTCATATCAGCAGCCCACTTATGATTGGGGAGCTTCCTCTTCTTCTCATGAGCCCAGCTATGACCATTCTTACCAAGATCCGCCCGCTTGGAACCCTTATTCGTACATGGATTGATACCCACTTAGGCCAAAAGCCTAAGCTTGGGGGCGGTACGCCGACACCGCACTCATCTCCATATCATGTTGCGTCGATACTTTGTATATTCTTGTTTTTGTTCTCTTTTTAGTTTTTGTTCTTCTTCGCTTTTGCTTTCTAAAAACACAAAAAGACCAAAAATATTTCTGTTGTTTCTCTTTGGTTTGCTTCTTCTTTTTGCCTTGGTTTGCTTTTCCCTTTTTGCTTTTATTGAACTATTCGAAAAACCCAAAAAGATTTTGCTTTGCTTGTTTTTCTCTTTTGGTTCTTGTTTAAAAATCGAAAACACCAAAAATATTTGTCGTTCTTCTTTGGTTTTTGCGAGTTTGCTACATGGTTCGGCAGTTCTCAGTGGACTATTGGTTTCATATTATTATTCAAGCCACACAAGTGAAGAGCAATAATGAGGATTAATGACAACTCGAGGCGTGGTAAGAGGTTGGTAACGAACTCTATTTGTCTTCATTTTTGTACATATACTCATCACTGTGGGCATGCTTAGTCCGTTCATGTAGGGTGTATGTTATCTTTGGGTGCTTAGTAGTTGTTGCTTTCTTGTGATTATCTCCAGCCCGCTAATAGTTTGTAGCATGTCTCATGAACGTTTGCTTGCATTACTCTATTCATAAATTGGTATGACACCGTGGTATCCTCCTCTAATTGTTTCATTTGATTGACTTGGCACATGCTCACGCATGCACATGACTGTAATAATCAGTTGAGCCTTGATGAATTATTTTGCCTTGAGGATTTTGAATCACTTTCATGCCATGAGTAGTCCTGTTTTGTTGCAAGCATGATAATGATAGCTATCGCTCTCTCGTTTGTCGCTCCCTTACTATTGCTAGCCTTCACTTTCACCGAGTATGTTTTACTCAAGTTCCCAACTCCCTAAACCAAATATTTCTAAAGTGTCCACCATACCTACCCATTAGCATCATTTGCTACCTCCGTGCATATTCAATATGCCTTGTTTTCTTCTGAATAAAATGTTTGCTTGTTATGAGAAAGTTAGTTAGTAATGCTCTCACAAACTTGATGGCACACTTTACTTTATTGCCTCTAATAAACTTGAACCATTGGGTCCTTCTTTATTGCGTATATGCTTGCGCTTTATAAGTTGAAATTAGCAGAACCATGTTTCATGGGGAACGCTTTCAACATTGCACTTGTACTTTGTACCCCGTTGATATCATGTTCTTTTGCTTACGGATCCCGGCGGTGTGAAATAAAAGTGGAACTTGTAATATCATGGAGTTTGTATGTGTGTTAGAGAAACGCCTGGGCCGCTAGCCTAAGCCATGCCTAATCATGGTAGAAACTTGCAGCATCACCATAATGAGCACTCTATGAAGCATCCTCAATAAAAACCTATGCAAATAGCAAATAAAAAGATCGCTGAGATGCTCATTGTTTGCTTGCCTTGTCATTTTGATTATGGGAAAGCTCCCGTATCATGTGCAAGGGGTACCCCGTTGGCAGTTCTTAATGATACACACATACTTACAATGACAAGAGCTTACTCGTGACTGAAGTTGAGTAGCATGAGGATCGGTCTTCGTAAGTAAGGGGTATGAGGTTTCGGTTTATAACTTGTCAAGCATATCCTCTTAGTTGTGTCACTTTAACCTTAATCACCTTCAAGTTGCTTATGATAGGAGCAATGAGAGCTCAAAGCTAACGAGTACCATACTTTCAGCATTTGGAAGCCTTTCAAATTATTCGAAACTTTTTCTTCTACTTGTTGAGTCTCCACACATTCTTTGAGCACCTTCTTGAGAGCATAGTTGTCATTCTTTGTGTTTGTTTCATTACTTGATTATTTGTGTTATGACTTTGACGCTTGTATTCTTGATATCTTTACTTCTAGTCATCACTTGAACTTCAGAGGTGCCTTGACATTCATAATCAAAGGCAAGTGAGATACCACTCTATCCTACCTTTCTATGAGCATTGTAATGTTGCTTATGTTCGTGCTTCATGCTTCATGCTACCTCTTCATAGCTTGCAATGACTATTAAGTAGACTCAGTTGCATACTCTTTATTATGAGTTGTCTAAGTAGTTGATCACATTGCTGAGAATATTTACATCATATGAAGCAAATGTGTTCGTGAAAGTTCTTTTATCGCACTCAGTTTTCAACTGAATTGCTTGAGGACAAGCAATAAGCTAAGCTTGGGGGGAATTGATACGTCCAAAACGTATCTACTTTCCCGAACACTTTTGCTATTGTTTCTCCTCTAAACTGGTGTGATTTGGATGCAACTAATGCGGACTAACGCTGTTTTCAGCAGAATTGCCTTGGTGTCTACTTTTTGTGCAGAAAATCAACTATCAGGAAAAATCCCGGAAAATATGCCAAAAATCCTATTTCACCCGAAGACTCCAGGAGCCAGAATACGAGACGGAGAAGAGCCCTGGGCTGGCCACACCACCTAGTGGCGCGAGCCAGGCCAGGCCACGCCAGGGGGTGGTCTGGGCCCCCCAGGCACCCCATCGGCCTCTCTCTTCGCCTATAAGGAGCCTTCTGGCCTAAAAACTTCGGGGGGTTCGACGTTTTTCCAGAAGGAGTTCCGCTCTGCCGCCACCACCAGATTCCACGAAACAGCACCAGAAACTCCATTCTGGCACCCTGCCGGGACGAGGAATTGGAGGAGATCATCATCACCATAGCTTCTCCATCGACCATCCATGTTTCCCCCATCTATGAGTGAGTAATCCCCCGCTATAGGCTATGGGGATGGTAGGGATTGGATGAGATCGTTCATGTAATGGCATCGGATTGTTAGGGCATGGTGCCTAGTATCTTTTATTAGTGCTTTATGACTTTTTTGCGACTTGTTGTGCTTAATGCTTGTCACTAGGGCCCGAGTGCCATGATTTCAGATCTGAACTTATTATTGATTCATTATGATAGTATTGTTTCTGGTTTTATTTACAAGTTGTATACACACGTTGTTGTCCGTAACCTATGACCCTGAAGTGACAGAAATCGGGATAACCGAAAGGGAAAGGCTTTGATGTGAGGATCACATGTGTTCACGGAGTGTTAATGCTTTGCTCCGGTGCTCTATTAAAAGGAGCACCTTAATTGCCAGTAGTTCCCTAGAGGCCCCGCTGCAAACGGGCTGGCAGGACAAAAGATGTTGTGCAAGTTCTCATTGCGAGCACGTATGACTATATATGGAACACATGCCTAGGATTGTCTAGTACTTGGGTGCTTTATCTTATTTATCTGCAATTGCCCTATGTTTTGATTGCTATGTGAATTGTCGTGTCCATGCAACGCCCGTCCATCCATCCCTATGCCTACCGCACTCGAATCCCACTGTTTACTGCTTTTGTTACTACTGTCTTTGCTTTACTACTGCTGTTACTTTACTTTTCCTACTACAAAACTGTTGCTACTAATAAACTGTTGTGAGCAAGATTGTTTCCAGGTGCAGCTGAATTGACAACTCAGTTGTTAAGGCTTATAAATATTCTTTGGCTCCCCTTGTGTTGAATCAATAAATTGGGTTTCACTTCCCTTGAAAATACTGCGATACAGCCCCTATACTTGTGGGTCATCACTCCTCGTTGCGATCCGCAGGATAATGGACGAGCATGTCCGTGAGACGCTATTTGGCCTCTATAACTTTTTCGACGTCATATCTTGGAAGTCGATCGGTTTGAAGCAGCTCAACAGGCTAGATGAAGAGATCGATCGTGATGATACTATGCGAGCTTGAGATTTACTTCCCGCCCGCCGATGATGAGACTACTGTCATGGAAAGATTCTACGGAAGGATCGAGGAGATATGGGAGCTCGACTACTGTGGAGAGATCGTACCGATGTTCCGTGTTAGATGGGCCAAGAACATGGAAAAAGAAGGCCGGTATTTCTCCACAATGGTTATACCAGATGCCAAATCGACGCAGAACACCTCCGCAAAAAATGAGCCCTGGGTACTCGCTAGCCAAGTTGATCAATGCTTTTTATTACCGACCCATCAAAGCCCAACCGTGTTGTAGTTAGGAGGGGCAAGAGAAGCATCATCTGAATGGAAGGAGCCGCCAACGAGCAAAACTTCGACAAAAACGCCTACCATGTGTTACGCGTCGGTGGCCTCCAGCCACTGCACCTACTAGCGCCCCACAGCTACAGCTATGCCGCCCTTGGGCCATAGCATCATTGCATGCAGTCATCTTTGCCATCCCCGCACACTGACATCCTAGGCTACCCCTGCGTCACCTCCCTTAGTGCGAAACGCCACCGTTTGCGCATGGTTTTTGTCACGCCTTCGGGTTCTTTCTCGCCTACTTCAAGTAATACCAACGTGCCTCTCTAGGTGTCACTCTAAGTCATCGTTGTTTTCTCCGCTTACAGCTTCGTTACTGTCCACTACAACTTTGTCGCCTCATCCCCGACTATACCTGCTTGTCTACTCCGACAATCGCGAACCGCACCTCTCTCTCTCTCTCTACCGCGTTGCGCCTCACAACCTTTGAGGCCTCATATGCTAGTCTCTCCGACATGGTCACAAAAATCGTAGTGGTCCCATTCTATGCACGCCCGATACTGGCAACACCGAGACATTCTTTCATCCCCGACGCGTCCCCGGGTACGTCTGGAAACTCGGTTTGGCACTTCTTCTTCATTGGCTTGGACAACGTCTTCTTCAACATCGACTACCTCCTCAACATCTCCTTGACCGCGTCGCCGACGAATTCTTCTTTGTGTACTCGGTTCTGACAAAACCGGAATATGCCTTCATCCCCGATGTGCACTTAGTTTCTGTAAAACCATGGCCGCACCTCGTCCTCGATGAATCAGACCGCATCTGCTCCGGCATCGACACACTCGACGATAGCATCGGCACGTTCATTCATTGTCCTCGCACACTACACGCATGTGGCTTCATGTGCGGCTACTTCGACACCGGCATCACTGACCACGGCATCGACCATGGAGACCCCTCGCACGTCTTCCCCGATCACAGCACTACCCCGCGGTCTCGGCTACCTCGACAGCGGCACAAAGGGATATCACCTCGCCAGAGCACCTCATCAGCCTCCTCTACGTTCCAAGCATTCGTGCCATGACACTGTCCATGGCACTCTTGTTGTGACCGTGGGGGTGGGGGAGGTGGGGGTCAGCCTGCTGGGTTCTACTTCGATTTCTCTCTAGTCTAATTGTTCACGATGTTCTTGTTATTCTCGATGCTACTGCTACGACTGCGGTAAGTGTTATATATATATATATCCCCCCGGTTAGGCATCCTTAGACGAAAGAGTGGTCTTTCAGGATTGGTCGTTGTGTGTCACCACCTCCCACCTATCCTACACATTCGATCAAGGTTGTCACTGCGAAGCTATAGTCAAGGTGCACGGGGTCTTACCGTCTAGCCGTTGTCCCAAGAATCATGATGGACAAAGCGACAATTCAAAAGTAATGGATCCAACGTTATGTTACTATCGAAATTCGAAATCCTTTGATTTTCATCTATTAAAGAGTATTTAAGTCCTTGAAGTACTTGGAAGGTTTGTTTCAAATTGGCAAGGAACAAATATTTTTTAACAGGATCTTATTATACGTTAGTAAATAGTAAGATGAAGAAAAATTCGATATACTAGGTACAATAACGCCTAAGGGCCCAAAAGTTAATTATATATATATATATATATATATATATCGACGCGGCTTTGCTGCCCATGGTGGCTATGGCGCATAGGCTGCTCACCGTCCGATCGTGGTGTACATGCTCCCTTTTAGATGGATGATGGTCACGGCCGTGTGGACTAGTTAACGGAGTTGAATGGCCGTACACCGTAAGCGATCTTCATCTTTTCTATTCCTACTAGTGCATGCAAGAACGGTGGTCCGCGGGTAAACATGACCATCATACGAAAATGATATTCTCATACAGCCACGGTGCATGCAATAATGGTGTTCCGAGCCCGCCGTTCACCGTGGACAACATGCACTTGTTTGTATTTCTTGACGTGAACTCACGGGCCACGGTGCATGCGATACCGGCGACCTCGAGTAAACATGGATAGATGATGCAATACACATTCTCACGCGGGCACGGATACCATGTACTGACCACGCGAGTTTAATATCTTGGCGCGCGCACAAGTGCATTTCCAATCCTGCTTAGCTAGTACCCCCTTTTGCTCATGGCCAATGGCTGCTCTAAATATGGGGACTCTCACCCGTACATCACACATGTGTTTTGCGGCCGTCGTGCTCTCTGACAGAACGGTGTTAGAGCAACATGTCCATAGCTCTCGTTTATTCTCTGACGGAGTGTGCTCTCTTAATCTGATCTGACGGTGAAAACCTTATGCGCCATTGCAAATATAAAAAAAAAATTCTAACAGCAAGCATCACAAAAAACTTTTCGTGTACTAAAAAACAGTCAGTTTGGCGATATCCTGTGAAAGAAAAAAGAAGGAACTAAGTGACTTAGAACGGTAGATCATTGGACATCAAGAAGATGTGAAAAATGATTATAGAAGGAACACACCTCACCATCGTGGCTTCTCTACTATCCTCAACGAAACCTCGGTATCAGACACTTCCTGGGAATGGAGAACGCCGTGTCTATGGCTCCATAATAGAAATGGCGAGCTCGTCTGGAGCTACTCACTGAAACACTAATGCATGTGCGTACTTGGTGTCCTTAAAGAAATATGATTACAGCCGATATTCACATGCGTCTATGCACAAAAAACAAGAATTCAATCCGTTGCCGTGAGCACTCATCACATGCATGGGTAAAACAAAGTTGCTAATGGTATGGACCGTAGAATCATGCATCTATATTGCGGCTTTGAATGTATCAACTGCATGCAGCCGCGTCCGTGTGTGTTCATCACCAAACTTCATTCCTATGTTGGACATATGTGTTTTGTGGCTCATTAAACCCCTGCCACCGTGGTGCATGTCTGTGAATTTTGATGTCGCCGTCGTGCTAAACACTCGTGTTGCATGTATGTCTACGGCTGGTCATGATATGCATCCCATGCTCTCTCTCTAACACCGTCGTCCGTGCTAAACAATCATGTTGCATGCATGTCTACCGCTGGTGGTAAAATGCACCGTGTGCTCTCGCCTAACACCGTATGCTCCCTTTATCAGATCAAACCGTGGTCAGGGTATGCATCGTGGCCACCATGGGCAGGCCACTATATATATATATATACGGAAATAGTGGGATACTCAGGCGGCTAGCTACGCACGTCCAGATAGCCGTTGGATCAACTATATATAGCACCTGATATAAACCCAGGAGCACACCCCCCACTAACGGCGTTAGGCCGGGTGCATTTTTTCCAATGCTACTTTTTTGGATTTACAGCGAGAACACATGCGAATGCGGTGATATTTGCAGGCGCTCCTGCCAACCAAGCTGGTAGTCTCCATGCATTTTCTACAATGTGGTTGTACTTTGTGTTGGCTAGTGGCATGGCAAGGGTTGGTCAAGCCACAATTTCAAAATTTGCCATATACCAACACCATCACGTCCAGCCACAACATCACGTCAAGCCACGATTTCTAAACTTGCCATATACCAACACCACCACGTCAAGCCACAATACAACGTCAAGCCATAATTTTTAAATTTGCCATATACAAACACCACCACGTCAAGCCACAACAACCCTAGAATATGGCCACAAATTCTAAATTTTCCATATACCAACACCACCACGACAAGCCACAAACCTCTTCAAGCCACATTTTCTAAATTTGCCATATAACAACACCATGGTAGGTTGGCAGCCTTTTTCTCTTGCTTCCACCGATTTTTGCACATGGGAGTTGGCAGTGGCTGAGCTTTTGTGAAAAGAACCTCGTGAGAATAGTCGGTTCCCGCCAAAATAATTTCTCCCGTCAATATTTTGCCATATCGCATGCAACAAAGAAAAACAATTAGCCACAAATGAAAAACCACCACGAATGAAAAACTACTACGGCTGGGTCACCATACCCATAGCAAACAAAAAACAAGGATGTCACCATCACAGGTTGCATATCCACATAGGATGACAGTTGTGGCTTTATCACGTGACAAATCCTTTTTGGTGTGGTTCATAGTAAGCCACAAACACGAATATAACCACAATGCATACAACGTGGCTGAGCTTGGTATGGTGCATAGCTAGCCACGAATCAGAAATTTACCACAAATAAAACATCGTGGTCTGGGGTTGCCATGCTGGTGGACCACCGTGGGGCAGCAGGATATGCAGACCACCTGCAAAAAACACATACCTCCCAACTTGCGATTGTGTTGCTATATGGCAAATTTTTAAATTGTGGCTTGGCTTGGCGTTCTGGCTGGACGCGGTGGTTTTGGTATTGTGGATTATCGTGGTGTTGTGGACTGCCGTGGCGGTGTTGGAATTTGGCAAATTTTGAATTTCTGGCTCACCCCTGCCATGCCACTCATCAACATATAGTACAACCACAATGTAAACATGCATGGAGAAAACCAAATTGATTATCATGAGCGCTTCGCATGGAGAGTGTAGAAGAAAAAGCACACACTGGAGCATAGTCCGTGGCCGATGACAGGAGCATGCATTTTTGTGTGCATGCATGCGTGATGTCGCCCGCGCAAAATGGAGAAAGCAAACGCCGTCATTTTGTTTATGCTCTCTGCTCGCTGCATCAAGATTGATGGGTAGTTTTGCTCGCTATATATATATATATATATATATATATATATATATATATATATATATATATAAGTGACGTGAGTTTGTCTAGATTTAAATGTATCTAGACACGTTTTAATATATAGGTACATTCAAATCTAGACAAACTCAAGTCACTTATTTTGGGACGGAGGGAGTATTAGGTGTACTAATATTTGGGAGTAGTTTAGATTTATGGTCTGTTTATTATCTAATATCTCTAGGAGAGGCTTCTTGATCCTATATGTACTCGTCCACAAGTCTCAAACACGTCAACCACAATATTACGCCAATATCATATTCTTGCACTATCGATGTTCCATATCTTGCAACACAGTGCACAACCAACAGCGGACCCACCTAATTAAGGGACACACTGCGACTCGTCAGAGATGGGTCGTTGGACGTCTCCTTGCAGGAGTTAACGGTCTCCCCGGACCTACGCAGTTCGCACCACGTCGTCGTTCTCCGAAACCGACAGACGTCGCCGTTGCTGATAAGCATCAAAACGGGCGGTATAACTGCTTGACGCAGGCGATCGATGGTGCTAGCACTGCCGGTCAACAGGAATTGTCGTCGCTGACACGAACGTACACAAAGACACGTAAGCTCTGGCTACTACGATCGGTCTACGTACGGAGTAGCTCAGCACGTTCTTCACAACCAACTGCGCTTAATTGCACGTTTCCATCAACGTACTTAACGAGTCTGGCCCGGGAGCTTAATTGGTAGTATTAAGTCGAGTTAATCAAACGTATCCTGGTTGTGGAGATTTTTTATTATGATGATTCAGCGATAGCAGACTTGCATTGCATGTATAGCAGATTTTTTATTATGATATTATGCGCGTACAGTACAGTGTATCGATCACGAGCCACTGCACACTTAATTAGTCCAGTACTATAGCTATAGCTAGATTGATTTGGATGCGCGGTGGTGTTGATCTGCTGGATTAAACGTGGACTATAGGAATGCATTTGATTATGGGGCTAGGGATGCACCAGAGAACGCGGGGATTCTAAAGTTGCGCAACGTACTCTGACGGACGCTATTTCATAAACCTTCCGTGAAACTATTTCAAAAAACTAATCAAGAGCGCTTCCCTCTACATGGTAGGGCTACTCTGAGTCTCTGACGGACGCTAGCCGCATTGCCAGCGTGGCACATCCGGACCCGGCGGTCGATACGAACATTGCTCTTATTGTATCGCGCCGAATCAGGCTTTTCAAACTCGTAGGCTCCTTTTTGTCTTATTACACCTTAGCCATGGACGATATTAACAACAATTGTTATTTCGTTGATTTAGCACAACGGGGTGGTGGCGCAGTTGGCTATCGCGTAGGTCTCATAGCTGATGCGAGTGGTGATCCTAAGGTCGACAGTTCGAGCGTCTCTCGCCCCATATATGTGCTTTGTAATGATGAAAATGCTTGGTGACAACTTGGGTCGTCACATCTGATTTATCAGGTGAAACTGAGCAGATCTGAACTTGTTCTCTTTTTTTTTTATGTCCAACAGGTATGCTTTGGTAATTTTGGATCAAAGTCTCAAAGCTGGATACTCGGAGCATGGCAACGCTCCACCAGTTCGGGTAAGCTTTGCACGAACGAATCGGTGATGTTATGCGTATCCAAAAACATGTTGTTAGAAGATCATTGCTCGCCTGCTGTTCATGTTTGTCAACACAGCGTTGGATTTCAAAAGCCTGATTCATGTTCGACTTCTCTGTTTGAACGTTGATTTACCGGCATCGTAATGCTTGGTTCGAACCAAGCTTGTATGTCATGCTTGTCGATCCACACATAGATTCCACCTGAACCAAGGAAGTTGGATTAGTGGAATACACTTGACCTCCTTCGGTTGATTCCACCCATTCATGTGGTCTTTCTCTTAGCTCTTGCTGTAAGAACACCTTTGGTGCAGTTTATTGCAAGAAACAACATTGGTTTCCCCCGGTGACAACTCTCACTATGCAATGGTCAAAGGTAAATAGTCTTCGTACGTAAAGTAGTTCTATTTACGGTGAAGTGCAACTTGTATAGGCAGATAGACTGGCAATCTGATTCAGTGGGAAGTGGGAATGCATAGTCCTGTAAGTTTCAGCTAGCATGTGTTGTTGGTCTCATACATATACTTCCTCCGTTTTATAATATAAGATGTTTTAGCTTGTGAAAGAAGTATATCTAGTTGAACGAGGCATAGCCCATTGGTAAGGGTGTGTTGATACATCCCTCCCCATCTAGGTTGAGTCCTCGTATCGTATGCACGAATACATCTTTCAGAAACAGCCTGCGGTTCTCCCCCACGTGAGCATCATTTTTTTAAGTTGCCGCTATGTGACGGTGCATTGCCCGTCCATCCTTTCTTTTAGATTAGCGACTCGTTCCTCCGGGAGTAATTCCAACCATTTGGGCACAAGCCGGGATTCCAGTTCAGATACACACCAGCGGATGTACGAGAGAGATATACACGCAAGTGGCGGGGCCCTACCACGACGAAACCACATCTCTTTCCCGCACGTACTCCAGATCTGCCATGGATTCCAGTTTCTAATTTCCGCCTGTCTGAGTCCTTCTCCCCGTCTCGCGTCTAACAATTGAAGTCACGATTGGGGTGTCAGCCGGAATCTCTACGTTCCACTCGACCGCCGTTGTCCCTCCCGCTTTCAGCTCCGTTCCACCGTCTCCGCTGCTATATTTCTGGAACCCTGCAGCCCCGCGGCCCTACTACTCCCCGCCATTGGCCGGTCAGCCGGATTTTCTCTGGAGGTCTAAGGAGGTTAGTCGATTCCCATAATTTCTGAATCCCCGCCGTTCTAGATTTTATATTTATTACTGTACTCCGGGTAGTCGCATTTGCCTTTAGTGGGAACACAAAATAGGCATGATCTGTCGGTTATGAGAAGGGAATTAATTGGATTTTCATCATCCCTGGATTTTTAATACTGGGATTGCTATTAACCCAATTTGAGTATTTCATCATGCTCTGGATTTAATATTAGGAAGCATATTCGTATTTTTTATTTCACTCTATCATGTGAATTGTTGTCTTTTTTTGACTTGTTGACATAATAACCAACATAATATGCTTTTTAAGATTTGTTCCGGCAATTGAAGCGATTAAGTGTATGTCAGCCTCTGCTCGCAACCTCAAAACCATCGTTGTCCTCCAGTTTGGTGATTTATCGACTCCCACCAAATCTCTTAGCCTGGCGATTTTTGTAATTTATTCCTTCGATCTCATGGAGGTATGGAATAACTGGAGATGTTTAATTTTGGCTGGCCACTAATCATTGATATGTTCGATTGCACGCTCCTACTACATGGGTGCTGCATGATTTGCCGCCGATGGCAGGTATTGTGGTGTTCTTACCCGCGGAGCAGTTGCTGCTGCCGTGCCCTTTTACGATCTCTCGATCCATCTGCCATGTTCGACCTCCCTGTATGGACTCTCTCTCTAGGATTTTGATTCAGCTGAAGCACCGCCACCCGCTAGATGTGTGTGACTGTCCATGTAATCTGCTTTCTATTTTGCTGGCCACCTATGCGTTAAAAGAATTCCAGTTTAGACATACGAGTATCCTTTTTTTATTAGTTTTGATATTGTTTTCATTAGGACATAGTATTTCTGGCCGTATTGTGCGTGGTTGAATGCTTACTGTAGAGTATCATTTTTCATGTACAGCAGTTCCAATCTATGATTTTATAACCTTTGCTGATTAAACATTGGCATCCATGTATAAACGTCAATTTATGTTTCAACTAGAATACCATCCTATTACAAGCAGATGTTACTTTCAGTTATCATTCACGTGTAAGAATATGGAGCATGGAAAAGCAGAGGAACAAACAGCATACTGGTTGTTAGTTACCAGTTACCAGCGGAGCAATCAAAACTTTTGTGTAGATGAACATATATAGTATCTTCCAATTAACATATATATATGTAAAGGAAAATAGTACTCCCTCCGATCCATAATAAGTGTCGCTCATTTAGTACAAAATTTGTACTAGCTTGGTGCAAAATGAGCGACACTTATTATGAATCAGAGGGAGTATTATATATAGTCTGTATTTTAAATTTTCTATTACTATGTAGTATTCTTGATTTTTTGGGCCTGACATTTTGATGACTTCTATGTATATTGCACCATTTTCTCCATTCTTTTCATCTACCAAAAGGGATCTCAAAGGGCTAGATTGAAACCAAGACATATTTGTTCCGTTCAAATTAGACTTATGATGGTTATTACTATGAAACACAAGTTCTCACTATTTTGCATTTTTTGACAGATATCCATGGTAGTTTACTGGTTGCAAGTTTGTGAAACTCTCGTGCACCACTGACCGAATGATTTGAACCCTGACTGAATGATTTGAACCCTGACCGCATAGAATTTGATGATCACATCTCCTGTCTTCTGAAGCACAAGACTGTCGATTAGCTCCCCTTCCAGGATCGGATAGCGTGTAACTTGCTCCATTCAAAATAATCTATAGTACGCACAGTGGTTCAAAATTTCTCTCCTTCAATGTCCCAACTATGTATAGTTCAATACTATCTCAGAAGTTATACTTCTGCATCTTACTAAATGAAGCATGTTTCTGTTTCGGTAACAAGTAGGCTGTAAGCATCCTTGTACATTTCCCCTAGCACATAGTTGTAAATATTATTAACTAGAAGCCATTTTGGTTGTTGAAATAAGAATGGTAAATGGCAACTACAGCCTTCTTAGCATCCTTGTACATTTCCTCTTTTACGGGCTTAATTAATTATATTGTCCAAGCAAGTCCACCCTTTCTCAAACTATTGAGAAACAAGAAAGGTAGCTAGCATGTTGTTTCAAAACTTTGATGTACTTCGACAACCAAACTCTGGACCTTCCTCTAAATCAAATAAATATATACTATCAAATCCTAATATAGTAGGATATATGATTAAGCTGCTAGGCTCACCAGCCCACCAACACAGATCGCAAAGATCATACATTTTAAAAACCTTCATTACCACAAATAGCTACCACACATTGTTCGTTTAAATACAACATAACTGACGATACAACGTTCTTAATATAAAATACTAGATTCACAACATAAAATACATATCCATAACAAAAACCATCAGGACTAAGGACAGCCGCCTCATCGGCCACCCCTCCAGCCTCGTCAGTGACTGTCCTTAGTCAAACATGTATGAAACTGTGTGACGCTATACTTCAGTTATTTCTAGCAGAATAACTAGTGCAAGTGTATAACTTGCTATCCAACTATTTTTTCCTAAATCATTTGTGTTTCGTTAAAAATAGTTGGTTACTTAGTTATGCAACAATTTAAACCACTCCAAAACTTTATGAAACGGCGGGAAAGACCAAACCCTTATGACATAATTAAAATCACATCGAACCTCTTTGAAACAATTAAAACCAAATAAGCCTTTATGAAATAATTGAAACAACATCAAACTTTTATGAAACAACACCAAACCTTTAAGAAACCATTGGAAACACGAAACATTTATGGAACAATGAAACCACATGAAGCCTTAATGAATCAACTGAAACCACATTAAAACTCTTTGAAACAATTGAAACACATTAGACCTTTTGGGAAACAATTAAAACCACATCAAGACTTTATTAATAATTTGAAACCACATTAAACCTTTTCCATAAAAGTCTAATGTGTTTAAATTGTATGAAAGATATTTGATGTCGTTTTAGTTGGTTCACAAAGGCTTGTTGCGGTTTCAATTGTTTAACAAAGGTCTGACATGTTTCAATTGTTTCAAAAAGGTTTGATGTGGTTTAAATTGAGACATAAATGCTTGATATGGTTTCAATTGATTTATAAATTTTTGATGTTTCCACCAGTTTCGTAAGTGTATGGTGTTGTTTCAATAGTTTAATAAAAGATTGTTGTGGTTTCAATAGTTTCAAAGAGGTTCGATGTGATTTCAATTATTACATAAAGGTTTATTGCTTCCACCCATTTCATAAAGGTTTGAAGTGGTTTAATTGTTTCATAAAGGAATGATGTGGTTTCAATTATTTCATAAAGGAATCATGTAGTTTCAAATCACGCTTCCACCAGATTCAAAACCAAATCGTGATTTCAATAGTTTCATAAAGGTTTGATGTGGTTGACAACTAAAATGTGGTTTTCGTTGTTTCATGGAGGCATGTTCAATTGTTTCATAAAGGTTTGGTATTTCCAATTGTTTTATAAAGTTTTGATGTTGTTTCAATTGTTCAACAAAGGTGTTATGTGGTTTCAATTGTTTCACAAAGGCTTGATGTTGTTTTAATTGTTTGACAAATTCTTGATATGGTTTCAATTGTTTTTAATAAGTTTGATTTGATTTCGATTAGTTTCTAAAGGTTTGGTTTTCTAAACATTTCATAAAGGTTTGGAGTGGGTTTAGTTGTGTCGTAAAGGTTTGATGTGGTTTTAGTTGTTTCATGAAGGCTTCATATGTTTAAATTGTTCCATAAAAGTTTGTAGTTGTTTCCATTGTTTCAACTTTCCATTGTTAAAACATGAAATTGGGTTTGCGTCCCATAGGTTTTTATGAAGGATCCAGCTAATTAAAAACCAAATCATGGTTCCACAAGATTTTAAACCAAATTGTGTTTTCAATAGTTTCATGAAGGTTTGATGTTGTTGATTGATACATCCAAAACATATCTACTTTCCCGAACACTTTTGCTATTGTTTCTCCTCTATACTTGTGTGATTGGATGCAACTAATGCGAACTGACGCTGTTTTCAGCAGAATTGCCTTGGTGTCTACTTTTTGTGCAGAAAATCAACTATCAGGAAAAATCCCAGAAAATATGCCAAAAATCCTATTTCACCCGAAGACTCCAAGAGCCAGAATACGAGACGGAGAAGAGCCCTGGGGTGGCCACACCACCTGGTGGCGTGGGCCAGGCCAGGCCGCGCCAGGGGGTGGTGTGGGCCCCCCAGGCACCTCCTCGGCCTCTCTCTTCGCCTATAAGGAGCCTTCTGACCTAAAAACTTCGGAGGGTTCGACTTTTTTCCAAAAGGAGTTCCGCTCCGCCGCCACCACCAGATTCCACGAAACAGCATCAGAAACTCCGTTTTGGCACCCTGCCGGGACGGGGAATTGGAGGAGATGATCGCCATCATCATCACCATCGCTTCTCCATCGACCATCCATGTTTCCCCATCTATGAGTGAGTAATCCCCCGCTGTAGGCTATGGGGATGGTAGGGATTGGATGAGATCGTTCATATAATGGCATCAGATTGTTAGGGCATGGTGCCTAGTATCTTTTATTAGTGCTTTATGACTTTGTTGCGACTTGTTGTGCTTAATGCTTGTCACTAGGGCCCGAGTGCCATGATTTCAGATCTGAACTTATTATTGATTTATTATGATAGTATTGTTCTTGGTCATATGTGCAAGTTGTATACACACATTGTTGTCCGGAACCTATGGCCCCGAAGTGATAGAAATCGGGATAACCGGAAGGGAAAGGCTTTGATGTGAGGATCACATGTGTTCACGGAGTGTTAATGCTTTGCTCCGGTGCTCTATTAAAAGGAGCACCTTAATTGCCAGTAGTTCCCTAGAGGCCCCGCTGCAAACGGGCTGGCAGGACAAAAGATGTTGTGCAAGTGCTCATTGCGAGCACGTATGATTATATATGGAACACATGCCTAGGATTATCTAGTACTTGGATGCTTTATCTTATTTATCTGCAATTGCCCTATGTTATGATTGCTATGTGAATTGTCTTGTCCATGCAACGCCCGTGAATCAATCCCTATGCCTACTGCACTCGAATCCCACTGTTACTGCTTTTGTTACTACTGTCTTTGCTTTACTACTGCTGTTACTTTGCTATTCCTACTACAAAACTGTTGCTACTGATAAACTACTGTGAGCAAGATTGTTTCCAGGTGCAGCTGAATTTACAACTCAGTTGTTAAGGCTTATAAATATTCTTTGGCTCCCCTTGTGTCGAATCAATAAATTAGGTTTCACTTCCCTCGAAAATACTGCGATACACCCCCTATACTTGTGGGTCATCAAGACTATTTTCTGGCGCCGTTGCCGGGGAGCATAGCTTTATTTATCAAGTTCACTTGGATTCTCTATTGTTCGCTGCTATCCATCCATCATGGGTAAGTCTCGTGATGGCAAGGTTCCTATTTTACCATCCACTACAAGAAGAGGTACGGTTCTAAACACCTCTGCTGCTCTTGATTCACCGTCTGTTTTGAGTAAGTTCCTTACACCACCACATACACATGCTACACACACTGCTACTACTACTGAATCTGAAACTTCTGATACTTATGATGCTGCTTCTACTGTGCTTGATAAGAGTGGTTCATCAAGTCCTTTCCTAGATGCTACGATTGCTAGAACTATGGTTAGAAATACCGAAACTCCTAATGAGGACACTACCGCACCTGTTAGATCACCTGAGTTTATTGAGAGTTATGATACTGAGGAAGATTATGTTGAGATGACTGATGAGTTTATTGAAGAATGTAAGAACACCCATGATAGGAGCGCTGCTAAGAGTCTCCTTGAGAGGCGTACTATTAGACCCAAATTATCTCCTGATGCTAAGTTTGCTGCTTCTCCCATAAACATTATAGATGAAGATTATGATTTCTCTCTCGATCTATCTTACATAGCTATTATCGAGAAAGAACCTTTTTGTGGGACTAAGAATGAAAGTGCAATAGCACATATGAATGAACTTTCTACTATGAGTGGCTTGTTTTCTGATGATATTAAGATGCGTACTTACTTTGTCGCTAAGATTTCCCCTTTTCACTGAAAGGAGAAGCTAAAAATTGGTTTAGTAATTTACCTCCTGGATCTATTGATAGCCCTGAGTGTTTGATTAGTACTTTTCTGCAGAAATATTTTCCTCCCAGTGCTAGACATGCTATTTTGCAGGAACTTTTTGATTTTAAATAGGGAGAAAAAGAGGTATTGCCTGAATCTTGGGCAAGGTTTTGTGCTTTGAGTCATGCACAGGCTGGAAGTCCATTACCTAAGAATGAGCTTCTTGATATATTTTATAATGGACTAACCGAGGAATCTAGGACATACCTAGATAGTTGTGCTGATTGTGTTTTCAGGAATAGGACTCCTAAGGAAGCTGAAGAATTAATGGCTAAAATAAGCAAGAATTATGAAGATTGGAGTCCTCCTAAACAAGCTATACCTGAAGTAATTGTACCTGAACCATCTATTCCCGTGCCTATTCCAACATCAAAGAAGAGGGGAGTTATTGAATTAAATGATGAAGTGATGAAGGAAGCTAAGAAATGTCTTAAGGAGAAGGGAATTAAAGCTGCAGATGTCTTAAGGAGAAGTGATGAAGTGAGCAGGATTCTCAACAAGCTAAAAATAGTGGTTCTACTCGTAAGAAAAGGAAAAAGAAACATAAAACTGTTGTAGAACCCTCTGAACCTGCTATAGATCCTAATAGTATATCTATATCTGATGCTGAAACTGAAAGTGGTAATGAACAAAATGAAGTTCCTAATGAAGAAAAAGTTGAAGAAGAACCTGAAAATCACACTAAGACTACTAAATACACTAAAGAAGATTTTATTGCTAAAAAACATGGTAGTGAAAGAGAACCTTGGGTCCAAAAACCTATGCCTTTCCCTGATAAGAAACACAAGTCAAAGCAAGATGAACACTATAATAAGTTTTGTGAGTGGATGAAGCCTTTATTCTTGCAAATTCCTTTGATTGATGCTATTAAATTGCCTCCTTACTCAAAGTATATGAAGGACATTGTCTCGAATAAAAGGAAGATCCCTAATGAAGAAATTTCTACTTTGCTTGCTAATTATTCCTTCAATGGTAAGGTTCCTAAGAAACTTGGAGACCCAAGGATTCCAACTATCCCTTGCTCTATTAAGAATAGTTATGTTAGAACTGCTTTGTGTGATTTGGGAGCTGGAGTTAGTGTTATGCCTTTCTCTCTCTATAAGAGGCTTCAGCTTGAAAAATTGATACCAACTGATATATCCTTGCAAATGGCTGATAAATCTACCACTATTCCTGTGGGTATATGTGAGGATGTACCTGTTCGGGTGGCTCACAATTGCTTGATATTAACTGATTTTGTTGTGCTTGAAATGCCTGAAGATGATAATATGTCTATTATTCTTGGGAGACCTTTTCTTAATACTGCAGGAGCTGTTATTAATTGTAATCAAGGAAAGGTGACCTTCAATGTTAATGACAAGGAACATACTGTCTATTTCCCCAAGAAGATTGAAAAGACTTATGGTTTGAATTCAATTGAACATGTTGAAGGCATTCAAGTTGGAGAGATATATTATCCCATACCAAGAGAAAAATTTGAAACTATTATGATTGGGACCATTGCTATCAAGGTTAAGGTAACATAATCATTAGTGGAGCACAAAGTTTTGTCTCATATGCAATTTTTTTGGTAGGAAGACTTGATCAACCTTGCTAACAAAAGGATTCCATTGGACAAAACAATGTTTTCATTATGATTATCTCCGTTTATTTCTATCCTTTGCATTTTAGTTTTTGCTTTCTTTTAGTTTTCTTTATGTTGTTAGCTGCTTGCATGCTAGAACTTCTGTAGTTCTAGCCTTGTTTTGTCCTTGCATCATGTTTCCAAAAGAAAAAAAATCTGTCTGTCAGAAAAATCATTCTTCTATTTCTGAAAAATGCCCAAAAATAAAGTGTCTCGAAAAATTCCAGAAAATTCATATTAAATTTTTGCGTGAAAAAAGGGGCAGAGGAGAACCTGGTAGGTACTATGGGGCCCACCAGGCAGGCACACCATGTGGTGGCGCGGCCAGCCCTGGGTGGCGCCATGCCCTGGTGCGGGCCACCCCTGGCCCCCACTAACTCTCTCACCTGCCACTTTCTTCTCTCTCCTGAGTAAGATCCAGTTCATAGCTCAAAATCGCGTTCTTTCTGTGCTTGCTCTCGATTTCTTCGATCTCCTTGCTCAGCCCATATTTCTTGCTAAAATTTGGAGCAATTGTTCCTTGGTATGTGACTCCTCCCCTTGTCCAAATAGATTTGTGTTTAGGGGATTATATGTTGAGTATTTTGCTGCTGTAGGTGACTGGTTATGAGAGCTTGTAAGCTTGTTTGATGCTTAGAGATATAGTTTTGATGCATGTTTAGGCCTCTTGCAAGTCCCTATGAGTAGAATCCTTTATTATATTTACTTTGCAATCACTTGTTTAATAGGTGTTTAAATTTCAGAATACCAAGCATGAACAATCATACTTTTGGAGAGATATTTGAGAGTGATGTACCTAGGAGGTCGAGGCCCTCAAGAACAGCCTCTCAAGCTAGGCCATCATACAATGAAGACCTCATTGCAACACGCATTGGCAGTGAAAGGTATGATGGAGATGCTCACCCATCCTCTTTTCCTTGTTTTACTTTCTTGCAAGCTGCAGGTATTCTTGATGATTTCTTGCTACTGATTGAGAGGGTTGGTTTGACCTCTTATATGCAAGATGAGAGTGCACAATACGCTATGCTCACCAAAACTTTTGTTGAGAGCTTCTCATTTACTAACACACCCTATTAATCTACTGTCTCTTTTAAAATCTATGACATGCCCTTCACCATGCCTTTGGAGAGATTTTGCAGTATTGTAGGTGTGCGTATGACAGGGACCGTGAAGAAAATTCAAGGGCGACCCGCTGATTTGCTAGAGCTATACCGAGGGGTGACCAATGATGATGACCGCGTGGCGCAGCGTGGAAAGATAAGAAATATCCAACTCCCTGCTCTTAGATACTTTGCATATTATCTTGACACTAGTGTTTTGGGTAGGGAGAACACTAGTAACATCTCCAACTATCATTTAGCATTCCTTGCTGCTGCGCTTAACAATGATACTCGGTACAATCTTGGCTCGCTTATTGCTCGCCGCCTAGCTGCTAGGGGGCCTATCTATGGGGGCATCATTGCCTCGCGTGTAGTCAATGCATTAGGTATTTTAGTGGATCCCGATGATGCTATGCTAGCACCATAGAGGTTCGACCTTGTTGCCATGAAAACTCATCACTTTGTCACTTCTACCTCTGATTTGAACAATCTAGTATATAGGATGCTTTTCACTGACGGGGATGAAAGGGAGATCCTTTTGCCACAGCCTGCTTTGTTTAGTGTTGACAGGAGACTGTGGTCGCGCTCCAAGGAGGAGGTGGACGAGCAGCTTCGCTTGTTGGGTTTCCACGAGCAGCACCGGGAGGATGCGCCCTCCTATGATTACTCCGCACATTACGGAGGGGCGTACTCGAGCTCGCACCAGGACGAGGGTACCTCCTCGTCGTACCCCGGTGACACTTCATCCTGGCCAGCTTTGGATTGATACCTACTTAGGCCAAAAGCCTAAGCTTGGAGGGAGGTACGCCGACACCGCACTCATCTCCATATCTTGTTGCGTCGGTGCTTTGTATATTCATGTTTTCGTTCTCTTTTTAGTTTTCGTTCTTCTTTGCTTTTGCTTTCTAAAAACACAAAAAGACCAAAAATATTTATGTTGTTTCTCTTTGGTTTGCTTCTTCTTTTTGCCTTGGTTTGCTTTTCCCTTTTTTCTTTGTTTGAACTATTCAACAAACCCAAAAATATTTTGCTTTGTTTGTTTTTCCCTTTTGGTTCTTGTTTAAAAATCGAAAACACCAAAAATATTTGTCGTTCTTCTTTGGTTTTTGTGAGTTTGCTTCAGGGTTCGGCAGTCCTCAGTGGATATTGGTTTCATATTATTATTCAAGCCACACAAGTAAAGAGCAATAATGAGGATCAATGACAACTTGAGGCGTGGTAAGAGGCTAGTAACGAACTCTATTTGTTTTCATTTTTGTACATATACTCATCACTGTGGGCGTGCTTAGTCTGTTCATGTAAAGTGTATGTTTTCTTTGGATGCTTAGTAGTTCTTGCTTTCTTATGATTAGCTCCAGCTCGCTAATAGTTTGTAGCATGTCTTATGAATGTTTGCCTGCATTGCTCTATTCATAAATTGGTATGACACCGTGGTATCCTCCTCTGAATGTTTCATTTGATTGACCTGGCACATGCTCACGCATGCACATGACTGTAATAATCAGTTAAGCCTCGATGACTTATTTTGCCTTGAGGATCTTGAATCACTTTCATGCCATGAGTAGTCCTGTTTTGTTGCAAGCATGATAATGACAGCTATTGCTCTCTCGTTTGTTGCTCCCTTACTATTGCTAGCCTTCATTCCCACTGAGTGTTTTACTCATGTTTCCAAACGCCCTAAACCGAATATTGCCAAAGTGTCCACCATACCTACCTATTAGCATCATTTGCTACTTCCGTGCATATTCAATATGCCTTGTTTTCTTCCGAATAAAATGTTTGCTTGTTATGGGAAAGTTAGTTAGTAAAGCTCTCACAAACTTGACGACACACTTTATTTCCTGCACTTAATAAACCTGAACCATTGTGAACTCTCCATGAAAGTTATATGCTTGCAAATTATAGGCTGGGGATTAGCAGAACCGTGCTGTCACGAGGAACACTTTCAACACTTGTAAATATATACCCAGTTGATACCTTGCTCTTTTGTTTGTGGATGTCATCGGTGTGAAATAAAAGGGGAGCTTGTAAGTCCATGGAGTTATGTATGTGTGTTAGAGAAACGCCTGGACCACTGGTCTAATCCATGCTGACATGGTGGAAAACTGCAGCGTAACCATAATGATATCTATGAAGCATTCTTCTTATAAAAAAGAGAGTTATAGCTATTGAGAAAAAGAAAAAAAAGAGAGTTTTATGAAAAGAGGAAAGAGAGAAAAAAGCACCATTTTCCCATGGTAAATAAGAAGATTGCTGAGATACTCATTGTCTGCTTGCCTTGTCATTTTGATATGGGGATTCTTCCATATCATCGGGCAAGGGGTACCCCGTTGGCGGTTCTCAATGATACGCACATACTTACGATGACAAGAACTTACCGGTAACTAAAGTTGAGTAGCATGAGGAGCGTCCCTCGTACTCAAGGGACTTGGGATTTTCAGTTTATAGTCTGTCAAGCATATAACTCAGACTGGACCTCACTTTCACCTTAACCACATTAAAAATGCCTATGATAGGGGCAACGAGAGCTCAAAGCTAATGAGTACCATACTTTCAGCATTTGGAAGCCTTTCAAATTACTTAAAACCTTTTTCTTCTACTTGTTGAGTCTCCACTTATTCTTTGAGCACCTTCTTGAGAGCATAGTTGTCATTCTTTATGTTTGTTCCATTACTTGATTACTTGTGTTATGACTTTGATGCTTGTATTCTTGATATCTTTACTTCTAGTCATCACTTGACCTTCAGAGGTGCCTTGACATTCATAATCAAAGGCAAGCGAGATACCACTCTATCATACCTTTTTATGAGCATTGTAATGTTGCTTATGTTTGTGCTTCATGCTACTTATTATTCTTGAGTTGGAATCTCTTCATAGCTTGCAATGACTATTAAGTAGACTCGGTTGCATACTCTTTATTATGAATTGTCTAAGTAGTTGATCACATTGCTGAGAATATTTACATCATATGAAGCAAATGTGTTTGTGAAAGTTCTTTTATCGCACTCAGTTTTCAACTGAATTTCTTGAGGACAAGCAATAAGCTAAGCTTGGGGGAGTTGATACGTCCAAAACGTATCTACTTTCCCGAACACTTTTGCTATTGTTTCTCCTCTATACTTGTGTGATTTGGATGCAACTAATGCGAACTGACGCTGTTTTCAGCAGAATTGCCTTGGTGTCTACTTTTTGTGCAAAAAATCAACTATTAGGAAAAATCCCGGAAAATATGCCAAAAATCCTATTTCACCCGAAGACTCCAGGAGCCAGAATACGAGATGGAGAAGAGCCCTGGGGTGGCCACACCACCTGGTGGCGCGGGCCAGGCCAGGCCACGCTAGGGGGTGGTGTGGGCCCCCCAGGCACCCCCTCGACCTCTCTCTTTGCCTATAAGGAGCCTTCTGACCTAAAAACTTCGGGGGGTTCGACGTTTTTCCAGAAGGAGTTCCGCTCCGCCACCACCACCAGATTCCACGAAACAGTACGAGAAACTCCGTTCTGGCACCCTGCCGGGACAGGGAATTGGAGGATATCATCGCCATCATCATCACCATCGCTTCTCCATCGACCATCCATGTTTCCCCCATCTATGAGTGAGTAATCCCCCGCTGTAGGCTATGGGGATGGTAGGGATTGGATGAGGTCGTTCATGTAATGGCATCAAATTGTTAGGGCATGGTGCCTAGTATCTTTTATTAGTGCTTTATGACTTTGTTGCGACTTGTTGTGCTTAATGCTTGTCACTAGGGCCCGAGTGCCATGATTTCAGATCTGAACTTATTATTGATTCATTATGATAGTATTGTTCTTGGTCATATCTGCAAGTTGTATACACACGTTGTTGTCCGGAACCTATAGCCCTGAAGTGATAGAAATCAGGATAACCGGAAGGGAAATGCTTTGATGTGAGGATCACATGTGTTCACGAAGTGTTAATGCTTTGCTCCGGTGCTCTATTAAAAGGAGCACCTTAATTTCTAGTAGTTCCCTAGAGGCCCCGCTGCAAACGGGCTGGCAAGACAAAAGATGTTGTGCAAGTTCTCATTGCGAGCACGTATGACTATATATAGAACACATGCCTAGGATTGTCTAGTACTTGGATGCTTTATCTTATTTATCTGCAATTGCCCTATGTTATGATTGCTATGTGAATTGTCTTGTCCATGCAACGCCCGTGAATCAATCCCTATGCCTACCGCACTCGAATCCCACTGTTACTGCTTTTGTTACTACTGTCTTTGCTTTACTACTGCTGTTACTTTGCTATTCCTACTACAAAACTGTTGCTACTGATAAACTACTGTGAGCAAGATCGTTTCCAGGTGCAGCTGAATTTACAACTCAGTTGTTAAGGCTTATAAATATTCTTTGGCTCCCCTTGTGTCGAATCAATAAATTGGGTTTCACTTCCCTCAAAAATACTGCGATACACCCCCTATACTTGTGGGTCATCATTGATGACTAAAACATGGTTTAAAATATTTCATGTAGGCTTTATGTGGTTTCAGTTGTTTCATGAAGGTATGATGTGTGGTTTCAATTGTTTCACAAAGGTCCAATGTGTTTCAATTGTATGGAAAATGATCAATATGGTTTCAATTGATTCAAAATGGCTTGATGTGACCTTAATTGTTTTGAATATGTTTAATGTGGTTTCAGTTTATTCATAAATACTTCATGTGGTTTTAATTGTTTCATAAATATTTGGTGTTTCCACCGATTTCTTAAAGGTTTGCTGTTGTTTCATAAAGATGTGATGTGGTTTCAATTATTTTATAAAGGCTTGATTTGGTTTTAACTGTTTCAAAGTGGTTTGATGTGATTTCAACTATTTCATAAGGGTTTGGTGTTTTCACCCATTTCATAAATATTTGGAGTGTTTTCAATTGTTTCATAAAAGCATGATGTGGTTTCAATTATTTCATAAGGTATTGGTTTACTTCAATTGTTTCATATAAATTTGTGGTGTTTTTATTTTTTTCAAGTTTCCCCCATTAAAAGATGAAATTGATGTTGTGTAGCATAGGTTTTCTTGAAGTTTCCACCTAATTCAAAAACATATCATGGTTCCACCAAATTCAAAACCAACTCGTGATTTTAATTTTTTCATAAAGGTTTGATGTGGTTGACAACAAAAACATGGTTTCAATTGTTTCATGCCGGCCTAATGTGGTTTCAATTGTTTCATAAAGGTATGGTTTGGTTTTAATTGTTTCAAAAAGGTGATGTGTTTCAATTGTATGGAAGAGGTTCAACATGGTGTCAGTTGTTTCATAAATGCTTGATGGGGTTTCAATTGTTTCATAAAGGTCCGATGTGTGTTTCAATTGTTTCACAAAGGTTTGATGTGTGTTTCAATTGTTTCAAAGTGGTTCGTTGTGGTTTCAAGTGAGTCATATAGGCTTCATGTTGTTTCAATTATTTCATAAATGTTTGTTGTTTCCACCGGTTTCGTAAAGGTCTGGTGTTGTTTCGATTGTTTCATGATGGACTGATGTAGTTTCAATTGTTTGATAAAGGCTTGATATGATTTCAATTATTTAAAATAGGTTTGATGAGATTTCAGTTATTACATAAATTTTTGGTGATTTTACTCGTGTTCATTAAATGAAGTACTCATTAAATGAAGTGTTCATTAAATTGAGTTGCATTAGAATGGAATTAAAGTGCTTTAATGGAAAGACCTTTAAGGGAATTAAAGTGCTTTATTGGAGATTTAATGAGAGGAGGGGAGGGGGCAACCCCATGGCACCTATAAAAGGAGGTGGCCTCCTCCTCTCCACACACTCTCTCATAATCTCTCTCATATGCACCAAGGTTGGCATCTTTCCCCCTTGCTTGCCTTGTCCATTGCCACTAGAAAAGGTGCTCGATGAAGCCCTGCTCTAAACCTTCCCCTCCACCACCACTACCATGGCGTAGTGCTGTTAGATTTTCTAGGGATCCGCTACTTCCGCTGCCCGGCTGGAGCAAGGGATCGGGAGTCGTAGGCACACAAAACGTGTGACCGATTATGGAGGTGCTGCCCGTCTGTGACGTTGATCGTCTGCACGTCCTTGAGGATAGTCGTGTACCATCTACATCAACCACGTTTGTTTGCGGGAACATTAGCCCGCTTACCGTCTACGAGGGTGAGTCCATCTGTAACCGTTATAAAGTATAGCCTAGATTCGATCTTAGCAGTTGCAAACCACCTTAGGAATTTTTTTGTTTTCTATGCAATGAACCCCACCACTCTCAACCACATACCATTTGTGAAACTACCACAACTTGATTATTAGTTCTTAAGCCTGTGACCTGTTCAGTTCGGTAATATAAATACATGACCCCACAAAACTCTTTTGGATCAATAACCAACAACCGGACCTGAACGCCCATGATAGCTCCTTTATGTTACATGAATCATCGAGTGAACCCTTTCTTACACACGTTCTAATCCTTTTGCTTCAATATATATCTATTAGTGATAACCTTGAGGCGAGATGTCGATATCCTTGTGAAGCAACTCCATGATCACTATGTTTGTTATCCTTCTTCATGTTTCACTCTCTTTTACTCGTCCGTATTCCAATGTCCTTATGATCAATACCATAACTTTTCTGAGTGGGCCTAGAGTATATCTCTCCATCGCCACATGGAACAAGATCCCAATCTTGAACTATCATGTGTCTAGACATACGTTTCCGATATACCTTAAGAACATTGTTATAATACCCTCTTAAAGGTAACTTTTGATGTAAATCAAGACATATCTTCCATTATGAAGAAAATTGATATTATCATGGTCTAAGGATTTATGAATAAAATAATAATGATGATTAACTATTACCACTCACAATTACATCTCATAGTAAATCATTCAATGGATCGGTTTAACAACCTTGTTCTTACAAAAAATGTACTCCCTTCGTTGCCGGTATCCTTTGTTACTATAATAGTTATACCCATGATCAGAAAACATGATCACCGCACGACACATCAGCTAGTCATAGAGGCATGACTAGGAACAACCTAGTGTTCATCTTTCTACATCTTCCTATGAGTTTTCCTTTGATTCTCACAATCAAGACACATGGAAGTTTTAGCATAGAATAATAAACATTATTATTATTCCCACTGGGGCATATTTCCAACATTCTCCCACAATCATTATGATCTACACATAGACCTCTCTAATACCACTATTGGAATTCACATAGGGAAAACAAAAAATGTCCTATGAAACACACCCAAGATCGATCTAGGGAGAAATCATGAAAATATCGGATCTAGATATAACAGAATAGATCTAGTGAACTCACTAAATAAATCAACATAAGAAATCCCGGTGGAGTTTGATGATGATGATCATCTCGATCTCCACAGCTAAGTGTATCCCTCCTAGTCACATATACAAGTTTAACTCAATGTGAGGATCAAACAAACAATCCCTCTATAGGTTGCTTGCATATAACCTCCCAATCTACGTAACGTCTCGTCATCTAGAGAATCACACCAACGATGCTAATCTTGTAGCCTTATGGTGTGTGTATGTGGAGAACCTCCTCAAGGGAGGGAAGGAGAGAGAGAGAGAGATGAAAAAGCCTCAATGGAGAGAATTACTTTCATTTTCTAGGGATGAGGGGTCTTCTCTGTATATAGGAGGAGTGGGGTAGGTGGAGTCTTGGAGGAGGTGAAGATTGGAGGAAGCCGTCGGACATCCAATGACCAAGATGTGTCGCCTCCCCAACACACTAACCCTAGGGCGCCCAACCACTAGGGTTGGGTCCTGACATCCATGGGTGGGCTTGGGAGGCCTAGGGGCAAGACCCCTAGGGCCCATGCATCCTTCCTTCGGGGCCCCCTTCTCCTTCCTAATTTACTCCTACATTTTCCTCAATTAATCTCAGTAATGTAGCATTCCATATATTGCAAAATTAGTTGCTAAATGTATGCATCTATATATGGAAATTATTTCCCTCTCCGATTTCTTCCAAATAAAGACGGGTACATCAAATGTATGCGAACCTATATATATTCTGAAACCATTTTGAATTCTCAACGACATGGAACCAACTCCAGAACCATTCCAATGAATCTCAAAAATACTTTCAACGACCTTGGAACTACCTTCATAGTTTAGGTCATGTCTCCTGAACAATTACAATTTCTTCCTGAAACTATTCCACTAAATCCCAAATTATTTTGGTGTCTCTAAAAATTATTACAGATGACTCTCTCAACCACATACCAAATATGAAACTATCACAACTTAATTGTAAGGCCTTAAGCGTGTGACTCGGTCGGTTCGGTAATATGCAAACATGACTCAAAAAACTATTTCGGACCAATAACCTACAACTAGACCGGAACACCCATGATGGATCCTTTATATTACATGGATCATCGAGCGAGTCCTTCAGTTATACAAGTGTAATCCTTTCGCTTCACAGTATATATTAGTGACAACCTTGAGGCGAGTGTTTGTTATCCTTGTAAAGCAAATCATTGATCACTATATCTGTTATCCTCTTTCATGTTTCACTCTCTTTTACTCGTTCATATTCTAATGTCATTATGATCAATACCATAAATTGCCTGCGCATGCGATAGGGTAACATTGTAATACCGAGTGGGACCAAAGTATATGTCTCCATCGTCACGAGGAGTAAGATCTCAATCTTGAACTATCATGTGCCTAAACATATGTTTCCAATATATCTGAAGAACACCATTCTAATAACCAGTTGAACGTAATGTTTGATGTTAATCAAGACATATTTTATAGTATAAAGATATCTGATATTCTTATAGTCTAAGGATTTTTGCATAAGATAATGACGATGATTAACTATTAACATTGACGGTTACATCTCATAATAAATCATTGAGTGGATCATTTCAATACCATTGCTCTACCAACAATGTACTCCCATTGTTGCCATCCATGGTCAGGAAATTGGATCATCGCAGAACACATGAGCTAGTCCTAGAGGCATTTTTTAGACTGAAGGCACCACGTGCCCAACTTTAAATTAATAAAGCCACAAACGACAGAGTACACAGAGTTTCAACCGCTGAACTCATCAACCTAAAATATTACACCCCAGGCATCACAACTGTGATACGATAGAAGTTTTAAGCTTAAGCCGCTACACTAGAAAACTTAAGCTGCCAACACAAATGGCCCAAACACATGAACAAACTACTGGCGAAATAAAAGGTGGCGAAATATCAGGTGGGAGGGGAGGAGCTTCTGGCCAGCACGATGGCAGAAGAGGTAGTATATGAAGTTGATGCAGGGGTGGTCGTCTCCGTGAATACCTTCCTAAGCATGGCCACCATCTCGTCCAGCAGCAACAACTCCTTGTTTTTTGCATAAGACGCTAGCCTTGCAGAGTTAAGATAGATTTAAAGAAAATGTCAGTAGGTTGACAAGGAAATTTAGACTCAATGGTGAATTGATTTCTTGTAGTCCAAATCGACCAACATTGCACCGCAAAGAAGGTCTAGGGGGCTCTCTCTACCCTCCCCTGAAACCCCTCCATAATCCTGCACCAATCTTGGCGAGAACTAGGGTTGCAGTCCGAGCCAAACATGGCTCGGGCGCCACTCCAAGAAAAACAAGGAAGGAAGCAGCGGAACAAAATGTGATCAACATTTTCCTCCAAACCACACAGGGAATACTTCCCGTTGGAAGGGCCATTTCTCTTGAAGATTTATTCATTTGACGGTAGTCTACCTCTAAGCAACTGCTAGAGAAAGATTTTAAACTTCGTAGGGATTCTAGGTTTCCAAATAATTTCCCAAGTCCCAAAAACATGGCCCTTAGACAGCTCAGTGTACATGGATTTCGTAGAGTAGGATCCATGGCCCTCAAGCTTCCATGTCACTTTGTCCAGGACTTTCGAAGGAAAGACCCTAGCCAATTCTTCCATTATTTCTGTCCAGAGAGCAGTTTCTTCACTTCCAAAGGTACGCCTAAATGCCGGTGACCAAGCTTCCCCATCAAACACCCTCGCTATAGACAAGTCCGGGTCTGCAATGATGGCAAATAGCCTGGGAAACCTCACACTGAGCAGTTCCGAGCCGATCCACTGGTCTGTCCAAAGCCTAACACTGGAATTAGCTCCGGGGGTGAAAGTGGCCCCAAGTTCAAATAGATCCTTAATTGTGTGTATGTTGTGCCAAAAATGGGAGCCACCAACAGCATTGGAGATAAACAACTCGTTAACCCTATATTTAGCTCTGAGTAGTTTAAGCCACAACAGATCTTCATTCTCACCATTAAGGATTCTCCACACCCATTTCAACATTAGGGCAATGTTCATCATCTTGGTATTAGTCACTCCAAGACCACCCTGACTTTTGGTTTGCAAATGTCCTTCCAGCACACCATATGATACTTTCTTTTGTTACCTTGTCCTTCCCAAAAGAATCTTCCCTGATGTGAGTCAAAGACCACATGGGTACCATCTGCTAGCAAGAACAAGCTCATGACAAAGGTAGGAAGGCAAGATAAGGATGCATTTGATCAAAGTCAACCTAGCCGCAAAGGACATGAATCTCCCCTGCCAAGGTTCCACTATTTTCCCCGATGCAGCCACCAGTGGTTGCAAATCATTGATCATGAGCTTTTGGTCAGACATGGAGAAACCCAGATAAGTGAATGGGAAAGATCCTTGTTGACAATTCAGAAGATCCGCCACTCTAGCCTGATCCTTTAGCTCCCCACCCATGACTATCACTTCGCTCTTGTGGTAGTTAATCTTTATCCCAAATAACAACTCAAAATAGATCAAGATGAATTTCAAGTTGATAAAAGCCGCTTTTGAGTTCTCTATCATAATCATAGTATTGTCTGTGTATTGAAGATGAGTGACGCCTCTAGGGATTAAGTGCTGCACCACCCCACAGATGTGGCCCGCTTCTTTAGCTTTAGACAGGACCAAGTCCAGAGCATCGGCCACAAAATCAAGGAGGATAGGAGATAGAGGGTCACCCTGCCTAACTCCCCTCCTGATGCGGAAGAAGGGTCTGATCTCACCATTGATCGCAATCGCGGTTTGCCCCCCGCTGATACGTTGCAAACATATCTATAATTTTTTATGTTCCATGCTTATTTTATATCTACTTTCTTATGTTTTGTCCACACTTTGGAGTACTTTTATACACTTTCTTGGACTAACCTATTAACAAGATGCCACAGTGCTAGCTGCCTGTTTTCTGCTGTTTTTGGTTCTAGGAAAGTCAGAAAATGAATATTCTCGGAATTGGACGGGACAAAAGCCAAAGTCAATATTTCACCGAGGGGGACACGGAGCCAGAATACAAGACGGAGAGGGGCCAGGGCCCGCCCACACCACCTGGCCATGCGGCCAGGCCTGGCCCGCGCCAGGGGGTGGTGTGGCCGCCTAGGGCACCCCCTCGGCCTCCCCTTCCGCCTATAAGATGCTTCCGATACAGAAACCCTAAGTACCCGATCAAAAATCCACGAAAGAGTCTGTAGCCTCCGTCATCTCCATCCCTAGATCGGGAGGGATATGAAGCTCTTCCCGGCACCCTGCCGGAGGGGAGAATTCACTCTGGAGGCCTTCTTCATCACCATGCAAGCCTCCGGTGTGATGCGTGAGTAGTTCATCCTTGGACTACGGGTCCATGTAGTAGCTAGATGGTTTGTTCTTCTCCTTTGTGCTACCATGTCTAGATCTTGTGAGCTCCGTTCATGATCAAGATCATCTATTTGTAATCATACATGTTGTGTTTGCGGGGATCCGATGGATATTGAGATGCTATTTCAGATTGATTATTGATTCTATCATGTCTTTGTTATTTGTGATCTTGCATTCTCTCCGTTGTTAGTAGATATCTTGGCCGAGTAGATGCTAGCAACTCCAAGAGGGAGTATTTATGCTCGATAGTGGGTTCATGCCTCTAGTAATCTGGGGAAGTGACAGAAATATCTAAGGTACTAGATGTGCTATTGCTGCTAGGGAGAAAACAACAATCCTTTGTTCATAGAACAATCATATTGTTTACTTTACACGCAATGCGTAATGCAATTATCTATTGCTTGCAACTTAATACTGGAGGGGGTTCAGATTGATAACCTGAAGGTGGATTATTAGTCATACATGCAGTTGGATTACGGTCTATGTATAATGTTGTAATGCCCAATCAAATCTCATAGGAGTCAAGATTATTAGTATATGCATGTACGCCTTCTCGATGTTTGTCAATTGCCTCGCTGTAATTTGTTAACCCAACATGTCATCTATCTTAAGGAGAACCACCACTAGTGAACTATGGATCCCGATCCTTTCTTTTACCATCGATCTACAATTGTTTACTGTTTTTTGTTTACTTTCTACAAGGTTTTACTTTCTTCCACACAATACATTTAATCCTTTGTTTTCAGCAAAACCGGTGAGATTGACAACCTCACTGTAAGTTGGGGGCAAACTTCTATCGTTGTGTTGTGTAGGATTCCAAGTTGGAAACACCACCTTGGCGGTGTTTCCTTGCTCCTACTGGTTCGATAACCTTGGTTTCATAACTGAGGGAAGACTTGCTGCTGTGCTCATCATACCTTCATCTTGGGGTTCCCCAACGAGCTCAATATATTTTGGGCCATCAAGCACTTTTTTGGAGCCGTTGTTGGGGAGTCAAGGACATCTTCACAAGGGGAGTCCCTCATAACCAATCTCTTTACTTTGTTTTATTTGTTTTGCTTAGTTTATTTTTGTTTTGTTTGCTTGTTTCTTTATCAAAAACACAAAAAATTTAGTTGCACTAATTTGATTTCTTTATTAAAAACACAAAAAATGACTACTCTTGAAAACACTAAGTTGTGTGACTTCACTAGCACCAACAACAATGATTTCATGTGCACACCTATTGCTCTACCTGTTCCTGAAGCTATTTTCTTTGAAATTAAACCTGCTTTACTCAATCTTGTTATGAGAGAACAATTTTCTGGTATTGGTACTAAAGATGCTGCTGCTCATCTAAATAACTTTGTTGAACTTTGTGAGATGCGAAAGCATAGAGATATAGATGGGGATATTATTAAGCTTAAATTGTTTCCTTTCTCTTTGAGAGGAAAAGCTAAAGAATGGTTGTAATGCCTAACTAGAAATAGTATTGATTCTTGGAATAAATGCAAAGATGCTTTCATTGGCAAATACTATCCTCCTGCTAAGATTATATCTATGAGAAGTGAAATAATGAAGTTTAAACAATCTCATAATGAACATGTTGTTCAAGCGTGGGAAAGAATGAAATCTTTGGTAAAGAATTTTCCCACTCATGGACTGACTACTTGGATGATTATCCAAATCTTTTATGCAGGATTGGACTATTCTTCAAGAAATCTACTGGATTCTGCTGCTGGAGGTACCTTTATGAATGGCATACCGAGAGAGCTCCACGAGGTAAGAAGGTAAATTCTGTTGAAGAAACCTCCTCCTTGAGTGATAAAATTGATGTTATTATGTCTATGCTTGTTAATGGGAAAGCTCATATTGATCCAAATCATGTTACCTTAGCCTCTTTGGTTGCTCAAGAAGAGCAATTTGATGTGAACTTTATAAGAAATAATAATTTTAGCAACAATGCCTACATGAATAATTTTGGTAATAATAACTATAGGCCATATCCTCCCAATAATGGTAATGCTTATGGAAATTCCTACAACAATAATAGGAATGCTCCCTCTGAACTTGAAGTTATGCTTAAAGATTTTATTAGTAAACAAACTGCTTTCAATAAAATTATTGAGGAAAAACTCTCTAATGCTGAAAGAAATATAGCATCATTGGCTGAAGCACAATCTTCTATTAATAAAATGGCTGCTAAACCTGAAACTATTAAAAATCCCCGTGCTGCTACTAATGCCATACAAGTTAGAATTGATGAGAATGTTAGACTATTAGCTGAATTGCATGCTAAGTGGGAAAGAGAAGATGAAATTGCTAGAAGTGTTATTGTTTTACTATCACTACCACTAGTGTTGAAGCTAGTAATAACTCTAATACTTTAGATGATAATTATGATTTTGATCTTGATGGTTGCAATATCTCTAAAGTAATTAAGTTCCTACAAAAGGTTGCTAAAAGTCCTAATTCTAGTGCTATGAATATGGCCTTTACAAAACACATTATTGATGCTCTCATAAAAATTAAAGAAGAAAAGACGAAACATAAAGCTTCTATTCCTATGAAACTAGAAGATGGTTGGTAACCCATTATTAATATGAAAGTGAATGATTTTGATTTCAAAGCTTTATGTGATCTTGATAGTAGTATTTCTATTATGCCTAGAAGGATTTATGATATGCTTGATTTGCCACCATTGGAAGATTGTTATTTAAATGTCCCACTTGATGATAATGCTAAAAAGAAACTCATGGGGAGTATTAATGATGTTCTTATTATGGTTAACAATGCCTATGTCCCCGTTGATTTCTATGTTTTGGATGTTGAATGCAATGCTTCTTGTCCTATTACTTTGGGAAGACCTTTTCTTAGAACTGTTGGTGCCATTATTGATATGAAAGAAGGCACCATTAAATATCAAATCCCACTCAAGAAAGGTAGAGAACACTTCCCTAAGAAGAGAGGGAAAATTCCTTTTGCCTCTCCTATGAAAACAAAATTTGCTTTTAATGCTTCTTCATTTGAGAACACTTGATTCTTTTTCTTGCTTCTTCTGCCTAACCTAAATGCGTTAAAGAAAAGTACTTATTGGGAGATAACCCAAAAGTTTTAGATGAGTCTTGGAAGTTATTACCTCTGTAATAACCGCTCCTTATCCTTTTTATTTGCTTTTTGTGCCAAGAGTAACCTCTAATGAGAGAGAAGTAATGCTTGGGAAAGTTGTTGTCCCAAAACAAATATTTGTGCTTCACTATAAAAATTCGTGTAAAATCTATGTATGTCGTTTTGAGGCGTGAATTTATGTGCTTCTAACCAAGGTTGTTATCTAACTTTCGTTAGTTCAACACTTTTCAATTTGAGCAATATAAGGTCTTCGGAAAAATTGGGTTTTACCTGCTGGTGTTTTGACAGATTTCTGCCATTATTTGCATTTGCTTCTTGTTGGTTCCTTTTTGGGTTCTCTTTGGGGAATTGAACTTTTCAAGGGAAGTGCTACAATACCGTGTTTTAATGGAAGTTTTATTGGTGTTGAAACTGAACCCAAAGACTAATTATCTTGAGTGCACTAATGTTGCTAATAAAGATTGTGTGAAGTTTTGTATGAAGGAAGAATTTCAGGTGTATGGAGAGAATGATGTAATGAGATGAAGAATGGACTAAAGCTCAAGCTTGGGGATGCCACCCGTGTCACCCCAAGAAATATGTAAGAAGTACAAGCGTCAAAGCTTGGGGATGCCCAATGCATCCCATTTTTCATCAATAAAAATCTCAGGTTCTTCCGAACACTTCATTTTTATTGTTTCGTGCACAGTTGTGTTGTTCTTGGAGCGTCTTCGTTTTTGTTTTTGTTTTCTTGGTTTGCTTAGTTTGCTTGAATAAATTGGTTGGACCCCCTCTTTCATACATAGTTTTCAAATAGTTTGGTTTGGATTGGAAAAGAGTAGGAAAGTTCATGCTTAAGTGGTAAAAAGAGCTTGTTTTTACTGTGGCCTATGCTTTGTCATGTCATGTCATGCTTGATATTGTTTTGGCTTTATGTTTAGTGATCTTTGCTGTAGCATGACATGTTATAAACAATTGAGATTGCTTAATGTGCCTTGAAAGAATCATGCATTGTTTTAGCATATTAAAGCATAGTATTGTGGTATTCTCCTTTGATGCTTTATTTGGGTTGACTTGGCGCATGCTCACACCATGTTAAGACTATCCCAAGTCACCATAGCCTTTATGATCCTTTAGTTTTTGACTTGTAATATCACTTTATGCTTTAATTAATTATGTTTTGTCGCTTTGCTTGATTATGTCCATTATTTCTCTCTTAGTTGGTCGCTCCCAGTCTCTTGCTAGCCTCCATAACCAAGTATGAGTTCCACTCATGCATCCAACTCCAAATAAAACCAAGTTATTCCAAAGAGTCCACCATACCTACCTATTAGCATTTTCTATTCCAAGTATATTCATGTTTTTATCTACCTTCCGAATTAAACTTGTTATGAGAAAACTAGTGATTAAATCTCTTATGAACTTGATGGCACACTTTACTTTTCTTGCCCTAATAAACTTGAACCATTGTGTTGTCTATGTTGTATATGCTTATATGTTGGGGATTAGAAGAACCATGCTCTCATGGGGAACGCTTTCAACATTGCACTTGTACTTTGTACCTAGTTGATATCATGCTCTTTTGTCTATGGATGTCGTCGGTGTGAAATGAAAGGGGAGCTTGTAAGTCCATGGAGTTATGTATGTGTGTTAGAGAAACGCCTGGCCGCCGGTCTAATCCATGGATAATCATGGTGGAAACCTACAACGTAACCATAATGAGCAATCTATGAAGCATTCTTCTTATAAAAAAGAGATATAGATTGAGAAAAAGAGAAAAAGAAAAAAAAGAGATATGCGGAAACAGGAAGGAGAGAAAAAACACCATTTTCCATGGTAAATAAGAAGATTGCTGAGATGCTCGTTGTCTACTTGCCTTGTCATTTTGACATGGGGATTCTTACGTATCATCGGGCAAGGGGTACCCCGTTGGCGGTTCTCTATGATACACATGTACTTACTATGACAAGAACTTACCGGTAACTAAACTTGAGTAGCATGAGGAGCGGCCCTCGTATTCAAGGGACATGAGATTTCCAACTTATACTTTGTCAAGCATATACTCCATATTTTGTTCACTTTAACCTTAATCACTTCAAGATGCTTATGATAGGGGCAATGAGAGATGAAAGCTAATAAGTACCATAATTTTTGGAAGCTCTTTATGAAACTTGAATCCCTTCTTCCTTCTATGAAGGCCTTTCTTCCACTTTTATATTCAGTCTCCACCTTCTATCTTTATGCACCTATTGAGAGAGCATAGTGGCCATTCTTAATTTAATGTGCATTGTCCCAAGACTTTTTGATTGATGCATAACTTTGATATTGTTTGTTCTTAAACTATTTGTATCTAGTCACCCTTATACACTTTGAAGGTGTCCTATGCAATTATGATTTGCTACATTATGAGGGACAATCTGAATGCCACTATGCTATGTTTTATTTATGTGAAACAAACAAACGTGTTGCAAAGAATTGTTATTCATGAATCTTTTGTTTGTGCCTTTTCATGTTACAACATAGTTGCTATGTCTTATTGTTAGAACTTTATCTTTCATGCTATGTTGAAGTACTATGATCCCAGCTATCAATGTTTTACAAATAGTTTGATCAAGTTTATGATGGCGCATGTCACCTCAAAAATTATTCTTTCTTTTTATCACTTACCTACTCGAGGACGAGTAGGAATTAAGCTTGGGGATGTTGATACGTTGCCAACATATCTATAATTTTTGATGTTCCATGCTTGTTTTATATCTACTTTCTTATGTTTTTTCCACACTTTGGAGTACTTTTTATACACTTTCTTGGACTAACCTATTAACAAGATGCCATAGTGTCAGCTGCCTGTTTTCTGCTGTTTTTGGTTCCAAGAAAGTCAGAAAATGAATATTCTCAGAATTGGACGGGACAAAAGTCAAAGTCAATATTTCACCGAGGGGGACACGGAGCCAGAATACAAGACGAAGAGGGGCCAGGGGCCGCCCACACCACCTGGCCGCATGGCCAGGCCTGGCCCGCGCCAGGGGGTGGTGTGGCCACCTAGGGCACCCCCTCGGCCTCCACTTTCGCCTATAAGATGCCTCCGATACAGAATCCTAAGTACCCGATGAAAAATCCACGAAAGAGTCTGTAGCCCTCGCCATCTCCATCCCTACATCGGGAGGGATCTGAAGCTCTTCTCGGCACCCTGTTGGAGGGGAGAATTCACCTGGAGATGTTATGGGGTAACCCCGTGGGTGGCCCGATCTTCACGGATCTCGTGGTCAAATCGATGGTAAAGCGAGGGGAAAGGGAGAAGGTAGCGGAAGCGGACCGACACCTCGCAAAGAACACGATGAACACACACAAAACACACACGATACAAGGCCGATTTCTCTCACCGGTGGCCACCGGTCCAATAGAATCCTCGCAAGGAAAGATCGGTCAACGTGCTCCCTCGATCCCACGCGTAGAGGGAAGAACATCTTGGAGAGGGTTTTGACGTCTTGGCAAAGGGACACCGATGCCAAGGCCTTGTACAACGAGGGAGGCGCGATGCAAACTCCTACAAGGTGGTGACGATAGTCGATCCCCTTTAGTAGAAGGGGATGAGGCAAAACTAGAGATTCCACAAAGGGGGTTTTCTTTAGTCTATCATCTATGCCTAGGGTTACATGAGGGGGTGGGGGCACTATATATAGGCCAGCCACTAGTTCAAGGGTACTTTAGGAATAAAAGGGAAAAGTCTAGGCAGACTAAGGGGTACATGGGCCGAAGGCCCAGCTAGACGCGCGTAGGCCCATACGCTCAGGCCGGAGATTCCGGTGTGGTGGTCTGGAGACTCCGGTGTGGGCCGGAGACTCTGGTCTGTCTCCTGTGTCGTCTCTAGAGTGGCAGACAGACTGTCCTCGAGCTCCATCTGGGGGTCGGTCCAGGGATGGGTCCGGAGACTCCGGGGTACGCAGGCAGGAGACTCCGGTGTCTTCAGGCCGGAGACTCCGGTGTGCGCAGGCCAGAGACTCCGGTGCTCTAGCTGCTGCTTCTTCCGTTTTCTCTTCCAAGCCTCCGTCTTGTCGGGGTTGGTGCTCCAGGCTTCCTCCCTTGCCTCCATACTCGTCGGTATGAACCTATCATGGATATGGGACGGAGTATGAAGTAGTATACCATTCAAGAGGGTAGGAAGTGGGCTCGCATAGAGGAACGGATTCACCTTTGGAGTCCATGACGACTTGGCATAAGTTGGAGACCATGATGTGGTAACGACCGAAGGTTGGGCTACATCATCTCCCCTCCCTTCAAAAAGAGTCGTCCTCGACTCTACAAGCTCATCACAAAGTAGAAGATGTCGAGAGACCTTCTTGATCCTAGGGTTCACCATATAGTCGTCCTCGGAATGATTGAATTGACAACACCTCAATGTTCCTTCACCTTCAATGAAGCCTACAAAGCTCACCACAAAAGCGAAGCAACACTCATAGCATAGCCAATTCATGAAGATTATAGTATGAGTCCTCAAGTAGAAGGAAGTCACCTTAGGATGTAGAGATGGCTCGTTGAAGGGCAGCCATAGGTAACTCTCTTCGGTTCGTCTTGTCAACTCTTTGTCCATAGAGGTTGACACGTAAGCAATTGTACCTTCACACAACAAAGACCAAGCAACATATGTTTGTGTGTGATAGAGGACCATGCCATTTGTGGCATGTCTATTCTTGTTCATAGCACGATTAGCACAACTCAAGTATAGCAAACGGAATGCATATGCAAGGTCAAAGTGCATGGAAATTGTTTGAACATCATCCAAATGTGGGAACTCGAAAACTCCATAAAACATCTTAGTGTGGCACTCAAAGCAATGTACTAAAATATTGGTCAACATCTTTGATGCAAATCTAGGAGAATTTGTTAAAAACACATGAGGAAGAATATCCAAAAAAACATCATTATGTGTGCAAACCAACCATTGGAAAGAACAATTGTTCAATATGTTGGATGCCACACACAAATCATCAAACTCAAAGATCACGGGCATTGGAGTATCACGAGCAGAAGCAAAAACAACATGTTTTCAAACAAACCATATGAAAGAGAAAGTGGTCCTTATGTTTGTTGCAACAACAATACGAGAGACTTGGAAGCTCTCGTGACAATACATGCTCATAATGGCATTATGGTTGCACACAAAACATCGGAAAGAGAAATTGTTCAACATTTTTTTGGCAACACACAAAGCATCAATATTCAATAGCAACGAAACATGATTGTCACAAGATGAAAGAATACCATGAACATGCTTGCAAGCAAACCATATGAAAGAGCAATTTGGCAACATGAAAGATGCAAAGCATGGAAAAGGTATCAGAGCTGGGTTCGATCTTGAACTCACTTGGGGGATGCTCTCTAGAGCTCTTTTTGTCAACTCGTGCTCAACCGAGGTTGACATTCTTGTGCGGGTACCTACACACATCATAGATAAAAGGAAGAACGTGTGTGCATGGTAGAGAAATACATCATCCATCATGACATATCTCTTCTTGTGCACATCACCATTAGTGTCAATCAAGTGTAACATAGGTGCATGGTGAGTATGCAAGTGGTGGACATGCTTATCATGTCATTTACCAAAATCTCCAAAATTTGAGAAAGCTATGGGGGCCATCTCAATAGACATCATATGATAATTTTTGTTGCAAGCAAAACAAGTGAAAGAGCAATTATTCAAATTATTGCAAGCAACGGGGGAAATTGTGAAACACTCATGACAAAGCATTATCCGAGGGGTACCATTGGTAACATCATTGCAAGCAAAACACTAGAAAGAGCAATTGTTCAACAAAGTGCAAGCAATGATATCATCAATGTAATGTTTAGAGCATGGTATGTCTATATTGACATCATCACAATCAAATAATTTCACATGCTCAACATTATGCAAAGGCAAAGTATCACATGGAAATATCAATGAAGCATATGAGATATCACAAACATCATCCATAGCATGCCAATCATCACAAGTCATCATGTCCACTAGTGGGATCATGGCATCATCAACACCCTTATTTTTACCTTGTTCATACCTCTCATATGAAGTGGGTGTTGTGGTAGCATTGGCCTCCATGTGGGAGACTTCTTCATCATGTATGGGGATGTCATCATCTTCATCCACCATGTACATCTTCTCGGTTGGAGGCATCATCATGTCCAAGCTTGGCGCTTCTTTATCCATGGAACCTAGCACATCATGGGATACCACACTAGAGGTAGAGGGTAAGTCGTTAGAAATCAAAGTGGTCTCACATGACCTATCAACTACCACTCTCAACTCACTCGATGTATCACTCATGCCCTCCAAGTGGAAGCACTCAATCTCACGTATGGTGGAGTCACTCATCTCACTCTTGTTTTCACTCAAGTGGGCTAAGTGGCTCTCATACTCACATGGGATTGGTACCACATCATCACTCAAGCATATGGGGATAGGCTCGGTTCTCTCAACTCCATGCACCTCCTTTGGTGAAGGGAAAGTCCCATGCTCACCATTCTCGACCTTGTCGTTGGCGTATTGCACCTTGGCTTGTGTAGTCCTCTAACGTACGCGTCCAACTTGGCGAATTAGAGGTCTTCATCTTCCTCATGCATGAAGTTGCATGCGTTATCTAGGACGTCAAGTCTTGGCGTTGAAGCTTGATGGCGTGGAGGAGAGCTTGCTCTTGGTGCCATTTTGGTGGTGGCACGAGTAGTAGAAGGTGCCTTATGATGGTGTCGACGGAGGTCATTAGCGTGCCTTGCCAAAGGTTGATGTAGATGGCGCACTTGGTCATCCACATGACGCTCGCGACGATGCTTCTTGTCCTTGACACTCTTATTGGTGAGGCGTTGTAATGAGCGCAAAGCATCATCAGTCTTGGCCATCATGCTCATGGTTTTGGCGAAGTTGTTGTCCATGTCGCGCTTGAAGTTGTCCATTTGATGGTGGACCTTGGTGCTCTCGAGGTGGAGGCTCCGTCTTGGTCGCCATGACTTGAGGAGCTTGTTGTTGCTGTTCTTGAAGTCGTCCATGCTTGGGGAGTTATTGTTGTTGTAGAACTCCATATCACCCAAGCATGTGGAGCCATTGTCGGTGTAGTGCTCCATCATGTCATCCATGCTTGTGGAGGCATATGCATGGTGGCTCATCGTGGTTCTTCATAGAAATCATCCTTGGCTCCGGAGTTCCTAGACATGCTTCACAAGACCAAGTGGTGTATATGGAAGTGGTAGGGGGTTAGGGATGCAACGTCAAACCTTACTTTACCTTGGAAGATAGTATCGTGCAAGTGGCAACACTTGAGAGCAATCAAAACCAAGCAAAGTGAAGTTCACGCGGAACACCAAAACCAACTAACCACTAAAAAACACACACACAGAAAGCTGATGGTGGATAGGTATGGAAGGTGGCTGATACATTGCAAATGTATCTATAATTTGTGATGTTCCATGCTTGGTTTTATCCACTTTCTTGTGTTTTGTTCCAACTTTGGAGTACTTTTCATATGATTTCTTGGACTAACCTATTAACAAGAGCCACAGTGCCAGCTGCTTGTTTTCTACTGTTTTTGGTTCTAGGAAAGTCAGAAAATGAATATTCTCGGAATTGGACGGGACAAAAGCCAAAGTGCCTATTTTTCCGGATTTCATCAAGTGCCAGAATACGAGACGGAGAGGGTCCAGTGGGCGGCCACACCACCTGGCCATGCGGCCAGGCCTAGCCCGCGCCAGAGGGTGGTGTGGCCGCTCCCGGCACCCCCTCGGCCTCCCCTTCTGACTATAATATGCCCTCGATACGTAAACCCTAAGTGCCCGATCAAAAATCCATGAAAGAGTCTGTAGCCGCCGTCATCTCCATCCCTAGATCGGGAGGGATCTGAAGATCTTCCCGGAACCCTGCCGGAGAGGGGAATTCACCCTGGAGGCCTTCTTCATCACCATGCAAGCCTCTGGTGTGATGCGTGAGTAGTTCATCCTTGGACTACGGATCCATGTAGTAGCTAGATGGCTGGTTCTCCTCCTTTGTTCTTTCATGTCTAGATCTTGTGAGCTTCGTTCATGATCAAGATCATCTAGTTGTAATTCTGCATGTTGTGTTTGCGGGGATCCGATGGATATTGAGATGCTATTTCAGATTAATTATTGATTCTATCATGTCTTTGTTATTTGTGATCTTGCATGCTTTCCGTTGTTAGTAGCTATCTTGGCCAAGTAGATGCTAGCAACTCCAAGAGTTAGTATTTATGCTCGATAGTGGGTTCATGCCTCTGGTAATCTGGGGAAGTGACAGAAATCTCTAAGGTACTAGATGTGCTGTTGCTACTAGGGAGAAAACAACAATCCTTTGTTCATAGAACAATCACATTGTTTACTTTACACAGAGTTCTTAAAGCAATAATCTGTTGCTTGCAACTTAATACTGGAGGGGGTTCGGATGATAACCTGAAGGTGGATTATTAGTCATAGATGCAATTGGATGGTGGTCTATGTATAATGTTGTAATGCCCAATCAAATCTCAAAGGAGCCAAGATGATTAGTATATGCATGTATTGCTTTCTCGATGTTTGTCAATTGCCCGGCTGTAATTTGTTCACCCAGCATGTTATCTATCTTAAGGAGAGCCACCTCTAGTGAACTATGGATCCCGGTCCTTTTCTTTACATACAATCTACAAACTGTTACTTCTTTGTGTTTACTTTCTACAAACTTTTACTTCTTTCCATTAGATACGTTTAATCCTTTGTTTTCCGCAAAACACAGTGAGATTGACAACCTCATCGCAAGTTGGGGACAAAGTTCTATGGTTGTGTTGTGCAGGTCTCCACGTTGCTACTAGCACCGATAGTGCGCCCTGCCAAAGCTCAGCTAGTAACACCTTTGAGGTGTTTCCTTGCTCCTACTGGTTCGATTAAACCTTGGTTTCATAACTGAGGGAAACTTGCTGCTGTGCTCATCATACCTTCCTCTTGGGGTTCCCAACGAGCTCTACATCAACACCGCCATCAAGCATTTTTCTGGGCGCCGTGCATTGAGCCATCAAGCATTTTTGTGGCGCCGTTGCCGGGGAGTCAAGGACATCTTCACAAGGGGAGTCCCTCATAACTAATCTCTTTACTTTGTTGTTTTTGTTTTGCTTAGTTTCTTTTTGCTTTGTTTGCTTGTTTTCTTTATTCAAAAACCCAAAAAAATTAGTTTTACTTGTTTGCTTTCTTATTCAAAAACACAAAAAAATTAAGTCTCCTTTAGTTGTCACCACTTCCTTAGCTCACCATGGTGATCCCTACTTTCACCCTGAAAGACTTTTCAATTGGTAGTGATTCTATAATTGGGAAAGATAATATTGAAGAATTCTTTAATCATGTTAGCAAACATGAGGATACTGAGGATAGATCCCTTGCAGAACTTGCTCCAAACTATGAGATTGTTGTAGCTTCTTTAATTCACATGCTAGAAGCTAGGTTTGTTAACCTCAATCCCTTAATGCAAATAATGTTTCTTAAGCTTAAAGAAATTGAGGACCCTGAAAAGAGAGATTTTATTCTAGAAACTTTCTTTAAGGAGTTCTATGATGTTGCCAAGGAAGCTAGAAAAGTTTTTGAACGTTTCAATATGCTAGGATCATGTGTAGATGTTGTTGGCACACGAGAAAAGATGAACAAAACCGAACCTAATGGGGAGGAACCTAATATACCAATACCCTTTAAACTAGTAGCAATACATGATACCATAGAAAAGAATCTTGATTGGATTGTTCCTGCAAACCCTTTTGATGAGAATAGTGAACCTAAGAGCATTGGGAGAGGATCCTCTAGAACTTATTTGGATGATATACCTGGCCTTTTGAAAATATTTCTGATATTGATCTTAATGCTTCTTCATTTGAGAACACTTGATTCTTTCTTAGCTTCTTATGCCTAACTTAAAGACGTTAAAGAAAAGTACTTATTGGGAGATAACCCAAAAGTTTTAGATGAGTATTGGAAGTTATTACCTCTGTAATAACCTCTCCTTATCCTTTTTATTTGATTTTTGTGCCAAGAATAACCTCTAATGAGAGAGAAGTAATGATTGGGAAAGTTGCTGTCCCGAAACAGATTTATGTGCTTCACCGTAAAAATTCGTGTAAAATCTCTGGACGTATTTTTAAGGCGTGAATTTTTGTGCTTCTGCCCCAGGTTGTTACCTAACTTTCGTTAGTTAAACACTTTTTGATTTGAGTAACATAAGGTCTTCGAACAAATTCGTCTTTACCTGCTGGTCTGTTTTGACAGATTTCTGCCATTTTCTGCATTTGCTTCTTGTTGGTTCCTTCTTGAGTTCTTTTAGGGAATTGAGATTTTTGAGGAAAGTGCTACAGTAGCTAGTGTTCTAATGGAAGTTTATTTTGTGTGATAACTGAACCTTAAGACTTATTTATCTTGAGCACACTAATGTTGCTAATAAAGATTGTGTGAAGTTTTGTATGAAGGAAAAATTTCAGGTGTATGGAAGGAATGAGTAATGAGATGAATGATCGACTAAAGCTCAAGCTTGGGGATGCCACGCGTGTCACCCCAATAAATATCCAAGAAGTACAAGAGTCAAAGCTTGGGGATGCCCAAGGCATCCCCTTCTTCATCAATAAAAATCCCAGGTTTCTTCCAAACGCTTCATTTTTATTGTTTCATGCACAATTGTGTTTTTCTTGGAGCGTCTTCTTTTTCATTTTCGCTTTGGTTTTTTCGTTTGCTTTGGTTTTCTTAGTTTTCTGAATAAGTTGGTTGGACCCCCTCTTTCATCCATTGGTTTGCAAATAGTTTGGTTTGGTTTGGAAAAGAGTAGGAAAGTTCATACTTTTGTGGTAAAAAGAGCTCGTTTCTGACTATGGCCTATACTCTGTGATGCCATGCTTGATATTGTTTTGGCTTTATGCTTAGTATTATTTGATGTAGCATGACTTGTTATAAACAATTGAGATTGCTTAATGTGCCTTGGATGAATCATGTGTTGTTTTAGCATATTAAAGCATAGTATAGTGGTATTCTCCTTTGATGCTTTATTTGGGTTGACTTGGCGCATGCTCACACCATGTTATGACTATCTAAAGTCACCATAGCCTTTATGATCCTTTAGTTTTCAACTTGTAGTATCACTTTATGCTTTGATCAATGATATTTTGTCGCTCTGCATGATTATGGCCATTATTGCTCTCTTAGTTTATCGCTCCCAGTCTTTTGCTAGTCTCCACAACAAAGTATGAGTTCCACTCATGAATCCAACTCCCTAAACCAAGTTATTCCAAAGAGTCCACCATACCTACATACTAGCTTATGCTATTCCAAGTATATTCATGCTTTTGTTTACCTTCCAAATTAAACTTGTTATGAGAAAACTAGTGATTAAAGCTCTCACGAACTTGATGGCACACTTTACTTTTCTTGCCCTTAATAAACTTGAACCATTGTGTCTTCTATGTTGTATATGCTTGCACTTATTTGTCGAGAATTAGCAGAACCATGCTTTCATGGGGAACACTTTCAACATTGCACTTGGTACTTGTACCTAGTTGATATCATGCTCTTTTGTATATGGATGTCGTCGGTGTGAAATGAAAGGGGAGCTTGTAAGTCCATGGAGTTATGTATATGTGTTAGAGAAACGCCTGGGCCGCTAGTCTAATCCATGCTGACATGGTGGAAACCTGTAGCGTAACCATAATGAGCTGTCTATGAAGCATTTTTCTTATAAAAAAAGAGTCCTATATTGAGAAAAAAGAGAAAAGAGAAAAAAAGAGATACTCTGAAAAGAGGAAAAAGAGAAAAAAAGCACCATATTCCCATGGTAAATAAGAAGAATGCTGAGATGCTCGTTGTCTGCTTGCCTTGTCATTTTGATATGGGGATTCTTCCGTATCATCGGGTAAGGGGTACCCCGTTGGCGGTTCTCAATGATACACATGTACTTACAATGACAAGAACTTACCGGTGACTAAACTTGAGTAGCATGAGGAGCGGCCCTCGTATACAAGGTACATGAGATTTCTGACTTATACTTCGTCAAGCATGTACACCATAGTTTGTTCACTTTAACCTTAATCACTTCAAGATGCTTATGATAGGGGCAATGAGAGCTGAAAGCTATAAGTACCATAATTTTTGGAAGCTCTTTATGAGACTTGAATCCCTACTTCCTTTTACAAAGGACTTTCTTCCACCATTATATTGAGTCTGCACCTTCTATCTTTATGCACTTACTTTGAGAGCATAGTGGCCATTCTTAGTTCTATGTGCATTGTCCCAAGACTAGTTGATTGATGCATACTTTGATATTGCTTGTTTTAGACTATTCTATCTAGTCACTCTTATGAACTTTGAAGGTGTCCTATGCATTTATATTTGCTACTCTATTGAGGGACAAGCTGGATACTAGTATGATATTTTTTCTTTATGTGAAACAAACAAACGTCTTGCAAAGCATTGTTATTCATGAATCTTTTGTTTGTGCCTTTTCATGTTGCATCATAGTTTCTTTGCTTATTGCTAGAACTTTGCCTTTCATGTTATGATTGAAGTACTATGATCCCAGCTTTGAATGTTTTACAAATACTTCGATCAAGTCTTTGTTGGTGCATGTCACCTCAAAAATTATTCTTTCTTTTTATCACTTACCTACTCGAGGACGAGCAGGAGTTAAGCTTGGGGATGTTGATACATTGCAAATGTATCTATAATTTTTGATGTTCCATGCTTGGTTTTATCCACTTTCTTGTGTTTCGTTCCAACTTTGGAGTACTTTTCATACGATTTCTTGGACTAACCTATTAACAAGAGCCACAGTGCCAACTGCCTGTTTTCTGCTGTTTTTGGTTCTAGGAAAGTCAGAAAATGAATATTCTCAGAATTGGACGGGACAAAAGTCAAAGTCAATATTTCACCGAGGGGGACACGGAGCCAGAATACAAGACGAAGAGGGGCCAGGGGCCGCCCACACCACCTGGCCGCATGGCCAGGCCTGGCCCGCGCCAGGGGTGGTGTGGCCACCTAGGGCACCCCCTCGGCCTCCACTTTCGCCTATAAGATGCCTCCGATACAGAATCCTAAGTACCCGATGAAAAATCCACGAAAGAGTCTGTAGCCCTCGTCATCTCCATCCCTACATCAAGAGGGATCTGAAGCTCTTCTCGGCACCCTGTTGGAGGGGAGAATTCACCTGGAGATGTTATGGGGTAACCCCGTGGGTGGCCCGATCTTCACGGATCTCATGGTCAAATCGATGGTAAAGCGAGGGGAAAGGGAGAAGGTAGCGGAAGCGGACCGACACCTCGCAAAGAACACGATGAACACACACAAAACACACACGATACAAGGCCGATTGCTCTCACCGGTGGCCACCGGTCCAATAGAATCCTCGCAAGGAAAGATCGGTCAACGTGCTCCCTCGATCCCACGCGGAGAGGGAAGAACATCTTGGAGAGGGTTTTGACGTCTTGGCAAAGGGACACTGATGCCAAGGCCTTGTACAACGAGGGAGGCGCGATGCAAACTCCAACAAGGTGGTGACGATAGTCGATCCCCTTTAGTAGAAGGGGATGAGGCAAAACTAGAGATTCCACAAAGGGGGTTTTCTTTAGTCTATCATCTATGCCTAGGGTTACATGAGGGGGTGGGGGCACTATATATAGGCCAGCCACTAGTTCAAGGGTACTTTAGGAATAAAAGGGAAAAGTCTAGGCAGACTAAGGGGTACATGGGCCGAAGGCCCAGCTAGACGCGCGCAGGACCATACGCTCAGGCCGGAGATTCCGGTGTGGTGGTCCGGAGACTCCGGTGTGGGCCGGAGACTCCGGTGTCTTCAGGCTGGAGACTCCGGTGTGGCCGGAGACTCCGATGTGCGCAGGTCGGAGACTCCGGTGCTCCAGCTACTGCTTCTTCCGTCTTCTCTTCCAAGCCTCCGTCTTGTCGGGGTTGGTGCTCCAGGCTTCCTCCCTTTCCTCCGTACTCGTCGGTATGAACCTATCATGGATATGGGACGGAGTATGAAGTATAATACCATTCAAGAGGGTAGGAAGTGGGCTCGCATAGAGAAACGGATTCACCTTTGGAGTCCATGACGACTTGGCATAAGTTGGAGACCATGATGTGGTAACGACCGAAGGTCGGGCTACATCATAAGATGCCTCCGATACAGAAACCCTAAGTACCCGATCAAAAATCCACGAAAGAGTCTATAGCCGCCGTCATCTCCATCCCTACATCGGGAGGGATCTGAAGCTCTTCCCGGCACCCTGCTTGAGGGGAGAATTTACCCTGGAGGCCTTCTTCATCACCATGCAAGCCTCCGGTGTGATGCGTGAGTATATCATCCTTGGACTACGGGTCCATGTAGTAGCTAGATGGTTGGTTCTTCTCCTTTGTTCTACCATGTCTAAATCTTGTGAGCTCCGTTCATGATCAAGATCGTCTATTTGTAATCATACATGTTGTGTTTGCGGGGATCCGATGGATATTGAGATGCTATTTCAGATTGATTATTGATTCTATCATTACTTTGTTATTTGTGATCTTGCATGCTCTCCGTTGTTAGTAGATATCTTGGCCAAGTAGACGCTAGCAACTCCAAGAGGGAGTATTTATGCTCGATAGTGGGTTCATGCCTCTAGTAATCTAGGGAAGTGACATAAATCTCTAAGGTACTAGATGTGCTGTTGCTACTAGGGAGAAAACAACAATCCTTTGTTCATAGAACAATCATATTGTTTACTTTACACGCAATGCGTAATGCAATTATCTGTTGCTTGCAACTTGATACTGGAGGGGGTTCAGATTGGTAACTTGAAGGTGGATTATTAGTCATACATGCAGTTGGATTACGGTATATGTATAATGTTGTAATGCCCAATCAAATCTCATAGGAGTCAAGATGATTACATTATGCATGTATGCTTTCTCGATGTTTGTCAATTGCCTCACTGTAATTTGTTCACCCAACATGTCATCTATCTTAAGGAGAACCACCACTAGTGAACTATGGACCCCGGTCCTTTCTTTTACCATCAATCTAAAAATTGTTTACTGTTTTCTGTTTACTTTCTGCAAGCTTTTACTTTCTTCCACACAATACGTTTAATCTTTTGTTTTTAGCAAAACCGGTGAGATTGACGACCTCTCTGTAAGTTGGGGGCAAAGTTCTGTGGTTGTGTTGTGCAGGATTCCAAGTTGGAAACCACACCTTGGAGGTGTTTCCTTGCTCCTACTGGTTCGATAACCTTGGTTTCATAACTGAGGGAAGACTTGTTGCTGTGCTCATCATACCTTCCTCTTGGGGTTCCCCAATGAGCTCGATATATTTTGGGCGATCACCCGCAAACCATCTGCATGAGGCGATGGACCACCGCCCCTGCAAAGCCCTTCCGCAGCAGAACCTCCATCAAAATTGCCAATTCACACGATCGTAGGCTTTTTTGAAGTCCAATTTCAGAAGAATTGCAGGCAGCTTCTTGGACTTGACCTCGTGGATGATCTCGTGCAGAGCCAGGGCCCCATCCGTGATGAATCTCCCTTTGATGAACGTTGTTTGCAATTGAGCAATCACCCGATGCGCTATCGGGGAAAGACTAGATGCATAAGCCTTGGCAATGAACTTGAACAACACATTAATCAACGTAATGGGTCGGAATTGTTTGATAGAATCAGCTCCAGGCACTTCGGGGAGGAGAGACAAGATCCCAAAATTCAGCCTCGAGATCTCTACCATCCCCATCACAAAGCCATTAAGGATTTGCAGGACTAAATCCTTGATCCTCGGCCAGAATCTCTTAAAGAAGATAATTGGGAAACCATCTGGGCCCGGAGTTATATCTGTCTTGGTGTCCTTGATCACTTCTTCCAGTTCTTCCATCGTGAAGGAGCAGAGAAGGAGCTCATTTTCCTCTTCCTAGACCATGGCATCAGCCTGCCAAGCCACCTCACCAAGCTTGATAGGTTTGATTTCTTCAGCTCCCATGAGGGCCATGTAGAACTCGTATCTATGATTCTGGATACCCTCCTTATCCGAGATCACCACATTATCCACCATCAAGCTGGTGATCGCACACTTGCGTCTCCTGCCGTTAGCGATGGCATGAAAATACTTTGTGTTTGAGTCTCCAAATAAGATCTAGTTCTGCCTCCCATGCTGCCTCCAGTATTCTTCTTCACATCTGAGGACCTGAAGCAGCTGATCTTTAAGTCAATAGCGCAAGGCCCATTCCTCTTCAACCAGGCCACCCCATCAACCCTCTCATCCAACCCTTGGATTTGTTTCAGCGGGTCCGCTTTAACCGCCCTATTATGCTTGCCGAGATTGGTGCTCTAACCCATGAGTTTCCGGCGAAGGCCCACCTCAAGCACGTGCCAGTACTCAACTGGGCCTCTGCATCGCACCAGCGAGGACATGATATCATCCCAGCACGAGCCCACCTGATCTTTAAACTCAGGAATCTCGAACCAGCCAGCTTCAAAAAAGAATCGTGATTCCTTTTCCTGTTGCCCTCCCCTGTGGTGAGCAACAGAGGCATGTGATCCGAGCCTAGGGACGTCTTAGCCTTGAGAGTAACCAACAGGAACTTTGCCTCCCACTCCGGGGAGACAAACACTCGGTCGAGAACACTCCGCACAGGATTCCGTTGCTTGTTGAACCAGGTGAAAGCTACACCAGTTCTCACGATTTCCCGCAGCGCCATACTAGCAATAGCATCATTAAACAAGTTCACTAGCGGCCAGTTGATGTTGTTGTTGTTCTTATCCTGCGCACCAAAGATCAAGTTGAAATCTCCAAACACCACCACCGGGTGTTGGCATCTACAAATCTTAGCCTCCAACTCTTGGAGGAAAGCTGCATACCGAGAGTGATCCACTAGACCGTACACGCCGATAAATTCAAACTTGAACTTGAGGATTCTATGAATAAGGAGAGCATTGAGGAAATGATCACACTAATCAATTCCCCCCACTTCCAGCGAATCATCTCGGCACCCGAGAAGCATTCCCCTCGAAAGGCCATTAGCCGCCTTCCACTGCCAATGGAAAATCTCACCATTCACCAAGCTCCTAAGCTCTCTGTCCGTGAAATCTTATTTCATAGTCTCATGTAGAAAGATGATGTCCAGCTTTTCTTTTCTCTCTAGGTCCTTGATTTGAGAGCCTCTACCTTTGCCCCCAAATCCCTGCATGTTCTACCCAAGCGCAGCCAAAATCGTTGACCTTCTTGAGCCCGTGCTTGTCGAGCTGGCGTGATCCGGAGGTTTGGTCTTGGACCCACATTCTCATATGTCTTCCTATGCCTCTTGGATTTGTGCACCAGATCAGCGATGGTAATCCGCTCTGGATCACCAATCTCTGCCACAGGGGAAGAAACCACTATGTCCCCCTGGTCTTGAGCTCTGATTCCTTCAACAATCTTCCCATAACCTCTTAATTCGTTGGCCTTCTTGGTCAGTTTCGCTTGTGCATCCGCTTCCACAATGGTAGCTTGTGCCAATTCTTTAGCTCGAACCAAGGAAATAAGAGAGAGGGGGAAGAAACCAGCGAATCGACCACCATCCCACAATCTTGAGCCAATCCCAAAAAATATGAGTCGGGCAAAGAGGAAAATGCAAAAAAAATGCGAGGAAGGTACCAGAGAGGGAAATGAAGGTGTACCTAGCACAGACGCAACAACTCGGAGGGCCTCTTTGAGTGGGACCGATTCAGTGTTCTTGCCCTTGGTTCTGGCGCTGCACCTTGCGCTTGAGATCGGAGTGATGATGGGCACCGAGCACATGGCCTTGGATACCTTCGATGTGATCGCAACCTCCTTCTCCAGCTCCGGCAGCGGCTTCAGGGATTTCGCTGGAGGATTGTCAACCTCCCTGTCCTTCTTCTTTTTGAGCTTGGAGATCTTCTCAGCAAGCATCTCCATGTCAAACTCCCAGTCCTTGGGGGTGGCCCAGCCAATATGCACCCGATCCTTCTCCGACAGCTTGTCACGCTTGAGGATACCAGGAGAAATTAGGAAACCAATGGGGGACAAATCCCATGAGGGGTCCGAGGATAGCCTAACCTCAGACGCCGGCCGCCCCGCGCCACTTCCTTTGGCAGATGGCACAGAAGGGGACACCAAATCAAGCAGCCCCGAAGCCTCAAGGTTTGTACCATACTAGTTGAAGGCGATCGGATGGATGTTGGTCCTAGGGAGCGCAGATGCCAGCTTGGAGGCAGATTGGTCCTTAGGTGCAGACAACGGCATGTTGTTGCTGCCCACATAGGATTTGGCCCTAGGGTTAGCCTTTGCCTGAGCTGGGAAGTTTTTGAGCACGGGCAGTAGGCTCATGGCCTCAGCAGCAGCCGCACTCTCCCCCACCAGATTAGCTTCCACACCCTTCATGCCCATTGTCTCCTTATCGGACAATTTGTCATTGTTCTTCTCCGTGGTGCTGGTTTTCTTCCAGTGATGATCAACCGATGGGCTTTGCTCCTCCGTCCTAGCTGCCTCCTCCTCATCCCTCTTGTCTTTGTCACTAGGATCTTTGGGCTCCGGGGAGGAAGGTGGGGAAGGCTAGCTGTTCCCAACATCCTTCACAAACTCCACCTCGACACCAATCTGAAAACCTTCTGCATTGGCAAATAGCAACACCTTCTTGGGAAGTCTGTTCAGGGCATGTGGACCGGCCCTTCCTTGTTGGCAACAGACTCCTCATCCACCACACGAGGCCTCCCAATCATCTTAGTCCCCTCCAAAAGCAGGATCGGGTCACGCAGGCACTCTGGCACATCGGAGAGGCGCACCCAAACCTTGGACAGGGCCGAGCACGCCTGAGGGTTGACATGCACACCCGCCACTAGCACCGCAACACCGTTGATAGGAAGCCTAATGTCGCCAGCATTCTTGAAGAGGTTCTTGCACAAATTAAGGCTGTCTTTGGTAGGGAAGCTCACTGCAAAATCGATATCCGACATATGCCGCACTTGCCAATCCAAGTTATTCTCCACGAGAGCTTTAGATCTTGGGTGAGCAGCTTGCAAGTCAAGGAATTCTCAGCCGCGATGACCGTAGCTGCGTGGGCGAGGTTGTCCGCACCCAACTTGAGCACCGCGTCCTCCACCTCCAGGCAATGAAAGCCCACCCCATCAACTGTATAGCCGTACCACTGACGCTTGGGGGTTTTGACCGGAGCCGCCACTTGAACCGTAGGAAGCGGAGTAGGATCGCAGGAGTGCTTGTTGGCCATCGGGCACATGGCCGTGGTGTGCCCCTCGACCTTGCAAACACCGCATCTGGCACGGAAGGTCCAACCAGACTGGTAGTGGCCCTCCCTCGAGCAGTTGAAGCACGTGATACCAGCCTTCCTACCACCAACACCCGGCTCGCCCCCATCCGTCTGCGACGAGATCTGCACGGCCGGCTTGGACGTCGCCTGTCCCTGCGCCGTCACCTTGGCCTTTGAGCTTCTACAATACTTCTTGACGGCCATCTTCTTGCGCTTCTGCTGTTCTTGGGGAGGAGGGTTGGAAGGGCCCGACTCGAACCGCGCTGGCGAGAATCGTCCCGGCGCCACTCTGGCGCACTGTCCCGATCTGCCTCGCGCCCCCTCTCCCAGGACCGCTCTCTGTCGTACTCCAGTCGTTGACGGAGATGCTTCTCGATGCGCCTCCCCTCCGCCGCAGTCCTAGAGGCATGACTAGGAACAACCCGGTGTTCATCTTTCTATACCTACATATGAGTTTTTCTTTGATTCTCATAATCAAGACACATAGAAATTTTAACATAGAATGATAAACATAAATAATGAACATGAAAACAAATAATAATCATTGGCTATATATATTTTGGTAAGAAAAAAAGTTGCTCTTGTTCTTTTTTATGCCCTCAAAACCATAACGCAACGACAACTCACTGTTTTTGGAGAAGAACTAGTGGACTATTATTTCCGGCAAAAAGCTGGTCGTGTCCATCGTAAGATTATATTTCACTCATACCTAAAAAAAAGTTTCTTGAGAAAAGGACAACAATGTCACGTCAAATATTCCCCGTCTCAGTTAAGATCGATCATGACCAAATGATACACCATTTTCAAGCTGGAGCTAACATCAACTTGGGGCAATAATTCATGCATGGAGGAACGTCGTTGGAGCACATACATATACCCTGCCTGAGTTTAGGAAGGAGAAATGGAGTAGCCTCACACAACAATGCAGACAATGACCGAGACGCCAGCCTGCAAGTTGATCGGTATATTCGACGTCTGGCTTTTATCGTTATAGCTGTGGTGACACGGTGCTGGTCCCGTTTCGTCCATGGATCTTGTGTTAATTTCAACCCGCTGTGGTTATTACTGAGCTGTCCAGCTACAAGAGACAACGAGTCGACGTAACAAGAGACAACGAGTCGACGTAGGTGTACCTTTTATTCACGTTGACGAGTCGATGTACGGAGTAGTACCTTAATTAACTCGGAAACTTCTGCGCTCGCTAACGATTAATTAACACGTTCCCTGATCAGAAATCAGAGTAACTACAATGTATCTTTTCTTACTCACTCCGATCCGAACTCAACTTTGTTTAGATTCGTATATATCTACTAGTAGATGTCCTAAAATAGATGTTCCTTAGTCTTAAATAGATGTTGCAAAAATTTCTAAACTTAGACGTATTAGACACTGCTTAGTCTTGAAACATTTAAATTTTAACAAATTTTCAACATCTATCGTGAGACAAAGGAAGTAGCTAAATATCTAAACTAGATACATGCGTATCTCGATAAAATTAAACCATTAATATAGATAAGAGAGGGTAGAAAAAAGAGTAACTACATGCATCGAAAGCTATATTTTTTTTTGCATGGTAATACATGTCTCATTTATATCATAAATGACATATTACAAGGCACGTACACACCGACCTGACAAAACTGAAAAAACAGCAGAACACAAGGCTTTGCGCAAAGGACCACCAGCCAAGAAAGAAAATTACAATCTAGACCGAAAAATCCTCTGAGCTTGACGCCAATGCCCGTCACCTGCCTCTGGCACCACAACAGCAGCCATCACTGATATGGAGCTTTGTGGACCTCCAAGGTGGCTCACCCAAGGTGAAACCATTGTCGTTAAACGAATCAGACCGGGGCAACACCTCGACACGCCATCGAACTCCAGATCTAGCACCCCCGGACGACTAGAACGTCGGAGGAGAAACCAATACCTGCCATCCACGAACCACGGACCCAACACGTGATCCACCATATTCCAGATGTCGTCCATGCAGATCACAATCTGTATCCGCTCCTTAACTACCTTCCAAGTTCCACATCGGCGCTGGAGCGAACGCCGTCGTAGCGGTGGATCGTGAGGACACATATCCACCACAAGGATATTGCCACCGTCACACCATCCTTACTTGAATTGATCTTCGATGCATCGAAAGCTATATGCAACTACCTCCTAAGTGAAACATGTGTAGAAATAACTCGTGAAATAGAAATACGTACGTAGCCTGCTCCGTATGTGTCGGTCACATGCACGAGCGGTTTTCGCCGACCGTACCTACGTTCGCCGTCGTTGCTCGTCAGCGTGTAATAAGACCGTTTGACGCGGACGAGCAACGTGGACCTCGCCAGCAAATTATCTTCATTTCGGTCGTTTTCTCCCTTACTTTTCAGTTGGGTTCTTTTCATGCCTATCTACATGTACGTAGCTAGCGTATACAGTACAGTTGGTTACGAGTGTTCAACGTCTACAATAAACTGCAATTATCAGTTATCGCATGCTCCATCATCGGTCGTGCACTGTTCGATATTCAGTACACTTAGACTTAGCTGGTCCAGCCCAGCCGCTTATATTAGCTGGTACAGTGCAATATTTGAACGATGCATCGTATCAGAAATTTACACAGTTGCACAAGAGGGGCGTCATACTTAATTAGTCGGTTTTGTAAAACCTAAGTTACTTGAGATTTTCAGGGTCTAAACTAAAGTGTACACATGTCCTAAGTTGTCCAATATCTTTACCGGAAAATTCAAATCTGGTAACTGGAAGAATGTGAACATGGGCGGTCGACGTGTTTTGGTTAGAGCCGTCCTCGCGTCACAAGAAATCTACCATCTTTGAACTCCCAAAAGAGGTTTTAAAAAGTTTTTTTCGAGGGAGCGGAGCCCCGGCCTCTGCATCAAGTGATGCACATAGCCTTTATTTATTATTAAGAAACACATTGTTTGGCAAAAACTATTACGAAGATGATACAAACTGGAACCGCCAAAAAACGATAACTATATCGATAGCTCCCGAACGAGATCTATCAAACCCCTATGTACATGTTTCGACCCCCCCATGGTCACCTACACTGTTGCCACTTGCGAAGAGAAGCTGGAGTGCCTTGGCACGGCGACACGAACTCAAGTGAAATGAGTCCTAGAACCGCACACCATATCCACGGAGTTGCGCCCACACACACACTCCGGATGTCGCCGCCTTCAAAAATTTCCGCCAACCGGTCGTCAGCATGTAGATCAATGCGCAGACTCTTGCCACACCAGCCACCGACACTACCTCGGTGCCAAGAAGCACCCCCCACGCTAGCCGCTCCACCCTCCCGCCGCTTCCTTCCAACGCTGCTCCACAGGCGATGCTCCCAGGAGAAGAATGCGATACCGACACCGTGGCACCGCTATCGCCCGATCCAAAGATCTTAGGGTTTCCCCCGACGATTGAGGTCGACACAAGGTGCACGTCGATGCCATCAAGGTAACGGCGTGGTAACGCCGCCATCGTCTGCCAATGGCTCGGTTTTCACCGGCACCTATGTCTCCCCGCCTCGCTGCTGGACTGGAAGACGGATCGCGAGATCTGCCAAACCAGCCGCAGGCCGACCACCTTCGACGAAGAAGATGACCACCTCCACCAAACCCAAGGTCACCGCCAATCCCTACAGCCAGTGAGAACTCCAAAAGCGATGCTCTCAAGAGGGGAACAGTGCACAGGACACCGCCATCGCTCGATCCCTCGAGATATGAGGTTTCCCCCGGAGTTTTCTTGGCTAGAGGGACGAGGGGCACAACATCGCCGTCCGCCACGTCGCTGCTCCTCCGGCCATGCTGCAGTCGCCGCACGCCAGAGATGCCACACCACTGAGGTGCCCGACATGCACCCCATCCGCAACGAGGATTGGTGTCCCGCGCCGCCGATCTACGCCGGGGAAGACGATAGATCCCCCCCCCCCCCGCCGTCGGCAGCGCCCAGGATTTTCCTGGCCACGACCTTAGTGGCGGCAGGGGAGAGGGGAGGGAGGGGAGCTAGGGGACTGAGGCGGCGCGGCTAGCCCCCCCCCTTCGCCACACGGGGGCGAGAGGAGGGGGAGAGGTCACGAGGAGAGGTTTTAAAAAGTATAATCACCTTTCTTAAAGATTATTTGTGGGAGGGTTGTGACAAAGTGAACGGTGAAAAATGTAAGGCTAATTGGGAGAAAGTTTGCCGCCCAACAAATCTTGAGGCCTAGGGATTTTGCCTCTTGAGAAATTTGCCACCACTTTAAGACTAAGATGGTTATGGCAAGAATGGTGGATGAGACCGAAGCTTGGATTGGGCTCGGTAACCCTTGAAACAAGAGAGACCGGACACCACAGTGGTCACGGTAGGAGAGGGAAAAAGGCTAAACTTTGGAGATCGCCTTGGATTAATGGCATGTGTCCAAAATATATCGCTGCAAAGATTTTTAAAGATCCAAAATAAAAATTGCACCGTCTCAAAGGCATTGAAAAACAATGGGTAGGTGGATCATATTCATATTGTCGAGGAATTTCAAGTTGAGTACATACAACAATTCATCACTCCGCGGGAGATGCTCTCTAACACTCATCTTGATCAACATATGGTGGACACACTCCATTGGAAATTTACTAGCAATGAAAAATACTCTATTGCTCCAGCTTACAAAATGTAATTTGAAGGCCTCACTTCTACAACCCTCAAGGCATCCATATGAAAGGTTTGGGCTCCTCCAAAATACAAGTTCTTTGCTTGGTTGGTTATGCAAAATAGGATTCGGACAGTGGATAGGCTACAACGGCATAGGTGACCAAATTGTGGAAATTGTTAATTATGTAACCAAATGCAAGAGTCAGCGGCATATCTATTATACAAATTTAGGCTTACCACAAGAATTTGGAAAGAGATCGTAGCTTGGAGTGGTTTCAATGCCAACCTCATGGCTAGTTGGGCAAATGAAGTTTCGGTTGAAACATGGTGGACAAGTGTTGCTCTACAAGGAAAAGAGAGAAAGGCAGGAGCGCAACGCTAGAGTTTTACGAAGCACCTTCTATCCTGCTCCCACTAGTAGAAAACAGACCTTTGGTCCAGGGGTATTAGCCCCGGTTTTGCTACAAACCGGGACTAATGCCCTGGTCCAACAGCTAGAACTGGCCCCAGGGGGTGGCAGGCACTAGCCCCGGTTCGAACGGGGCCTTTAGCCCCGGGTCGTGGAACAAACCGGGGCTAAAGGGTTTCAGGTAGGCCGGGTCGGGCGCCAGACCCTTTAGTCCTAGTTTGTTATATGATCCGGGGCTAAAGGTGGACCTTTAGCCCCGGTTCTAGACACAAACCGGGGCTAAAGGTCTGGCTATATCTTCTTCCCCTGCCCGAGCCACCATTCAAGTTGGTGGCTCTCCTCTCTCTCTATCTCTCTCTTTCTTGCTTCAAGCTCGATTTCATGCCCTTTTTTTCCTCAAGATTTGTCTATATTTTGTGGTGTCCCATCTATCCAAAGGTTTTAAAAGGTGAGCAACTTCATCCTTTGAACTCTCATTGCTATATTAGCTCATTTCATGCTCTATCTTATAGATGGATTTGTGGATTTAGTTTGGTAGTAATTTTTGCAATGATAGCATGAGATCGATGTTTAGATTCTATCTATCTTGTATTAATGTAAGGAACTCTAAGGTAAATATCACAATATGTGGATTCTATCTATATATATCTTGTTTTGGCACATAGTCTCGAAATTTGATTTTAGAAGCACACACATGCGTGAGTTAATAGTCTCGAAATTTGATTTTCCACTACTCGGAAACATCCCATTTGTGGCGCATGGAAATGGGACTTCTGTGGCGCATATCTTAGTCGTCACGGATACCTCGCCACTGATAACAAACTTCAGTGGCGCATTTCAAAATGCGCCACAGAAGTCTCAAACTTTAGTGGCGCATATGGCCAATATGCGCCACATAAGTTTTTTTCAAAATTCAAAAAAAAAGGCGGGCCAGATCTCAAACTTCAGTGGCGCATATGGCCAATATGTGCCACAGAAGTTTTTTTCAAATTTCAAAAAAAACCCGGGCCAGATCTACATCTACCGGAGTTGGTGGTGGTGGTGGCTGGTGCTGGTGGTGGTGGAGGAGGAGGAGGACTAGGAGGAGGTTGCCGGAGTTGGTGGTGGAGGAGGAGGAGGTTGCCGGAGTTGGTGTTGGAGGAGGAGGAGGTTGCCGGAGTTGGTGGTGGTGGAGGAGGAGGAGGAGGTCGCCAGAGTTGGTGGTGGAAGAGGAGGAGAAGGAGGTCGCTGAAGTGGTGTTGGTGGTGGAGGAGGAGGTCACCGGAGGTCGCCGAAGTTGGTGGTGGTGGTGGAGGAGGAGGAGGAGGAGGAGGAGAAGTGGGGAGGGGAGAAGTGTGGAGGGGAGAAGTAGTGGGGAGGGGAAGAAAAAGGAAAAAGGGAAAAGGGAGGGAGAAGGGCGCCGGCCAGATTCAAATTTCAAATCCCGCCCAAGACTTCTGTGGTGCATATGGGGGAAATGCGCCACAAAAGTTTCTCCCCCTTTTTTATTTTTTTGCAGGAAAAAATCTTCTGTCTGCCATAAATTTTTACTCTTTTGGAATTTGGAGAATCTACAAAATACATCGAAATTCATTTTTTTCAATTTTGTCTAGATCTATACCCTAAAATCTAACTACAACTCAGAGGAATTATTTTTTTGAAGTTTCTATCATTTTTGTTTATTTTTTACAAAACTGAAAAGGCGATCAACGGGGGGGGGGGGGATCTGTTTTCCCCCCTATATGCTTGTTCTGTGGCGCATACACCTATCTGCGCCACAGAAACATCACTTTCTGTGGCGCATATGGACACATGCGCCACAAAAGTTTCTCCCGCTTTTTTTGCTGCTTGGTCCCATCAACCTTCTGTGGCGCATACGTCTATATGCGCCACAGAAGTTTGGCACTTCAGTGGCGCACACGAAAATATGCGCCACAGAAATATGGACTTATGTGGCGCATATTAGTTTCGTGCGCCACTAAAGTGCCAAACTTCTGTGGCACATTTTTTCTAGTGCGCCACTGATATATATCTGTGGCGCATAATTTTACATATGCGCCACTGAATATCTTGTCTATCTATAAGTTGTTTCCTAGTAGTGTTCTAACTAGCTAGCTGGGCAAAATATCCTTCTTCGTCTACCTGCGTTCAACAAACTAAAAAAATTGTAACAAAGATAGTGTTAGTTCATAAAATCTTGGAGTTAATAGCTTCTCTAGCTATAGATTAATACGCCGGGTAACTAAAACAATTCACATATTAGGGAGTGCGTCTATGGCGAGCTCCTCGAAGATGTCTGAGGACGGGATCCTAAGACATCTTCGAGAAGCTCTGTCGTAGTGGTGTCCCTGCTCTCGCACACCATCTTTCAGTTTATATCTTCTCTAGCTAAATCAGTATGCTGGTGGAGCTAACTAATTTCACATATTAGAGAGTGCCTCTACGGCGAGCTCCTCTAAGATGTCTGAGGACGAGGTCCTAAGACATCTTCGCGAATCTCCGCCGTAGTGGTGTCCCTGGTCTCGCCCACCATCTTGCAGTTCTTCACAAGAATGCATACCTATTTATAGATTAAGCAGCACATCATAGTGTTGGGCACTGATGACATAATATCGACACACTCACACTGGCATAGTGCTGCCACCCACCCAAAATAGTATCGTCAATTAATTTACTGGCTTAGTGCTACCCACTGAGGACATAGTGTCGACATGTTGTCTCCACATCCACATTTAGTCCCGGTTGGTGCCTCCAACCGGGACTAAAGGTTCATCATATCTTTAGTCCCGGCTGCTGGTTTTAATTTTGTTTTTTAGATTAGTACTAATTAATTATGATTATTCTGCCACCCACCCAAAATAGTAGTCATTTAATTTACTGGCTTAGTGATGCCCACTGAGGATATAGTGTCGACATGTTTTCTCCATATCCACATTTTAGTCCCGATTGGTGCCTCGAACCGGGACTAAAGGTTCATCATATCTTTAGTCCCGGTTGATGGTTTTAATTTTGTTTTTAGATTAGTACTAATTAATTAAGATTATGCTGCCACTCACCCAAAATGGTGTCGTCATTTAATTTACTGGCTTAGTGCTGCCCACTGAGGACATAGTGTCGACATGTTTTCTCCACATACACATTTAATCCCGGTTGGTGCCTCCAACCAGGACTAAAGGTTCATCATATCTTTAGTCCCGATTGCTGGCTTTAATTTTGTTTTTTTAGATTAGTACTAATTAATTATGATTATGTTTGATGGACTTAATTAATTATATAATGCATATGAGCCGGCAATGGATGTACGCTGACCGACTCTCTAACGAGTTCATTAAAGGCGTGCATTCTTTTCTTCTTGTGGCTGAGGCAAACAAGCGGAATGGTTTTATGTCTTGTCCATGTGGTGTCTATCGGAATCATAAGGAATACTCTTCCTCAAGTGTCCTTCATAGCCACATGTTTTGGTCCGGTTTCATGACCGGCTATAATTGTTGGACCAAGCACGGAGAAAGAGCAGTTATGATGGAAGACAACAAAGAAGAAGAGAATGACAACGACTACCATGAATATGATTGTACTACAATGGAAGACATTGATGAAGAAAAAGATGAAGAACGGGCATCAGATCTGCCCGATGATGATCTTAGTCGGGCCATTGTTGATGCCCAGGAAGAATGCGTAACTGAAAGGGAGAGGTTGAAGTTCAAGAAGATGTTAGAGGATCACAACAAATTGTTGTACCCAAATTGTGAAGATGGGCAAAAAAACTGGGCATCACACTGGAATTGCTGCAATGGAAGGCAGAGAACGGTATGACTGACAAAGGATTTGAAAAGTTGCTAAAAATAATGAAAAAGTTGCTTCCAAAGGATAATGAACTGCCCGCCAGTACCTACGAAGCAAAGAAGGTTGTCTGCCCTCTAGGATTAGAGGTGCAGAAGATACATGCATGCATTAATGACTGCATCCTCTACCGCAGCGAGGAGTACGAGAAGTTGGATGCATGCCCAGTATGCACTGCATTGCGGTATAAGATAAGACGAGATGACCCTGGTGATGTTGAGGACGAGCGCCGCATGAAGAGGGTTCCTGCCAAGGTGATGTGGTATGCTCCTATAATACCACGGTTGAAATGTTTATTCAGGAACAAAGAGCATGCCAAGTTGTTGCGATGGCACATGGAAGACCGTAAGAAAGACGAGATGTTGAGACACCCCGCTGATGGGTTGCAGTGGAGAAAAATCGAGAGAGAGTTTCCAGACTTTGCAGGTGATGCGAGGAACTTATGGTTTGGTCTAAGTACAGATGGCATGAATCCTTTTGGGGAGCAGAGCTGCAGTCATAGCACCTGGCATGTGACTCTGTGTATCTATAACTTTCCTCCTTGGTTGTGCATGAAGCGAAAGTTCATTATGATGCCAGTGCTCATCCAAGGTTCGAAGCAACCCGGCAACGACACTGATGTGTACCTAAGGCCATTAGTTGAAGAACTCTTAGAGTTGTGGCACGAACAAGGTGTACGTGTGTGGGATGAGAACAAACAGGAGGAATTTGACCTACGAGCATTGTTGTTCATAACAATCAATAATTGGCCTGCTCTTAGTAACATTTCAGGACAGACAAACAAGGGATACAATGCATGCACACACTGTTTAAACGAGACTGAAAGTATATATTTGGATAAATGTAAGAAGAATATGTACCCAGGGAATTGTTGTTTTCTTCCGCCCACACACATCCTAATAAAGAAAGGTAAGCATTTCAATGGTGAGGCAAACAGCCGGTGTAAGCCTATCCGCCGTACTGGTGATGATGTATTTGACATGGTGAAGGATTTAAAAGTAATCTTTGGAAAGGGTCCTGGTAGACAATCTGTTCCGAAGGACGATGTCGGACACGCACCCATGTGGAAAAAGAAATCTATATTTTGGGAGCTACCCTATTGGAAAGTCCTAGAGGTCCACTCTGCAATTGACGTGATGCACCCGACGAAGAATCTTTGCGTGACGCTGCTAGACTTCTTGGGCGTGTATGGGAAGAGCAAAGATACACCTGGAGCATGGCAGGACCAACAACGTATAAAAGACCGAGACGACATGCATCCAGAGCTGTTTGAAGGTACTGCTAGCTACGCTCTTACCAAAGAAGAGAAGGAAATCTTTTTTGAAGTTGTCAAGGTCCCGTCTGGTTTCTCGTTGAACATAAAGGGAATAATAAATATGGCAGAGAAACAAATTTCAAAACCTAAAGTCTCATGCCTGCCACGTGCTTATGACCCAGCTGCTTCCGATTGCATTGAGGGGACTCCTGCCGGAAAATGTTCGAGTACCCATTGTGAAGCTATGTGCGTTTCTCAATGCAATTTTTCAGAAGGTAATCAGTCTAGATAGTCTACTAAGGTTACAGAAATATGTGGTCCAATGTCTTCTCAGCTTCGAGTTGGTGTTCCCACCATCCTTCTTCAATATTATGACTCACCTCCTAGTTCACCTAGTCGATGAGATTAACATTCTTGGTCTTGTATTTCTACACAATATGTTCTCCTTTGAGAGGTTCATGGGAGTGTTAAAGAAATATGTTCATAACCGTGCTAGGCCAGAAGGAAGCATCTCAAAGGGATATGGAACACAGGAGGTCATTGAGTTTTGTGTTGACTTTATTCCTGATCTGAAGCCCATCGGTGTTCCTGAATCACAGCATGAGGGTAGAATTAGTGGAAAAGTCACGCTAGGAAAGAAAGCAAGGATATGTATGGGTGGACATTCTCTCACTAAAGCACACTACACAGTTCTGCAAAGTTCCACCTTGGTGGCTCCGTATATCGAGGAACACAAGAATATTGTGCACTCCAACAACCCGGGGAAGCCTCGCTCCTGGATTAGAGATGAACATATGAGGACTTTTGGCGGTTGGTTGCAGTCACATCTCATGAATGACATAAATGTTGGAGAGCAGTTGTACTTGTTGGCCAGGTCACCATCTTCGACTATATTGACTTTCCAAGGGTACGAGATAAATGGGAATGCATTTTACACGATCGCCCAATATAAAAAGAGCACCAATCAAAATAGTGGTGTCCGATTTGATGCAATAGACGAGAATGGGCAAAAGGATACATATTATGGTTACATAGAGGAGATATGGGAACTGGACTATGGACCTTTTTTTAAGGTTCCTTTGTTTCAGTGCAAATGGGTCAAGCTGACAGGAGGCGGGGTTGAGGTATACAAGAAATACGGAATGACAACAGTGGATCTCAACAACCTTGCGTATAGAGATGAACCATTTTTCCTAGCCAATGATGTGGCTCAGGTTTTTTATGTGAAGGACATGTCTACCAAAACGAGAAAAAGGAAAGATAAGCAAAAGAATACAACATCCGATGAGCCAAAGCGCCACATAGTTCTTTCAGGAAAAAGAAACATCGTGGGGGTGGAGGATAAGACAGACTTGTCAGACGATTATGATAAGTTTCATGAAATTCCGCCCTTCGCTGTGAAGGATGACCCAAGCATCCCATTAAGTAAGGAAGATGCTCCATGGTTACGGATTAGAAGAAAACCTTAACATGTGTGGATGTTGGTGATGTACAATATTATTAAACCTTTATTTTTAATGATCTTCTTATATGTATATGGATATGAACTATCTCTATCTCAATAGGTAGTTTTGCAACTTGCTATGGCCAGACATTTATTAATATTAAAACGTAAAAATTAGTCATAATCATATTTAGCCCTGTAGTACATAGCTTCAGGGTCGTCTTCGTAATCGTCATCGTCATCGTCGTCGCTCGTAGCACGCGGATGGATCCTCAGCCCTTCCTCGTAGCACGCGGATGGATCCTCCAGCCTCGGATTCATGACGCGCGGGGGAGGGGGCTCCCAAATGACGACCCAGTACACCCTAGGCCTTCACCACCGCCACCATTCTTGAGGCTATGCGGCTGGTGAAAGTGCGGGTACCTCATTCGAGGATGGTCTCCCATGGCGATGTAGCGCATCACGCCGGCGATAGTCCGGTTCGCCCACCACAGGCGGCGACCAGCCTCGTTGTGTTTCACTGGGGCGGGCCGTCGCCCTCGTACCTAGCAAGCTCCCTTTCCTGCCGGTTTGCGAAGAAGGCATTCCAGGTGTCGAGGTTGTCAGGATCCCAATGGGGATCCTTCCGCTGCTCCGACGTGAGCTTGAGGTAGAAGTGGTTCGTGATGGCCGCGTGGGTGGGCCGAACCTTGTGGCATAGGAGGAACAGGAACCCCTCTAGCGCTCAGCATCCAGCTAGCGGGCGGTCGATACCCCGGCGGGCATGGGTAGCTGGAGGCGCACATCGCCTCGATCTCCTCGAGCGTCAGAAAGGCCCAGTAAGCGGTGTCCATTGTTGTGAGAGAGAAGGTGTGGATGTGTGGATGGACATGGCGGTCAGCCTACATATAGAGGGACATGTCGGGATGCGGGGGAAATGGCGGGAGAACATGGCGGGAAGCGGGAAAACATGGCGGGAAGCGGGGGAAATGGCGGGAAACTATATTTTTCTAACAATTGTACTAAATATAATACTTGTTAAACAATAGATAATTTCATTAAATGTATAATAAAGTATGATAATAGATTTAAATTATAGATCTTCTTTTTCTGAAAATTTTGATATATAATACATAATTTTTTGAAAACTATAAACCATTTTTGGTTTTGGCGCCAAAAATAACCTTTAGCCCCGGTTAGCCCCGGTTTGTATTACAAACCGGGGCTAAAGGGGATGAGGCGCGCGGGAATTGCGCTGGCCGAAAACACCTTTAGCCTTTAGCCCCGGTTTGTATTACAACCCGGGGCTAAAGGAGGGGTGGTATAAATACCCCACCCCCACCCCGGGTCGTGCTACGACCCGGAGAGCCGCCAGATCAACTTCTTCCTAGCGCCGCGCCCACGACGGCCGCTGCACCGCCGCCCTCTCCCGTGAGAAGGAGCCTCGCGCCGCCGCGCCGCCATGCCCGTCTCCTCCCTGCGCCGTACCGCCCCGCCCCGAGCCGCCACACCTTCTCCGCCCTGCGTCGTCTCCGCCCCGCCCTGCGTCGTCTCCGCCCCGCGCCGCCTCGCCGTCTTCAGGTGATGCATCCCTAATTAGTATTTTAGTTAGTGTTAATTTTGGTTAATTAGGGTTATTAGTTAATTTTGGTTAGTAGTAGTTTTAGTGTTTGTAAATTAGTAGTACTAGTATTTTGGTTAGTGTTATTTAGTAGTATTAGTATTTTAGTTAGTGTTAATTAGTAGTATTAGTATTTTAGTTAGTGTTATTAGTATTAGTATTTAGTTAGTGTTAGTGATAGTGTTATTAGTAGTATTAGTATTTAGTTAGTGTTAGTGTTAGTGTTAATAGTATTAGTATTTAGATAGTATTAGTAGTATTAGTATTTTGGTTAGTTAGTGTTAGTACTATTAGTATTTAGTTGTGTTAGTAGTATTAGTATTTTGGTTAGTTAATGTTAGTAGTATTAGTATTTAGTTAGTGTTAGTAGTATTAGTATTTATCTAGGCTTAGTTAGGGTTAGTTAGAATACTTAGTTAATTAGGTTTAGTTTAGTTAGTGTTAGGTTTAGGGTTAGTGTTAGTAGTATTAGTATTTAGATAGTATTAGTATTTATCTAGGGTTAGTTAGAATACTTAGTTAATTAGGTTTAGTTTAGTTAGCGTTAGGTTTAGGGTTAGTGTTATTAGGGAAATACTTAGTGATTTAGTTATTGTTTATGTTTTATGATTGTTTTTTGCTATTATTTAGTTATGCCGCGTCCACCTCGTCCGAGCCTACTGGACTCCGTCGGGGATCTCCGACTCTGGGCTCCGCCGAGTTGGTACTGGGAGGTGCTACCTGTCGGGACTCGTACCTTGGTGAGGAATCCGGGTATCATCGTCGACCCGGAGCTTCTTTGGTGGCATCCACGAGGTCCAGGAGCTGTGCAGAGGGAGCCGGCCCCCGAGGAGGTGGTACGTCGTCATATCAGGGAGGAGGATGAGCATGTACGACGATACATGTATCTTTTGGAGACTAGGTTCTCCAATATCTGGCAGGTTCACGGATCTAACCCGAGCTATTCTCCAGTGATGGTTCCTCTTCTGTGGCTGCAGAGCTCCCGTAGCATAGAACGCGGCAGCCGCGTTCGCTAGTTTGATATGAGCGAGATGTATTAATAATGTACTTTATATTATGAGCGAGATATGAGCGAGATGTATTAATAATGTACTTTATCTTATATTATTGTACTTTATCTTAATCACTAAGTATTGTATCCGAGTTGTTGCAGTTGTAATATTCTTTGACTTAATGCAATATTCTTTTTCTGTATGAGTTAAGCTATGGACGGTAGACAGATTGAAGAGGAGCTTCTCAACATTATAGATGAGGGTACTGGGGGGTCTTATTACGATGGCTCCGAATATCTTAATTTATCTGGAGGAGACGATGGTGGAGAACATAGTGGAGACGATGGTGCTGACCATGGTGGAGACCATGGTGAAGACACCATAATAATGACAAACTACGTCGAGGTATATAAAGCCTCTATCGATCGTTTACTAGTATAGATGCACTAATTGATTCGTATATATGTACTAACGAATGTTTCTTCTCTTAGACCTCCGCTTTCGGCCAATCTTCTACAAGGACAAGAGGCCCGGCACACAAGTTGCCCGCTGATGTCCGTTTCAGCATTGACTTAGTCTCTCCGCAGGGTCAACCACTGGAGTCCAAAGAATCTGCGAATGCATTTGCAAGTCAATGTGGAGTGATTGTAAGAGACAAAGTCCCGATCACCATGCAAAATTGGAACAAGCCAGGAAAGAAAAAGGATCCAGCTGGGGCTAGTTTTGTAGATGACAGAGCGAAAGATACGATGTGGAATTCTCTCATGACACATTTCACCCTACCAGTCTTGGAGACTGATCAGCTCACACAGCAAATGACGAGGAAAGTCAAGCACTTTGCTCTTAAGAAGATGGCCGAGCTATTCAAGGAACGGAAAAAAAGATTGTACCACAAGTATGTCTTGAAGAAAAAACTCCTCCATTCACTGGCCCACTAGAGTTGTAGCAGGATAACTGGGCCGCATTTGTGGAATACAAGACCTTGGAACCAGCTAAGGCAATGTCAGCAAAGAATAAGTTAAATGCAGCCAAAAAGAAATATCACCATCATATGGGCACAGGTGGCTACATGAGTGCCATGCCTAAGTGGGATAAAGCTGAGGCTGACCTGGAGGCTAAAGGGGTCACTCCAGCTATGTCTTGTTGGCCCAAGAGGTCAAGAAATTGGGTACTCGGGCATGGGGCATCATTAGACCGAGAAACATGCGAGATTGTTGCAGCCGAAGAAATTTTTTCACCCAAAAAAACATATTAAAGTGATAAAAGAGGTTGAAGAGGGAATGTTTGTTCCCGACAGAGAGACCGATGAGCTGACAAAGGCGCTTGGGAATCCTATAAAGGCTGGACAAACAAGAGGGTTCTGACCTTCTTATCCATGGGTTATCGGGTTTCCCGAGCACATTGACACGTACAGAAGCCGATCGAGAAAAACAAAGCGGCAAAAAGAGGAGGATACAGAGCGGTTCACGAGGTTTGAAGCCATCCTGCAGGAGCATCGCCAAGAGCTTAATGAACTTAAAGGACTCTGATAGCAAGATCCTACACTGGACAGTACGGTCAGCCCATCGCAATGGAAAAGCAGTGTGGCTTCCACGGAGGGCCACGGTAATGATGCAACGATGGATGTGTACCCCGTGGATGCAATTAAGGAGAAGACTAGTTGTGAGCTGCATGTTGAACTGAAGAATATATCCATGAAGGTGGCAGTCGGCTTTGCTTTACCTTCTGCACTTGGAGCGACCTACCATTGCAATCCAATTCCAGCTGGCTATGCTCGTGTCGGTGTGGATGAAATTCAACCTATGTGTCAGTCACTACAGCTTGACATCCCTAGAGGTGAAGGGGAGACGACACTGGGAGAAGTCACGAGTGGCTTCATTCTTTGGAAAAAAGAATACATCAAGTTTCCAGGCTCGACACGAAGGCCACCTTCTCCACCGAGAAACAATCCATCACCTCCAAGGGAACCGTCTCCTCCCAATAAAAGTCCACCTCCAAGTCCACCTCCAAGTGCACCTCCAAGTCCAATCCATGACCCCAACACGAGTCCATCTCAATCTACATAGCCGCCTCCACCCACTAAGGGCCAAAAGCGGAAGAATATCACCGCTCCGTCGAGCGATAACTGACGCCCAAAGCGACAGTTGTCACCCCTCCCAAGAGTACCGCCAGTTCCTCCCAAGAGGGCTTACGACCTGACCGATGAGGAGACCGATGCGATCGTATGGGCCGAAGTGGATGCTCATTTTAAAAAGAAACAACCTGAGCCAGAGGTCCAAATAAAATCGGAAACCAAGGAGCACTTTAGGAAATTACTGACGCAGCCATCCCAAGCTCAGTTAAATGCGCCAGATGACTATGCACGATGTCTTCAGAAGACACGAAAACAGAAGAGATCAAGCGGTAGAGGAAGCATCACAAAAGAGGTTCCCCAGCAGGGGAACAAGCAAAACAATCGAGTGGTAGCGGAAGCATCAGAACAGACGTCCCCCAGCTTGGGAAACAAGCAAAACAATTGAGTGGTAGCCGAAGAACCAAAAGTGATGTTCCCCAGGTGTTGAAACAAGCAAACCAATCGCTCCCCTCACTCCAGGTGAACATACCCGAACCTCAACTATATGAGGTAGAACCTATGGATCCGGAAACGGCTAGGATATTGGCCGAGCAATGTGGTATGCCTATTCATGAAATTCTTCATGGCGATATACCCAAGGCTAAGGTAGCACCCAAATTTGTTCACGGGGAGCCTCTGGTCAGTTCTGAGAGGCTTCGGATATGCCAACACAAATGCGACGATTTCATGAATGGTACATGAAAGCATAAAAAGCACAGCAAAATTGGCTCTTACTGAAAGTTCAAAAATCGCATTACTTCACTGAAGACGAGGTCCCTATTGAATTTACAGAATTATTTCAGCTATTCAATCTAAAGGAACTCGACAAAACTATCCTTAGTGCGTATTGTCTGTAAGTGATTACTTTATTTATATAATTAGGTCTCTATCTCAGCTTGTTCAATTCATTGCCGGTAAGTATACTCAATATATTCTTTTGTACGCTATATATAATGATGCAGAATGAAGATGCTCGATTGTAAAAGAAAGGCTATCAATGGATTTGGGTTCATTGACCCACATCGAGTTCATGGAGCTATACTAAAGAATAAACCACTAGAGGTCGAGCACAACTTGTTGCGGTTTCTCACGAAAAAACATTTCTGTAATGAAATACTATTTCCTTACAACGACGGCAAGTGAGTTTTTGTACACATTAACTTTTGCTTACTCAATGTTCAGTGTAAATGATGAGTTACTAACGTATGTAAACCTTGCGTAGGTGCCACTGGATTCTTCTAAGCATTTCACTTGACTTGGGAATAGTTCACATCATGGACTCACTAAACAAAGACATTAAAAACTACCGTAGCATTATCGATGCGCTCCAGAGGTAATTTCAACCATTATCACACTATATCAGTTTCTTTCGTTCATTTTCTGGGATATCAAGTAGTTATTAACTCATACATTAATTTTCTTTGTCGGGTAGGGTTTTGACACAGTTCGAGAACCATGTCCACGGTCAATGGCGTGAGGAGCTATTTTTGAAATCACTCTCGGTAAGTAGTACAAGCTAAGTCTGCGCATCTATTTCATTCTAGTTTATGTGCATTTATCATGCTAGAGTTATTATTTGATTGCATTCTATTCTTGTAAAGTGCGTGAGGCAGCCACAGGGGACTAATCTATGTGGATTCTACGTGATGCGAGGTATTGAGAAGCCCTCTTAAAATGTTCGAGTAAGTAAACAATATATTCACCCTTTATTTTTATTACAAAAAGTTGTGTTGAGGCTAATTCATATGATCTGCTTTTTATATAGTTGGACGCGATGCGGGACAAGCTCCTACCAGAGGACCGCCTAATAGCAATCCAAGAGGAATTTGCTGGATTTTTTTTCGACGAGGTCATAGACCCATGCGGAGAATACTCTATACGTAGACCATAAAGCATCCATGTAATGATCTCCATGTAATCAAATAGACATGCTCTGGACCCGGTTGGGACTCCATGTATGCCTGTCAGAGAAATTATATTATATATTACGTCAATGTGTACAAGTACTGTGTAGTAGCGTTCTGTATGTATACAAAAACTTGTTTCTAATGAAAACACAGAATGAAAAATAATTGAACACAAAACACAAAATGAAAAGAAAAACCCTAAAACCCCATCCCCTACCGCGGCAGTCAAATGACCCAAAATGCTGCCGCAGCAGGGAACCTTTAGTCCCGGTTCGTAACACGACCCGGGACTAAATGTCCTGCCGCCCAGCGCGCCTCGTAGGGCCATGTGGTTGAACCTCTAGCCCCGGTTCGTAACAGAACCGGGGCTAAAGCTTGGACCTTTAGTCCCACTTTGGCAGTCCCGCACTAGTAGAAACCATGCCATTTGCCTCGGTTCGTAAGGGCCTTTAGTCCCAGATTGCGAACCGGGAGTACAAAAGCGAGACTAAAGGTCCAAGCTTTAGCCCCAGTTCTATTACGAACCGGGGCTAGAGGTCCAACCACATGGCTTGCGAGGCGCGCTGGGCGGCAGGACATTTAGCCCCGGGTCGTGTTACGAACCGGGACTAAAGGTTCCCTGCCGCGGCAGCATCTTGGGCCATTTGGCTGCCGCGGCAGGGGATGGGGTTTTAGGGTTTTGTGTTTTTTTTTCATTTTGTGTTTTGTGTTCAATTATTTTTCATTCTGTGTTTTGATTAGAAACAAGTTTTTGTATACATACAGAACGCTACTACACAGTACTTGTACACATTGACGCAATATATAATATAATTTCTCTTACAAGCATACATGGAGTCCCAACCGGGTCCAGAGCATGTCTATTTGATTACATGGAGATCATTCCATGGATGTTTTAGGGTCTACGTATAGATTATTCTCCGCGTGGGTCTATGACCTCGTCGACAAAAAATGCAGCAAATTCCTCTTGGATTGCTATTAGGCGGTCCTCTGGTAGGAGCTTGTCCTGCATGACATCCAACTATATAAAAAGGAGATCGTATGAATTAGACTCAACACAACTTTTTGTAATAAAAATAAAGGGTGAATATATTGTTTACTTACTCGAATATTTTTCGAGGGCTTCTCAATACTGATGCGAATGAACTCGCACACGTAGAATCCACATAGATTAGTTCCCTGTGGCTGCCTCATGCACTTTACAAGAATATAATTCAATCAAATAATAACTCTAGCATGATAAATGCACATAAACTAGAATTAAATAGGTGCGCGGACTTAGCTCATACTACTTACCGAGAGTGATTTTAAAAATAGCTCCTCACACCATTGACCGCGGACATGTTTCTTGAACTGTGTCTAAACCCTACCCGACATAGAAAATTAATGTATGAGTTAATAACTACTTGATATCCCAGAAAATGAACGAAAGAAACCGATATAGTGCGATAATGGTTGAAATTACCTCTGGAGCGCATCGATATTGCTGCGGTAGTTTTCAATGTATTTGTTTAGTGAGTCCATGATGTGAACTCTTCCCAAGTCAAGTGAAATGCTTAGAAGAATCCAGTGGTACCTACGCAAGGTTTTCATACGCCAGTAACTCATCATTTACAATAAACATCGAGTAAGCAAAAGTTAATGTGTACAAAAACTCACTTGTCGTTGTGGTAAGGAAATAGTATTTCATTACAGAAATGTTGTTTCGTGAGAAACCGCAACAAGTTGTGCTCGGTCTCCAGTGGTTTATCCTTTAGTATAGCTCCATGAACTCTATGTGGGTCAATGAACCCAAATCCATTGATAGCCTTTATTTTACAATCGAGCATCTTCATTCTGCATCATTATATATAGCGTACAAAAGAATATAGTGAGTATACTTACCGGCAATGAATTGAACAAGCTGAGATAGAGACCTAATTACATAAATAAAGTAATCACTTACAGACAATACGAACTAATGATAGTTTTGTCGAGTTCCTTTAGATTGAATAACTGAAATAATTCTGTAAATTCAATAGGGACCTCGTTTTCAGTGAAGTAATGCGATTTTCGAACTTTCACTAAGAGCCAATTTCGCTGTTCTTTTGATGTTGTCATGTACCATTCATGGAATCGTCGCATTTGTGTTGGCATATCCCGAAGCTTCTCAGAACTGACCAGAGGCTCCCCGTGAACAAATTTGGGTGCTACCTCAGCCTTGGGCATATCACTGTGAAGAATTTCATGAATAGGCATACCACATTGCTCGGCCAATATCCTAGCCGTTTCCGGATCCATAGGTTCTACCTCATATAGTTGAGGTTCGGGTATGTTCACCTGGAGTGGGGGGAGCGATTGGATTGCTTGTTTCCACAGCTGGGGAACATCTCTTTTGGTTCTTCGGCTACCACTCGATTGTTTTGCTTGTTTCCCCAGCTGGGGGACGTCTGTTCTGATGCTTCCGCTAACACTCGATTGTTTTTCTTGTTCCCCCTGCTGGGGAACCTCTTTTGTGATGCTTCCTCTACCGCTTGATCTCTTATGTTTCAGTGTCTTCTGAAGACATCGTGTATAGTCATCTGGCGCATTTAACTGAGGTTGGGATGGCTACGTCAGTAATTTCCTAAAGTGCTCCTTGGTTTCCAGTTTTATTTGGACCTCTGGCTCAGGTTGTTTCTTTTTAAAATGAGCATCCACTTCGGTCCGTACGACCGCATCGGTCTCCTCATCGGTCAGGTCGTAAGCCCTCTTGGGAGGAACCGGCGGTACTCTTGGGAGGGGCAACAACTGTCGCTTTGGATGTCGGTTATCGCTCGACGGAGCGGTGGTATTCTTCCGCTTTTGGCCCTTAGTGGGTGGAGGCTGCTGTGTAGATTGAGATGGACTCGTGGTGGGGTCTTGTATTAGACTATTACTGGGAGGAGACGGTGCACTTGGAGGTGGACTTGGAGGAGACGGTGCACTAGGAGGAGATGGTTGCCTTGGAGGTGATGGATTGTTTCTCGGTGGAGAAGGTGGCCTTGGTGTCGAGCATGGAAACTTGATGTATTCTTTTTTCCAAAGAATGAAGCCACTCGTGACTTCTCCCAGTGTCGTCTCCCCTTCACCTCCAGGGATGTCAAACTATAGTGACTGACACATAGATAGAATTTCATCCACACCGACACGAGCATAGCCAGCTGGAATCGGATTGCAATGGTAGGTCACTCCCGGTGCAGAAGGTAAAGCAAAGCCGACCGCCACCTTCATGGAAATATTCTTCAGTTCAACATGCAAATCACAACTAGTCTTCTCCTTAATTGCATCCACGGGGTACACATCCATCGTTGCATCATTACCGCGGCCCTCCGTGGAAGCCACGCTGCTTTTTCGTTGCGACGGGCCGACCGTACTGTCCGGTGCAGGATCTTGCTGTCGGAGTCCTTTAAGTTCATTAAGCTCCTGGAGATGCTCCTACATCATGGCTTCAAACCTCGCGAACTGCTCCGTATCCTCCTCTTTTCCCGCTTTGTTCTTCTCGATCGGCTTCTGTACGTGTCAAGGTGCTCGGGAAACCCGATAACCCATGGATAAGAAGGTTTGAACCCTCTTGTTCGTCCAGCCTTTTCAGGATTCCCAAGAGCCTTTGTCAGCTCATCGTTCTCTCTGTCGGGAACAAACATTCCCTCTTCAACCTCTTTTATCACATTAATAAGTTCTTTCTTGGGTGAAGAAATTTCTTCGGCTGCAACAATCTCGCCTGTTTCTGGGTCTAATGATGCCCCATGCCCGAATACTCAATTTCTTAACCTCAAGGGCCAACTAGACCTAGCTGGAGTGACCCCTTTAGCCTCCAGGTCAGCCTCAGCTTTATCCCACTTAGGCATGGCACTCCTGTAGCCACCTGTGCCCATATGATGGTGATATTTCTTTTTGGCTGCATTTAACTTATTTTTTGCTGATATTGCCTTAGCTGGTTCTGAGGTCTTGTATTCCAGAAATGCGGCCCAGTTATCCTACTGCAACTCTAGTGGGCCAGTGAATGGAGGAGTTTTTTTCTTCAAGACATACTGGTGGTACAATCTTTTTTTCCATTCCTTGAAAAGTTCGACCACCTTCTTAAGAGCAAAGTGCTTGACATTCCTCGTCATTTGCTGTGTGAGCTCATCAGTCTCCAAGACTGGTAGGGTGAAATGTGTTATGAGAGAATTCCACATCGTATCTTTCGCTCTGTCATCTACAAAACTAGCCCCAACTGGATCCTTTTTCTTTCATGGCTTGTTCCAATTTCGCGTGGTGATAGGGACTTTGTCTCTAACAGTCACTCCGCATTGACTTGTAAATGCATTCGCAGATTCTTTGGGCTCCAGCGGTTGACCCTGCGAAGAGACTAAGTCAATACTGAAACGGACATCAGCGGGCAACGTGTGTGTCGGGCCTCTTGTCCTTGTAGAAGATTGGTCGGAAGCAGAGGTCTAAGAGAAGAAACATTCGTCAGTACATATATACGAATCAATTAGTGCATCTATACTAGTGAACGATCGATAGAGGCTTTATATACCTCGACGGAGTTTGTCATTATTATGGTGTCTTCACCATGGTCTCCACCAAGGTCAGCACCATCGTCTCCACTATCTTCTCCACCATCGTCTCCTCCAGACAAATTAAGATATTCGGAGCCATTATAAAAAGACCCCCCCCAGTACCCTCATCTATAATGTTGAGAAGCTCCTCTTCATTCTGTCTACCGTCCATAGCTTAACTAATACAGAAATAAAATATTGCATTAAGTAAAAGAATATTACAACTGCGACAACTCAGATACAGTACTTAGTGATTAAGATAAAGTACAATAATATAGATAAAGTACATTATTAATACATATTGATCATAATATAAAGTACATTATTCATACATCTCGCTCATATCAAACTTGCGAACGCGGCTGTCGCGTTCTGTGCTACGGGAGCTCTGTAGCCACAGAAGAGGAACCATCACCGGAGAATAGCTTGGGTGAGATCCGTGAACCGGCCAGATATTGGAGAACCTAGTCTCTAAAAGATACATGTATCGTCGTACATGCTCGTCCTCCTCCCTGATACGACAACGTACCACCTCCTCGGGGGCTGGCTCCCTCTACACCGCTCCTGGACCTTGTGGATGCCACCAAAGAAGCTCCAGGTCGACGATGATACCCGGATTCCTCGCCAAGGTATGAGTCCCGATGGGTAGCACCTCCCAGTGCCAACCCGGCGAAGCCCAGACTCGGACATCCCCGACGGAGTCCAGTAGGCTCGGACGAGGTGGACGCGGCATAACTAAATAATAACAATAAATTACAATCATAACACATAATTAACAAACTAAACTAATAACACTAACCCTAAACCAAACACTAACTAAACTAAACCTAATTAACTAAGTATTCTAACTAACCCTAGATAATACTAACCTATACAATTAACCTAATACTAATACTAACTAATACTAATACTACTAAAATCCCTAACTAAATCCCTAACTAAATCACTAAATAAATCACTGAATAAACTCCCTAATCCCTAACTAAATAAAATCACTAACTGAATCACTAACTAAATCACTAAATAAAATCCCTAACTAAATCCCTAACTAATTCACTAACTAAATCACTAAATAAAATCCCTAACTAAATAAAATCCCTAACTAAATCCCTAACTAAATAAAATCCCTAACTAACAAAATCAACAAAATTCCTAACTAAATGAAATCACAAAATCCCTCACCTGCAGGGGGCGGCGCGGTGCGGCGGGATGGACGACGGCAAGCGACGAGGCGGGACGAGCGAGGGCGTGGGCGGCGGCGGTGATCCCTCCTTGATGGCGCGGGCGGCGACGGCGCGTGCGGCGGACGAGCGGGTCTGGGACGGGCGACGGCCGGACGGGCGGGGCTGGAACGGGTGCGGCAAGGAGGGACGGACACAGCGGGACAGCCTCGGCACGGGCGGCGCAGCGGGACAACGTGGCGAGCCTACGGCGTCCTGGGAGCGCGGCGAGCTTGCGGCGGCGTCGGGGAGAAGAAACTGATCTGGGTCGTGGCACGACCCGGGGTCGGGGTGGGGTATTTATACCACCCCCACTTTAGCCCCGGGTTGTAATACAAACCGGGGCTAAAGGGCCCTTTAGCCCCGGTTTGTATTACAACCCGGGGCTAAAGGTGTTTTCGGCCCGCCGCACTTCCCGCGCGCCACACCCCTTTAGCCCCGGTTTGTATTACAAACCGAGGCTAAAGGGTGTTTTTGGCGCCAAAACCAAAAATGGTTTATAGTTTTCAGAAAAATATGTATTATATATCAAAATTTTCAGAAAAAAAAGATATTTAAATCTATTATCATACTTTATTATACAACTTAAATGAAATTATCTATTGTTTAACAAGTATTATATTTAGTACAAATGTTCACAAAAAATAATAAAAATATAGTTTATTATTTAAAAATGGAAAAATACATATAATATACCAAAATATTCACAAAAAATAATAGACTCATTAGAAATATAATATTTAATACTAAAACTATTAACTAGGACTAAAACATATTTTCCCGCCATTTCCCCCGCTTCCCGCCATGTTCTCCCACCATTTCCCCCGCTTCCCGCCATGTTCTCCCGCCATTTCCCCTGCTTCCCGCCATGTTCTCCCGCCATTTCCCCTGCTTCCCACCATGTTCTCCCGCCGTGTCCCTCTGTATCTAGGCCGACCGCCATGTCCATCCACACATCCACATCTTCTCTCTCACAACAACGGACACCGCTTACTGGGCTTTTCTGACGGTCGAGGAGACCGAGGCGCTGTGCGCCTCCAGCTACCCATGCCCACCGGGGTACCGGCTGCCCGCTGGCTAGATGCTGAGCGTTGGAGGGGTTCCTGTTCCTCCTGTGCCTCAAGGTCCGGCCCGCCAGGCGGCCATCACGAACCACTTTTACCTCGAGCTCACGCCGGAGCAGCGGATTGATCCCCATTGGGATCCCAACAACCTCGACACCTGGAATGCCTTCTTCGCAAACCGGCGGGAAAGGGAGCTCGCCAGGTACAAGGGTGACGGCCCGCCCCTAGTGAACCACAATGAGGCTGGTCACCGCCTGTGGTGGGCGAACCGGACTATCGTCGGTGTGATGCGCTACATCGCCATGGGAAACCATCCGCGCCTGAGGTACCCGCACTTTCACCAGCAGCATAGCCACAAGAATGGTGGTGGTGGTGAAGGCCTAGGGCCTACTGGGGTCATCACCTCCCCCCACGTGTCATGAATCTGAGGCCGGAGGATCCATCCGCGTGCTACGAGGAAGGGTTGAGGATCCATCCGCGTGCTACGAGCGACGACGATGACGATGACGATTCCGAAGACGACCCAGAAGCTGTTTACTATAGGGCTACATATGATTATGACTAATTTTTATGTTTTAATATTAATAAATGTATGGCCACAACAAGTTGCAATACTACCTATTGAGATCGAGATAGTTCATATCCATATACATATAAGAAGATCATTAAAAATAAAGGTTTAATAATATTTTACATCACCAACATCGACACATGTTAGGGTTTTCTTCTAATCCGTAACCATGGAGCATCTTCCTTACTTAACGGAATGCTTGGGTCATCCTTCACAGCGAAGGGCGGAATTTCATGAAACTTATCATAATCGCCTGACATGTCTGTCTTATCCTCCACCCTTACGATGTTTCTTTTTCCTGAAACAACTATGTGGCGCTTTGGCTCATCAGATGCTATATTCTTTTTCTTATCTTTCCATTTTCTCGGTTTGGTAGACATGTCCTTCACATAAAAAACCTGAGCCACATCATTTTCTAGGACAAATGGTTCATCTCTGTACGCAAGGTTGTTGAGATCCAATGTTGTCATTCTGTATTTCTTGTCTACCTCAACCCCGCCTCCTGTCAGCTTGACCCATTTGCACCGAAACAAAGGAACCTTAAAAATAGGTCCATAGTCAAGTTCCCATATCTCCTCTATGTAACCATAATATGTATCCTTTTGCCCATTCTCGTCTATTTCATCAAATCGGACACCACTGTTTTGATTGGTGCTCTTTTTATCTTGGGTGATCGTGTAAAATGTATTCCCATTTATCTCGTACCCTTGGGATGTCAATATAGTCGAAGATGGTGACCTTGCCAACAAGTACAACTGCTCTCCAACATTTATGTCATTCATGAGATGTGTCTACAACCAACCGCCAAAAGTCCTCATATGTTCATATCTAATCCAGGAGCTAGGCTTCCCCGGGTTGTTGGAGTGTACAATATTCTTGTGTTCCTCGATATACGGAGCCACCAAGGTGGAACTTTGCAGAACTGTGTAGTGTGCTTTAGTGAGAGAATGTCCGTCCATACATATCCTTACTTTCTTTCCTAGCGTGACTTTTCCACTAATTCTACCCTCATGCCGTGATTCAGGAACACCGATGGGCTTCAGATCAGGAATAAAGTCAACACAAAACTCAATGACCTCCTGTGTTCCATATCCCTTTGAGATGCTTCCTTCTGGCCTAGCACGGTTATGAACATATTTCTTTAACACTCCCATGAACCTCTCAAAGGAGAACATATTGTGTAGAAATACAAGACCAAGAATGTTAATCTCATCGACTAGGTGAACTAGGAGGTGAGTCATAATATTGAAGAAGGATGGTGGGAACACCAACTCGAAGCTGAGAAGACATTGGACCACATATTTCTGTAACCTTAGTAGACTATCTAGACTGATTACCTTCTGAAAAATTGCATTGAGAAACGCACATAGCTTCACAATGGGTACTCGAACATTTTTCGGCAGGAGTCCCCTCAATGCAATCGGAAGCAGCTGGGTCATAAGCACGTGGCAGGCATGAGACTTTAGGTTTTGAAATTTGTTTCTCTGCCATATTTATTATTCCCTTTATGTTCAACGAGAAACCAGACGGGACCTTGATACCGTAAAGGACTTCAAAAAAGATTTCCTTCTCTTCTTTGATAAGAGCGTAGCTAGCAGTACCTTCAAAAAGCTCTGGATGCATGCCGTCTTGGTCTTTTATACGTTGTTGGTCCTGTCGTGCTTCAGGTGTATCTTTGCTCTTCCCATACACGCCCAGGAAGCCTAGCAGCGTCACGCAAAGATTCTTCGTTAGGTGTATCACGTCAATTGCAGAGCGGACCTCTAGGACTTTCCAATAGGGTAGCTCCCAAAATATAGATTTCTTTTTCCACATGGGTACGTGTCTGACATCGTCCTTCGGAACAGATTGTCTACCAGGATCCTTTCCAAAGATTACTTTTAAATCCTTCACCATGTCAAATACATCATCACCAGTACGGAGGATAGGCTTACACCGGCTGTCTGCCTCACCATTAAAATGCTTACCTTTCTTTCTTAGGATGTGTGTGGGCAAAAGAAAACGACGATTCCCCGGGTACACATTCTTCTTACATTTATCCAAATATATAATTTCAGTATCGTTTAAACAGTGTGTGCATGCATTGTATCCCTTGTTTGTCTGTCCTGAAATGTTACTAAGAGCAGGCCAATCATTGATTGTTATGAACAACAATGCTCGTAGGTCAAATTTCTCCTGCTTGTTCTCATCCCACACACGTACACCTTGTCCGTGCCACAACTGTAAGAGTTCTTTAACTAATAACCTTAGGTACACATCAATGTCGTTGCCGGGTTTCTTCGAGCCTTGGATGAGCACTGGCATCATAATGAACTTCCGCTTCATGCACAATCAAGGAGGAAGGTTATAGATACACAGAGTCACAGGCCAGGTGCTATGACTGCAGCTCTGCTCCCCAAAAGGATTCATGCCATCTGTACTTAGACCAAACCATAAGTTCCTCGCATCACCTCCAAAGTCCGAAAAATCTCTCTCGATTTTTCTCCACTTCGACCCATCAGCGGGGTGTATCAACATCTCGTCTTTCTTACGGTCTTCCATATGCCATCGCAACAACTTGGCATGCTCTTTGTTCCTGAATAAACGTTTCAACCGTGGTATTATAGGAGCATACCACATCACCTTGGCAGGAACCCTCTTCATGCGGTGCTCGCCCTCAACATCACCAGGGTCATCTCATCTTATCTTATACCGCAATGCAGTGCATACTGGGCATGCATCCAAATTCTCGTACTCCTCGCCGTGGTAGAGGATGCAGTCATTAATGCATGCATGTATCTTCTGCACCTCTAATCCTAGAGGGCAGACAACCTTCTTTGCTTCGTAGGTACTAGCGGGCAGTTCGTTATCCTTTGGAAGCAACTTCTTCATTATTTTCAGCAACTTTCCAAATCCTTTGTCAGTCACACCGTTCTCTGCCTTCCATTGTGGCAATTCCAGTGTGCTACCCAGTTTTTTGTGCCCATCTTCACCATTTGGGTACAACAAATTGTTGTGATCCTCTAACATCTTCTTGAACTTCAATCTCTCCCTTTCAGTTACGCATTCTTCTTGGGCATCGGCAATGGCCCGACTAAGATCATCATCGGGAGATCTGATGCCCGTTCTTCATCTTTTTCTTCATCAATGTCTTCCATTGTAGTACCATCGTATTCAGGGTAGTCGTTGTCATTCTCTTCTTCTTTGTTGTCTTCCATCAGAACCCCTCTTTCTTCGTGCTTGGTCCAACAATTATAGCCGGTCATGAAACCGGACCGAAACAGGTGGCTGTGAAGGACACTTGAGGAAGAGTATTCTTTATGATTCCGATAGACACCACATGGATAAGACATAAAACCATTCCGCTTGTTTGCCTCGGCCACAAGAAGAAAAGAATGCATGCCTTTAATGAACTCGCTAGTGAGTCGATCAGCGTACATCCATTGCCGGCTCATCTGCATTATATAATTAATTAAGAATATCAAACATAATCATAATTAATTAGCACTAATCTAAAAAAACAAAATTAAAGCCAGCAACCGGGACTAAACATATGATGAACCTTTAGTCCCGGTTGGAGGCACCAACCGGGACTAAAATGTGGATATGGAGAAAACATGTCGACACTATGTCCTCAGTGGGCATCACTAAGCCAGTAAATTAAATGACTACTATTTTGGGTGGGTGGCAGAATAATCATAATTAATTAGTACTAATCTAAAAAACAAAATTAAAACCAGCAGCCGGGACTAAAGATATGATGAACCTTTAGTCCCGGTTGGAGGCACCAACCGGGACTAAATGTGGATGTGGAGACAACATGTCGATACTATGTTCTCAGTGGGCAGCATTAAGCCAGTAAATTAAACGCCGACATTATTTTGGGTGGGTGGCAGCACTATGCCAGGGTGAGTGTGTCGACATTATGTCATCAGTGCCCGACACTATGTTGTGCTACTTAATCTATAAATATGTATGCATTCTTGTGAAGAACTGCAAGATGGTGGGCGAGACCAGGGACACCACTACGGCGGAGCTTCTCGAAGATGTCTTAGGACCTCGTCCTCAGACATCTTCGAGGAGCTCGCTGTAGAGGCACTCTCTAATATGTGAAATTAGTTAGCTCCACCAGCATACTGATTTAGCTAGAGAAGATATAAACCGAAAGATGGTGTGGGAGAGCAGGGACACCACTACGACAGAGCTTCTCGAAGATGTCTTAGGATCCCGTCCTCAGACATCTTTGAGGAGCTCGCCATAGAGGCACTCCCTAATATGTGAATTGTGATGTCTTCTATCAAGCTTTTATGAATTAACCCTATCTTTGTTACAATTATTTCAGTTTGTTGAACGCAGGTAGATGAAGAAGGATATTTTGCCCAGCTAGCTAGTTAGAATGATGAACTCACGCATGTGTGTGCTTCTAAAATCAAATTTCGAGACTATGTGCCAAATAAGATATATATAGATAGAATTCACATATTGTGATATTTACCTTAGAGTTCCTTACATTAATACAAGATATAGATAGAATCTAAACATCGATCTCATCCTATCATTGCAAAAATTACTACCAAACTAAATCCACAAATCCATCTATAAGATAGAGCATGAAATGAGCTAATATAGCAATGAGAGTTCAAAGGATGAAGTTTCTCACCTTTTAGAACCTTTGGATAGATGGGGCACCACAAAATATAGACAAATCTTGAGGAAAAAAAGGGCATGAACTCGAGCTTGAAGCAAGAAAGAGAGAGAGAGAGAGAGAGGAGAGCCACCAGCTTGAATGGTGGCTCGGGCAGGGGAAGAAGATATAGCCAGACCTTTAGCCCCGGTTCGTGTCTAGAACCGGGGCTAAAGGTCCACCTTTAGCCCCGGGTCGTGTAACAAACCGGGACTAAAGGGTCTGGCGCCCGACCTAGCCTGCCTGAAACCCTTTAGCCCCGATTTGTTACATGACCCGGGTTTAAAGGTCCCGTTCGAACCGGGACTAGTGTCTGCCACCCCCCTGGGGCCAGTTCTAGCTGTTGGACCGGGGCATTAGTCCTGGTTTGTAGCAAAACCTGGGCTAATACCCCTGGACCAAAGGTCTGTTTTCTACTAGTGCCGGTTCGCAATCCGGGACTAAAGGCCCTTACGAACCGGGGCTAATGGTCTGTTTTCTACTAGTGTCCCGTGGTCACGGGGAGAATTAGAGATGAGGCAAAAGATTGGTGTCTCGCCAGAGCTAATTTTTTTGAGCAATGTAATTCCAGGAGAGTAGAATTTTATCAAAATCCTAGCTCGTGTGTTAGGAAATTGTTTTTTAAACTCCTTCTTTATTAATAAAAATGGCAAATCGCTTGCCTTGTTTCAAAGGAAATAACCCTGCGACAACTCACCCTTTTTGGAGAAGAACTAGTGAACTATTATTTCCGGCAAAAAGCAGGACGTGTCCATCTTAAGATTATACTCATATACCTATACAAAAGTTTCTTCAAAAAAGGACAACAATGTCACATCAAATATTCCCCGTCTCTCAGTTAAGATCGATCATGACCAAATGATACATACACCTATTTCAAGCTAGCTTACATCAACTTGGGGCAATAATTCATGCATGGAGGATCCTCGCTGGAGCACATATACATAGCCTGGCCTGAAAAAGAAATTGCAGGTAATGACCGAGCGACGCCAGTTGCAAGTTGGTCGGTATATTCGACGTATGGCTTTTATCGCGATAGCTGTGGTGACGTGGTGTTAATTTCAACCCGCTCTGTCCAGCTACAAGAGACAACGAGTCTACGTACGTACGTGTACTTTTTATTCACGTTGCAACTTAATTAACTCCGTAACTTTGGCGCTTGCTAACGATTAATTAACACGTCCGCTGATCAGACATCAGAGTACCTACGCGCACATCGATCAAAAGGTGTCTGCAACTACCGTATCCTCCTCAGTGAAGCGTGTAGACATAGCAACTCGTGAAATAGAAATACGTACATCGTACAGCCCGTATGTGTCGGTCACATGCACGGACTGTTTCGCCGACCTAACATTCGCCGTCGTTGCTCGTCAGCGTGAAAGACCGTTTGACACGGACGAGCAACGTGGACCTCGCGGGCAAATTAACTTCGTTTCGGTCGCTTTCTCTCTTATATTAATTAATTTTCAGTTTGGTTCTTTTCATGCGTATCTACATGTACGTAGCTAGCGTATACAGTACAGTTGGTTACGAGTGTGCAACGTCTACAATAAACTGACTGCCATTATCAGTTATCGCATGCTAGCTCCATCATCAGTCGTGCACTGCTTCGATATTCAGAACACTTAACGTCTTAACCTGTCCTTCATACGAGCTGGACACCTGCTCTGGCGGCCGACACAGAGTGCTCTGCCGAATCTTGGGATGCTCGTTCTTGGCATGCTGCTGGTGCAACTGGCCTACGATCCCCGTGGCCCTTCCGAGCCACATATTGTACAAAATTCTTTTGTTTATCAACAATGAACCAAATGTATAGTTTTTTGCGTTTTTGCGAGAAAGTACACTTAACGGGTATAGACAAGCTGCTCAGCTCTGGTACTACAAAATTTGAACGATGCATCGTATCACAAATTCACATGGTTGCACAAGAGGGGCTTCACACTTAGTTAGTCGGTTCTTAAAACCTAAGGGTGTGTTTGGTACGTCGGGTCATCAGAGAATGACTTTCTCACCTCAGATATTCTCGCCTCATACAAGCTGCATCGAGATTTTGTCACGTGTTTGGTGGCTCGTGTGTGTTCGCCCATGCTGTGTCAAGATGTTGTTTGGTAGCTTGTATACACTGAGATCTGAGTTAGATTTGCTTATTTACACACAAGACCCTCTGCTAGAAACTAAACTGCAAACAAGTCCAACATTTTACACACAACACCCTGAATAAAAAAACAAAAATCAATCCAGTCCTCTTGTGAGTGGTGGCTGGCAACGTTGGCCCTGGGCGCCGCCGCCGGTGGGAATCCAGGCCAGCGAGCTGACCGCCAGTGAAGAACGAGGACGGAAGAGGTGCATATCAGGGCGGGGACAGCGAGTAGAGGTGCAGATCGAGGCGGGATGGCGAGTTGCGGTGCAGATCGAGGTTGGACAGCGAGCTGCGGTGCAGATCGGGGCGGGGACGGCGAGCTGCCGGGCTGGCATCGAGGAGGGAGAAAGGGCGGCGGTGGAGGCTCTGCCTCGTCGAGGCGGTGGAAGTGGAGGCTCTGCCTCGTCGAGGAGGCGGAGGTGGAGGCTATGCCTCGTCGAGGAGGCGGCGGCGGCCATGCTTGTCTAGGAGAAGATCTCGTCTGTAGGCAGCGGCAAGGGGAGTTTGAGGAGGCGCCGCTGGTCCAGGAGGCAGTTGCGCAGGCCAGAGTTGAGGAGGCTGAGGCCGGCATCGGTGGAGGAGGCAGAGGCCGACGTCGGCGGAGAAGGTAGAGGCCGGCGTCGACGGAGGCGCTGGTGTGAGGAGGGGAGAGAGATCCGAGAAGGGGGAACGAGGCTAGGATGGGTTGACCCCTGTGGGCGCGAGCGTGGGCCCAGGACGCGCGGGGGGAAATTCGGGCGAATTCAGTCCTGCCCACCTGCGAAGCTCGATTCGAGCTTCTCTACCGGGCAGGGCTCAGAGGCATTTTTCGGGCGAGTTGGGCAGTGCCCATGTGAGAAAACCGGTCTACCAAACACCTAAAATCTTAGAATTCTCTGTTGAGATGGAAAATGCTGAGGTGACCCGGGCTACCAAACACACCCTAAGTTACTCTATGGAGGAGTGGCCCCAGAGGTATGCATTAGAGAACAACCTCATGGAGACATATAGGGGCGAGGAGATATTTTGGCGGCAGCGGAGTCGTCAGAATTGGCTCCTTAAAGGGGATGCGAACACTGCCTACTTTTATGACATTACTAATGGCCGCCGTAGGATGTGTTCCATTCCCTGCCTCTCAGAGGGTGGACGTCTCTTGTAGGAGGCCAAGGATGTCACCTCCCATATTTACTCCTTCTATAAGGAGATTTTTATGGCAGGACCCCGTACAGGGGTCGCATTAGCAATCGACCTTTGGTCAGAAGGGGTCAGGGCATCCGCTGATGAGAATGCGGAGATTACGCTCCCATTCCTACTGGCCGAGGTAGAGCAGGCCATTATGGAGATGAAGGTTAACTCTGCACCGGGCCTGATGGCCTCCCTGTTGTTTTCTTCCAGAAGTTCTGGGAGAAAATATAGGGAGCTATTATGCCCATGTTCTAGGAGCTATATGCCGGGACCCTCGTGATATCGCGCTTGAACTTTGGTGTTATTATCGTGATCCCCAAGGTTGTGGGGGCCACGGACATACGTCAGTTTAGGCCGATCATAGTCATAAATGTAATCTAGGGGATTATGTCAAAGGTATGTGCACATAAGCCGGCTCCGGTCATGGAGCGTCTGACGCACCCATACCAGTTTGCCTTCCTAAAAAGAAGATATGTCCACGATGTGATTCTGGCGCTTTCTAAGATTATCATGAAGTGAAGGGTAGACGGCATAGGGGCGTTTTCCTAAAACTGGATTTCCAGAAGGCATATGACCGGCTAGATTGGGCCTTTCTTCGCCAGGTCCTCCAATGCAGGGGGTCAATGATCGCATGATAGGGTGGATCACGCATATTGTCATGAGTGGGAACACAACTATAAACATAAATGGAGAAGTGGGCCCGTACTTTAAACCCTCATGTGGGGTCAGGCAAGAGGACCCGATTTCTCCTATCTTGTTTAATGCCACAGTTGATGCCCTTGCGGAAATCCTCGAGAAGGCCAATATTTCTGGCCATCTCTCGGGTGTGATAGGGCATCTCATCCCTGGGGTGGGGTAACCCACCTCCAATATGCGGACGACGCCATGATCATGATGGAGGGATCGGAACAGGATATCATCAACCTAAAATTCCCGCTCCTCTGCTTTGCGGCCATGTCGGGCCTCAAGATCAACTTCGACAAGACTGAAGTTGTGGTGCTTGGTTACCCCTTGGAAGACCAACAGAGGATTGGTGATAACCTGAATTGCCGACTGGAGGTTTTCCCAATGAATTATCTAGGGATGCCTGTCAGGGACACCAGGATCCTGACCAAGGATTTGGAGGCCCTTATGGGCCGGTTAAGGCGAAATCTGAGCCATGGCAAGGGAGGTTCACCTCCAAAGGGAGCAAGACCATCCTCATCGACTCCTGTCTCTCTAGCCTCCCCATGCACACCATGGGGTTATACCTTCTGCAGGAAGGAGTCCATGCCAACTTCGACAAGGATCTATCTCGGTTCTTTTGGATGGCTAATGATGGCCACCAGAAGTACCATATGGTCAAATGGGATGACATCTGCACCCCTGATGATCGTCTCAACACGTCAATCTCGTTGGGGAACCCCAAGAGGAAGGTATGATGAGCACAACAACAAGTTTTCCCTCAGTTATGAAACCAAGGTTATCGAACCAGTAGGAGCAAGGAAACACTTCCAAGGTGTTGTTTCCAACATGGAATCCTTTACAACACAACCACAGAACTTTTGCCCCCAACTTACAGTGAGGTTGTCAATCTCACCGGTTTTGCTGAAAACAAAGAATCAAAAGTATTGTGTGGAAGATAGTAATTACTTACAGAAAGTAAACTGAAAACAGTAAATAGTAGATTGTAGATTGATGGTAAAAGAATGGACCGGGATCCATAGTTCACTAGAGGTGATTCTCCTTAAGATAGATGACATGTTGGAGCGGGGCAATTGACAGACAGCGAGAAAGCATACATGCATATACTAATCATCTTGACTCCTATGGGATTTGATTGGGAATTACAACATTATATATAGACCGTAATCCAACTGCATCTATGACTAATAATCCACCTTCAGGTTATCATCCGAACCCCCTCCAGTATTAAGTTGCAAGCAACAGATAATTGCATTAAGCAAAGTATGTAAAGTAAACAATATGATTGTTCTATGAACAAATGATTGTTGTTTTATCCCTAGTAGCAACATCACATCTAGTACCTTAGAGATTTTTGTCACTTCCCCAGATTCCTAGAGGCATGAACCCACTATTGACCTAAATACTCTCTCTTGGAGTTGCTAGCATCTACTTGGCCGAGATAGCTACTAACAACGGAAAGCATGCAAGATCACAAATAACATAGACATGATATAATCAATAATCAATCTGAAATAGCATCTCAATATCCATCGGATCCCCGCAAACACAACATGTAGATTACAAATAGATGATCTTGATCATGAACGGAGCTCACAAGATCTAGACATGGTAGCACAAAGGAGAAGAACCAACCATCTAGCTACTACATGGACCCGTAGTCCAGGGATGAACTACTCACGCATCACACCGGAGGCAGGCATGGTGATGAAGAAGGCCTCCAGGGTGATCTCTCCCCTCCGGCAGGGTGCCAGGAAGAGCTTCAGATCCCTCCCGATCTAGGGATGGAGATGGCGACGGCTACAGACTCTTTCGTGGAATTTTTATCGGGTACTTAGGGTTTTCGTCCTAGAGGCAATATATAGGCGAAGGGGAAAGGTCGGTGGAGTACCAGGGGGCCCACACCCCTAGTGGCGCGGTTAGGACTGGCCGCGCCACCACCAGGTGTGTCCGTCCTGGCTCCCCTCTTCGTCTCCCCTTCGAACTCCGTATTCCTTCTGGTGAAATATTGACTTGGGCTTTTGTCCAGTCCAATTCCGAGAATATTTCCTTACTAGCTTTTCTGAAACCAAAAATAGCAGAAAACAGGCAACTAGCACTATGGCATCTTGTTAGTAGGTTAGTTTCAGAAAATGTGTAAAAATACTCCAAAGTGTGGACAAAACATAATAAAGTAGATATAAAACAAGCATGGAACATCAAAAATTATAAATATGTTTGCAACGTCTCAACCCCCAAAGACCTTGGGGGCGCATGTACCCTATCCTCTCGTCACATGAATGTGGCATTGATGCGCTCGACTTTCAACGTAGAGCTCGTTGGAAACCCCGAGAGGAAGGTATGATGAGCACAACAGTAAATTTTCCCTCAGTTATGAAACCAAGGTTTAATCGAACCAGTAGGAGCAAGGAAACACCCCAAAGGTGTTACTAGCTGAGCTTTGGTAGGGCGCACTACCGGTGCTAGTAGCAACGTGGAGACCTCCACAACACAACCACAGAACTTTGTCCCCAACTCGCGATGAGGTTGTCAATCTCACCGTGTTTTGCGGAAAACAAAGGATTAAACGTATCGAATGGAAAGAAGTAAAAGCTTGCAGAAAGTAAACACAAAGCAGTAAACAGTTTATAGATTGTATATAAAGAAAAGGACCGAGATCCATAGTTCACTAGAGGTGGCTCTCCTTAGATAGATAACATGCTGGGTGAAGAAATTACAGCGGGGCAATTGACAAACACCGAGAAAGCAATACATGCATATACTAATCATCTTGACTCCTCTGAGACATGATTAGGGATTACAACATAATACATAGACCGCCATCCAACTACATCTATGACTAATAATCCACCTTCAGGTTATCATCCGGACCCCCTCCAGTATTAAGTTGCAAGCAACAGATTATTGCTTTACGAACTGTGTGTAAAGTAAACAATACGATTGTTCTATGAACAAAGGATTGTTGTTTTCTCCCTAGTAGCAACATCACATCTAGTACCTTAGAGATTTCTGTCACTTCCCCAAATTACCAGAGGCATGAACCCACTATCGAGCATAAATACTAACTCTTGGAGTTGCTAGCATCTACTTGTCCAAGATAGCTACTAACAACAGAAAGCATGCAAGATCTCAAATAACAAACACATGATAGAATCAATAATCAATCTGAAATAGCATCTCAATATCCATCGGATCCTCGCAAACACAACATTTATGAATTACAGATAGATGATCTTGATCATGAACGGAGCTCACAAGATCTAAACATGAAAGCACAAAGGAGGAGAAACTAGCCATCTAGCTACTACATGGATCCGTAGTCCAAGGATGAACTACTCACGCATCACACCGGAGGCTTGCATGGTGATGAAGAAGGCCTCCAGGGTGAATTCCCCTCTCCGGCAGGGTGCCGGGAAGAGCTTTAGATCCCTCCCGATCTAGGGATGGAGATGACGGCGGCTACAGACTCTTTCGTGGATTTTTGATCGGGTACTTAGGGTTTTCGTCCCGATGGCAATATATAAGCGGAAGGAGAGGCCGAGGGGGTGCCGGGAGCGGCCACACCACCCCCTGGCGTGGGCCAGGCCTGGCCGCGCGGCCAGGTGGTGTGGTGGCTCCCTGGCCCTTCTCCGTCTCGTATTCTGGCACTTGATCACTTCGGAAAAATATGCACTTTGGCTTTTGTCCCGTCCAATTCCGAGAATATTCATTTTCTGGCTTTCCTGGAACCAAAAACAACAGAAAACAGGCAGCTGGCACTATGGCTCTTGTTAATAGGTTAGTCCAAGAAATCATATGAAAAGTACTCCAAAGCTGGAACAAAACACAAGAAAGTGGATGAAACCAAGCATGGAGCATTAAAAATTTTAGATACATTTGCAATGTATCAACATCCCCAAGCTTAACTCCTCCTCGTCCTCGAGTAGGTAAGTGATAAAAAGAAAGAATAATTTTTGAGGTGACATGCACCATCAAAGACTTGATCAAAGTATTTGCAATTCAAAGCTGGGATCATAGTACTTCAATCATAACATGAAAGACAAAGTTCTAGCAATAAGCAAAGAGACGATGATGCAACATGAAAAGGCACAAACAAAAGATTCATGAATAACAATGCTTTGCAAGATGTTTGATTGTTTCACATAAAGAAAACATAGCATAATAGTATTCAGCTTGTCCCTCAATAGAGTAGCAAATATAAATGCATAGGACACCTTCAAAGTTCATAAGAGTGACTAGATACAATAGTTTAAAACAAGCAATAACAAGTTATGCATCAATCAACTAGTCTTGGGACAATGCACATAGAACTAAGAATGACCACTATGCTCTCAAAGTAGGTGCATAAAGATAGAAGGTGGAGACTCAATATAATGGTGGAAGAAAAGCCTTTTGTAAAAGGAAGTAGGAATTCAAGTCTCATAAAGAGCTTTTCCAAAAATTATGGTACTTATAGCTTTCAGCTCTCATTGCCCCTATCATAAGCATCTTGAAGTGATTAAGGTTAAAGTGAACAAACTATGGTGTACATGCTTGACGAAGTATAAGTCAGAAATCTCATGTCCCTTGTATACGAGGGCCGCTCCTCATGCTACTCAAGTTTAGTCACCGATAAGTTCTTGTCATCGTAAGTACATGTGTATCATAGAGAACCGCCAACGGGGTACCCCTTGCCCGATGATATGGAAGAATCCCCATATCAAAATGACAAGGTAAGCAGACAACGAGCATCTCAGCATTCTTCTTATTTACCATGGGAATATGGTGCTTTTTCCTCTCTTTCCTCTTTTCATAGTATCTCTTTTTTTCTTTTTCTTTTCTCCTTTTTCTCAATATAGGACTCTTTTTTTATAAGAAGAATGCTTCATAGACAGCTCATTATGGTTACGCTGCAGGTTTCCACCATGTCAGCATGGATTAGACCAGCGGCCCAGGCGTTGCTAAAACACATATACATAACTCCATGGACTTACAAGCTCCCCTTTCATTTCACACCGACGACATCCATATACAAAAGAGCATGATATCAACTAGGTACAAGTACCAAGTGCAATGTTGAAAGCGTTCCCCATGAAAGCATGGTTCTGCTAATTCCCGACAAATAAGTGCAAGCATATACAACATATAAGACACAATGGTTCAAGTTTATTATAGGCAAGTAAAGTAAAGTGTGCCATCAAGTTCGTGAGAGCTTTAATCACTAGTTTTCTCATAACAAGTGGAAGGTAAACAAAAGCATGAATGTACTTGGAATAGCATAAGCTATTAGGTAGGTATGGTGGACTCTTTGGAATAACTTGGTTTAGGGAGTTGGATGCATGAGTGGAACTCATACTTTGTTGTGGAGGCTAGCAAAAGGCTAGGAGTGACAAACTAAGAGAGCAATAATGGCCATAATCATCCAGAGCGACAAAACATCATTGATCAAAGCATAAAGAGATACTACAAGTTGAAAACTAAAGGATCATAAATGCTATGGTGACTTTGGATAGTCATAACATGGTGTGAGCATGCGCCAAGTCAACCCAAATAAAGCATCAAAGGAGAATACCACTATACTAAGCTTTAATATGCTAAAACAAGGCATGATTCATCCAAGGCACATTAAGCAATATCAATTGTTTATAACAAGTCATGCTACAACAAAGAATACTAAGCATAAAGCCAAAAAAATATCAAGCATGCATGACAAAGCATAGGCCACAGTCAAAAACAAGCTCTTTTTACCACATTAGCATGAACTTTCCTACTCTTTTCCAAACCAAACCAAACTATTTGTAAACCAATGTATGAAAGAGGGGGTCCAACCAATTTATTCATTAAAATAAGCAAACCAAAGCAAACTAAAAAACAAAATGAAAACGAAAAAAGAAGACGCTCCAAGAAAAACACAACTGTGCATGAAACAATAAAAATAAAGCGTTTGGAAGAAACCTGGGATTTTTATTGATGAAGAAGGGGATGCCTTGGGCATCCCCAAACTTTAACGCTTGTGCTTATTGGATATTTCTTAGGGTGACACGCGAGGCATCCCCAAGCTTGAGCTTTAGTCCATCCTTCATCTCATTACTCATTCCATCCATACACCTGAAATTTTTCCTTCATACAAAACTTCACACAATCTCATTAGCAACGTTAGTGCACTTAAGATAAATAAGTCTCAAGGTTCAGTTATAACACCAAATAAACTTCCATTAGAACACTAGTTACTGTATAAATTCCCTCAAAAATCTCAATTCCCCAAAAGAACTCAAGACGGAACTAACAAGAAGCAAATGCAGAAAATGGCAGAAATCTGTCAAAACACACCAGCAGGTAAAGACGAATTTTTTCGAAGACTTTCTGTTACTCAAATCAAAAAGTGTTGAACTAACGAAAGTTATATAACAACCTGGTTCGGAAGCATAAAAAATTACAGCTCAATCCGACATACATAGATCTCTCACGAATATTTCTGGTGAAGCACAGAAATCTGTTTCAGGACAGCAACTTTCCCAATCATTACTTCTCTCTCATTAGAGGTTACTCTTGGCACAAAAATCAAATAAAAAGGATAAGGAGAGGTTATTACAGAGGTATAACTTCCAAGAATCATCTAAAAAATTTGGGTTATCTCCCAATAAGTACTTTTCTTTAACGCCTTTAAGTTAGGCATAAGAAGCAAAGAAAGAATCAAGTGTTCTCAAATGAAGAAGCATTAAAACCAACTTTCTTGCCCTTACCTCTCTTACTTTTGTTCTTAACCTTGGGGAAAATATTATTGTTTGGTGGAGAATAAAGGTGCATGGTCCCCTTTCCCACATCTATTATTGCTCCAAGGAGTTCTAATAGGGACCTTCCAAGTGTAATTTGTCCTTTTCCTGCACATTCAGTAACAAGATAATCAATAGAAATCGTTTTCCCAAGGATATTTGTAAACACTACTTCAGCTATTTCAAGAGGTAATATGGTAGTATTATTAGTAAGAGATATTTCTTTTCCTCCTTCAATGAGCCCCCAAGTATTTAGAGATTTATAAATATCTTTGGGCATAAGGCAAAATTCAGACATGATATCACAACGAGCTTGAAAAGTTTCATTGTGCATCTCAATCTTTACTATAGGGAACCACTTTGATGGTTCAGAGTTTTTTGGAACATAATCCTGATGCTCCCTCAGCGTATTATAGCAAATCTCTAATCTATTAATGCTAGCCTCAAGAGTGTCCACCCTAGCAAATATTTTTGCGAAAGAAGTATCAGTTTGGCTAGGCAGGTTGTAAGTGAGGATAAATTTCTTTATAGCATTAGTAGCATAATCCTCATTACAATGGAGGAAATCTCCTCCCACAACAACATCCAAAGCATATCTATAGAAAAGAGCAATTCCAAGGTAAAAACTGCTAAGAAACAAACTTTGAGTCATTTTAGGCTCAGTTTTTTCATGAAGATCGGAGATTCTAGACCAAGTTTCCTTAAAACTTTCCTCAATTCCTTGTTTAAAAGTGAAAATCATATCCTCGGGTGACATAGTGATTGGAGCAAGGCTAGACATAGTGACAACTTAGGATAGGAACTAATTTTTTGTGTTTTTCAAATAAGAAAGCAAAACAAGTAAAACTAATTTTTTTGTGTTTTTGAAGAACAAAACAAGCAAACAAAGCAAAAGAAAAATAAGCAAAACAAAAACAACAAAGTAAAGAGATTGGTTATGAGGGACTCCCCTTGTGAAGATGTCCTTGACTCCCCGGCAACGGCTCCAGAAAAGATCTTGATGCGCTCGACTTTCAACGTAGAGCTCGTTGGGAACCCCAAGAGGAAGGTATGATGAGCACATCAGTAAGTTTTCCCTCAGTTATTGAACCAAGGTTTAATCGAACCAGTAGGAGCAAGAAAACACCCCAAAGGTGTTACTAGCTGAGCTTTGGCAGGGCGCACTACCGGTGCTAGTAGTAACGTGGAGACCTGCACAACACAACCACATAACTTTGTCCCCAACTTGCGATGAGGTTGTCAATCTTGCCGTGTTTTGTGGAAAACAAAGGATTAAACGTATCGAATGGAAAGAAGTAAAAGTTTGCAGAAAGTAAATACAAAGCAGTAAACAGTTTATAGATTGTATGTAAAGAAAAGGACCGGGATCCATAGTTCACTAGAGGTGGCTCTCCTTAGATAGATAACATGCTGGGTGGACAAATTACAACGGGGCAATTGACAAACACCAAGAAAGCAATACATGCATATACTAATCATCTTGACTCCTCTCAGACTTGATTGGGCATTACAACATAATACATAGACCGCCATCCAACTACATCTATGACTAATAATCCACCATCAGGTTATCATCCGAACCCCCTCCAGTATTAAGTTGCAAGTAACAGATTATTGCTTTACGAACTGCGTGTAAAGTAAACAATACGATTGTTCTATGAACAAAGGATTGTTGTTTTCTCCCTAGTAGCAACAACACATCTAGTACCTTAGAGATTTCTGTCACTTCCCCAGATTACCAGAGGCATGAACCCACTATCGAGCATAAATACTAACATTTGGAGTTTCTAGCATCTACTTGGCCAAGATAGCTACTAACAACGGAAAGCATGCAAGATCTCAAATAACAAACACATGATAGAATCAATAATCAATCTGAAATAGCATCTCAATATCCATCGGATCCCCGCAAACACAACATGCATGAATTACAAATAGATGATCTTGATCATGAACGGAGCTCACAAGATCTAAACATGAAAGCACAAAGGAGGAGAAACCAGCCATCTAGCTACTACATGGATCCGTAGTCCAAGGATGAACTACTCACGCATCACACCGGAGGCTTGCATGGTGATGAAGAAGGCCTCCAGGGTGAATTCCCCTCTCCGCCTGGGTGCCGGGAAGAGCTTCAGATCCCTCCTAATCTAGGGATGGAGATGACGGCGGCTACAGACTCTTTCGTGGATTTTTGATCGGGTACTTAGGGTTTTCGTCCCGATGGCAATATATAAGCGGAAGGAGAGGCCGAGGGGGTGCCGGGAGCGGCCACACCACCCCCTGGCGTGGGCCAGGCCTGGCCGCGCGGCCAGGTGGTGTGGTGGCTCCCTGGCCCTTCTCCGTCTCGTATTCTGGCACTTGATCACTTCGGAAAAATATGCACTTTGGCTTTTGTCCCATCCAATTCCGAGAATATTCATTTTCTGGCTTTCCTGGAACCAAAAACAACAGAAAACAGGCAGCTGGCACTATGGCTCTTGTTAATAGGTTAGTCCAAGAAATCATATGAAAAGTACTCCAAAGCTAGAACAAAACACAAGAAAGTGGATGAAACCAAGCATGGAGCATTAAAATTTTTAGATACATTTGCAATGTATCAGGCATTGATGCTCAGATGGGTGTGGTGGATTTTGACCGACGATGGCGGCCTTTGGCTACAACTAATAAAAGCTAAATATTTCCGGGGGCAGACGCTAATGGCTTTTGAACGTCAGGTGGAGTCTCATGTTTGGAGATCCATCCAGGACATCAAGCCGGTGATATGGAAGGGGCTATCCATTTCCATAGGGGATGGAAGGACCACCCTTTTCTGGATTGACCCTTGGGTTGGGGGTTGTTCCCTGTGCTACGAAGCTTCCGAGATGTTCGCGATCTGCATAGATCCTATGTTGTTGGTGGTTGAGGCTTGCAAAGGCAGGACATGGTAGATCGCGTTCTGGTGGCAAACCTTGGTGCGACAGAGCTGACTACCTGGGAAGGGCTAAGCGACAGCCTCCCGCTGACCCTACCCCAATCCCAGATAGTGTATCTTGGTGTCTGGTTGTGGCATCCCGCTAAAACCACTACTAGAAAATTGCTGTGTTTTTGTGCATTGCATCATCATGACCGCATGCTCATGTCATCATGCCACATTGCATTTGAGCATCGTCATGTCATCATGTATATGTTTGTCTAAAACTATTTTCTAAAAGCCTATATTTGTTTTCTAAAAAGCCCCCTATCTTTATTTCAAATTAAAACCCCGGTCTCTTCCGGATATTTTATTTGTCTGAAAACTATTTGTAAAATATTTTAAAAGTTAAATAAAAATAAAATATTTTCAGTGGGGGAGGCAGCCACCGGCCAGGCCCAACCGGCAGCCACCTACCACCCCACTGCCCAAACCCTAGCTTCCTACCCCAAGACCACACCCAGCCGCCACTCCTCTCTCTCCCTCCGCCGCACACACACATCCACCTCACCCCGGCCACTCCCTGTGCGCCACCTCATCCTCCTAGCCCCACTCCCCTCCACCTGCCCACCCTCCCATGCACACACACGCAGGCACACAACACACGCATGCACGCTCCCGCCCACCTGGGCCCAAATCCCATCGCCACCTCCACCTGGCCCCACCCTACCGACAGCCCGCACCCGGCCTCGATCTCTCCGCCTCTCACCAACCCCATCGCGATCTCACCCCGCGCGCGTCTGTCCTGGCCCCACCATGATCGACGCTCGTCCTCCTCTCACGCAACCTCTCCCTGCCCACCTACCCCGCTCCCCTGTCTTGTCCTTGAGACCGAGCGAGCACTGACGCCAGGGAGTTTCCCCCGTCGCCGCCCTCTTCCCCTGCCTTATCGGCCCTATCGTCGGCCTTCCTCCCTCCTCGCGCCACGCACTCGTCGAGCCCGGCCGCCTACAGCAAGCCGCCATGGCCACCGCCAGGCACAGCAACCACCGCCGCTCGCTCGGTTCCTAGCCGCGCCCCGTCGGAGTCCCGCTGCTCCCCGGCCTCCCTTGTCCCACGGGCCCACCACCAGCAGGGTCCCCCTCCCCCATCGTGTCGCTGTGCCGCCACCGCTGCAAGCTCGCCAGCCTTCCCTCGCCTAACTATTGCACAACACCGCCGGACCCTCCTCGCGTGAGCCGCCTCGTGGAACCCCAGCTCCCTCGCCTCCATCCGCTCAGTGCCTGCCTCCGGCCGACCACGCCTCTACCCGACGCAGCGTCGCCACTACGCCCGTCCTCGAGCCCTGCGCCCTGGGCCACCGTCGTCAGGCGCGACCCGCTCCACTGAGGTTCCCGCCGCCGGAGCCCTCCGCTTGGCCTCTGCCCGTCGGCCGTCGAACCCACCACCGCGGCTGCCCTGCGTCGGGGCCCGAGCACACCACGCCTCCACCGCCTTGCTCGTCGCCTACAAGCCGCGCGCCTCCCAGCTGCCGTCGAGCATGCTCCTCGCGCTCCTCGACCGCCCCGCGCCTCGCCTCCGACCCGCGTCCTACCTCCGCCGCCTCTGACATGTATTCCATAATTACCGTATTCCATAATAGATGGATAATATACAAGTCTGGTAGGACAAATAATGACCATAAAACTAATGCTAAAATGTTGCAAGACAAATGATTGAAAGATCACTTGCGAAGTGACATCGCCGTTTAAATTATATTGAAAGGGATACATGAAGAAACTCCATGTTGATGGATTTTTGGAGTCTTTGATTTGGATCAAATGACGCTTGTGATACTTTCCTGGAGATAATTAAAACTCCGTTCGTAGGCCAAAAGAGGAACGGACGACTAACTGATTGGAATTTGTACATATTGATGTATATAGTCCATTATGTGTAGTCGTGGGCAATGGACTTCAACTTCATATGCTTTCTCCGAAGATTTGAGTGAGTATATGTATATACTTACTCAATAAGGAAGAGGTATGAAACATTTGAAAAATGTTCAAAGACTTTCAAGATGAAATGGAAAATCATTGTAACAAGAAAATAAAAGAGTTTATGATTGGATCATAAAGAAAGATGTTTGAGTTACAAGTTTAGCAAAACACCTAAGATTTGAGGAATCGTTCCATGGATTTGCATTTCCCAAAACACCATAGGAGTATGGAGTGTTCGTGATATGTAATGAAACCTTGTTTTACATGGTAAGATCAAAGGTGTCATTTATAAAACTGCCATTATATTTTAAAGATTAAAGCTTTAGTGACTACCGCTTTTACACTGAAAAGAGCTCCGTCGTGATCCGTTGAAATGACACCATATGAGTTATGGTTTGGGATAAAACCTGAATTGTCTTTTCTTAAATTTTTGGTATGCTATGCATGAGTAAAATGTTTATAACCAAAGTCGGATAAGCACGTCTTTGTAGGTTATTCCAAAGAATTTGTTGGGAATTTCTCCATAACGCCGAGGACAAAAGAGTTTGTCGCTTGGAACGTCAAGTTTCTTGAGAAGGAATTTTTTTCATGAAAAGTTAAGTGGGAGGACAATAGAACTTTGATAAGGTTGTTGAACCTTAGCTATATGTGCTAAGTAGCGCAGCGCTAGAAAGTGTCCCGGTGGCGGCCACAATGCTCATGACTCTCGTGATTACAAAAGGTGTGATCTCGGAGATTAGAGTTCCTATAGAACCGTGTGGGTCGGTAAGAATCAAATAGTAAGATTTGATAAGCAAGTCATTATTGTTTTGACAATGATGAACCGACTACATGCAAAGAAGCGATGATGGGCCCTGACTCCATAAAATGACTAGAAGTCATGGAATCCGTGATAGTATCCATACACGAGAAATCAAGTTTCTGAACTTAGAAGACCCTCCGGAAAGGCGTGAAGCCTATCGGTCATGTTTGGATCTATAAAGAAATAGACATGGATGTTTCAAATCTATGAAATAGTCGACATGTCGAAAACAGTTTACGACAATGTTCAAGGAATTGACTATGATAAGGTTTGATATTTCATAGCGATATTTAGTCTGGACGGATTAATGTAGCAACCACTACATATATTTTGGTATATGGTAGTTGGACAAACAAAACAAGTTCTTCTAATAGAATGGTTACCTAGGACGTGTACATGACACGATCCAAAGGGTTTTGTTAATTCAAAGGATGCTAAAAGAGTATGCAAAACTTCAATGGTTGAAGTGAGCATCGCGGAGTTGGAATCTTCACCGTGATGAAACCGTTAAAAGGTTTAATTTCATAAGAGACAATGAAGATGTTTGCATTTTGCAAGAAATTAAGTGGGAGCGCTAAGACATATTTCTAATACATTATGTGAAAGACATATTGTTGATTAGAAATAATGTATCTTTTATTGACACAGGTTAGGAATTTCATTTCGATGAAAGACTTAGGCATAACTCAAGAATTAGGCATCAATGTCTATATGGATAGATTGAGGTGCTGATATGGTTTTGCCAAATGTACATAGATAAGATGTTGAATGTGTTCAATATGGAAATAACAAGAAAGGTTCTTGACGCACGGAAAGGACTAAATCAAGATTCAAGTGTGTTGACACGAGATTCAAGTGTTTTGACACTTGGTGAAATCACAAGAATATTTTGATCAATCATTCTTTGAGATGTACACATCCAGATATGTCCTATGCTCTAAATGTTATAAGCATATACCAGAATGATTCATAAGATGATCATTGGATAATAGTAAAGATATTCTTATGAGCTTTGGAAGAACTAAGAATATATCATGTATAAGTGACAAATAGTTAAAGGTAGTTCATTGTAAAGTGTTACATTGATACTAGTTTTGTCACAAGATACAAATTAAATTTATCTCAATTTAGACTATGGGTGGCACAATATAATGGAAAGGATGTTCCATGATGGATTTGGATGAATTCCAAAGTTGAGATATTGTGACGGATACTACAACAAAAGGCTAAGTATATAACTGCTATAATAGCAGGAAAGGAGGGCATTTGTGTTAAGTAGTTTGTTATCAAACTAGGTGTGGTTCATAGTGGGATAATACTATGAAGATACATTGTATGACAATTGTATCAACATAATTTAATCCCAAGGAACTAAAGGTCTCACCAAAGGATCAAATTTATACAATGCCATCTCATTGGAGAATGAGTAATGCGTAGAGACGCAAGTTCATGCAAATACACACGAACCTGGAAGTGTCAGATCTGAAGATTATGTTTACCACTAGCAATAGTGTCTATACAACACCAGAAAGCCATAGGCGTTGAATGCACAAGTTTTTAACTAGATTATTGACTCTAGTGCAAGTGGGAGACTGTTGGAGATATGCCCAAGAGGCAATAATAAAGTGGTTATTATTATATCTTTATGTTTATGATAAATGTTTACATCCCATGCTATAATTGTATTAACCGGAAACATTTATACTTGTGTGTTTTGTAAACATAAAAGAAGTCCCTAATAAGCCTCTTGTTAAACTAGCTTGTTGATTAATGGATGATCATGGTTTCCTGATCATGGACATTGGATGTCGTTAATAAACAAGATCATATCATTAGGAGAATGATGTGATGGACACACACCCGTAGTAAGCATAGCATAAGATCAAGTCATTAAGTTCGTTTGCTATAAGCTTTAAAGTACATAGTAACCTAATCCTTCGACCATGAGGTTATGTTAATCACCATCACCGGATGGGTACTTTGATGACATCAAACACCGCTTCCTAACTGGGTGGTTATAAAGGTGTCATTGGGTATTCTGAAAGTATGTGTTGAAGCGCATGGACCAAGATTGGGATTTGTCCATCCATATGACGGATAGATATGCTCTGGGCCCTCTCGGTGGAATGTTATCTAATTATCTTGCAAGCATGTGACTGGGTCACAAGGGATGACATAACATGGAACGAGTAAAGAGTACTTATCAGTAACGAGGTAGAACTAGGTATGGAGATACCGACGATCAAACCTCGAGTATCGCGTGACAAAGGGAATTGGTTTCGTATGTTAATGCTTCTATCGATCACGAAGTCATCGTTGAGTATGTGGGAGCTGTTATGGATCTCCAGATCCCGCTGATGGTTATTGATCGGAGAGGTGTCTTCATCATGTCTGCATATTCACGAACCGTAGGGTGACACACTTAAGGTTCGAAGTTGTTTTAAGTAGATATGGAATGTGCGTTGGAGATCGAATGTTGTTCAGAGTCTCGGATTGGATCCGGGACATCACGAGGAGATCCGAAATTGTCCGGAGAATAAGATTCATATATTGGGGATCATTTTCTGAGTTAGGAAATGTTCCGGAGTATTTGTATGAGGATTCTAGAAGGTTTCGGAATGTTCCGGAAGGTTCTGGAAGATTTCTTGGAGTTTGCTTGAAAACCAAGAAAGGATCAAGGAGTCCTTGTGGGGCAAGACAAGGAGTCGTGGGGGAGGAGGACTCCTCCCCCTTCCCAATCCGCCAGCCAAGGAAGGGAGGGGAGTCCTACTAGGACTCCCCCTCCCATGGCGCCTCCCTCCTTTAAATAGAGGGGTGGATGCGCTACCCCTTGGCCCCCTCCACTACTCCAGCTCCTAGCCGCCTCTCTCCTCCTCCTTTCTTCTGCTCAGGCTTAGGCAAAGCCCTGCAGAATTCTCTACTCCACCACCACCACGCCGTCGTGCTGCTGGGATTCCGTGGAGAAGATCTACTACCTCCGCTGCTCGCTGGAACGAGGAGAGGAAGGTCTGCTTCGACTCCGCACGTGTGACCGACTGTGGAAGCGCTGCCGGAACGCGGCGCTGGAAGGATCGTCCACACGATCTTGAGATCGGAAAGTGATCGACTACATCAACCACGAGATCCAATATCGTAACGCTTTCGAGTCTACAAGGGTTAGTACAGATCTATCTCGTTGCACATGTCTAATAGATTAGATCTTGGCTTTTATCTAGATTAGATCTGGGTTTTGTTCGTTCTTGCGGTAGAAATTTTTTTTTCCATGCTACGAACCCATCATGCCCATGTTGATGTGTAGCCGATGAGTCATGTGTCCAAGACCGTCCCCGCCCGGAGTAGAGCGACAAGAACAGTGCTCATACCGCCAAGTTCTCCATCACCGCACAAACCTCATCAACCACACAAGACTTCACCAAGATCTTCGAAGTATCGACACGTGCTAAAGCCAACCGAAGACCATAGGTGGACTACCGACAAGATCTACTGCCCGGACGCCATGACCTTCACGGATCCGATGCCCGAGAACCCGGGATGCCAAGATCTCCGCCGCGAAATGACAAGACCGTTGACATAACCCGAAGACCGCGGATGCGACAAGATCGTCTCTCGGACACCAAGTCCTTCGGCCCTAGAAAACAGAGACCTCGAACCTGATGACCCGAGGACCGATCCCACCGACACCAAGAGCTGGCACGACCTCCACCAGCAAGTCAAGATCGACCGCCGACAAGACCGACGCCAAACTCCAAGACCTACTCGGGACATCGAGTTCTCCGATATGAGACCCGGAGGCGATGATGCCAGTTCGACAAGACTTCCTTCCCAGATCCGAAGACCAAGACTCGGCACGCCAAGATCTTCACCTTGGAACGCCATGATCTCCTTCATAGATCCGAAGACCCTGAACCCCGGACCCCCGGAACCCAAGATCTTCTGAACCCCATGTGTGAACCCTTTTCCCGAGCCCCTATTTTATAAATGCTAAATATAAAACTTGTTGCATATTAATTGTTCATCTCGCATGCATATCATGTGGGTTGGGGGCATTATGCCGATTCACCGCATGATTAAATATGGAGTCTATATACGGGATATTGTTGTCTTATTCCGGACTCCATTTAAATTGTATAGCGAACCGATGTCATGTTTTGCCTTGTTAATTCCACATTTAAATTGCGGGGGTTCTAAATAACTTGAACCGTGTAATTAATTGTCGGGACCCCGGTTCCGCTTAATATTGCCTAATTGCACCGCATCTGCATCATATCATAATCATGCCGGATCTTCTGCCGTAGTATTAAATATTGCATCCGGTGTTTCTTCTAGTGTTTGCTTCTTCGCGGATTAGGCCGATGAGTTGATGCGAGTATCGACAAGTTCTCCGGATATGAACCTTCGGCAGTGTTTTCCCAGGCGAGCATCTCTCCCCCTTCTACCTATTTTGCATTTATAGTCTTTATTTCCTCCTGTTGATCTATTGCTATCCGTGTCGCAATGCTTTAGTTTCCGTATACCAGTTATATCCCGTGTAGCCTCTATATTGCCTTGAACACCCCCTATTACCTGTGTTTGGTAGATAGCTGGCCTTGCGAGTCGTAGTTTCTTGCTCAGGTGCGATCTCGTGTTGTCATGTACCACCGTTGTTGGAATGCTGGCAGATGTTTATGGTGGAGATGATCATGACTTTAAATACAACTATTAAATTGCTGGGATAACTAATGAAAGAGGCACCGGTGGGCAATATATGCTATTTGGTTTTTATGCCCACTTGTGTCCCGTAGGCCCCGAGTACTTGAACATGTTCTTTGACTATTCGCACTATCCACATCCGGGAGGCCTTATGGACCCCCTGAGCCAGAGCTTGATTCATTTCTATTTCTTGGGGCCACAAACTAGTTTGGGGTTTTATTACTATCCTGTACTTATGCCATGCTTTACCGCTTTATTTACGATTGTGCGTGGAGCACATGTACCGTTTTGGATCGTGACACGTTTTCTCGGTATCGACAAGCCCAGTCACACTTTTGGGTTCCCAGTCGTTTACCGCCGTCCACACAAACCCTGGGTCCGTCTCGGAGCCGGCCAACTTCGTCGCGGGTAGCTTAGTGGGGTGGCCCCCTAAAATATTTTATGAATCATGTGATTGCTTTGTCCTGAAAGCCTCGTTGGGTTTTGAGTTGGTTTTTCCGAGGTTTATCGAGTGTGTGTTGTTATTTGTGCACCCCTGAAGGGTAAAACTTTCTGAAAGCCGTGTCCGCGGTTATGCACGACTTGGAGCACAGTATCTCGATCATAGACAAGCATAACTAAAGTAGTGTTATAAATTTGAGTAAATATGTGACTAGTAATTCAGCTTCGCTACAATGGAATGGATAATAAAAATGCCAACAACTGGTGGATCTGTGGTGATCTGTGTCATACTATACCTGCCTAGTAAGTATTGCAACTCCAATGGAATGTGATAAAAGTGCCAACAACTGCTGAGTTTTAGGATTCCTCGGGACAATTATATCTGACTAGTAAATGTTCCAACTACCACGGAATGGTTAATTAAAACTGCCCACTACTTATGCTTCAGGATGACTCATGCTATCTTTAGCTAACTAGTAAATGCTACAACTAATATGGAATGAGTAAAACCGCCAACTGTGTGAGTTCCTTGGTCCGACTTCCACGTTTGGTCTCAAGGGGGAAATACCAGGATGGGTATGTTTGGTGTTAGTATCAGGTAGGATCCGAATAGGTCTTTCTTATCCCTCTCTAATAGCTGCCAGTTTTACTGAGTCTCTATAGGTTGTTTAGTGCTACTGCGCTGCCGCTTCAGTCCACCATACCTATGTAGGAGAGAGCCACCGAATTCTAGCCTCGCCATGTACTGGCCTTAGTACTGACGCTCCTCTTTTTCCTGTGCCCTTTGTCGGCATCCCTTTTGTTTTAGCAGGTTTGTGATCGACGTCGTTAGCAGGGTTACCCTTCCGGCTTGGCCTGGGCAGGGTTATGTACGCCATTGTTTATTCTTTAGGGCTCTTAGCCCCATTTGCATCTTGTCCGTACTCGGACGTTGTATCGTTTTCAAGGTGATTTGGATATTTGTACTGTATATCTGTATTCTTGACTCGTTGAGTCGCTGTGGTATATATATCTGTTCTGTGGGTCCCATTGAGGACTGTTGTGTAATGGTATTACTTCGTTCTCCACCCGCACGCAAGTGCCTGGTGGCGTCCTTGAATCGTTTCTATGCGGGTTTGGCGGGAAGCGCTAAAACTTGCATAGGGCCGTTTCGAGGGTGTTACACTGGTCCCCTCGGGGTCCTTTTCAGTTGGATCGGTGTATAGGGCCATGTTTAGTGGGGCCCCTCTTTCCTGGACCTCCCCCCTCGGGAAGGCTCCCTTACCCCTGAAGATCAAAATCTTTGTCTGACAGTTATTGCGATACCAGCTTCCCTCGAGAGTGGAGGTGGCTAAGCGGCACGACCCTGGGAATGGCCTGTACCCGCTATGTGCGATCTGGGAATTGGGCACCAACATTTTATTTGCTTGTCCCGCGGCTCGCTTCCTATGGAACTTCACTCATGAGGCTCTGGGGCCTGCATTGTAGGCCTCAGACCTAGGGGAATTCCTAAAAGCCAACGCAAATCATACCAGGAGGAGGAGGCGCCTCTTCTGGGTGTTTGCGGCAATGACCTAGACTCTATGGAATATTCTTAATAAGATGGTCACTGAGCGTGTCTTCCTATGCTGTGCCTCTGACTCGATCTTCCAATTTCTTTCTTTTTTGCAGTAGTGGTACCCGTTGTGTAGACAGCGATATAGGGAGTGGCTGGATGTGATGATGGAGCACCTGATAATGGCGGCCCACCAATTAGCTACACCGTCTAGCCGCTGAGTGCTTCCCCTAGAGGGAGATTGTTAGAGTATTAGGTATATATGGTTGTTATGGTAGTTTAGATAGAGTTAGGATTTGTTTACGTACAGTCCTAACTTGACTCGTACTCCAAGATAATCCTCTGTACGCCTATATATACTCGCCCATGAGGCTCAATAATATATCCATCATATTCTGCCAAACTCATACTCTTCCATGGTATCAGAGCGGCAAGATCCTTGACCTAGCCACCGCACACGCTTCCGCGCCACGCCGCCCCTAGGGAGGTCGATCTCCATGATCTTCGTCGGGGGCCGCGCAACCCGCACGCAGGGTTCGTCCACCGATCCGTGATCGGCTGCCCTGTAAGTCTTTTTTTCCGATCTCTTGATCAGTTTTGTTTTTTGGTTTACCGATCTTAGATCGGATTAAGTCGCCCACCACCGTCGTCATTGCCGCGCCTCTACTCCGACCATCGGCATCGAGGATCTACATCGCGTCCGTGCGCTTGCCCCCTCAGCTGCTGCGCCTGCCTCGGCAGGCTGTCGCGGCATCACGACATGCTGCCGCGCACCACGGACGGCTGCTACGCCTTCCTCGTAAGGCTACCGTGGCCACGCCCCTCGGATCCTCTTCGTTGTCATCGTCCGGGACTTCACCGACAACGCCGCCATCGACTCCAATCTACGCGTCGTCCACGCCATGGTGCATACGGTGCACCGTCGGTCTGATCAACTGATCCCGCGCCTGTCTACGCTAGGCACGTCCCCGAGCACGCGCCTACCACCGATCGAGCTATGGGCTCCTGCTGTGTCGCCCCATCGGGCCGCAGCGACGCCGCCTTTGGTCCACGCTACTGGCTTCTAACGCGCCTTCATTGACACGTACGTCGCTGGTGGTCTCCCAACCGCTTTACCGACTTGCGCCCTGCAGCTATGCCGCCCCCTCGGGTCGTAGCGTGGCTGCACGCAGTCTACTTCGTCGTCCTCGTGCATCGACGGCCTTGGTTTTCACCGCGCCATCTCCTACAGCGCGGATCGCCGCCGTCTGCACATGGTCTTCGTCACGTCGCCGGATCTTCTTCGCGTACTTCGAGCACCACCGCCGCGCTTCACAAGGTAACCTGCAGGGCGCCTTCTCGCCATCGCAGGTCCCGCCGACTATCACATCGCCACTCTAAGCATCCAACATGACTAACTCAGGTCGCCGCTGGTTTCGCCGCCTTCTACGTCTTCGTACAGTCCTAACTTGAGTCGTACTCAAAGATAATTATCTGTACGCCTACGTATACTCGCCCATGAGGATCAATAGTATATCCATCATATTACGCCAAACTCATACTCTTTCAGAGATGTCTCTTGTATCTGAGTGTGTGTGTCTTGTCTGTGGGTTTGCGGGTGCTGTTCGGCGCAATGACGCGTGTTCTATCCTGACTTTCTCTCGTTTTTGTTGGCTTGTACTGGATATTGTATAGTTATTGCTTTATTTATAAAGCTAGGCGTAAGCTTGTTTCGAGGTAAAACCTAAATTACTCTCTCCGTCTCAAAATAGATGTCGCAAGTTTGGCAAAATTTGGATCTATCTAGACACAATTTAGTACTAGATACATCTAAATTTTGACAAATTTACGACCATCTTTTGACACCGACGGAGTACTTATTTTCAAGATTTAAACTGAAGTGCACACGTGTCCTAAGTTGTCCAATATCTTTGCATGAGGTACGGTTCAGACAACTTAGTTAAGGCGGGAGGCCCCCGCCCAGTCCTCCACCTCATCTATACTACTACGACCCAATTCTCGACCAAAAAAAAATTTTCTATAGTGGAGTACGACCCTAACTACGGTTAACTTGAACTATATTATGGACTATCATTGATTAGTGGACCAATGACCTCGTGTATGATCTGTTGGTAGGTGTGCACAGATTAACATGAGTTAGTCGTCTCGCATAATCAGTGGGTAGATACTCGTACTACGTCCGTACTCTCCCCATTTTTAAAAATTGATGTTTTTTTTATTGAAGGCACTCCGGTGCCTGATTTTAAATTAATAAAGACTCATACGGCCAGATTAGTACAACAGATGTCGGTGAACAGCTTACAAGCAAGAGTGACTACAATAAACATAAGGTAAAAACAAGAAAAGTCCAGCTGGAGTCATTGAGCTCTTCAAACGCGGAAGAACCACCAGGGGGTGGCCAAGGGAGATCTTGAGGTGGTAGCATCATCGACAAAGAGGATACTCGTCTGTGCCAGGGAGGCGAGCTAGCCATCGCCTGACCGTTCTCATCCATGACCGGAGAGGGCCCCTGCCCCCTCGCCTGGCTCGAAGGGCGCCGAACTCTGCATTGGACAAGCTCACCCTGAGCAGGGAACAGACGAGGGACCTAGCTGCCAATTGGGGGCAGACAGAGAGCACACTTGCAGCCACGAGCTCGCCTTGAGAATCCTTGTTGCCAGCCATGGAGCCACACACGCTGAAGACGAAGCCGCAAACTTGGCCGTTGGTGAAAAGGTTGCCGAGGACCGTGAGATCACCATCGAGAACAGGAGGCAGAGCTGAGAAACGAAGGAGCCACTCTAGAAAGCACAGCGCCACACAGCTACAGCCGGTGAAGGGGAGCCCTTCCCCTCCAACCCAGGCTCGTGGGACTCGCACCGTCGGACTGAAGGGGCGTGAAGGCCGGGCAAGGAGCATCGAAAGGATCAGCACTGCCGAGACTTTCGGAAACATGGTCAAAACATGAACCACCGAGCCACCGCGACCCACCATTTATCCCTCCTACAGCATCACCCTCCGCCCAATCGATCCCAAGACGGCGCCTTCTCGAAGGGTACGACACAAGCAGCGCCACCGCCGGCCAAACAAAGTTGGGGTTTTCACCCAGGAGATGGATGAACGGGAGGAGGAGAGCAACGACAGTACCTTCAAGAAGGACACGGCTCCCGCAGGCGTTGATACCATCAGAGCCAGCATGGCCGGCCAGGGATTTCTCCCACTCTCGAATCCCCACCACCAGCACGCCGACCGACCTAAAATTCGGCGACCAAGGGCCGCCATGGACTAGAACCGGGGGTACAGAGCACGCCAACGAGGAGTTGGGGAAGCATGCCTTCAGATCTGGTGCCGACGACTGCCAAAACCATCACCGTGCCACGACCAGCGTTCATCGGCACTTCCCCGTCCACACGGTCGAGGGTACCGGACCACATCCGCGGCCACCCCTCACCGCCAAGTCGGTGGCACCTTTCCGCCCAAGGACACCGCCTCGGCATCCAGAGTTCTCCATGGGAGACACAAAGCAGCGAAGATCGTCGCCGTCGCCTTCATCGGCCGAGGCATAGGCTTGCCCGGCGCCTGCCTTTGGTAGTGGCGAGAGAAAGGGAGGGGAGGGGGCAGCGGGGGCGATAGGGTTTTGCCCCCGAGTCTCCTGAGAGAGGCGACGCGAGGGCCGACTCCTTTCCTCCTGATATTGTGGTGTTCACCAGCTCCAAAAAAATGATGTTTTAAACATTGAGCTTCATAGTATAATTTCTCTCCATCATAATGCTCAATATTTCTCGAGATAGTATATACATATAGGTAGAGATACAAGTGGGTCAATATTAGGTTACACTCTACCCTCTTTAAATGAACTGATAAAAAGTTAGTTCATTTTGTTGAACTAAATAGAGAGTCGCGGGAGTCAAAACTTAATTCATTAATTTGAAACATAAAAGCAAGAGGAAAAAACCCGCTCCCCTCCCCCGCATCACCCTCCTCTAGCGACACGGGGGGAACCCTCCCTGCCACGCCGTCAGCCCCTCCCCCTCCCTCGCTCTGCCGCCACCAGAGGAGGCGCCGGCGAAGCTACACGCGTCCTAGGAAGGTGGCAACAGGGCCTCTTGCCCCTCCCTCGACGCTCGCATCGGGATCGCTCGGTGCGCGGCGGCGTGGTGGCACAGCAGGTGGCGCGCGTGGGAGGAGCTGGCTGCGGCGGCGGTGCCTGTGGCCAGAGTTGGCGTGGACGGCGGCCATGGCGGCGGGATGCTGCAGATCGATCCAGGCCCGATCTGGGTCTTGCGGTCCTGGCGGCCTGGTCCCTACGTCTGGGTGGCGCGCCGGCGAGGCATCTCCCCTCCTTCTGCCCCCTTCCCCCCCGCACCCCCGCACTCCCTGTGGGGTGGCCAAGCGGCGGCGACCGGACCTGGTCTAGCGGCGCCCCCCTCGGGCTATGGCCGAACCTGGACTGGTGGGGGACAGGACGGTGGTTCCGGACGACGGCTGTCGTGGAGGCAGGGAGGCGGATGCGGGCGGTGCGGGCCGGCCGACCCAGATCTAGGCCCATTTGGGCTCGATCTGGACTGTGCGGGTCCGAGCCTGCTAGCCCCTGCGCTGGGTGTGTGCGTGAGCTGTGCTCCACGCAGGTTGGGTCGCCTGGGCGACGTTGCTAGCAATGGCGACGGTGCCGATGGCCGGGTGCGCCCCTGATGTCTACGCACTTCTATTCTTGTAGACAGTTGTTGGACTTCCAAGCGCAGAGGTTTGTAGAACAGCAGCAAGTTTTCCCTTAAGTGGATTACCCAAGGTTTATCGAACTCAGGGAGGAAGTGGTCAAAGGTATCCCCTCTCAAGCAACCCTGCAATCAAGATACAAGAAGTCTCTTGTGTCCCCAACACACCCAATACACTTGTCAGGTGTATAGGTGCACTAGTTCGGCGAAGAGATAGTGAAATACAAGTGGTATGGATATAAGACAATGGTGCCAGAAAATAGCTTGATGGCGTGGAAAAGACTAAAGGCAAACTGAAATAAAGATGGAAGCAAGCAAACATGTAACAGATCTAAATGGAAACGGTGTATCAATGCTTAGAAATAAGGCCTAGGGATCATACTTTCACTAGTGAACACTCTCATATAAATATCTTCTCTTTATGATACTACTCTTAACTACTCCCTGGTTGGACACTCTAATCGTTGGTAGGGCTATAACAGCAGTCCTCAAAGTAAGCCTTTCCCATCTAGAAAACCCCATACTGTCACCTTGAGTACTAGATGAGTCCAACAAACACCACAATTTCATAAAGACATCCAACTCCAAATATAACTCATAAAAAGTATTTTTAATCTCTAGCCTAAGTGCCACCATGGTGAGCACGCTGTCACTTTCACACACATGGGGAGAGCAGAGATTCATTAAATCACTTGAGTAGCAGAATAGATCTATAGATTAAAAGCTCATGATCTCAATAAGATCATGCATAGAGAGAGATGAACACATAGCTACTTGTAGAACCCTTAGCCTCGAGAGAGGACTACTCCCTCCTCATCATGGGAATCAGCAATGGTGATGGAGTTGGCGGTGGAGATCGATGGAGATGGCTCCGGGGGCACTTCCCCGTCCCGGCAGGGTGCCGGAACAGAGACTTTCTGTCCCCCGAATCTCCTTTTCGGTGGCGGCGGCGCTGCGGAACTTTTCGTGGCTGGAGGCTTGATTATTTAGGGTTTATGCCTCGGGAGGCTTCTTATAGACCAAAGGGCAAGGTCGGTGGGCGGCCAGGGGGCCCACACCATGCCCTGGCGCGGCCTGGGGGGACCCGCGCCATGGGGTGGTGTGGCCACCCTGTGGCCCCTCTTCGACTCTCCTTCTGGCTCCGTGAGTCTTCCGGGAAAATATCAACTTTGGCTTTTGTCCGGTCCAATTCCGAGAATATTGATTTTCTGACTTTCTGGAACCAAAAACAGCACAAAACAGGCAACTGGCACTGTGGCATCTTGTTAATAGGTTAGTCCAAGAAAGCATATAGAAATACTCCAAAGTGTGGACAAAACATAAGAAAATAGATAAAACCAAGCATGGAACATCAAAAATTATAGATACATTTGCAATGTATCAACATCCCCAAGCTTAACTCCTGCTCGTCCTCGAGTAGGTAAGTGATAAAAAGAAAGAATAATTTTTGAGGTGACATGCACCATCATAAACTTGATCAAATTATTTGTAAAACATTGATAGGTGGGATCATAGTACTTCAATCATAACATGAAAGACAAAGTTCTAGCAATAAGTCAAAGAAACTATGTTGCAACATGAAAAGGCACAAACAAAAGATTCATGAATAACAATGCTTTGCAAGACGTTTGTTTGTTTCACATAAAGAAAACATAGCATAATAGCATTCAGCTTGTCCCTCATAGAGTAGCAAACATAAATGCATAGGACACCTTCAAAGTTCATAAGAGTGACTAGATACAAATAGTTTAAAACAAGGAATATCAAGGTATGCATCAGTCAACTAGTCTTGGGACAATGCACATAGAACTAAGAATGGCCATTATGCTCTCAAAGTAGGTGCATAAAGATAGAAGGTGGAGACTCAATATAATGGTGGAGGAAAGGCCTTCATAGAAGGAAGCAGAGATTCAAGTTTCATAAAGAGCTTCCAAAAATTATGGTACTTATTAGCTTTCAGCTCTCATTGCCCCTATCATAAGCATCTTGAAGGTGATTAAAGTTAAAGTGACACAACTAAGAGGATATGCTTGACAAGTTATAAACCGAAATCTCATGCCCCTTACTTACGAAGACCGATCCTCATGCTACCCAACTTTAGTCACGAGTAAGCTCTTGTCATTGTAAGTACATGTGTATCATTAAGAACCGCCAACGGGGTACCCCTTGCACATGATACGGGAGCTTTCCCATAATCAAAATGACAAGGCAAGCAGACAATGATCATCTCAGCGATCTTTTTATTTGCTATTTGCATAGGTTTTTATTGAGGATGCTTCATAGAGTGCTTATTATGGTTATGCTGCAAGTTTCCACCATGATTAGGCATGGCTTAGGCTAGCGGCCCAGGCGTTTCTCTAACACACATACAAACTCCATGATCTTACAAGTTCCACTTTTATTTCACACCGCCGGGATCCGTAAGCAAAAGAACATGATATCAATGGGGTACAAAGTACGAATGCATTGCTGAAAGTGTTCCCCATGAAACATGGTTCTGCTAATTTCAACTTATAAAGCGTAAGCATATACGCAACAAAGAAGGACCCAATGGTTCAAGTTTATTAGATGCAAAAAGTAAAGTGTGCCATCAAGTTGTGAGAGCTTTAATCACTAGTTTTCTCATAACAAGTTTAATTTGGAAGGTAAACAAAAGCATGAATATACTTGGAATAGCATAATCTAGTAGGTAGGTATGGTGGACTTTTTGGAATAACTTGGTTTAGGGAGTTGGATGCATGAGTGGAACTCATACTTGGTTGTGGAGGCTAGCAAAAGACTAGGAGCGACAAACTAAGAGAGCAATAATGGCCATAATCATGCAGAGCGACAAAACATCATTGATCAAAGCATAAAGTGATACTACAAGTTGAAAACTAAAGGATCATAAAGGCTATGGTGACTTGAGATAGTCATAACATGGTGTGAGCATGCGCCAAGTCAACCCAAATAAAGCATCAAAGGAGAATACCACTATACTATGCTTTAATATGCTAAAACAACGCATGATTCATCCAAGCCACATTAAGCAATCTCAATTGTTTATAACAAGTCATTCTACAGCAAAGAATACTAAGCATAAAGCCAAAACAATATCAAGCATGGCATGAAAAAGCATAGGCCACAGTCAAAAACAAGGTCCATTTACCACTTAAGCATGAGCTTTCCTACTCTTTTCCAAACCAAACCAAACTATTTGAAAACCAATATATGAAAGAGGGGTCCAACCAATTTATTCAGAAAACTAAGCAAACTAAAAAACAAAACGAAAACGAAAAAGAAGACGCTCCCAGAAAAACACAACTGTGCATGAAACAATAAAAATGAAGCGTTTGGAAGAACCTGGGATTTTTATTGATGAAGAAGGGATGCCTTGGGCATCCCCAAGCTTTGATGCTTGTACTTCTTGGATATTTCTTGGGGTGACACGCGTGGCATCCCCAAGCTTGAGCTTTAGTCCATCCTTCATCTTATTACTCATTCCTTCCATACACCTGAAATTTTTCCTTCATACAAAACTTCACACAATCTTTATTAGCAACATTGGTGCACTGAAGATAATAAGTCTTTAGGTTCAGTTCTAACACCAATAAGCTTCCATTAGAACACTAGCTATTGTAGCACTTCCCTCAAAAAGCTCAATTCCCCAAAAGAACTCAAAAAGGAACCAACAAGAAGCAAATGCAGAAAATGGCAGAAATCTATCAAAATAGACCAGCAGGTAAAGATAAATTTTTTCGAAGACCTTCTGTTGCTCAAATCAAAAAGTGTTGAACTAATGAAAGTTAGATAACAACCTGGGGCAGAAGCACAAAAATTCACGCCTCAAATGAATGTACAGATATTTTACACGATTGTTTACGGTGAAGCACATAAATCTATTTCGGGACAGGAACTTTCACAATCACTACTTCTCTCTCATTAGAGGTTACTCTTGGCACAAAAAGCAAATAAAAAGGATAAGGAGCGGTTATTACTGAAGTAATAACTTCCAAGACTAATCTAAAACTTTTGGGTTATCTCCCAATAAGTACTTTTCTTTAACGCCTTTAAGTTAGGCATGGTAGTTTGAGAAGATGCTCACATAAGAAATATGAATTGAAGTGAAAGAGACCATCAAAAACCAAATTCAAAGAACATTTAAGTCTAACCCACTTCCTATGCATAGGAATCTTGTAAAGAAACAAGTCATGAAAGCACAAAGCAATAAGCATAGTAAAGCAAAACAAGTGCAACTTCAAGACTTTCAACATAAAGAGGGGAAACTTAATATTGTTGAGATACATAAAACCATGTTTCTCTCTTTCATAATAACTTTCAGTAGCATCATGAATAAAATTAACAATATAACTATCACATAAAACATTCTTATCATGAGCCACATGCATAAAAGAATTAATACACCCCATATAAGCATAGTCATTCTTATCAATCATAGTGGGAGCAAATTCAACAAAATAGCTATCATTATTATTTTCATCACCATAATCATCAAATATAGGAGGCATATTGTAATCATTAATTTTCTCCTCAATAGTAGGTGGACTGAAAATATCATATTCATCATTGTAATCATCATATATGGTAGGTATAGTATCATCAAAGTAAATTTTCTCCTCCATGCTTAGGGGACTAAAAAGATCATTTTCATAAAAACTAGCTTCCCCAAGCTTAGACTTTTCCATAGCATTAGCAATACTGGTGTCCAAAGAATTCATACTAACAACATTGCTATTAGCATGCAAATAAAGTTCCATAGGTTTTTAAATTTTATCTTCAAATACTTCATGTCCTAACTCAAGATAAATACTATAAAGCTCTCTAATTTTGTTGTTTTTTCCATTAAGCCTAACTAGTGAAAACAAGAAACAAAAAGATAAAATTGCATAATCTAAAGGAAATAACTTCGAGCACTCACACCGGAGGATGTGAGTACCTTTTACCTTACCTCCCCGGCAACGGCGCTAGAAAATAGGCGTTTGTCGTGGGTGGTTCTTCTTCTTTAATCCTCCGGTGTGAATACCTTTTACCTTACCTCCCCAGCAACAGCGCCAGAAAATAGCTTGATATATACGCACTTCTATTCTTGTAGATAGTTGTTGGGCCTCCAAGTGTAGAGGTTTGTAGAACAGCAGCAAGTTTTCCCTTAAGTGGATTACCCAAGATTTATCGAACTCAGGGAGGAAGTGGTCAAAGGTATCCCCTCTCAAGCAACCCTGCAATCAAGATACAAGAAGTCTCTTGTGTCCCCAACACACCCAATACACTTGTTAGGTGTATAGGTGCACTAGTTCGGCAAAGAGATAGTGAAATACAAGTGGTATGGATATAAGACAACGGTGCCAGAAAATATCTTGATGGCGTGGAAAAGACTAAAGGCAAACTGAAATAAAGATGGAAGCAAGCAAACATGTAACAGATCTAAATGCAAACGGTGTATCAATGCTTAGAAACAAGGCCTAGGGATCATACTTTCACTAGTGAACACTCTCATATAAATATCTTCTCTTTATGATACTACTCTTAACTACTCCCCGGTTGGACACTCTAATCATTGGTAGGGCTATAACAGCACTCCTCAAAGTAAGCCTTTCCCATCTAGAAAACCCCACACTGTCACCTTGAGTACTAGATGAGTCCAACAAACACCACAATTTCATAAAGACATCCAACTCCAAATATAACTCATAACAAGTATTTGTAATCTCTAGCCTAAGTGCCACCATGGTGAGCACGCTGTCACTTTCACACACATGGGGAGAGCAGAGATTCATTAAAGCACTTGAGTAGCAAAATAGATCTATAGATTACAATTTCATGATCTCAATAAGATCATGCATAGAGAGAGAGATGAACACATAGCTACCGGTAGAACCCTTAGCCTCGAGAGAGGACTACTCCCTCCTCATCATGGGAATCAGCAATGGTGATGGAGATGGCGGCGGAGATCGATGGAGATGGCTCCGGGGGCACTTCCCCGTCCCGGCAGGGTGCCGGAACAGAGACTTTCTGTCCCCCGAATCTCCTTTTCGGTGGCGGCGGCGCTGCGGAACTTTTCGTGGCTGGAGGCTTGATTATTTAGGGTTTATGCCTCGGGAGGCTTCTTATAGACCAAAGGGCAAGGTCGGTGGGCGGCCAGGGGGCCCACACCATGCCCTGGCGCGCCCTGGGGGGACCCGCGCCATGGGGTGGTGTGGCCACCCTGTGGCCCCTCTCCGAATCTCCTTCTGGCTCCGTGAGTATTCCGGGAAAATATCAACTTTGGCTTTTGTCCAGTCCAATTCCGAGAATATTGATGTTCTGACTTTCTGGAACCAAAAACAGGAGAAAATAGGCAACTGGCACTGTGGCATCTTGTTAATAGGTTAGTCCAAGAAAGCATATAGAAATACTCTAAAGTGTGGACAAAACATAAGAAAGTAGATAAAACCAAGCATGGAACATCAAAAATTATACATACATTTGCAATGTATCAGCCCCCCACTTCCCCTTGGCCGTCCTCCCCGGCCCCGAGCGAAGGGATGTTGCTGCTTTGGCCGGGTCGAGTGGAGTCCAACGCCTTCTCGGTGTGGCGGCTCGAGGCGTTTCTCTGACGCCGGTGGCGGGGGTGGTGGTGTTGGGTGGCTGGCGATGCTTCTTCGAGGTGGCTGTGCGCAAACCTGCCAGTGACTCCTCCTAGGGTTAGCATGGGGGCTCCATGTGAGGAACAAGGTGCTCGGTGGTGGGAGCGAGGTACCAAGCCTCGGGCGAAAGCCCGGCCTTTGGGCCGGTGACGGCGACGCCTGTGGGTGTCGCGTCTGATTGAGGCGTCATCGAGGAGCTCCAGCACCTCCCTCGCCTAGGGTGTCAGGTTTCGGGTGAAAACCCTAGATTTGGCTTGCCAGATCGGGCGACGGCGGCGTCTTCGACGTCGTACCTTCCATGGTGGCGTCGTCTTGGAAACCTGATTCCCTAGTACGAGTCGCTGCTCATCATCATGGTCTTCGGTGTTGGCCTAATGCGGCGTCTTAGTGCAGTTGGAGTGTCGGACTCTCGAGTGGTATTGCGGTTGGCTTGCGCGACGGGGTCCTCCTCGGATGGTACAAGCAAGCCTCCGGATTACCAGTGGTGGGCTGGCCTCTTTGGTTGACGGCGGGTCGGTGAATACTGCATGCTAGTAAGTCTGTTGAGGTTGCAGGGAGGTAGCCATTGCGCCAGCGGAGTACCCCGGATCTGGGCTGAGCCTGGATGGCTCGCGGGATCCAGGTGAGACCCATCTTGGCTGCGAATGGCATGCCCCTAGCGATATCGACGATGCGCAAGCACTGTGACTTTCATCGGCAAGGGTTCTGTTCGGCGGAGGAGCTCGCTCTGTGGCGTCCTGGAGAAACTAACACTCGATTAGCGGTAGTCTTGTTTTGAGTGTTGGGTGTGTTGTATTTATGGATGCTTTGGCCTTCTCTTAGGCTTGTAAATCAAACTCCTTTTTCTATCGTTTTCGCGAAAAAAAGTTAATTCATTTATGGGAACATGGAAACATGTAGAATGATGGAAGATTTTGGTCCATGCGTGTATTGTTTGTGTCGGCCGGAGTCAAAAGTCAGGTTTTTGAGGATGGTATCTGCCGGATAAGATCCTTTCTCTTTTATTGACGGCAACATCTTGTAATTTCTGGTCGCTATATAGTGCTTCCCTCAAATATAACTTTGCGATAGCTCGGCAAGAAATGCATTATGCATATCGATTACACTGCTTCTTGTGGAAAGATCAAGATCAAGGCATTAAATTAGCAACCGAATCAGGCATACTCTATATATGTGTTGTCTTCCCGAACTAAGCTTAACATAGCGTCATATCCTTTTAACACTCACGTGGGAATTACTTGACAACGGTCCTCCACGTATGATTGCACAAGTTGCCATAGGACCATAGCTATACCCTGACGCATATAGTACTAATTAACAACGTTGATTAATTAACCTGATCATATGCATGTGCAACAGCGCACGGCAGAGAGTTGAAGAGTTGAAGTACGTCGTCCTGTCATCTAGACAGCACAGTAATAACCATCAGAGTGACTGTAGATCCAGCGACCGATCGACTTGCGTATGGGACCAGCATCAAGCACCAGTCGCAATAAACTAAGCGATGCCTCATGGACTGATGAATAATTTACGGATTGTACTACCTTGCAACTGTGATTTGTGAACAATTGATTAACAGCCATGCAGGTCGCAAGCACACCGGAGGCGCCATCTTAAAAGACAAACATATGGTGGTAGTAGTACATAACTAATTAATCGGTCCTCCACTAATAATTGCCCAAGTTGCGATAGAAGTTTGCACTTTTGGGGTCCATGCAACCATGCTACTTGTCTGCGCTTGCTCGTCTAGTGAGCATCAATTTGACCATGATGATGTAGTAACATTTGGCTATGATCGAAAAAAAAAACAGAATCTTTAATGCGACATCTATTTGCTAGGTAGCACAACACTTGCTGTATAACATAGGAGGGCATATTTATTTATTGATGAGTTCTATATATAAATATAGAGCAAATTGTTGGGAATTTAATATATCGTCGATCTCTTTTCATGAGTTTAGACTTTTGGCTGGATTGGCTAGTGCATCAGTTAATATGGTATTATAGTCAAGAGATCTCAAGTTCAAGACTCTCCTTACACAGTATAATTTTTTTTTTGCGGCCTGTACCAAACCCACGTTAAGGAGTCTAGATGTGATGGGAATTACTGAGAATATAATATATTGTCTTTCTATTAGTTTAGACTTTTGATTGAGTTGGCTAATACATCAGTTAATACAAATATACTGGAGCCACATCTTAAGGAAATTTTATCAAAAAGCATTAACCGTTGGTGTAAATATTCCAAACAGACAAAAACTTAGCAAACTTCAAAAATGATTTGCAAATCGAGCTCAAAATTTCATAGTTTACTCACTACATGGAGTAATTACTTTCGATTATCAAAAAATGATTTCTTAAAATGTTAGGCAAAAGATGAAAAAAGTTAGAAAAATCAGAAATCTTCAAGTACTTGGAAAATTTTAGATTTTTAACTAATGCAGGGCAAAAGTGACAAAAACTAGGTATAGTAATCAAGGTATTGATTACATAGTACGAAGAGTCTGATATGGGCAAGTAAAATATCGCGAGACAATGAGAATGAAATATGGGACCGCTTCAATCCTCAACATCCTAGATCAAACTGATAAAAATCTTCATTGAACATGTCAAAGTTATTATAAGAATCTACGTCCCGTTGATGATTATTGACCGTACATGTGTCTCAATCATGTATGCATGTTCTTGAACCCGTAGGTGTTAGATTTATATGGGTTGCGGCCCATGTAGGCATCCCATGTAGTCTAATAAATACTGAAATCGGAAGGCACATCTACTATGGCAGCTTGGGAGCTGTGTAGGAGACAAAGTTCCCACATTGCTAGTTGGGAGAGAGTTGAACTAGCTTATAAGCTGAGTTGTTTCACTCTCACTAAGTGAGTGCGAAGAGAAGGAGCCCACGCTCGCTCCTCCTCCTCCGCCGCTCGCCTCGCCTCACCCGCACGCGCGTCGCTTCGCGTCTCGTGAATCGAGTTCGAGTTAGAAACTCGTTTTGTGGAAGACTAAATTTTTGCATGGTGCACCAGCTATTGGGTATGTATCAACATTCGTGTGCATGTTTGACACGTGTCCTTGTCTTCCACCGCGTGGCGACTCGATCGGCCATGTTCTTTCTCTGTCTCTTTCGCCCTGTTCCTCTTGCTATCTAGGCTTTCCTATCCCAGCGACTGCGTGCACGGTTGTCCGGGAGAGGAGGGCTCTGAAACCCCGTCCGTTGAGATCCTGCATCGGGAGATGAGCAATAAGGTTTTTGGGGAGCGTCTCGGCGTGACTACTCGCTACCGTTTGTGTTCTTCATCAACCGACAACCTCAACTGCACTATGGGTGACAACGAAAAAGACCAAGGTGCTGCTACGGTGATGACCTTCCCGGTCAACCTGTATGTGCAATTTCTCTCTTTGTATGCACTAGTTTTTGCTGGATTTTTAGATCTACTAGATGTGATTGTTTGGATGCATGTGTTTAGATCTGCTAGTGTTTACATAATGTTGATTTCGGTAATTAATCTCATACGGAAATTGTCTAATACTCTAACAATCCAAAATCCTTATTTATTTAGGCAATTTTCGTCATCTTCCTTTGCTGCTTCGCTGAAACCGAGCCCGTTTATGGGTGCTAATTTTAAGAGATGGCAAGGGAAAACCCTCGTGTGGCTTACTGCTATGGGCATAGAAAAAATTATAGATGGCACTCCCAGAGGTCCTCTTACTCTCAAAGAAGAGAGAGCATTCAGGGAGCCCACTGTACTTTTGTGGGATCCATACTTATTGTGCTTGGAGACAAGTTGGTTGATGCATATTTGCATATTTGTGATGCCAAGGAACTGTGGGATGTGCTAGACGCTAAGTTCGGTGTTGCCGATGACGGTGGTGAACTATATGCTATGGAGCAGTTGAATAACTACAAGATGGTTGAAAACCGATCTATAGTAGAACAAGCTCATGAGCTACAAATCATGGCAAAGGAACTCGAACTCCTCAAGTTTGTGCTCCCGGAAAAATTTGTCGCGGGATGCATTGTCGCTAAGCTTCCTCCTGCGTGGAGGAACTTTGCCACTTCTCTGAAACATCAGAGGCAGGAGCTCTTTGTTGAGTACCCCATTGGCTCTCTGGATGTTGAAGAAAAGGCGAAGGCAAAAGACGAACAACCGAGGGACATTCTGCTGCCAATATGGTGCATAAAAATAACAAAGTCTGCCAGACTATCAACTTCAAGAACAAGAAGGGGAAGAACAAGGAAAAAAAGAACCTTGCTGGGTGTGTGGCCAAATTGGCCATTGGGCTGATCATTGTCCACAGAAGAAATACAAAAAGGGACAGGCTAGACAGAGTTCTAAATCTATCAACATGTTCATTGGCAATACTGATGCAGGAACTTCAGGTTCTGGGTACGGTAATTTGTTACCTACTATTCTTTCAGTATTTCAACCCATAGAATGGTGGGTTGATACGGTTGCCAATGTTCACGTGTGTGCTGACATTTCCATGTTCACCTCTTATCGGGCTCGAGATTCCCCGGTCATGATGGAGAATGGGTTACATGCTACTATTCTTAGTGTTGGCACAGTAGATCTGAAGTTTACTTCAGACAAGATCATGCAATTGAAGAACATGCAACATGTCCCTTCTATCAAGAAGAATCTCGTTAGTGGATCTCGTCTTCTAAAATATGGGTTTAAGTTGGTATTTGAGTCCAATAAAGTTGTACTGTCTAAGTAGGGAACTGATGGCCCAAAATATATCGAGCTCGTTGGGGAACCCCAAGAGGAAGGTATGATGAGCACAACAGCAAGTTTTCCCTTAGTTATGAAACCAAGGTTATCGAACCAGTAGGAGCAAGGAAACACCTCCAAGATGTTGTTGCCAACTTGGAATCCTGCACAACACAACCACATAACTTTGCCCCCAACTTACAGTGAGGTTGTCAATTTTACCGGTTTTGCTGAAAACAAAGGATTAAACGTATTGTGTGGAAGATAGTAATTGCTTGCAGAAAGTAAACAGAAAGCAATAAACAGTTGTAGATTGATGATCAAAGAAAGGACCGGGGTCCATAGTTCACTAGTGGTGGTTCTCCTTAAGATAGATGACATTTGGGTGAACAAATTACAGCGGGGTAATTGACAAACATCGAGAAAGCATACAAGTATATACTAATTATCTTGACTCCTTTCAGATTTGATTGGGCATTACAACATGATACATAGACCGTAATCCAACTGCATCTATGACTAATAATCCACCTTCAGGTTATCATCCGAACCCCCTCTAGTATTAAGTTGCAAGCAACAGATAATTACATTACGTATTGCGTGTAAAGTAAACAATATGATTGTTCTATGAACAAAGGATTGCTGTTTTCTCCCTAGTAGCAACATCACATCTAGTACCTTACAAATTTCTGTCACTTCCCCAGATTACTAGAGGCATGAACCCACTATCGAGCATAAATACAAATTCTTGGAGTTGCTAGCATCTACTTGGCCAAGATATCTACTAACAACGGAAAGCATGCAAGATCACAAATAAAAAATACATGATAGAATCAATAATCAATCTGAAATAGCATCTCAATATCCATCGGATCCCCGCAAACACAACATGTAGAATTACAAATAGATGATCTTGATCATGAACGGAGCTCACAAGATCTAAACATGGTAACACAAAGGAGAAGAACCAACCATCTAGCTACTACATGGACCCGTAGTCCAAGGATGAACTACTCACACAGCACACCGGAGGCTTGTATGGTGATGAAGATGGCCTCCAGGGTGAATTCTCCCCTCCGGCAGGGTGCCGGGAAGAGCTTCAGATCCCTCCCGATCTTGGGATAGAGATGACGGCGGCTACAGACTCTTTCGTGGAAATTTGATCAGGTCCTTAGGGTTTCTGTATCGGAGGCATCTTATAAGCGAAAGGGGAGGCCGAGGGGGGTGCCCTAGGCGACCACACCACTCCCTGGCATGGGCCAGGCCTGGCCACACGGCCAGGTGGTGTGGCTGCCCTCTGGCCCCTCTCCGTCTCGTATTCTGGCTCCGTGTCCCCCTCGGTGAAAAACTGACTTTGGTTTTTGTCCCATCCAATTCCAAGAATATTCATTTTCTGACTTTCCTGGAACCAAAAACAGTAGAAAATAGGCAGGTGGCACTGTGGCATCTTGTTAATAGGTTAGTCCAAGAAAGTGTATAAAAAGTACTCCAAAGTGTGGACAAAACATAAGAAAGTAGATAAAAACCAAGCATGGAACATCAAAAATTATGGATACGTTTGCAACGTATCAGGAACCTTTGTTGGAAAAAGCTACGAATGTGAAGGCATGTTCCGTTTTTCATTGGTAGACTTCTGTGATGATGTAGTGAACCATGTTTTCACTACTGGTAATGATACTAATGTTTGGCATTCATGACTTTATCATATTAATTTTGGTTGTATGTCACGGCTTTCTCGTATGAGTTTAATTCCGAAATTCACTATTATCAAAGGCTCTAAGTGTCATGCTTGTGTGTAAGAAAAGCAGCCTCGCAAGCCTCACAATCCCGTAGAGAGTAACTTGGCACCTCTAGAGCTCATACATTCAAATCTATGTGAGATGAATGGTGTGTTGACAACTAGTGGAAAGAAATATTTCATGAATTTGATTGATGATTATATTAGGTATTATTATGTATATCTCTTGAAAACTAAAGACGAGGCTTTAGATTCTTTAAGATCTATAAGGTAGAAGTTGAAAATCAACTTGAGAGAAAGATTAAAAGAATCTGGTCTGATCATGGTGGAGAGTATTTTTCTAGTGAGTTTAATTTATTCTGTTCGAAACATGGTATTATTCATGAGAGGATGCCTCCCAATTCCCCTCAATCCAATGGGATTGCTGAGAGGAAAAACCGAACTCTAACAGATTTGGTTAACGCCATGTTAGACACTGTCAGTTTATCCAAGGAATGGTGGGGGAGGCTATATTGACTTCATGTCATGTCCCAAACCGTGTTCCAACTAAGAATAAAGAGATTAATCCATTTGAAGAATGGGAAAAGAAAAGGTTGACACTCTCTTACCTACACACTTGGGGTTGTTTGGGAAACGTCAACGTGCCAGTCAATAAGAAGCGTAAGCTTGGACCAAAAACTGTGGATTGTGTCTTTCTTTGGTATGCTTCTCATAGCATTTCTTATAGATTTCTTGTGGTGAAATCTGAAGTGGACGACATGAGTGTCGATACCATTTTTGAATCAAGAGATGCTACATTGTTTGAGGATATATTTCCTATGAAAGATATACCTAGCATATCTAATAAGGAATATGATCCAATTTCTGAACCTGAAACTCCATAGAGACTGCTAAACAATCAGATCATGAGAGTTCTGATTCGGAAGAGGATGATAATGAAGATCCCACAAGGAGAAAGAGACAAAGGACCGCAAGGTCGTTTGGTGATGATTTCGTTGTATACCTAGTGAATGACACTCCCACTACTATTTCAGAAGCTTTTGCATCTCCGTATGCAGACTACTAGAAGGAAGAGGTTCAAAGCGAGATGGAATCCATCTTGACTAATGGAACGTGGGAGATATCTGAACGTCTGTATGGGTGTAAACATGTATGATGTAAATGGGTTTATAAAAGAAGCTTAGGGATGATGGTACTATTGAAAAGTACAAAGCTCGACTTGTGGCTAAAGGCTATACCCAAAAAGAAGGGAAGATTTATTTGATACTTACTCACTTGTGGCTAGATTGACCATGGTTCAAGTAATACTATCACTGGTTGCATCTCTTGGTCTTCTCGTTCATCAAATGGACGTTAAGACGGCTTTCCTAAATGGAGAATTGGATGAGAAAAGTTACATGGAACAACCAGATGGTTTTGTACTAGAAGGTCAAGAAAGAAAGGTGTGTAAATTGAAGAAATCTTTGTAGAGCCTCAAACAAGATCCCAAGAAATGGCATGAGAAGTTTGAAAGAACTTTGACATCTATGGCCTTTGTTGTAAATGAAGCTGACAAATGTGTAAACTACCGCCATGGTGGGGGCGAGGGAGGTGTCCTATGTCTGTATGTTAATGACGTATTAATTTTTGGGACAAGTCTCAAAGTGACTAATGAGGTTAAAACCTTCTTATCTCAATGTTTTGAGATGAAGTCTCCTGGAGAAGCTGATGTTATCCTAAACATCAAGCTATTGGGAGATGAGAATAATGTGATTACACTTGTGCAATCACATTATGTGGATAAGGTGTTGAGTAGATTTGGATATGATGATTGCAAATCCTCTCCCACACCTTATGATCCTAGTGTTTTGCTTCGAAAGAATCAAAAGGTAGCTAGAAATCAATTGAGATAGATACTCTTAGATTATTGGCTCACTTATGTATTTAGCTTGCGCTACGAGGCCTAACATCTCGTTTGCTGTGAGAAAACTTAGCCAGTTTGTGGCCAACCCAGGAGATGATCGTTGGCATGCTCTTGAGAGGGTAATGTACTATCTAAAGGGAACAGTGAGCTATGGAATTCATTATACCGGGTATCCAAGTGTAATTGAAGGGTATAGTGATTCAAATTGGATATCAGATGATGATGAGATAAAGGCCACAAGTGGATATATATTCACTCTTGGTGGTGACGCTATTTCATGGAAGTCTTGAAAGCAGACCATCTTAACAAGGTCAACTATGGAAGCATAACTCAAATAATTAGATACTACGACTGTCAAAGCCGAATGGCTTCGTGAACTCTTAACATATTTTCCTATATGGTTGAAAAACCAATACCGGCAATCCTTATGAACTGTGACAACCAAACTGTTATTGTCAAAGTGAATAGTTCTAAGGACAATATGAAGAGTTCTATACATGTCAAGAGAAGACTGAAAGTCTGTCAGAAAGCTGAGAAACTCCAGAGTTATAGCATTGGATTATGTCTAAACGGCTAAGAATCTGGTAGATCCTTTTACGAAAGGAGTATCAATAAATTTGATAGAAAATGCATCGAGGGAGATGGGTTTGAGACCCACGTGAGTTGTCAAGGGGGCAACCCAACCTATGCGATCAAAGATCCCGTGAATTAGGACCTAGGAAAACAAACTGAAACAACTGAGTTGAGAGAAAATTTAATACTCCCACTCAGCTGCAGATGCAATTCTCTCATAGTATAAAGTTAGAAAGGTTGATTACATCTTAATGTGTTATGTCGGTCTCCTTGGGAACAAAAACGCTGTCCTACAGAGCAATCTTGAAAGAACACACATATATGAGCTACACTGATGGTCACAGTGTATGAGATTTGGGTGAATCTCTAGGAAACTCATGAAAGGTCGAGGAGTATGACTTATAAGCTCCACCCAAGGGGTAGCCTATGGAAGCCAAGTACCGGTAACAAAATTGAGTGAAACTTGCTGCACAAGACTGACAATTCAAGGCATAATCCATTGTTTAGTTGTAGTCAAGCATATATCTTTATCTTGGTGGAAGTTCAACTTAATAGTCTCCACTGAACTGCAAGTATATTAAATAGTGATTGGAAATAATGAGCCATATGATGTGCCTCTGAGATCTGGTGGGGGATTGTTAGATTTATATGGGTTGCGGCCCATATAGGCAGCCCATGTAGTCTAATAAATCCTAAAATCTCAAGGCCCATATACTATGGCAGCTTGGGAACTGTGTGGGAGACAAAGTTTAGTCCCAGATTGCTAGTTGGGATAGAGTTGGACCAGCTTATAAGGTGAGTTATTTCACTCCCACTAAATGAGTAAGAAGAGAAAGAGTCCACACGCACTACTCCTCCTCCGCCGCCCGCCTAGCCTCGCCCGCATGCGCGTCGTGTTTCGTGAATCAAGTTTGAGTTAGAAACTAGTTTTGTGGAAGACTAATTTTTTCCATGGTGCATGAACTATTGGGTACATGTCAACATTCATGTGAATGTTTGACACGTGTCCTTGTCTTCCACCGCGTGGCGACTCGGTCGGCTCACCTCCCAGGCTATAGAGAGAGACAGATAGATCTAGATGCATCATGTTGTTTCTCTGTCTCTCTCGTCTTGTTCCTCTTGCTATGTTGCTCTCTAGGCTTGCTCATCCCGGTGACTGCGTGCATGGCTATCCAGGATAGCAGGACTCTGAAACCCCATCCGTTGAGATCCTGCACCGGGAGAAGGCGATAAGGTTTTCGGGGAGGGCCTCGGCATGATTTCTTGCTTCCATTTGTGTTCTTCTTCATCAAACGACAACCTCAACAACACCATGTGTGACAACAACAAAGACCATGGTGTTGCTGCGGCGATGACCTTCCCGGTTAACCTGTACGTGTCATTCCTCTCTTTGTATGCACTAGTTCCTGCTAGATTTTTTGATCTACTAGATGTGGTTGTTTGGCTGAATGTGTTTAGATCTTCTAGTGCTTACATAATGTTGGTTTTAGTAATTAATATCATGCATAAATTGCATAATACTCCAACTATAGGGTCACCCACTTAACATTCAGTAACGCTAGGTAGCGTTGGGCATAAATAATGGTGAGACCCAAAAATTGTTTGTAGTCTCGTATTGGATCCAAGACATGAAGAAGGTATTCAGATGGTCTAGAAATATAGTTTCAAACAAGGAAAGGTGGATTTGGGGTTTTGAAAATTTCCGGCATTTTTGGTAGAGTACCGGGATTTATAGAAGGTTATGGTAGATCCCATGGTGGGGCCCACCTATCCCGAAGGGTCCACATGGACTAGTGGGTGGCGCGACATGACCTAGATGGGGCTAGGTAACCAGCCCCACTAGGCCCATGTGCTTGATAGCTACCAATTTGATCACATTTTATTGAGAATTTTACATTTGTTTCTCTCTATTTTTTTGGTTTTCTTCTTGCAACTAATGCTAATATTACGAGAATAGAGGAACCTTATTCTTTATGATTGATTTATGAGCTTAATGAAGCAAACCAAGCAAGTTATTAATTGTGAAGATATTATCGAGGCGTTAAACGTTTTGATGACCATCGGCACGGCCAGGATCCGTATGTACAGTGCACCCATATGGCGTGTCAACTCCTTCACCTCGTCAAATAGATCAACTTCCGTGAATAAGACATACGTAGAAAGAGAACACACAATACTCGCCATACACTTTAGAAGAGAGGAAGAAGAGATACAGAGAGAGAAGACAATTCTCCCTTCAATCTGCTGCAAGATATTCAACTTCTAGTTCATCCATTCACCCATCATACCTCTTGTACGAGAGAAAGATAAAAAATCACAATTGTGAAATTAGGGTTTTCACCACCATTCATACTTTGGATTGTATATTGTTGCTTGCTATGATAATATCGAGATTAACTCTATTTACATTATGATTATATTAGTGTGTTCTTCCTCTCTCATGTGCGAGTAAATCCCCGTAGGCATGTGAGATTTAGGGGATTGGTGAGATGTGATGTGTCTATCTTATATATTCCATCTATTGTGATTATGGTTATTATTATTTTTTTGCACAAGAATGATTATCTATGTTATGTGTAATGCTATCTAACTTAAGCACCTAGGTAACATGATCTAGAGAACTACATAGACAAGAACTTGTTTGCTAGTGAATAAGTGACCTACGAGTGACATGGCTCATATCAAAGGGGAACTAGTATAACTTGAGGAGTATGACGAACCACAAAGATTAAAGCCTTGATTTGGTATAACGACTTTAAATATTGTGCTGACCATGGCTGGTGGGAATAGGCAAAAGAATCATGGGAGTCACTCCAAAGATTCCGCCTCCTCGATCTCCATGCACGCATTGAAACTTCGCCTCGGTTCTGTGTAACACGGGACCCACCAACGGTTACACTGACAGAATAAATGTATGTGATGTGACAACACCTAAAAATTTGTCGGGTTACGTCACCGAAGAAATTTCCAGCTCAGTTTGAAATGAGCGTGCAAGCGAGAATGATGAATCAAAAAATCTGACTCACAATGACTCGGATCCTACGATTTTTAATTGGATTTTCAGGAACCCTTTAGATTATTGAAGGGGATCCGTAGTAGAAAACAAAAAAATTCCTACATTGGAACCCCAAAAACTATCTAGGATCTATCTATGTAGTAATGCAGTAACAGCCGATGCGTAGAGAATACATACCCTTGTAGAACGTACGCGGTTAACGTTCCGAGGGAAACGTGGTTGATGTAGTCGTACTCGTTTTTTTTGACTGTAGTACCGTAGGGAAGGACCCCTACGGTGTATTTTCTTATATATATATATATAAGGTACAAGCAATAAGCTAAATATACAACGTGTAATTACATCACGGGGGTAGAAGTGGGCAGAGATATACATTGTCAAAGCACTATATGGAAGAGGACAAAATCCAGTCTAAAAGAGGCTGAACTAGCGTTTTTTACTCTAAATTGATGAAGTGATAGATCATTCTTAAACCTCACTTTCCACCGAGCTAGAGAAGGTATTTGGTTTCTGAAGATGATGTCATTTCTCTCCTTCCATATATTCCAAGCAGCACAGACTGCTATCTCCATAAAGCAAGGGCCTCCAAATCCCCGCCGAGCTTGAATAAATCTTGACGAAATATCAATAGAATGATCCCACTGAATCCCCACCGTGTCCCAGCATGAAGAAGCAAAGGGGCAGTTGCAAAAAAGATGGTCACGTGTTTCTGCTCACGGTGGTTGCATAATACACAAAAAATTCCCCCTTCGATCTGCCAGTTTTTTCGCTGTATCAAATCCTTCATATTTAGACGGTCTTTCAGTAGTAGCCAAGCGAAAACTCTTAATTTAGGAAGACACTTTGACTTCCAAATAGCTTGAAGAGCAGGTTCCTTGGGGCGAGCCGCAAACATGAGCTTATAGAATTTTGACGAACTGTATAATGAATTTCCCTATGGAAATATCCGAGAGTCCATTCCATCTTTCTCAATTATTAAGGAATGCGTTATTGTCCTAATCTCATTTAAGTCCTCGAATGCTTGTGTTGATATCGGCAAAGCATATAACGAGAAGATATTAGACGATGACGTCAATTCAGCAACCAAGGCATCCTCAATGAGAGCATAAGAATATATCCGTGGAATTTTTTCACAAAGTAGCTTGTTATGGTGCCAAAAATCCTTCCAAAATAACACTATCTCACCACTTCCAAAACTGCATGAAGTAATACTTTGTACGTGTCTACAAGACTAAAGATATCGCGTCACCAAAATGAACCACACCGGGTTTGAGCATGAGGAGGAATATTAGGCGTGTATAGAGACCAAACTAGTTTTATCCAAGGCAAGTCAACCTTGCAATAGAATTTATGTAGTTGTCTGAGAAGGAGAGCTTTGTTTTGCAACCCAAAATCAATAACACCCAATCCTCCACAATCCTTAGGCCTGCATACTAGCGACCATGCAGCTAGAGAGTTAACAGAATATGAGTTTTCTTCTTTGGCCCATAGACAATGATGGCGAGAGCGATCAGAGATTTTAAAGATAGTTTTATGAACCTTGAGGGAGCATAGGTAGTGATTCAGCAGAGTTGATAATACTGAATTTACGAGCTATGTAGTTTTATGTAGTCGTACTCGTAGCCGACCTCAAGGTTGTGAAGCTACTCGCAGGTCACTGATACATCCATTTTACATCACTATTCTATTTCATAATTTACTATTATTCATTGATATATTTTATATTAAGATATGATACTTATGTTATTTCACCTGTTTTTGCATGGTTGATGACATTTGGAGCATGCACTGCTGCAGTCAGGATTCTGATGGAAAAGGTACTGTTTGGAAGCGAAATTCGCGAAGATCAGAAAATCTGGGAAAATACATGGAAAATCCTATTTTTCCAGAAGACGAAGGAAGCCAGAAGGGGAGGCTGAGATGGGCCACAGGGGGCCCACACCACCCCTGGTGCGGGCCACCCTAGGCCGCGCCACTAGGTGGTGTGGCCGTCCTGGTCCACCTCTGGCTCTCCCCTCTGGCGTATATTATCTCCATGGAACCCTAATACCGGGAGGGCGACCACAGAAATATTCCGCCACCTCTGCGGGGCAGAAACACCGAGAGAGAAAGATCTCTCCGGTAGATAGAATTCTGCCGGGGGAATTCCTTCCTGGAGAGGGGAGATCATCGCCATCAACACCACCATCAAGCTGGACTTCATCGGGATCATCATCATCATCACCATCATCATCTCCACCAGCACCATCATCACCACCTCCATACCGTTGTAACAATTGGGTTGAATCTCGCATAGTTCTTAGGGGAAACTTTCCTGGTGTTGATTACTCCTTGTAGTTGATGCTATTGAGTGAACCGTTGAATTATTGTTTATGTTCAGATTGTTATACATCATTATTCCATTTCTGATCATGATCCATATGATGTCTTGTGAGTAGTTCGTTTTGTTCTTGAGGACATGGGAGAAGTCATGTTGTTAGTAGTGGAATTGTGTTGAGAAAGATTCAACAGTTTGATATTTAAGTTGTGGTGTACATCGACTACATGACACTTCACCTATATGGGCCTAGCGGAATGCATTGTGTATTTGGCTACTAATCGTAGGGGTTGCTGGAGTGATAGAAACCTGAACCCCCGTTAGGAAACCATTGCACAAGGGACGTCAGGGTCTTAGAGTTTAAAGCTGTGGTTATGTTTCTACCTTAATTAATTTCTTGTACTTGTGAATGCTTGCAAGGGGTATAATCACAAGTATGTATTAGTCCTAGGAAGGTCGGTACATTAGCACAGGTTCACCCACACAACACTTAGCAAACTAAAGAAGATTAATCAACTATATGAAGCGAAAGCACTTGACGATATTCGTGTGTGTCCTCGAGAATGTTTGTTCATCTTAAGTAATACAACCGGCTTGTCCTTTACTAAATAAAGGATTGGGCCACTTTATTCTTATTGTATTTTATTTACTCGTACTTTATTTACCTGCATTATCAAAAACCCCTAAAAATCTGTTTGCTAAGTATTAAAGAGAATTCCCGCTCCTAGCCACTCGCCAACACCTTCTGCTCCTCGTTGGGTTCGACACTCTTACTTATTGAAAATACTACGATACACCCCCTATACTTGTGGGTCATCAAGACTATTTTGTGGCGCCGTTGCCGGGGAGTGAAGCGCTATTGGAGAGTGGAACTGGTAACGGAATCTTCTACTGTGAGTATTGTTTAGTTCTGTTAGTTGCTTTATTTTCATTATGGATAATTCGCTAAGTTTCTTATTTCGTAATGCTACTACCACTGCTAAGGTAGTAGATGAACCACCACCTGCTGAGAATGATACTTTTAAAATACCTACAAGAATTATTGATCGTGTTATGTATAACTATTATGTTGGACATGGAACTGTCCATCCTGGTGATCATTTGCTCTTTATACACGAATTATGCAGGTTGTTCAAGTGTGCATGTATTACAATAGATCAAGTCAATAAGAAGTTATTCTCATTATCACTGAAAGGAAAAGCTGAGGAATGGTATAGGCTGCTGAAGAAGGGTCAAGCTCTTGAATGGGAGGAAATAGTACCTCTCTTTTATTCAAAGATTTATCCTCCTAGTGAGATTCATAAAGATCGGAATCAAATATACAACTTTTGGACTCTTGATGGAGAGAGTACATCTCAAGATTGGGGGAGATTGAAGTTACTAATGCTCAAATGTCCCATTCATGAGCTCCCCAGCAATATTATTATCAATAACTTTTATGCAAGGCTTTCTCTTCATGATGATGATTTATTGGACGCCTCTTGTGATCATTGCTACAACGGTTCTTGTGATAGTTACATTATTAAGTTTATGCATGATACTGAAAGTTATTATGAAAGAGGGAAGACTGTTCTTATGCATCTCAATAATGTCAAGTTTCCTCGTTTTATGCTGAAAGTATTTATGTTGCACTTGTTTTGCCTTCCTATGCTTGTAGACTCTGGTTTCAATAACTTGTTTGTTTACAAAATTCCCTTGCATAGGAAGTGGGTTAGACTTAAACATGTGTATTTTTCTTCTTAATGCTCTCTCTCACTTAAATTCATATTCTTATGTGAGCATCATCGAAATTATCATGCCCATCTTAATGGCTATAAAGAAAGAACTTTTTGGGAGATAACCCGATTTAGTTTTGCTTTCAGTTTGTTTTTGTTTTTTTGAGTCTTGGAAGTTATTACTTCGGTAATGACCTCTCCTTATCCTTTTGTTTGGTTTTTTGTCAAGATCAACCTCTAATGAGAGAGAAGTAATATTTGGGGAAGTTGCTGTCCTGAAACAGATTTTTGTGCTTAACCGTAAAAAATCGTGAGAGATTTCTATATGTCGGATTGAGCTGTAATGTTTTGTGATTCTGCCCTAGGTTGTTATTTAACTTTCGTTAGGTTTGCACTTTTTGATTTGCGCAACAGAAGATTTTCAAAAAAATTGATCTTTACCTGCTGGTCTGTTTTGACAGATTTATCCACTCTTGCATTTGCTTCTTAAATCAATTTCCTTTTTGGATTCTTTTTGGGTTTTCGAAAGGATTTGCTACAGTAGCTTATGTTGTGCTGGATTTCAGTTGAATTTGGACTCAAAAGGTTTATTACCTCGCTTACACTAATGTTGCTAATGAGAATTGTGTGAAGTTTTGTGTGGAAGAAATGTTGGAGATATGCCCAAGAGGCAATAATAAAAGTGATTATTATTATATCTTTGTGTTTATGATGAATGTTTACATCCCATGCTATAATCGTATTATTAGGAAACACTAATACATGTGTGTTTTGTAAACATGTACGAGTCCCTAGTAAGCCTCTTGTTGAACTAGCTTGTTGATTAATTGATGATCATGGTTTTCTGATCATGGACATTAGGATGTGATTAATAACAAGGTTATATCATTAGGAGAATGATGTGATGGACACACACCCATAGTAAGCGTAGCATAAGATCAAGTCATTCAGTTCGTATTGCTGTAAGATTTTAAATGCATAGTAACCTAATCCTTCGACCATGAGGTTGTGTTAATCACCATCACCGGATGGGTACTTTGATGACATCAAACACCGCTTCGTAACTGGGTGGTCATAAAGGTGTCATTGGCTATTCTGAAAGTATGTGTTGAAGCGCATGGACCAAGATTGGGATTTGTCCATCCATATGACGGATAGATATGCTCTAGGCCCTCTCGGTGGAAAGTCATCTAGTTAGCTTGCAAGCATGTGACTGGGTCACAAGGGATGACATATCACGGAACGAGTAAATAGTACTTGTCAGTAACAAGGTAGAACTAGGTATGGAGATGCCGATGATCAAACCTCGGATAAGTATAGTATCGCGAGACAAAGGGAATTGGTTTCGTATGTAAATGGTTCAATCGATCACGAAGTCATCGTTGAGTATGTGGGAGCCATTATGGATCTCCAGGTCCCGCTGATGGTTATTGATAGGAGACGTGTGTCTGTCATGTCTACATATTCACGAACCGTAGGGTGACACACTTAAGGTTCGAAGTTGTTTTAAGTAGATATGGAATATGCGTTAGAGACCGAATGTTGTTCGGAGTCTTGGATTGGATTCGGGACATCACGAGGAGATCCGGAATGGTCCGGAGAATAAGATTCATATATTGGGGATCATTTTCTGAGTTAGGAAATGTTCCGGAGTATTTGTATGAGGGTTCTAGAAGGTTTCGGAATGTTCCGGAAGGTTCTGGAAGGTTTATTTGAGTTTGCTTGAAAACCAAGGAAGGGATCAAGGAGTCCTGGTGGGTCAAGACTAGGAGTCGTGGGGGAGGAGGACTCCTCCCCCCACTCCCCAATCCGCCGGCCCTAGAGGAAGGGGAGTCCTACAAGGTCCCCCCTCCCATGGCGCCTCACCCCCTTAAATAGAGGGGCAGGGGCGCCCCCTCCACCCCTGCTCCATAACTCCCAATCTCTGCCGCCTCTCTCCTCGTCCTTTCTTGTGCACAGGCATAGGCGAAGCCCTGCAGAATTCTCTACTCCACCACCACCACCACGCCGTCATGCTGCTGGGATTCCGTGGAGAAGATCTACTACCTCCGCTGCTCGCTGGAACGAGGAGAGGAAGGTCTGCTTCGACTCCGCACGTGTGACCGACTGTGGAAGCGCTGCCGAAACGCGGCGCCGGAAGGATCGTCCACTTGACCGAATGCGGAAGCGCTGCCGGAACGCGACGCCGGAAGGATCGTCCACACGATCTTGAGATCGGCAAGTGATCGACTACATCAACCACGAGATCTAATCTCGTTAACGCTTTCGGATCTATGAGGGTTAGTTCCTATCTATCTCGTTGCACATGTCTAATAGATTAGATCTTGGCTTTTATCTAGATTAGATCTGGGTTTTGTTCGTTCTTGCGGTAGAATTTTTTTGTTTTCCATGCTATGAACCCATCAGTGGTATCAGAGCCGTATCTATTCGTAGATCTGTTGCACGAGTAGAACACAATGTTTTTGTGGGCGTTGATGCTTTTGTTGTCGATGTCTTAGCGTGTACTTTGCATCTTGCGGCATGGTGGGATGAAGCGGCTCGGGCTAACATTACATGTCATCGCACAAGAGACTTGCTCCACGCTTGACGTGCAACTTGCTTTGCACAAGTGGATTTGCGGGTGTCTGTCTCTCCCACCATAGTTAAGATTCAATTTACAATGAGCATCTGACAACACTTGTATCAATGTTGTGGTCCTTGTTCGTAGGTAAGATCGGTCTTATGCGAAAGCCCTAAACCACGTAAAACATGTAAAGAAAATTAGAGGCGTCTAACTTGTTTTTGCAGGGGTTTTGTGATGTGATATGGCCATCATGTGATTGTGATTGTATTTGATGTATGCAATGATCCTTGTTGTAATATGGCAACCGGCAGGAGCCTAATGGTTGTCTTTAATTCTGTTAAGACCTGCGTGTCTATTCATCTTGTAAAAGCTTTATTCCAAGTAGTTGTAATAGTTGCTGGTAATGATGAACAACCATGAAGCGGCGCCACTGACCTTGACGCAATGTTGGTGATGATGGAGATCATGTTCGTGCTTTGGATATGGAGATCAAAGGCGCAAGAAGAAAAGGCCATATCATATCACACTAAATATGAATTGGCTGTGATGTTAATCCTTTATACATCTTGTTTTGCTTAGATCGTGACGATAGCATTATAAGATGATCCCTCTCACTAAATATCAAGTAATAAAGTGTTCACCCTTAGTTGGCACCGTTGCTAAGACTCGTCGTTTCGAAGCATCTCGTGATGATCGGATGTGATAGATTCTACGTGTGCATACAACGGGTGCAAGCCAGATTTGCACATGCGGAAACTAAGGTTATCTTGACGAGTCTAGCATGTACAAACATGGTCTCGGAACACGGAATACCGAAAGGTAGAGCATGAGTCATGTAAATGATATGATGAACATGAAGATTGTTCGCCGATGAAACTACATCTTCTCTCGTGAAGATCGGACTTGGTGTAGTGGACTTGGTTCGTGTAATCACTAAGACAATGTGAGGGATGTTGTTTTGAGTGGGAGTTCACCTAGTTAGTTTAAGAATTAAATTTGAACTCAATTTGTCATAAACTTAGTCTAAACTACTTGCAAATTGTTGTAGATTATGGCGACCCCCTCCATCAATTTCAATGCGTTCCTAGAGAAAGAAAAGCTTAAGAACAATGGAAGCAATTTCACGGACTAGTTCCGTGGACTGAAAATCGTCCTCAGGGCTGGTCAGTTGACCTATGTGCTCGAAGCACCGCTAGGTGACCCACCTGCAGATGATGCCACCGATGACGTAAAGAATGTTTACGCCACTCGGAAAAATCATTACTCCACAGTTCAGTGTGCCATCCTGTACGGTTTAGAAGCAGAGCTCCAAAAGCGTTTTGAGCACCACGACCCGTTCGAGATCATTAAGGAGCTCAGGCTAATTTTTGAGACTCGCGCGGCCATGGAGAGCTATGAGGCCTCCGAAAAGTTCTTTAACTGTAAGATGGAATAGGGAAGCTCCGTTAGCGAGCATGTGCTCACCATGTCTGGGTACGCAAAGAAGCTCCAAGAGTTGGGAATATCGATTCCTAATGAATTGGGGATTCACCGTCTCCTTCAATCACTGCCACCAAGTTACAACAACTTTGTGATGAACTACAACATGCACTGCATGAACAAGACGTTGCCTGAACTATCGTCCATGCTGAAAAATGCTGAAGTGGAGATCAAGAAGGAGCACCAAGTGTTGATGGTCAATAAGACCACCAATTTCAAGAGACGGGGCAAGCCTAAAAACAAGGGCAACTTCAAGAAGGATGGCAAGAAAGCTGCCACACCTGCTAAGAAGCCCAAGGCTGGTCCTAAGCCTGAAACTGAGTGCTTCTACTGTAAGGGTGCTGGTCACTGGAAGCGTAACTGCCCCAAGTACCTGGCGGATCTGAAGAACGGCAACATCAAGAAGAAAGGTATATTTGATATATGTGTTATAGATGTGTATCTTACTAGAAATCGTAGTAGTGCCTGGGTATTTGATACTAGTTCGGTTGCTCATATTTGTAACTCGAAACAGGAGCTACAGAATAAACGAAGACTGGCAAGAGACGAGGTGACGATGCGCGTTGGAAATGGCTCCAAGGTTGATGTAATCGCCGTCGGCACACTCCCTCTACATCTACCTTCGGGATTAGTTTTAAATTTGAATAATTGTTATTTGGTGCCTGCGTTAAGCATGAACATTATATCTGGATCCTGTTTATTGCGAGACGGTTACTCTTTTAAGTCCGAGAATAAAGGTTGTTCGATTTATATGAGTAATATCTTTTATGGTAATGCACCTGAGATGAATGGTTTATTCTTACTGAATCTCGATAGTAGTGATACACATGTTCACAACATAGATGCTAAAAGAATAAAATTGAATGATAATTCTACATACATGTGGCACTGTCGTCTTGGTCACATTGGAGTGAAGCGTATGAAGAAACTCCATTCTGATGGACTTCTTGAATCACTTGAAAGATGCGAAGCATGTCTAATGGGAAAAATGACTAAGCCTCCATTCTCTGGTACAAGGGAGCGAGCTACAGACTTATTGGAAATAATACATACCGATGTGTGCGGTCCAATGAGTGTAGCATCGCGTGGTGGACATCGTTATGTTCTCACTTTCACGGATGACTTGAGTAGATATGGATATGTCTACTTTATGAAACATAAGTCCGAAACTTTCGAGAAGTTTAAGGAATTTCAAAGTGAAGTGGAAAATCATCGTAACAAGAAGATTAAGTTTCTGCGTTCTGACCGCGGAGGTGAATATCTGAGTTATGAGTTTGGCATGCATTTAAAGAAATGTGGAATACTTTCACAGTTGACACCGCCGGGAACACCACAGCGTAATGGTGTGTCCGAACGTCGTAATCGAACTCTTTTAGATATGGTTCGGTCTATGATGTCTCTTACAGATTTACCGTTATCATTTTGGGGCTATGCATTAGAGACAGCCGCATTCACTTTAAATAGGGCACCATCAAAATCCCTTGAAACGACACCGTACGAATTGTGCTTTGGTAAGAAACCTAAGTTTCCGTTCCTTAAAGTTTGGGGTTGCGAAGCATATGTAAAGAAGTTACAACCTGATAAGCTAGAACCCAAAGCAGAGAAATGCATCTTCATAGGATACCCTAAAGAAACAATTGGGTATACCTTCTATCATAGATCCGAAGGCAAAGTTTTCGTTGCAAAGAATGGATCCTTTCTTGAGAAGGAGTTTCTCTCGAAGGAGGTGACTGGAAGGAAAGTAGAACTCGATGAGGTTATTGAACCTTCTCTCGGATTTGAGAGTAGCGCAGCACCGGAAGATGTTTTTGTGCCGCCTGCACCAATTGAAGAGGAAGCTAATGATAATGATCATGAAACTTCAAACGAAGTTACTGCTGAACCTCGCAGGTCAACGAGGGTTCGTACCACTCCTGATTGGTATGACTCTGCCTTGAACGTCATGTTGGTGGACAACGCTGATGACCCTGCGACGTATGAAGAAGCTATGGTGAGCCCAGATTCCGACAAATGGCTAGAAGCCATGAAATCCGAAATGGGATCGATGTACGAAAACCAAGTGTGGACTTTGGTGGACTTACCGGATGGTCGTAAGGCTGTCGAGAACAAATGGATTTTCAAGAGAAAAACAGATGTTGATGGTAATGTTGCCGTCTATAAAGCTCGACTTGTCGCGAAAGGGTTCTGACAAATTCAAGGAGTTGACTATGATGAGACTTTCTCACCAGTAGCGAAGCTAAAGTCAGTGAGGATTTTGTTAGCAATTGTTGCATATTTCGATTATGAGATTTGGCAGATGGATGTCAAAACGGCGTTCCTTAATGGTGACATTGAGGAAGAGTTGTATATGGTACAACCCAAGGGTTTTGTCGATCCTAAAGATGCTGGCAAAATATGCAAGCTTCAGCGCTCCATTTATGGACTGAAGCAAGCATCCCGGAGTTGGAATCAACGTTTTGATAAAGTAATCAAAAACTTTGGGTTTATACAAACTTATGGAGAAGCTTGTATTTACAAGAAAGTGAGTGGGAGCTCTGTAGCATTCCTAGTACTATATGTAGATGACATATTGTTGATTGGGAATGATATAGAACTTCTTAATAGCGTCAAAACCTATTTGAATAATAGTTTTTCAATCAAGGATCTTGGCGAAGCGGCATACATTCTAGGCATCAAGATTTATAGGGATAGATCAAGACGCCTAATAGCGCTTTCACAAAGTACATACTTAGACAAAGTTCTAAATAAGTTTAGAATGGAAGATAGCAAGAAAGGGTTCGTGCCCATGTTGTCAGGTAAGACCTTGAGTAAGACTCAATGTCCAGCTACGGCAGAAGATAGAGTGAAAATGAATAATATTCCCTATGCCTCGGCCATAGGTTCTATCATGTATGCCATGCTGTGTACAAGACCGGATATAGCACATGCTGTTAGTTTGACTAGCAGATATCAAAGTGATCCTGGAATGGAGCACTGGACAGCGGTCAAGAATATCCTAAAGTACCTAAATAGGACTAAGGATATGGTTCTTTCTTATGGAGGTGATGAACAGCTTGTTGTAAACGGTTACACCGATGCTAGTTGGAACACCGATCCGGATGACTCAAAGTCACAGTCGGGATACGTATTTATTTTGAATGGTGCTGCAGTGAGCTGGAGGAGTGCGAAGCAAAGCGTTGTGGCGAAATCTTCAACTGAATCGGAATACATAGCTGGTTCAGAGGCTGCACAAGAAGCCGTTTGGATGAAGGAATTCATTACTGAACTTGGCGTGGTTCCCAGTGCGTTGGACCCGATGGCCATCTACTGTGACAACACAGGTGCCATAGCTAATGCACAGGAGCCAAGGTCACATAGCAAGCTGAAGCACATCAAGCTACGTTTTCACGCTATTCGCGAGTATGTCTGAGATGGTGACATAAAGATTTGCAAAGTACACACTGATCTGAATGTGGCAGATCCGTTGACTAAACATCTCCCTAGGGCAAACCATGACCAACACCAGAACGCCATGGGTGTTAGGTGTATTACTATGTAATCTAGATTATTGACTCTAGTGCAAGTGGGAGACTGTTGGAGATATGCCCAAGAGGCAATAATAAAAGTGATTATTATTATATCTTTGTGTTTATGATGAATGTTTACATCCCATGCTATAATTGTATTATTAGGAAACACTAATACATGTGTGTTTTGTAAACATGTAAGAGTCCCTAGTAAGCCTCTTGTTGAACTAGCTTGTTGATTAATTGATGATCATGGTTTCCTGATCATGGACATTAGGATGTGATTAATAACAAGGTTATATCATTAGGAGAATGATGTGATGACACACACCCATAGTAAGCGTAGCATAAGATCAAGTCATTAAGTTCGTATTGCTGTAAGCTTTTAAATGCATAGTAACCTAATCCTTCAACCATGAGGTTGTGTTAATCACCATCACCGGATGGGTACTTTGATGACATCAAACACCGCTTCGTAACTGGGTGGTCATAAAGGTGTCATTGGGTATTCTGAAAGTATGTGTTGAAGCGCATGGACCAAGATTGGGATTTGTCCATCCATATGACGGATAGATATGCTCTGGGCCCTCTCGGTGGAAAGTCATCTAGTTAGCTTGCAAGCATGTGACTGGGTCACAAGGGATGACATATCACGGAACGAGTAAAGAGTACTTGTCAGTAACGAGGTAGAACTAGGTATGGAGATGCCGATGATCAAACCTCGGATAAGTATAGTATCGCGAGACAAAGGGAATTGGTTTCGTATGTAAATGGTTCAATCGATCACGAAGTCATCTTTGAGTATGTGGGAGCCATTATGGATCTCCAGGTCCCGCTGATGGTTATTGATAGGAGAGGTGTCTCTGTCATGTCTACATATTCACGAACCGTAGGGTGAGACACTTAAGGTTCGAAGTTGTTTTAAGTAGATATGGAATATGCGTTGGAGACCGAATGTTGTTCGGAGTCTCGGATTGGATTCGGGACATCACGAGGAGATCCGGAATGGTCCGGAGAATAAGATTCATATATTGGGGATCATTTTCTGAGTTAGGAAATGTTCCGGAGTATTTGTATGAGGGTTCTAGAAGGTTTCGGAATGTTCCGGAAGGTTCTGGAAGGTTTCTTGGAGTTTGCTTGAAAACCAAGGAAGGGATCAAGGAGTCCTGGTGGGTCAAGACTAGGAGTCGTGGGGGAGGAGGACTCCTCCCCCCACTCCCCAATCCGCCGGCCCTAGAGGAAGGGGAGTCCTACAAGGACTCCCCCTCCCATGGCGCCTCACCCCCTTAAATAGAGGGGCAGGGGCGCCCCCTCCACCCCTGCTCCATAACTCCCAATCTCTGTCGCCTCTCTCCTCCTCCTTTCTTCTGCACAGGCATAGGCGAAGCCTTGTAGAATTCTCTACTCCACCACCACCACCACGCCTTCGTGCTGCTGGGATTCCGTGGAGAAGATCTACTACCTCCGCTGCTTGCTGGAACGAGGAGAGGAAGGTCTGCTTCGACTCCGCACATGTGACCGACTGCGGAAGCGCTCCCGAAACGCGGCGCCGGAAGGATCGTCCACTTGACCGACTGCGGAAGCGCTGCCGGAACGCGACGCCGGAAGGATCGTCCACACGATCTTGAGATCGGCAAGTGATCGACTACATCAACCACGAGATCTAATCTCGTTAACGCTTTCGGATCTACGAGGCTTAGTTCCTATCTATCTCGTTGCACATGTCTAATAGATTAGATCTTGGCTTTTATCTAGATTAGATCTGGGTTTTGTTCGTTCTTGCGGTAGAAATTTTTTGTTTTCCATGCTACGAACCCATCAAGAAATTTCTAGGTTATTGGAGGAAATGATCTAATAAGAAAATGAAAGGTTTCATGACTCGAGCAATATGAGTATGAAGATGAAGATATTGAAGTTATTCAAGTGGTGACTCCGGAAGAATCTATCAAAAGACCAAATTCAGAGACCTGCAGAGTCCGTTTTCGAATAGGTAACAGATCTGGTAAGAAAAGTTCCGCGAAAATACTATCCAGTTATATTTTTGCAATTATTATCCAACAAGGAAAGCTACGAAGTGAGAGAGGGACGGAAACGGAGCCAGGGTGGCTCACACCATCCCTTGGCGCGGGCCCCCTGGCCGCGCCAGCAGGTGGTGTGGCCACCTTGGACTCCGTCTCCGACCCGTTTTCTCCCAGTACCTTCCTTTTGTTGTAAAACTTCATAATATATTATTCCCCAGATCCCCCGAGGTTCGTATATCGTGTTCTCTTTGTGTTTTCATTTCAATCTGTTTCTACCAGGAACTATTCTTGAAAGTTAGAAGCACGATGGTGTCCGCCAAGGACAAGGGAAAGGAGCCTATGGAGGAAGATCCAAAAGACCCCGGACAGGAGGAGGAAGTCAAGAGTGAAGATGAAGAGGAGGCAAAGAAAGGCCAACATCCACACACCGGCACTACCATTGCAAGCATTGGAGTGGTGAAAAAACCTGCCAGGGTGAGAAGGACTACACAGATGCAGACTGGAGGGAAAACTCCGCGTCACTGTTTGCCTCCACGGTCACTTCCTCCACGCACCAAGAATCCTTTCCATACCCTTATCCATGAGCATCAATACCAAAATATGCCCAAGGGGAAACTACCCTCTAATTGGGATTGGCTCGTTCTAGCCATGCAGGAAAAGAAGACTTCAAAGAAGAAGAGTGGGGAAAGAACCGCAAAAGCTGGAATTCTCAACCCGACATGATCATGAGCTGCATTGAGCAAAATTCACAGCTGATTCGTAATCTCACCTTCGAGATTGAGGACTTGGGGAAACTAATCAAAGAGCTCATCGAGAGAACACCACCACCACCGAAGGAGTAATTCTTCATCAGGTTTTGGCATCCCCTTGGTTTGCTCCAAGCTTGGGGGAGTGTCGCGGTATCACATCGCTATCTTCTATCTTCTTACCTTTTTAATAGAATCATATCATGAATAGAGAAGTTATCATGTAGGATGGTTTGTATTATGGAAGTGTCCCCTCTCTCGTTAGATATGTATCCCCTTGGTGTGAGTTGCCGTTATGGAATATTAATGAGAAGTTCTATCATTTACTCTTTTGCATATCTTATATTAGTTTTCAATTCATGGTTATATGATAGATCTTGTTATTAGTATTGGTATCACTTTGGGATCATTGAGTTAATTTAGTTGGTTTTGGCAAACCTAGCTCGGTCAGTAGCAACACTATTTTGAGAATTGAATGAAAAAGATAAAAGTACTCTAAAGAAATATAATTTCATCATCTTTCTTTCTTGATTTGCTCATAAGTTTAGTATTCTCTAGTTAAGATCTTTTGTGCTTCCAAGGAAGATTGCATGTTTGTTTTTGTCACTTGTATGTTTGTTTGTTTCCTTCAACTCTTATGCTTGCTACTCAGCCTTGCTAGCCAAAAACTTGTACTGAGAGGGAATTCTACTCGTGCATCAATTCCTTAAACATAAACCTGTGCCAATTGTGTCCACCATACCTACCTATTAGCATTATTGCTATTCCAAGTAAATTCTTGTTTTTATCTACCTTCCAAATTAAACTTGTTATGAGAAAATTAGTGATTAAAGCTCTCACGAACTTGATGACACACCTTATTTTCTTGCACTTAATAAACTTGAACCATTGTGCCCATCTATGTTTCGTATATGCTCGCGCTTTGAAAGTTGTGAATTAGCAGAACCATGTTGTCATGGGGAATGCTTTCAACATTGCACAGGTACTTTGTACCTAGTTGATATCATGTTCTTTTGTCTATGGATGTCGTTGGTGTGAAATGAAAGGGGAGCTTGTAAGTACATGGAGTTATGTATGTGTGTTAGAGAAATGCCTGGGCCGCCGGTCTAATCCATGTTTTCATGGTGGAAACCTGCAGCGTAACCATAATGGGCATCTATGAAGCATTCTTCTTATAAAAAAAGAGATAGAGATTGAGAAAAAGAAAAAGAAATAAGAGATGAGAAAAGAGGAAATAGAGAAAAAAGCACCATATTCCCATGGTAAATAAGAAGATTGCTGAGATGCTTGTTGACCGCTTGCCTTGTCATTTTGATATTGGGATTCTTCCTTATCATTGGGCAAGGGGTACCCCATTGGCGGTTCTCTATGATACACATATACTTACTATGACAAGAACTTACCAGTGACTAAACTTGAGTAGCATGAGGAGCGACCCTCGTATTCAAGGGACATGAGATTTTTAACTTACAACTTGTCAAGCATATCCTCATATTTGACCACTCTAACCTTAATCACCTAAAGATGCCTATGATAGGGGCAATGAGAGCTGAAAGCTAATAAGTACCATAATTTTTGGAAGCTCTTTATGAAACTTGAAATCCCTGCTTCCCTCTGTGAAGGGCCCTTCTTTTACTTTTTAGTTGAGTTAGTAAACCTATTCCCTTCTACCTCAGCAAGTATTTTGAGTTGTTGTGTTTCATTCATTCATATGATGACTTATTCAATCATGTTTCTTATGTTCCTTGTTTTGCACATTGCTCTTATCTTGGTGTCTACTGCTTTGAAAGCTATCATTGAAAATCAGTTATTTGTGAACTCCAGCAAATTGTCAACTATTCTTCGACCAAGAGCTAAGTTTTCCATTACCAATTATGATTTACTTTATGTATCTTTATTGTGTTTCCCTTACTTATTGCAAGTTAAGTTATATAATAGTGAGTTGTCTTCTATTATGACTTATGTATTGATGAATGTGATGCTTCTTGTTCGTATTCTTTTATCGACTCTTCACTCCATAAACCTGAGGTCATGTTTATTGAGCTCAATTTTCGCTTGGGGACAAGCGAAGTCTAAGCTTGGGGGGAGTTGATACGTCCATTTTGCATCACTATTCTCTATCATAATTTCCTGTTATTCATTGATATATTTCATATTAAGAGATGATACTTATGTTATTTCACCTGTTTTTGCATGGTTGATGACTTTTGGAGCATGGACCACTGTAGTCAGGATTCTAATGGAAAAGGTGCTGTTTGGAGGCGAAATTCGTGAAGATCAAAAAATCTGGGAAAATACATGGAAAATCCTATTTTTCCAGAAGACGAAGGAAGCCAGAAGGGGAGGCTGAGATGGGCCACAGGGGGCCCACACCACCCCCTGGCGCGGGCCACCCTAGGTCGTGCCACCAGCTGGTGTGGCCGCCCTGGTCCACCTCTGGCCCTCCCCTCGGGTGTATATTATCTCCACGGAACCCTAATACCGGGAGGGTGACCACTGAAGGATTCTGTCGCCTCTGCGGGGCGGAAAACACCGAGAGAGAAAGATCTCTCCGGCAGACAGAATTCTGCCGGGGGAATTCCTTCCCGGAGAGGGGAGATCGTCGCCATCAACACCACCATCAAGCTGGACTTCATCAGGATCATCATCATCATCACCACCATCATCTCCACCAGCACCATCATCACCACCTCCATACCGCTGTAACAATTGGGTTGAATCTTGCATAGTTCTTAGGGGAAACTTTCCCGGTGTTGATTGCTCCTTTTAGTTGATGCTAGTGAGTGAACCATTGAATTATTGTTTATGTTCAGATTGTTATACATCATTATTCCATCTCTGATCGTGATCCATATGATGTCTTGTGAGTAGTTCGTTTTGTTCTTGAGGACATGGGAGAAGTCATGTTGTTAGTAGTTGAATTGTGTTGAGAAAGATTCAATAGTTTGATATTTAAGTTGTGGTGTACTTCTTCTAGTGGTGTCATGTGAATGTCGACTACATGACACTTCACCTATATGGGCCTAGGGGAATGCATTGTGTATTTGGATACTAATCGTATGGGTTGCCGGAGTGACAGAAACCTGAACCCCCGTTAGGTAACCATTGCACAAGGGACGTCAGGGTCTTAGAATTTAAAGTTGTGGTTAGGTTTCTACCTTAATTACTTTCTTGTAGTTGCGGATGCTTGCAAGGGGTATAATCACAACTATATATTAGTCCTAGGAAGGTTGGTACATTAGCACAGGTTCACCCACACAACACTTAGCAAACTAAAGAAGATTAATCAACTATATGAAGCGAAAACACTTGACGGAATTCCCATGTGTCCTCGAGAACGTTTGGTCATCTTAAGTAATACAACCGCCTTGTCCTTTGCTGAATAAAGGATTGGGCCACTTGCTGCATTTATTCTTATTGTCTTTTATTTACTCGTACTTTATTTACCTGCATTATAAAAAACCCCTAAAAATCGGTTTGCTAGCACCTTCTTCTCCTCGTTGGGTTCGACACTCTTACTTATTGAAAATACTACGATACACCCCCTATACTTGTGGGTCATCAGTCACCCCTTTCTCCTTCTTCATCGTGCAGCAGCTCCGGCTCACGACATTTAAGTGCCCCAAGTGTTGCGCCTCGTGTCTTCGTACACATCCGGTGCATGATGAGATCTCCGGCTCCCCGATCCCACCGGGAGTGCGAAAGTTGATATCCGGCTAGGAATCCCTGCAGCGCAACAATGTGCTGCATGTGTGTCTCGTTCGCACAGCCCAGACTTGGGGCCATGGTCACAAGGGCTAGAGAGAGAGGGAAGGAGAAAGTCAACCAAAGGACTTCTCCAAATATTGATGTGTTTAATCCCACCCATGGGCACCCCTTTATATAGGCGGAGGGGGTGTGCCCACCCCATTAGGTTAGCCATGTGGGACTAAAAGTTAAAGGAAAAAGGCAGGAATTTCATGGACAACCGGATGGGCCAAATGCTCTCAGCCCATCCAGCAAAGGGGAGCTAGCCCGGGTGGGCCTGGGTGCCACACGCGGCCAAAACAGCAAGCCGCTGTGGTGCCTGGCTCGCGAGGCTAGGTGGGCCGGTTGCCCACCCTGTGGCCCACGTGCGCCCTCATGGCCCAGTGCCCCAGCGAGGCGGGGTGGCAGCCAGTGCCCCGGATGGGCTGACTCGCCCGCGGCGGCCCAGCTCGCCTGCCCGATCTGCCTGCCTGTCAGCTCCCTTGCATGCCCGCGTTGGGTCGGGGTTAAGCAGGCCTGCGGCGGCGGCCGGCGGCTGTAGCTTGCCTCGCGCAGCAGGCACTATCTTCCACTCATGTGGGTATAGGCTGATCAAATCAGCCCCTCCTTATACTGTATTCTTTTTCCCTTTTCTGCAGCTTTTCTTCTAGGCTAATTCCCTTTGGGGATTTGGCCTAATATGAAAGTTGCTCTTATAAATATTAATTTAAATATTATTTAGAATATATTAGTTCATAATTAACATATAATAAATATATATTCCAATTCCCATTTACCCGAAAACACTTTTTCCGATCTTTTCCTTTATTGTTTCTTTGAACAACTTCGGATCTCTCCGTGGAACATTTCTGGCTTTCTCTTTCTCTACTGTAATTCCGTCTTACGAATGATCATTCTCATCGTACCCTTAAGTGTATCCCCTCACGGCTCGAGAATGCTCTAGACATGATTTATATCAATGATCAACAGAGGGACCAGGGATGTCCATTTAACCCCTATGCATTCCTGATGACAATGTCGTTTGAACCGGTAAATGTAGCATCCAATTTCCTTTTGTTTCTTGATATGACTTGTCCAAGATCCGATCATTGGTATCCCATACCTTATTCAATATCGTTAACAACAAGTTCTGTTTTCTTGTTACTGTGATATTACATCCCCATGACCGAGTCACATGTTGCAACATTTATGGATGTAATCTTACCAAGCCGACCGTATGTATCTTTACCCGTCATGTGGGTGAACAAATCCCGCTCTTGACATATATTGCCTCTACGGTTCCTCCGAGTACCTGAACACACCTTTATTGCCACTATATTACCAGATGACGTTTGATGCTATCTAAGCACTCTTGGGAGACAGTGATTGATATAGCCTCACGGTCTAAGGAATTAGGAATCTAGATTTAGCTGTTGCAACAATGAACTATATGACTTGATCGTGTTGCAATCCTTTGAGGAATGTCCATCACATCATTCTCCAATGATATGACCTTGTTGTCAATTGGCATAAATGCCCATGATCTTGAAACCCAGATCATCCTCATGACCAACGAACTAGTATGAATAGAGGCTACTAGGGACTTGCTTGTTTCATACCAAACCTATACAAATGTTTCTACTTGATAAAATTATAACACAATATGAAACTATTATAAACTAATTGAGATATGACAAAAGAAACCTATTTATTATTGGCCTCTAGGGCATATCTCCTTTAGTCTCCCACTTGCACTAGAGTACAAATAATCTAGCTCGCATTTTACTCATATAAACCATATAACATATGCATTTATTGATCATGCATGCTCACGGGAAACGTCATGTCCATGTTCTGTTTTACCAGATCATTATGTCTTTTGCAAATCGTTAATGTCTTCCTAATTTTGACATTCACTCCATTATCTTATAATGGGTCGAGGCATTTGTTTGGCGACAAAGTGAGACTCTATTTCTAGTGGTTATAATGACGGTCGTTTTCACTGTTGTCATCTAAACTTTGAAACACACTTTTCTATCCTTTGTGTATATACCATATTCATGGCAGTAGAACATGGCCGGATTCCAGGAGCCTACAGTGACTTTAGATCAACCTCAAGGGGTTTCTCATGGGCACTATGCCCTAGGACACATCATTCTACGTTAAAAGTGAACTAGCCCCACCATAACATTATAAATCACATTAGATGGAGCCTGTATACTTCTATATCTATGTAGATCCTAGTGCATGAAATGCATCTATGCCACTTACACTACTTCTTTCCATTTAAGTACAAAATTAATTCTGGTTCAGTGATCTACTCAGGAATCACTTAAAGACACGTTCTTACAGTTAAGACTTTGTCCTACCAACCAGAACTTTGGGTCACATTACATCGAGTATACAACATGGTTATATGGAAGAACCTATGACTGAGGCATAGGAGATGCAACGCATCCCTTTCTTTCAACCATAGTTGCAATGCTTCATACAGTAAGAACTACTTTCTTACCTTGTTCCATTCTAAACTTCTCCAGAATCTTGCTTAGGACATTCTGAACATTTTTCAGAATCAAGTCCAGGAAGCATTTGACATTCATTGTTTATTAAACTCAATAATCTATCTTGATAGATTTTTCTTGTTTAATAACTTCATCCTTATTTATCTACTTAAATATTATTAACACCAATCACATCATTCACATATGTCGTCCACATATCCCAGAATGATTTCACACTCCCACTCAAATATGACATTCATGTTTGAGATCCAGGGATTTCACTTAGCTCCCACTCAAAATATGTTAGCTACATATTATGAATTTGCCAAGCTGATTTGCTCCCACTCAAATCTAGGTCCTTGATATGTTGCAAACGTATCCATAATTTTTGATGTTCCATGCTTGGGTTTATCTACTTTCTTATGTTTTGTCCACACTTTGGAGTACTTTTCATATGATTTCTTGGACTAACCTATTAACAAGAGCCACAGTGGCGGCTGCCTGTTTTCTGCTATTTTTGGTTCCAGGAAAGTCAAAAAATGAATATTCTCGGAATCGGACGGGACAAAAGCCAAAGTCAGTTTTCACCGAGGGACACCTGGAGCCAGAATACGAGACGGAGAGGGCTGGGGCCCGGCCACACCACCTGGCCACATGGCCCAGCCTGGCCCGCGCCAGGGGTTGGTCTGGACGCCCCAGGCACCCCCTCGGGCGCTCCTTCCGCCTATAAGTTGCCTCCGATATAGAAACCCTATGTACCCGATCAAAATTCGACGAAAGATTCTGTAGCCGCCGTCATCTCCATCCGTAGATCAGGAGGGATCTGAAGCTCTTCCTGGCACCCTGCCGGAGAGGGGAATTCACCCTGGAGGCCTTCATCATCATCGTGCAAGCCTCCGGTGTGATGCGTGAGTAGTTCATCTCTAGACTACGGGTCCATGTAGTAGCTAGATGGCTAGTTCTCCTCCTTTGTTCTATCATGTTTAGATCTTGTGAGCTCCGTTCATGATCAAGATTATCTATTTGTAATTATGCATGTTGTGTTTGCGGGGATCCGATGGATATTGAGATGCTATTTCAGATTGATTATTTATTCTATCATGTCTTTGTTATTTGTGATCTTGCATGCTTTCTGTTGTTAGTAGTTATCTTGGCCAAGTAGATGCTAGCAACTCCAAGAGTTAGTATTTATGCTCGATATTGGGTTCATGCCTCTGGTAATCTGGGGGAAGTGACAGAAATCTCTAAGGTACTAGATGTGTTGTTGCTACTAGGGAGAAAACAACAATCCTTTGTTCATAGAATAATCTTATTGCTTACTTTACATGCAATTCATAATGCAATTATCCGTTGCTTGCAACTTAATACTGGAGGGGGTTCGGATGATAACCTGAAGGTGGATTATTAGTCATAGATGCAGTTGGATGGAGGTCTATGTGTAATGATGTAATGCCCAATCAAGTCTCAAAGGAGTCAAGATGAGTAGTATATGATTGTATGCTTTCTCGATGTTTGTCAATTGCCCCGCTGTAATTTGTTCACCCAACATGTTATTTATCTTAAGGAGAGCCACCTCTAGTGAACTATGGACCCCAGTCCTTTCTTTTACTATCAATCTACAATCAACTGTTTACTGCTTTGTGTTTACTTTCTGCAAACTCTTACTTTCTTCCACTCGATACGTTTAATCCTTTGTTTTCAGCAAAACCGGTGAGATTGACAACCTCATTGCAAGTTGGGGACAGAGTTCTATGGTTGTGTTGTGCAGGTCTCCACGTTGTTGCTGGCACCGGTAGTGCGCCCTGCCAAAGTTCAGCTAGCTACACCTTTGGGGTGTTTCCTTGCTCCTACTGGATTGATAACCTTGGTTTCATAACTGAGGGAAAACTTACTGTTGTGCTCATCATACCTTCCTCTTGGGGTTCCCCAACGAGCTCGTTAATACACGAGTCAGTAGTCCTCTCGATAACCTTGGATATGCCAAACTTCTTTGATCACCATAAAATTCAGAATTCCACTAATTTCAATGACCATTCATTTCTTATACTTAGGTCCATCATGCTTCTTTGTAATTCGTAGGTATGTCTTGTTCAAAACATGACAAGTGAATCAACAAATATAATTCCACAAACTTGTTAGAATATATAGTTGAATCCTACTTTCTTTAGTAAAAGTATTTATTTGAAACTATGATCATTATCATTAGTTTCTCCTCTATTTGTAGAGTTTGGATTCACGGAACAAATTCTGCTGTGCCACTCAACAATCCGTAGGAAAGGTCAAGTACCTTGTTTTGATCTTTTACTTTCTTCCACCTATATCTTCATCAAGACACGTCAACTTTGGACAACAACAGGTTTACCCCCTTGTGGAAGATGCATTCATAGCTTACTAAGAATGCTCTACAAAGACTTGTTTATTTGCCACGATTTTGACTTATGGAAATCTCTAGAAACTCGAACATGCCATAACACTTATGGTGTTGTTTCCATGAATCTTTTAGATGTTCCTTTGTATTTCAAATGAGTGTTTGCTTACTTTGATTTCTAACTCTAAACGACAAATATAACCCCGGTAAGAGATAATATGTATCGAATACAAAATGATTATGATGTTTAGACATTTCAATACAATTTGAATTCGTCCAATTTTCATAATTTGTGAAACATCTTTTCACAAGTCCCTTTTATGCTAAACTTAACTTGAATACTTTAGTCATGTCAATCAAATCGAAGAGACCTTGTATTTCAATATCCTCCTTTGTTGTGAACTCATTTGAACAATTCAAATCATTTCAAACTGATGTTTTATTAAGTAAATACACTTATTCACTTAAGTCCACAATCAATTAATGATTTCCACTACTTGTTGAAAATACGATACATCACTATGTATAAAATTCAACATTGCTTCGCATATCACCGTTTTACCGGAATGCGGAGTTTTAGTCATTCTGCCCAGGAGGCATGGTTTTGCAAAGTCTCTAGATTAAGCATCTAGTACCCCAATATTCATTAATAACATGCAATAACCAAAATGACTTAAACTATAGTGTCATTTCATTATTAAAAACTTTGGATATCTTTAAGCATTCTAATCCTTTTATAAATGTTTAAATTATTATCATTAACATAGTGATGAGAATAACTTATTTATAATCGTAATGTGACCGTAACGGTATTGTTCATAAGAATAGTACAAAGTGGCTTGTAACTTGTTCATATGAATAATTGTGTTGCCAAAAGCAATACACACAAATAAGGATTAGAAATTATATTCAAGTCCACTACTCCAAATGATAAACTTTGAGGAAAGAGGTGATGTCGGCCATCAACTGTTTTTCTTGCTGTCATCAAGTCATGTTGCCTCAAATTCAGCAATTCTCAAGCAGACCATCCTGTTTTCACAAAACGGGACAAGTATCAAATACTTTACAAACTGCAACGTATTTTGCAACAATTACACTTATAACTTTGTATATCTAATATATACCTTTTCATCCATGACCTCTATTGCAATCAAGCCCTTCTGAGAGTTCTCGAACTCTAATGCAAGATCGCTAAGTGAATTTCCAAATATTCCTTTTCATCCATGATGGAGGAAAACCCATCCAACGACTCATACTTTATGCGCCATATTTGCATAATACAAAATGTAGTCCAACTCTCCATCGAATGGAGAATGGCTTATTGGATGATAATGGAGAAGACACAAACATTGCGGAGTCATCAAACTATCTCCTAATGGTTATTGTATCAAGAAGAGAAGATCACCTTTTACGAGGATATCCCTCAGGCGTGGGTATTAATCTATGAAGTTGGACCCTTTTGCTAAGTTCCACATCAAGCAATATATTCCCATGGTCGCAAAGGACCTCAATGGGATAGGCCATGATCTACTAAGATCTTTGCAAACAGACATCTAGACTAAGTTCATAATAAGAGATCAATTTATAATTGCTCTCCACTAAAATTATCATCCCCTGGACGATTTTAGTGATCACTTGATCCCTATCCTCTGCACCTCCCCCGATCATCACGGCCATCAGTGCAACCTCGAAGGTAGACATCCCCTAATGCCAATCACATCATCCATGTGTGTCATGATCAATCTTTCGATCTGTTGTGTTCCAAGGCCACGTCTCTGTAACATGCTAGGCTCGTTGAGGGGGATATGCCAAAGGGAGTATGCCCAGTAGGACGTTCCGATTGGGTCGAATGGCCTGTGAGTGTGCCTGAAGGACGGCGACTGGACTACGATTGAAGGAGAAGCCTGGCGACTGGATGCTGAAGGCCCATGAGCATATCTAAATCCCAGTCGGATTAGGTCAAAAAGCCTCCGAGTCCATATTTGGCTCAGTTGTAACTTGTAAACCCTAGCGAGGTGACTCCTATATAAACCTCCCTAGGGTATCCTAAGGACTCACGTTCCATCATACACCCCCTCGAGCGACTCGCTGCTTAGACGCCGAGCTCACCACCCCTGTAACTCGCTCGCCAATAAACTAATCTAGCAGGAGTAGGTCTTTACCCTCCGGGGGGGCGAACCTGGGTAAACCCATGTGCATCCGCCCCCATCTCGCACCGCAGATGGCCGCCAACTCTTCCTCATGGTACAATCAATCGCTGCCAGTAGCAGCGACTGCGTGGCCATTTCCACGATAGTGGCGCCCACCGTGGGGCATAGCGGGACTGGCCTGAGTTCTGTGTCGAGACCCTACTCGCCAATCAATCGGCCGCTCGCCACCGGTCGCATGATCGCCATAGGTGGGATCTTACAGATCCTGCCCAACAGCTATATCCTGGCGTCACGCCTGGTCACTCACGCTGCGGTGATGCCGGTCGGCTCCATCAACCTCTTTGTCAGCTTCACCGGCTCGGTCGACCTAGCTACAATGGTGATCATCGGCGGATCACCGCCGCACCGTGATCTGCTCTCGGAGGAGCAGGTCCGCTCCATCAGGAGCCTCATCACTGAGTACGACTCGGCCGCCAGCGACGCGGCTGAGACCAACGCCGCCACCAACGACGAGGCCCTAAACGACGACGCCGGGTGCGCGACCCCTGCCTCGGTCGACGGATCTATCACTGCCGCATCACGAGAGGACTCCATCGCGCGAGTCTCCACCCTGGAGGATTTCGAGGACCCCTCCATCCTCGGAACCTTCGAGCCCGACTCGGGCTCGGAATCGCCCGAAGACTTCCGCGCCAGATCCAATCGCTTCAACACGATCTACATGGCGGGCAGCACGGCCGCCCCGCCAGATCCGTTCGCCATGCCGATCCTGCTGACTGTGACGGACACAGAGGTGGAGGAAGCCTGCCTGTGGCTCGCGGAGGCGCAACGCAATGAACTTGCCGAGCATGAGAAATACCGCCTCGAGCGGGAAACGGCGCGGGAGCTATCGCTCTACCACCAGCGCAGCATCAGGACCCACCTGAACTCCAACGTCCAGGGCTGCGTCCTGAACTTCAACGACGAAAGCGACCCCGCATGCGCCGCTGAGCGTGAATACTGCGAGAACGCGCCGCCAGGCAGAAGCAACCCCGCGAGACCACCACCCGGCGCACCGGCGACCGGAGCCCCTCCACCACCCATCGGCCGCACGCCCCCGCCGGACCAACCGCGGATCATCATCTCGCCTCAAGCCCGTGACGCCAACAGATTACCACTATACTCCACCCTGATGGACAATGTCGTCGCGGCCGACGCCGCAATCGCCAACCTCGATGTCCAAGGCGACAACGCGCTACAGATCCAATACGCCAAGGCCCTATTCGTCAGGGCCGTCGAGCAACAAGCTGTGGGAGTCGACCCGCGGGGGTGGATGTGCTCCCGCTCCTTAGCAAGTAGGGCGGCATCAAGCGGCCACCCCATAATCGCCAACGCATTGACTTGCCCACCACCACAGCCCCTGGCGAACCAACCATGGGCCGCCAACCCCGCGTTATCCACCAACAAGCCACGACCGGCGAATAACACGGTCGCCGCCAACGGGAAGCCCATTGATGCCCGAACGAACATCATCAACAACTAGGCATGGCGGGCGTGCCAGCCCAATGACTTGAGGCACAGCCTCACCAACTGCGGCGACTCGGAACCAAGAGGCTCGCTCAGTCAAGTCGGGCCGCAATGCTTCGGGCCCATGATCCGAAGGGAAAAATACCCTGCCAACTTTAAGGCTCCCAAGGAGATCAAAAAGTATGACCCGACGTACGATCCCGCTGTCTGGCTGGACACATACCTCATGGCAAGGGGAATCGCCGGCCACACCAACCTGCTCGCCGCTCGCTACCTCCCCTTGATGATGGAGGACACGACCCGGCAATGGATCAACACCCTCCCCACTGACAGCATAGATTCCTGGGAAGAAATGCGGGACGCCTTCATCAGGCACTTCGAGGGCTCCTACACCCGCGCCACCACCATAGAAGACCTGGAGTGATGCATCCAGGGACAACGCGAGTCGACTTGCCGCTGGATTCAAAGATGGAAAGAATTGTGGATCAATGCCTCTGGCGTCCACCTAGATACGGCGATACATTGCTTCAAGAACGCGTGCCGGTACGAACCCCTGGTCGCTAAGATCAAGAGGGTCTACCGGGCGCTCGACAACATCCCTAACCTCCTCGAGATCGCCAAGCACTACGCGGAGGAGGACCCCAACCAAGACTCCGACGACGAGTCGGGAGGAAGACGCCGAACCAACATCCACGATAGCGGGCGCCTACGCGATATGCGCTACAGCAACACCCGCATCACCGGCAAGCGCCGAACGGACGGGCGAGTCGACTTCATCGCCATGGCCTAGTACCGCCAGCGCGACCCCAAGAGCTACCGCCGAGACAGAGGAAATTACCGTGACAGCGGAAACTACCGCTCCAACAATACAGCGAGGTCGAAATTCGACCCCGCTGCCTTGCTCATTCAGCCATGCATCTACCATAGCAGGGAGGGAAAACCCACCACCCACACCACCGCTGATTGCCACTCTCTCAAAGAGATTGAGAAGGCGAGGCGAGCAAGGGAGGACCCCAACAACAACCCACCTTGGGACAATGGGAACGTCGGCGGCTTTGGCACCGCCGTCGGCTCACTACATACCTTCACCGAACTCGGCACCAAGCGCGAGAGGAAGGTGCTCTCCCGCGCGGTCGCTGTCAATGCGGTGACACAGGTTGACATCCCATGCTTCCTCAACTGGTCCGAGCAAAGTATCACTTGTAGTCGCTAGGACCATGCCCCCAGAATCGAGTACCCAGGGCGAGTCGCCCTGGTAGTCAGGCCCAAAGTGGCCGATTACTGGCTACCCAAGACATTGATGGACGACGGGAGCTCCATCAACATCATGTACCTGGACACATTCAAGAGGTTACAGCTCCCGGAGTCTGCAATCCAGCCGACCCTGACAACCTTCCACGGTATCGTCCCCGGTTTGAAGGCATATCCAATCGGAAAAGTGATGCTACCCGTCACCTTCGGCACACCGGCTAACTACCGCACCGAGCGAATCAAGTTTGAGATGGTGAACTTCTGCAGCCCCTACCACTGCGTGCTGGGACGCCAGCTGTTTGCCAAATTCATGGCGACCCCCCACTACGCGTACAACATGATGAAGCTCCCAGGGCCAAGCGGCATTATCACCGGCCACGGCAACCCCGACATGGCTGTGGAATGCGAGGACAAAGGAGCCGAGCTCGCCGACGCCATCATCGCTGTGGAGACCGACCACGCAGAGGAGCTCGCGAAATACGCGGGCAACATCAACAAGGATGACCCCACCATCCTGAAGAAACCAACCGCCGCGAACTCCACATTCGAGGCGACCATGCCCACCTGCACCGTTGAGCTCGCCCCAGGCGTCTCCAGCCAGACGGTCACCATCGGGGCGCACATGAGCCCCGCATAGGAAAGTGTGCTCATCGGGTTCCTCCGTGAGAACCGCGACATCTTTGCATGGAAGCCATCTGACCCCAAAGTGAGCATCGGGTTCCTCCGTGAGAACCGTGACATCTTTGCATGGAAGCCATCTGACCCCAGGTGTCCCGAGGGAACTCGCTGAGCACAAACTCAACACCGACCCCAAAGTGCGACCAGTAAAACAGTCGCTACGGCCCTTCAATGAAGAGCGCCGTTGAGCAATCGCCAAAGAAGTACAGCGTCTGCTAGCCGCAGGCTTCATTCGGCCAATCAAGTACTCCAAGTGGTTGGCAAACCTAGTCCTGGTTCTAAAAAAGAACAACACATGGAGAATGTGTATCGACTACACCAACCTCAACATCGCCTGTCTAAAGGAGGAGTTCGTCCTACCGCGCATCGATCAGATCATTGACTCGACCACAGGATCAGAGTCATTGTGCTTCCTCGATGCTTACTCTGGTTATAACCAGATCAAGATGGCGGTCGAGGATGAGGAGAAGACGGCGTTCATCATGCCATTAGGTGCCTTCTGCTACATGGCCATGACGTTCGGCCTCAAGAACGCCGGCACCACATACCAGAGATGCATGCAGGAGTTCCTAGAGAGCCAAATTGGCCGCAACATTCACGTCTACATCGACGACGTGGTGGTAAAATCCACCCGCTAGGCTGACCTGCTCGACGACCTGGCCGAAACCTTCGTAAACCTGTGGAGGTACAACATCAAGATGAACCCCGGAAAATGCACCTCGGCATCCCCACCGGACATCTCCTGGGATATGTAGTCTCCAAGCGAGGCATCGAAGCCAACCCCACCAAGATCGACACCATCGCGCGACTCGGGAAACCCGAGTGCCTGCGCGACGTCTAGAAGTTGGCAGGGCGAGTCACGGCCCTCAGTCGCTTCATCCCCCGACTAGGCGAGAAGGCAATGCCCCTCTACCGTCTAATGCGCAAGAACCCCATGTTCCAATGGGACGCGGAAGGCGACGACGCACTCAAAGCACTCAAAGAAGTGCTACTCACGGCTCCACTCCTCGCCGCTCCACTCGACAAAGAGCCAATGCTCGTCTACATCGCGGCCTCCACTCAAGTCGTCAGCGTCGTGATGGTCGTCGAACGACCGGAGGAGGGCAAGGAGGGCTCATACAACGCCATGTCTACTACATCAGCGAAGTCCTGACAGATTCACGGTAGCGCTACCCGCAGTACCAAAAACTGGTGTACGCGGTATTCCGAGGTCAGCGGCGACTCCCACACTATTTCTAGGAGCACTCGATCATGGTGGTTTCCTCCGCACCTCTGCAAGACATAATACGCAACCGTGAGGCGACCGGGTGAGTCGCCAAGTGGGCCGTCGAAATCGGCGTCCACAACATTAAATACGAGCCCCGCAAAGTGATCAAGTCACAAGCCCTAGCTGATTTCCTCGCAGATTGGGAAGAAGCACAGCAGCCGGAGAAGCTCCCGTACCTCCACTACTGGTCGCTCCATTTTGACGGCTCCAAGAACGCCGACGGCGCAGGGGCAGGGGTCATACTGACCTCTCCCAAAGCAGACAAGCTCCGTTACGTGCTCCACCTCAACTTCAAGCCCTGCACCAACAACATGGCAGAATACGAGGCCCTTCTTCACGGCATGAGAGACGCTAAGGAGATGAACGTCAACTGCTTATGATGCTATGGCGACTCCGACCTAGTTGCCGTCCAGGTCGCCGGGACATGCGACGCCATCTCTCCAACAATGATCGCGTACCGCCAAGCAGTAGACCAGCTGGGGGGCACTTTGACGGCTATTCCGTCGAGTGGATTGACAGATGCATGAACGAGGAGGCAGACGCTCTCTCCCGCATCGGGTCGGCCCAACAAGCGCCACCAGCAGGTGTCTTCCTCAACACCATCTACAAACCGTCGGTCAGCCCACCAAAAGAGATCGACGTCGGGATACCGCTGCAACCAGAGCCGGCCCTAGTCGCCATGGTTGTGGAGCCTAGTGAATGGACAACACCATATGTCGCCTTCCTGGAGCACAAGATCCTACCAAGCAACGAGACTGAGGCACGGATGATCGTGCGCCGCTGCAAATCCTTTGTCATCATCAATGGCGAGCTCCACAGACGCAGCGTGACTGGCGTGTTCCAGTGCTGCGTACAGCCAGAAGAAGGCCGCAAGATCCTCCAGGACATTCACGCTGGCAACTGCGGCCATCACGCCGACACCAAGTCGCTAGTCACCAAGGCCATGCGGCACGGTTTCTACTGGCTCACCGCACACGCCGACGCCACCAACTTCGTCCAGCGATGCGTCGGCTGCCAGAAGTACGCCCACCAGACACACCTCCCTGGTTCGGCACTCAAGACCATCCCCATTACATGGCCATTCGCCGTATGGGGCATGGACATGGTAGGCCCGTTCAAGAAGGCCCCATCTGGCTTCACCCATCTCCTGGTCGCGGTCGACAAGTTCACCAAATGGGTTGAGGCCAAGCCAATAAAAAAGTGTGACGGCAAGATGGCCACCAAGTTCTTACGCGAGCTCATTTACCGATATGGCTACCCGCACAGCATCATCACAGACAATGGCACAAACTTCGCCAAAGGGGCCATGGCGGAATTCTGTGAAGAACATGGCGTACGACTTGACCTCGCTTTAGTCGCCCACCCAGAGTCAAACGGCCAAGCAGAATGCGCCAACCAGAGTGTCCTCCACGGGCTCAAGCCGCGACTCCAGGTGCCCCTCGAGCGCACCCCAGGATGCTGGGTCGACGAGCTGCCCTCCATAATATGGGGGATCCGTACTTCCGTCAATCGCTCCACCAGGTTCACACCCTTCTTCATGGTGTACGGCACCGAGGCCGTAATGCCAAATGACCTAGAACACGATTCACCTCGAGTCGCTAACTACGTCGAGGCGACCAACGAAGTCGCCCGCCAAGACAGCATTGATCAACTCGACGAAGCAGGCGACCTGGCTCACTCTCGCACCACCAAATACCAGCAAGGACTCCGCTGCTACCACAGCCGCCGAGTACGATCTCGCACCTTCCAAGAAGGCGACCTGGTCCTACAACTGGCCCAAGACAAGAAATGCATGCACAAACTCTCCCCCCATGGGAGGGGCCATTCGCCATAGAACGAGTCCTCGGCAATGACGCCTACTACCTCATCGACATACGGGGTGATGGCCAGCTCGAGGTCGGGAGGCCATGGAATATAAACCTCCTCAGAAAGTTCTATACATAGAACCTCAAATTGTACTCAGCTGGCATATATAATGAAATTCATTCGGATCGCACAAATTGTGTCTACTCGCCATATTCTTGTGCCACTCGCACTCGTACATATTAGCAATACGCTACTCACGGAAGTCAACCTCTGGTCGAGCGACCGTCACGGCTAAGTAGTGCGGCACAAGGGCACCGGAAATACTCGGGCATTGGCTCGTCCACGAAAACGCCAACCCGGAGCTGCCATTGGAGTCGCCTAGCCTGACTGGCCCACCGGGCCAAGACAACCGGCATACGCTTCTCACAGCGACCTGTCCCTCCCATCCTCGTGCAAAGCGACTCGAACGGTTAAGTACCACGCACGGGGACTCCGCAAAACGGGAACCCCCACGCGGCTCGGGAACACACCAAGTAAGAGAGCTGCCTTGGACTCGCCAAGCGACTGGCTCTCCGAGCCAGAGGAGGAGACGCGTTACAAACAACGCATTAACAACCTACAACAGGAACGCGACCAATATGGTTGAGCACCACGCTCGGGGACTCACCTGCAAAACAATCCCACTCGCGCTCGGGGACTCGCCAAATCTAACTTGTGTGTATTCGTTGTGCAACATGGCTTACACCCACTATATGCAAACGCAGATATGTATGACACCCGCTCATCACGGCCTGCCTCATAACGCAGAACTTTCTTGGTGGTGCACACACAAGGGGAACACAGAACATTGGAATTAAATAGGGACTATCTTATTTTCTACCGTTGAGTATCTAATACTAGCACACAATAAGATGTAAAACAGGTATCAACATCATATGTATATTGTGATATGATATGGTCCTTCTTATTGCACCTTGATCTCCATGGAGCGCTCCGGCATGATCTCCATCTTTCCCTTGGTTTGACGCCAAGTCCACGACGCCGCCACCAGGTCGTCCATCAGAACGATGACTATTACCATACTACTTAGTAACAGAAATGTAAACTAATTTACCTTTGTAACGACCAATGTCATATCATAATCACATGCCCTCCTGCAAAATAAAGTTAGACGCCTCTACTTTATCTGTTGCAAGTTTTACGTGGTTGTTAGGGCTTTCACAATAGAACCATTTCTAATCTACGAACTTTCCAACCACAACATGGATCCAACAGTTGTCTCTATTACACCCCTTTCGGGGCCCTCCGTTCTAAATGTTATATCAACTCTTGAATGAGAGACAGACACCCGCTAGCCACTTATATGGTACAAGCCGTATGTTGAGCGTGGAACCAGTCTCTCGTACGAATACGCGTAAGGTCAGTCTGGGCCGCTTCATCAAACAATACCGCGATATAAACAAGTACATGTTAGAGGGTAACAACTAAGGGATCAATACCCACACAATACTTGTGCATACTGGTCGTACAACACTCCTATGCATAGATTAGCCCTAATACCACTGAAGGGGATCCGCAGCAGAAAACAAAAAAATTCCTACGTTGGAACCCCCAAAACTGCCTAGGATCTATATATGTGGTAATGCAATAATGACCAATGCATAGAGAATACATACCCTTGTAGACCGTACGAGGTTAACATTCCGAGGGGAACGTGGTTGATGTAGTCGTACTCGTAGCCGACCTCAAGGTCTCGAAGCTCCTCGCAGGCCACCCCTTGCTCCTTCTTCATCGTGCAGTAGTTCCGTCTCACTACATTTAAGCGCCCCAAGTGTTGCGCCCCGTGGCTTCGTACACATACGGTGCACGATGAGACCTCCGGCTCCCCATTCTGCCAGGGGTACGGAAGTTGATATCCAGCTAGGAATCCCTGCAGCGCAACAGCGTGCTGCAGATGTGCCTCGTTCGCATAGCCTAGACTTGGGGGCATGGTCACAAGGGCTAGAGAGAGAGGGAAGGAGAAAGTCAACCAAAGGACTTCTCCAAATATTGGTGTGTTTAATCCCACCCATGGGCACCCCTTTATATAGGCAGAGGGGGTGTTCTCTCCCCATTAGGTTAGCAATGTGGGACAAAAAGTTAAAGGAAAAAGGCAGGAATTTCATGCACAGCCAGATGGGTCAAATGCTCTCAGCCCATCCAGGAAAGGGGAGCCAGCCCGGGTGGGCCTGGGTGCCACCCGAGGCCCAAACAGCAAGCGACTATGGCGCCTGGCTCGCGAGTCCAGGGGGGCGGTTTCCCACCCCATGGCCCACGCGCGCCCGCATGACCTAGTGCGCCAGTGAGGCGGCGGTGGCAGCCAGTCCGTCGGATGGGCTGGCTCACCCCCGGCCGCCCAGCTTGCCTGCCCGATCCGCTTGCCCGTCAGCTCCCCTGCGTGCCCACGTTTGGCCGGGGTTGAGCAGGTGCGTCGCGGCGGCCAGTGACTGTAGCTTGCCCCGCGTGGCAAGCAGTTTCTGCCGCTCATGTGGGTATGGGCTGATCAAATCAGCCCCTCCTTTTGCTGTTTTCTTTTTCCCTTTTCTACAGCTTTTCTTCTAGGCTAATTCCCTCCGGGGATTTGGCCTAATATGAAAGTTGCTTTTATAAATCTTAATTTAAATATTATTTAGAATATATTAGTTCATAATTAACATATAATAAATATATATTCAAATTCCCATTTACCCGAAAACACTTTTTCTGGTCTTTTCCTTTATTCTTTCTCTGAACAACTTCGGATCTCTCCGCGGAACATTTCCGGCTTTCTCTTTCTCTACTGTGATTCTGTATTACGAATAATCTTCTCATCGTACCCTTAAGTGTATCCCCTCACGGCTCGGGAATGCTCTAGACATGATCTATATTAATGATCAACAGAGGGACCAGGGATGTCCATCTGACCCCTATGCATTCCTGATGACAATGTCGTTTGAACTGGTAAATGTAGCATCCAATTTCCTTTTGTTTCTTGATACGACTTGTCCGAGATCCGATCATTGGTATCACATACCTTGTTCAATCTCGTTAACAACAAGTTATGTTTTCTTGTTACCGTGATATTACACCCCCGTGACCGAGTCACATGTTGCAACATTTATGGTTGTAATCTCACAAAGCCGGCCGTATGTATCTTTACCCGTCATGTGGGCGAACAAATCCCGCTCTTGACATATATTGCCTCTATGGTTCCTCCGAGTACCTAAACACACCTTTATTGCCACCATATTACCAGATGACGTTTGATGCTATCTAAGCACTCTTGGGAGACAGTGATTGATATAGCCTCACAGTCTAAGGAACTAGGAGTCTAGATTTAGCTATTGCAACAATGAACTATATGACTTGATCATGTTGCAATCCTTTGAGGAATGTCCATCACATCATTATCCAATGATATGACCTCAGTGTCAACTGGCATAAATGCCCATGATCTTGAAACCCAGATCATCCTCATGACCAATTAACTAGTATGAATAGAGGCTACTAGGGACTTGGTTGTTTCATACCACACTGGTACCAATGTTTCTACTTGATACAGTTATAGCACAATATGAAACTATTATAAACTAATTGAGATATGACAATAGAAACCTATTTATTATTTGCCTCTAGGGCATATCTCCTTCAATTATGCAGCCGAAGAACATCGAAACTTGATGAAGAAATGTGACTTTGGATCTTGGAGGCTTCCGGGGGCTACTTTTGGGGATATACTTTCCGGGTATACCCACTGCTACTCACCGACTAGGATGGTGCACTTCCAGGTTAGAGATTTGCTCCACAGGTGGCCTAGAAAGGAAAAGAATATGGAGGCCCATTCAGCTGAAGGCCCAGAAGATTTGCTGGCTTAGGCATGTAGATAGACTTGTAGTCCAATTTATACTATGTACTGAATCTATATCATAGCCATATATGTTTTGTCAACACCTGGATTTTTAAGTCCAGATGCCTGTTATGCCGTACCTTGCACTCCCAGGATTACCATTTTTGCGAGACATAACAGAATTGGTACCATAGTACATCATCGATTACAAACCATAATAGTCTTACAAATTGTTGATCTCATGATCAAGTCTGAATACATATCAAAGCAGCGGAAATAAACGTAGTAGACTCCATCTTCATTGTCACAGCAATGCTGATGCTGGGAGATGATCCTAGTTATCATAGACCTCATGCTGTCTGTCCTCCGAATAGTCCTCTTCATAGTATGGCCATGGGAATAGCCAGAGACAAAGCCATGAGTACTCTTAAAGTACTCGCAAACTATCACTAACACAAGTAAGGTAATACTAGTAGGAATCCTAAGCTCTAGTCTTGTTTGCAACAAGCCAATTTTATTTCATAAGTACTTAATAGTAGAGCCTAATTTAGCTATCTAGATTACTTAAGTGGGAACCTAGTTTCATGTTCACAACTATGTTGTGGTCAAGTCAAAGTCATCTTTCAAGTCACAGGTCATTTTGAAAACATCTGACAATGGAACAGTATGGCCACTCCAACTGTCCATAACCGCGGACATGGCTATTCGAATAGTTTGACACTCTGCAAAGGTGGTACACTTTCACCGCAAAATTCGATACATCCATCAGGGATAACCCTGAATCATCATACTTGGTATGCGGATAATCAATCCCAACCTTTCAATTACACACCCTAGTATAGGCAGCTCCCCTATGAGTTTGGCCTCTCAGCCATGGCCAACTGCCATCCCGGGAACTGCATAGGTGGACAATCATATTCACGAGGCAGCCTCAGCTTCACCTCTTTCCACAAGGGAACCCATAGTAAGACATATAAACTTCCAGCTAAGCCCTACCCAACTCAGGTATTGTGGGTGTACGGTAAAATTGGAATGGTATCGCATCCGAACCCAACCATGAGTTTTTATCAAAGTTGTGGCATCCCGCTAAAACCACTACTAGAAAAGCGTTGTGTTTTTGTGCATTGCATCATCATGACCGCATGCTCATGTCATCATGCCACATTGCATTTGAGCATCGTCATCATCATGCATGGTTTTGTCTAAAACTATTTTCGAAAAGTCTATTTTTGTTTTCTAAATACCCCGTCTTTAATTCAAGTCAAAAACACCGGGCTTGTTCGGAATATTTTGTTTTGTCTAAAAACGATTTAGAAAAGCCCGTTTTAAATAAATAAAACTCTTAAGTTGTTTTTATGAGGTAGCCTGCCAGGCCCAAAAGCCCGGCCGACCACCTCCAAACCCTAAAAATAAAATCCTATCCTACCCAGCCAAACCCTACCTACCACCTACCCTAGCCAGCCGCCTCACCCCAATCTCCCTAACCCGTCGCCAGCTGCATGCCACACCCAGCGCGCGTCGCAGCGCGCAGCACAGCTGGCCCCACCTCCTCTTTCCCGCCTGCCCCGCGCGAACCAAACCGCGTCGCCCCGCGCTGCTCTATTCTCCCGCCCACCTGCCGACCGACCGCCCCACCTGGCTCCACCTAGACCCGCTCCACCCCAATCCCGATCGCCACCTACCCCATCCCCGCGTCGATCCCCAGCCCATGCACGCACACACACACACGCACGCGACCCGCTCCTCTCCCGGCCCCACCACCTGCGCCTCCCACCCATCTCCAACCGCGCACGCGCCCCACACTCCTCCACGGATCCCATCGCCACCAACCACCGCAGCCCTGGCCCCACCCCGCCAGCCTGGGCGCGTCTCCCCCCACCTGCCGCTCCCCTCGGCTCTCTCCTGTCCTCACGCCCCGCCAACCCCGCTCCTCCTCTCCCTTGCTCATCCCCGCCACCACCTCCTCCCTATGTCTTCCCCCGCCGCCTCCCTCTACAACCTCCCGCGGTGACCTCCAGCCCTCCCATGCCACCGATGCTCGCCGTCCCCCGGCCGTGCCTCCTCCCGTCGCCGCCCCTGGCCGCAACCCCCCGTCGCCGCCGCCAGGCTCCCCTTCTCCCAACCGACGGCACCTCCGCCGCCTCCCTCACAACGCTTCGAGCCGCCACCCGAGTGCGCTCCGTCGCCTCCTCCTCTGCCGGCGCTGCCTTCCGGTCACAGGCGCCCTCCACCGGGGCCCTCCCTGATATTCCCCTAGGTTGCCGCCTCCGCGCCGCGAGGTCCGGCCTGCCCCTGCAGCTTCGAGCCAAAGTCCGGCCGCACGTCCTCAACTTCGACGCTACCGCGTCCCCGGCCTCGTTCGTCCCTGTCACCGTCGGTAGGGCCCTGCTGCCTCTGTTCCCTGGAGATGTACATCGACGGCTGCCAGATGTGTCCAGGCCACATGCTATCCTCCTGGATCATGCCTCTGGAACTCGAGGTCTACAGCGGCTGCACGGACATGGTTGCCCCGATGGTGTTTGTATGTCTGTTTTAGTGTTGTGGTAGCTTTTTGGGCCTCTCTCGCCGATCCGTTTTACCCAAGCGCTCTATGTGGATAATCTCGGCTTGCATCACCAACCTAGGATACGATGGCCTCGAGGAGTACTGTCGCGGTGGATCTACTACCATCGACTCCAACAACACGAACAACTACCCCACGAGCGTCAAGACATGCATCAAGATCTTCTCAAGACTGTGGCATCCAATAATCCCATCATCGACCACCACAACGCCGAGATTCTGGCTTCCGCTAAGATCTTCCGAAGACCGAGCCTCGGCATGCCAAGACCTCCTTTCCGCACCGATGCCCGAGGACCCGGACGCCAAGATCATCGACACGGAATAAGGACCCCGGCACGACAATTTCTCCTCCACGGGACGCCAAGTGCTTTATCCCAAACACCAAGACCGACCCGATACGCGGACCCGACAAGATCTTCGCGACAACAAGATCGACACCGACCACGGCGAATCCGATGCGCCCCGGACGCCAAACCAAGTACTTCTTTCCGGAATGCCAAGCTCTCCTTCCGTTGTCCGAGACCGATCCCGTCGAACCGTTCCCCCCGTCGAACCCTGAGACCCGACCCTGAACCCCTGGAACCCAAGATCTTCCGAACCCAGATGTGTGAACCTTTTTCCCGAGCCCCTATTTTATAAATGCTATATATAAAACTGTCGCATAATAAATTGTTCATACATGCGTACCTGTCTGTGGGTTTGGGGGCATTATAGTCGATTCACCTAAATTAAATGTGGAGTCTATATGCGGGCTATTCTAGTCTTATATCGGCTCCATTTAAATTTGTGTAGCGAACCGATGCCATGTTTTGCCTTGTTAAGACAACATTTAAATTACAGGGTATCTAAATAACTGGAACCTATTAATTAATTATTGGGACCCCGGTTCCGCTTAATTTGCCTAATCGCATCGCATCTGTGCCATGCCATGCATCATATCATAATCATGCCGGATCTTCTGTCGTAGTATTAAATATTGCATCCGGTGTTTCTTCTAGTGTTTGCTTCTTCCCGGATAGGACGATGAGATGTTGTGAGATTCGACAAGTTCTCCGGACATGAACCTTCAGCAGCGTTTCTCAGGCGAGCATCTCTCCCCCTTTCTACCTATTTTGCATTTATAGTCTTTATTTTCTCCTGTTGATCTATTGCTATCCGTGTCACGATGCTTTTGTTTCAGTGCACCAGTTATATCCCGTGCAGCCTCTATATTGCCATGGACACCTCCTAATACCTGTTGTTTGGTAGATAGCTGGCCTTGCGAGTCGTAGTTGCTTGCTCAGGTGCGATCTCGTGTTGTCGAGTACCACAGTTGTTGGAATGCTGGCAGATGTTTAATGGTGGAGATGAACATGACTTTAAATACAACTATTAAATTGCTGGGACAACTAATGAAAGAGGCACCAGTGGGCAATATATGCTATTTGGTTTTTATGCCCACTTGTGTCCCGTAGGCCCCAAGTACTTGATACCTGTTCCTTGACTATTCGCACTATCCACATCCGGGAGAGTCTATGAATCCCTCTGAGCCAGAGCTTGATTCATTTCTATTTCTTGGGGCCACAAAGTAGTTTGGGGCTTTATTACTATCATGTACTTATGCCATGCTTTGCTGTTTTATTTACGATTGTGCGTGGAGCACCTGTACTGTTTAGGATTGCGGAGTGTTTTCGCGGTATCGACAAGCCCAGTCACACTTTCGGGTTCCCAGTCGTTTACAGCCATTGGCGCAAACCTTGGGTCCGTCTCGGAGCCGGCCAACTTCGTTGCAGGTAGCTTAATGGGGTGGCCCCCTGAAATATTTTATGAATCCTGTGATTGCTTTGTCGTGAAAGCCTCGTTGGGTTTTGATTTGGTTTTTCCGAGGTTGATCGTGTGTGTGTTGCTATTTGTGCACCCCTGCAGGGTAAAACTTTCTGAAAGCCATGTCCGCGGTTATGGACGACTTGGAGCACAGTATCTTGATCATAGACAAGCATAACTAAAGCAGTGATATAAATTTGACTTAATATGTGACTAGTAATCAGATTCAAATACCACGGAATGGATATTAAAAATGCCAACAACTGGTGGAGTTGGGGTTCCTTGTGTCTTGTTATATCTGCCTAGTAAGTATTGCAACTCCAATGGAATGTGATAAAAGTGCAATCAATTGCTGGGTTTTGGGATTCCTCAGGACAATTATATCTGACTAGTAAAGGTTCCAACTACCACAAAATGGTAATTAAAAACTGCCCACTACTTATGCTTCAGGATGACTCATGCTATCAATATCTGATTAGTAAGTGCTGCAACTATAACGGAATGAGTAAAATTGCCAACTGTGTGAGTTCCTTGGTCCGCCTTCCTCGTTTGGTCTCGAGGGGGAAGTACCAGGATGGGTTTGTCTGGTGTTAGCTTCAGGTTGGATCCGGATAGGTCTTTCTTTCCCCTCCCTGATAACCGCCAGTTGTATCGAGTCTCTATAGGTTGTTTAGTGCCGATGTGCTACTGCTTTGGCCCACCATACCTGTGTAGGCGAGGACTACTGAATTCTAGCCTCGCCATGTACTGGCCTCAGTACTGACGCTCTTCTTTTTCCTTTTCCCTTTGTCGGCACCCCTTTTGTTTTAGCAGGTTTGAGATCGACGTCGTTAGCAGGGTTACCCTTCTGGCTTGGCCTAGGCAGGGTTATGGACGCCATTGGTTATTCTTCAGGGCTCTTAGCCCCATTTGCCTCTTGTCCAAGGTTTTGACTCATCATTCCAAGGTTTTGATAATCATTTTGTCCAAGTGTTCCCATCTAAAGTGATCCATATTAGTTTATGATGGCCCAAAATATATCGAGCTTGTTGGGGAACCCCAAGAGGAAGGTATGATGAGCATAGAAGCAAGTTTTCCCTCAGTACGAAACCAAGGTTATCAATCTAGTAGGAGCAAGGAAACACCCCAAAGGTGAAGCTAGCTAAGCCTTGGCAGGGCGCACTACCGGTGCCAGCAGCACGTGGAGACCTGCACAACACAACCATAGAACTCTGCCCCCAACTTGCGATGAGGTTGTCAATCTCACCGGTTTTGCTGAAAACAAAGTATTAAATGTATCGAATGGAAGAAAGTAATAGTTTGCAGAAAGTAAACACAAAGCAGTAAACAGTTGATTGTAAAAGAAAGGACCAGGGTCCATAGTTCACTAGAGGTGGCTCTCCTTAAGATAGATAACATGCTGGGTGAACAAATTACAGCGGGGCAATTGACAAACATCGAGAAAGCATACAAGCATATACTAATCATCTTGACTCCTTTGAGACTTGATTGGGCATTACAACATTATACATAGACCGCCATCCAACTACATCTATGACTAATAATCCACCTTCAGGTTATCATCCAAACCCCCTCCAGTATTAAGTTGCAAGCAACGGATAATTGCATTATGAATTGCGCGTAATGTAAACAATACGATTGTTCTATGAACAAAGGATTGTTGTTTTCTCCCTAGTAGCAACAGCACATCTAGTACCTTAGAGATTTCTGTCACTTCCCTAGATTACTAGAGGCATGAACCAACTATCGAGTATAAATACTAACTCTTGGAGTTGCTAGCATCTACTTGGGCAAGATAGCTACTAATAACGGAAAGCATGCAAGATCACAAATAACAAAGACATGATAGAATCAATAATCAATCTGAAATAGCATCTCAATATCCATCGGATCCCCGCAACCACAACATGCAGAATTACAAATAGATGATCTTGATCATGAACGGAGCTCACAAGATCTAAACATGATAGAACAAAGGAGGAGAACCAGCCATCTAGCTATTACATGGACCCGTAGTCTAGACATGAACTACTCACGCATCACATCGGAGGCTTGCATGATGACGAAGAATGCCTCTAGGGTGAATTCCCCTCTCCGGCAGGGTGCCAGGAAGAGCTTCAGATCCCTCCCGATCTAGGGATGGAGATGACGTCAGCTATAGACTATTTCGTGGAATTTCGATCGGGTACTTAGGGTTTCCGTATAAGAGGCAATATATAGGCGGAAGGAGAGGCCGAGGGGGTGCCTGGGCTAGCCACACCACCCCCTGGCGCGGGCCAAGCCTGGCCCCGCGGCCAGGTGGTTTGGCCACCCTCTGGCCCTTCTCCGTCTCGTATTCTGGCTCCAAGTGTCCCCCGGTAAAATAATAACTTTGGCTTCTGTCCCGTCCAATTCCGAGAATATTCATTTTCTTACTTTCCTGGAACCAAAAACAGCAGAAAACAGGCAGCTGCCACTGTGGCTCTTGTTAATAGGGTAGTCCAAGAAATCATATGAAAAGTACTCTAAAGTGTGGACAAAACACAAGAAAGTAGATAAAACCAAGCATGGAACATCAAAAATTATGGATACATTTGCAATATATCAACATCCCCAAGCTTAACTCCTGCTCATCCTCGAGTAGGTAAGTGATAAAAAGAAAGAATAATTTTTGAGGTGACATGCACCATCATAAACTTGATCAAAGTATTTGTAAAACATTCAAAGCTAGGATCATAGTACTTCAATCATAACATGAAAGACAAAGTTCTAGAAATAAGACATAGAAACTATGTTGCAACATGAAAAGGCACAAACAAAAGATTCATGAATAACAATGCTTTGCAACACGTTTGTTTGTTTCACATAAAGAAAACATAGCATAGTGGCATTCAGCTTGTCCCTCATAGAGTAGCAAACATAAATGCATAGGACACCTTCAAAGTTTATAAGAGTGACTAGATACAAATAGTTTAAAACAAGCAATATCAAGGTATGCATCAATCAACAAGTCTTGGGACAATGCACATAGAACTAAGAATGGCCACTATGCTCTCAAAGTATGTGCATAAAGATAGAAGGTGGAGACTCAATATATAAGTGGAAGAAAGTTCTTCTTAGAAGGAAGTAGGGATTCAAGTCTCATAAAGAGCTTCCAAAAAATTATGGTACTTAATAGCTTTCAGCTCTCATTGCCCCTATCATAAGCATCTTGAAGTGATTAAGGTTAAAGTGAACAAACTATGGTGTATATGCTTGATGAAGTATAAGTTAGAAATCTCATGTCCCTTGAATACGACGACCGCTCCTCATGCTACTCAAGTTTAGTCACCGGTAAGTTCTTGTCATCGTAAGTATATGTGCATCGTAGAGAACCGCCAACTGGGTACCCCTTGCCCGATGATACGGAAGAATCCCCATATCAAAATGACAAGGCAAGCAGACAACGAGCATCTCAGCAATCTTCTTATTTACCATGGGAATATGGTGCTTTTTTCTCTCTTTCCTCTTTTCATAATCTTTTTTTTCTCTTTTTCTCTTTTTTCTCAATATATGACTCTCTTTTTTTATAAGAAGAAAGCTTCATAGACAGCTCATTATGGTTATGCTACAGGTTTCCACCATGTCAGAATGGATTAGACCAGCGGCCCAGAGTTTCTTTAACACATATACATAACTCCATGGACTTACAAGCTCCCCTTTCATTTCACACTGACGACATCCATAGACAAAAGAGCCTGATATCAACTAGGTACAAATTACCAGTGCAATGTTGAAAGCGTTCCCCATGACAACATGGTTCTGCTAATCCCCAACAAATAAGTGCAAGCATATACAACATAGACGACACAATGGTTCAAGTTTATTAAGGGCAAGAAAAGTAAAGTGTGCCATCAAGTTCGTGAGAGCTTTAATCACTAGTTTTCTCATAACAAGTTTAATTTGGAAGGTAAACAAAAACATGAATATACTTGGAATAGCATATGCTAGTAGGTAGGTATGGTGGACTCTTTGGAATAACTTGGTTTAGGGAGTTGGATGCATGAGTGGAACTCATACTTGGTTGCGGAGGCTAGCAAAAGACTAGGAGCTACAAACTAAGAAAGCAATAATGGCCATAATCATGCAGAGCGACAAAACATCATTGATCAAATCATAAAGTTATACTACAAGTTGAAAACTAAAGGATCGTAAAGGCTATGGTGACTTTGGGTAGTCATAACATGGTGTGAGCATGCGCCAAGTCAACCCAAATAAAGCATCAAAGGAGAATACCACAATACTATGCTTTAATATGCTAAAACAACGCATGATTCATCCAAGGCACATTAAGCAATCTCAATTGTTTATAACAAGTCATGCTACAGCAAAGAATACTAAGCATAAAGCCAAAACAATATGCCACAGTCAAAAACAAACTCTCTTTACCACTTAAGCATGAACTTTCCTACTCTTTTCCAAACCAAACCAAACTATTTGAAAACCAATGTATGAAAGAGGGGGTCCAACCAATTTATTCAGAAAACTAAGTAAACCAAAGCAAACTAAAAACCAAAACAAAAAAGAAGAAGCTCCAAGAAAAACACAATTGTGCATGAAACAATAAAAATGAAGGGTTTGGAAGAAACCTGGGATTTCTATTGATGAAGAAGGGGATGCCTTGGGCATCCCCAAGCTTTTACTCTTGTACTTCTTGGATATTTCTTGGGGTGACACGCGTGGAATCCCCAAGCTTGAGCTTTAGTCCATCCTTCATCTCATTACTCATTCCTTCCATACACCTAAATTTTTTCCTTCATACAAAACTTCACACAATCTTTATTAGCAACATTAGTGCACTCAAGATAATAGATCTTTAGGTTCAGTTCTAACACCAATAAAACTTCCATTAAAACACAAGCTACTATAGAACTTCCCTCAAAAAGCTCAATTCCCCAAAAGAACTCAAAAAGGAACAAACAAGAAGCAAATGCAGAAAATGGCAGAAATATGTCAAAACAGACCAGCACAGTGTTGAACTTCTGTTAATAAAATCACAAAGTGTTGAACTAACGAAAGTTAGATAACAACCTGAGGCAGAAGTACAAAAATTCACGCCTACAAAGGACGTTCATATATTTTACACGAATTTTTACAGTGAAGCACAGAAATCTGTTTCGGGACAGCAACTTTCCCAATCATTACTTCTATCTCATTAGACGTTACTCTTGGCACAAAAATCAAATAAAAAGGATAAGGAGCGGTTATTACTGAAGTAATAACTTTCAAGACTCATCTAAAACTTTTGGTTTATCTCCCAATAAGTACTTTTCTTTAACGCCTTTAAGTTAGGCATAATAAGCAAGGAAAAGAATCAAGTGTTCTCAAATAAAGAAGCATTAAGATTAATACCAGAAATATCTTCAACGAGGCAAGGTATCTCATCCAAATAAGTTCTAGAGGATCCTCTCTCAATGCTATTGGGTTCACTATTTTCATCAAAAGGGTTTTCAAGAACAATCCAATCAATATTCCTTTCTATAGCTTCATGCATTGCCACTAGTTTAAAGGGTGTTGGTATCTTAATCTCATCCCCATTAGTTTCAGTTTTGTTCATCTTTTCTTGTGTACAAACAACATCTACACATGAGCCTAGCATATTGAAACGTTCAAAAACTTTTCTAGCTTCCTTGGCAACATCATAGAATTCCTTAAGCAAAGTTTCTAGAATAAAATCCCTCTTTTCAGGGTCCTCAATTTCTTTAAGTTTAAGAAAAATTACTTGCATTAACGGGTTAAGGTTAACAAACCTAGCTTCCAACATGTGAATTAAAGAGGTTGCAGCAATTTCATAGTTTGGAGCAAGTTCTGCAAAGGGATCTATCCTCAGTATCCTCATGTTTACTAACATGATTAAAGAATTCTTCAATATTATATTTTCCAATTATAGAACCACTACCAATTGAAAGGTCTTTCAGGGTGAATTTAGGGATCAACATGGTGTGCTAAGGAAGGGGTAACAACTATAGAAAGACTTAATTTTTTTGTGTTTTTTAATAAAAAAAGCAAACTAGTAAAACTATTTTTTTGTGTGTTTTTGATAAAGAAAGCAAACAAAACAAAAGTAAACTAAGCAAAACAAAAATAACAAAGTACAGAGATGGGTTATGAGGGACTGCCCTTGTGAAGATGTCCTTGACTCCCCGGCAACGGCGCCAGAAAAAGAGCTTGATGGCTCAAAATATATCGAGCTCGTTGGGGAACCCCAAGAGGAAGGTATGATGAGCACAACAGCAAGTTTTCCCTCAGTACGAAACAAAGGTTATCAATCCAGTAGGAGCAAGGAAACACCCCAAAGGTGAAGCTAGCTGAGCCTTGGCAGGGCGCACTACCGGTGCCAGCAGCAACGTGGAGGCCTGCACAACACAACCATAGAACTCTGCCCCCAACTTGCGATGAGGTTTTCAATCTCATCGGTTTTTCTGAAAACAAAGGATTAAATGTATCTAATGGAATAAAGTAATAGGTTGCAGAAAGTAATCATAAAGCAGTAAACAGTTGATTGTAAAAGAAAGGACCGGGGTCCATAGTTCACTAGAGGTGGCTCTCCTTAAGATAGATAACATGCTGGGTAAACAAATTACAGCGGGGCAATTGACAAACATCGAGAAAGCATACAAGAATATACTAATCATCTTGACTCCTTTGAGACTTGATTGGGCATTACAACATTATACATAGACCGCCATCCAACTGCATCTATGACTAATAATCCACCTTCAGGTTATCATCCAAACCCCCTCCAGTATTAAGTTGCAAGCAACGGATAATTGCATTACAAATTGCGTGTAATGTAAACAATACGGTTGTTCTATGAACAAAGGATTGTTTTTTGTACCTAGTAGCAACAACACATCTAGTACCTTAGAGATTTCTGTCACTTCCCTAGATTACCAGAGGCATGAACCCACTATCGAGCATAAATACTAACTATTGGAGTTGCTAGCATCTACTTGGCCAAGATAGCTACTAACAACGGAAAGCATGCAAGATCACAAATAACAAAGACATGATAGAATCAATAATCAATCTAAAATAGCATCTCAATATCCATCGAATCCCCGCAAACACAACATGCAGAATTACAAATAGATGATCTTGGTCATGAATGGAGCTCACAAGATCTAAACATGATAGCACAAAGGAGGAGAACCAGCCATCTAGCTACTACATGGACCCGTAGTCCAGAGATGAACTACTCACACATCACACCAGAGGCTTGCATGATGATGAAGAAGGCCTCCAGGGTGAATTCCCCTCTTCGGCAGGGTGCCGGGAAGAGCTTCAGATCCCTCCCGATGTAGGGATGGAGATGACAGCGACTACAGACTCTTTCATGGAATTTTGATCGGGTACTTAGGGTTTCCGTATCAGAGGCAATATATAGGCAGAAGGAGAGGCCGAGGGGGACGAAAACCCTATGTACCCGATCAAAATTCCACAAAATAGTCTGTAGCCACCGCCATGTCCATCCCTAGATCGGGAGGGATCTGAAGCACTTCCCGGCACCCTGCCGGAGGGGAGAGATCACCCTAGAGGCCTTCTTCATCACCATGCTTGCCTCCGGTGTGATGCGTGAGTAGTTCATCCCTGGACTACGGGTCCATGTAGTAGCTAGATGGTTGGTTTTTCTCCTTTGTACCATGTCTAGATCTTGTGAGCTCCGTTCATGATCAAGATCATCTATTTGTAATCTATATGTTGTGTTTGCGTGGATCCGATGGATATTCAGATGCTATTTCAAATTGATTATTGATTATATCATGTCTATGTTATTTTTGATCTTGCATGCTTTCCGTTATTAGTAGCTATCTTGGCCGAGTAGATGCTAACAACTCCAAGAGGGAGTATTTATGCTCGATAGTGGGTTCATGCCTCTAGGAATCTGGGGAAGTGAAAGAAATCTCTAAGGTACTAGATGTGCTATTACTACTAGGGAGAAAACAACAATCCTTTGTTCATAGAACAATCGTATTGTTTAATCTACACACTTTGCTTAATGTAATTATCTGTTGCTTGCAACTTAATACTGGAGAGGGTTCGGATGATAACCTGAAGGTGGATTATTAGTCATAGATGCAGTTGGATTACGGTCTACGTATAATGTTGTAATGCCCAATCAAAACTCGTAGGAGTCAAGATGATTAGTATATGCATGTATGCTTTCTCGGTGTCTTTCAATTGCCCCGCTTTAATTTGTTCACCCATCATGTCATCTATCATAAGGAGAATCACCTCTAGTGAACTATGGACCCCGGTCCATTCTTTTACCATCTTTCTACAATCTACTATTTCTTGTTTTCTGCTTACTTTCTACAAGCAATTACTATCTACCACACAATACGTTTAATCCTTTGTTTTCAGCAAAACCGGTGAGATTGACAACCTCACTGTAAGTTGGGGGCAATGTTCGGTGGTTGTGTTGTGCAGGATTCCAAGTTGGAAACAACACCTTGGAGGTGTTTCCTTGCTCCTACTGGTTCGATAACTTTGGTTTCATAACTGAGGGAAAACTTGTTGTTGTGCTCATCATACCTTCCTCTTGGGGTTCCCCAACAAGATCGACGTGTTGAGCCGATCATCACATCTATTCATGAGGGTATCACTATTGATGGGGTGCTAATCAAGTGTAACTATCCAAAGCTAGGTCTATGCTCTTGATAGCATCTATCCTATTTTTCCACTAATCACTAATTAATGAACTATTTTAGAAACCTTGGTAAAGGAAAAGTAAAGCTTGTTGTAAAACTGGGAAATGGGTAAAGTTGCATCTCAAAGAATGCATAAGCTATCTTGCATATGCTAGATGTCTTAGGATGGCTTGCATAGTTTAGCTTGCCTTGAGTAGTGCGGTTGTCGAAGTTCTCCAATTCGTCTTTGTAGAACTCCTCTTCTTCGTACCTCGGGTCGGTACTAGCGTCTATAAATAAATACGAGGTACACCATCACCAAAAAATACTTAGCTATTTCTATTTAGCACACAAGGGCTCACACTATATGATTTGGCATCATCTCAATCATCACATGGAATAATAACACCTTCCTATTTATCTTATTTTGGAAAAGTAATTTCTACTCATTGAAACTACTTAAGATTTAATATTCTCCAATTAAAATATGGGATCATGTTGACACATTTTATCACCACATATTCCAATACTTGGGACTGTGATTTAAAGGGGTGGTCATATATTACAAGATTTAATATTCCTATTTAATAATATTAAAGTGACTAGAAATGCCTATATAGCATTCTTTTGATACTAGTCCAATCTTAATATATGTCAAACCAAATCTTTTTACGTATTCAGATAGAGCATAACAAATATGATTTTTGAGAGTTGGAATCAACTCAAAAGCATCTATGGTTGATTTTATAAAAATGTTTGAAATTGTAAAATTCTTTGTCTTGATATTTTTACTATAGGTGATCTATAATTCCAAATGGTTTGAATCCAATGGCAGTGTGTAGATATTTTCAATACCTTTCTAACAAAATTATAATCATGCATTTTGGTTAAGTAAATTTTTCTGAATTCAATTTTGAATCTACTGACATAACATGATTTTTTATTAAATGGAAAAATTCTATTTGAATCACTGTGCTATGCCCGGGAAGGAACATGGGCCGACCCAACTGCATATGTCACGCGTAGTGGGATGCTTACAAGCTGGTCCCACATGTCAGCGACTCGGTCTATGCGAAGCGATATCTGCTAATCTCAACCGCGTGATTAGAACGAGATCAACGGCTCTGGTTCATCGTCTATGTCGCAGGGGGTGCACGAGATTCTAAACCTAACTCGGCGGCGAGGGTTGCTGGGGGATTACTAGGGCTCCAGCTAGGTCCAGCGATGGGGCAAATGAGCTGGTAGATGATGGCTAGTCGAGTGGTGGCCGCGGTGGCTCCTGGGGTGGCTCCAATCAATGGCGCCCTTCCTTCACTACAGCGGCGGGCTCCAGTGAAGTTCCGGCGGGGTGGTGCTCGCCTTGCTCTAGAAAAGGATCAGGGGTGTTTCTGAGGGAGAGGGGAGTTCAATGGTGTGCCATTTGGGGCTAGGGGAGAGTCCTATTTATACACCGGCGAGAGGAGCAGTGTGGCATGGCTCATGCTCGTCGGCGACATTGCTACAGGTCGCTATAGGCATGGAAGAGGGCATAGGTCGACGCGGTGGTCTGCGGTGACCGTCGTGTGCATAGTGGCACGGCGAGGCATGGTCTTAGTCGGTCGGGAGACGTCCGTGCTCTATGCGGGTACGGCGGTGTTCGTCATCGCGTACGGTGGTCACGGGGTGCGCGGCGGCGAACGGTCGTGTCTGGGAGATTGCTGGTGACGCGGCGAGTGCGGGTACGCGCGGAGAGAGCGAGGCGCGGCGTGGCTGCGTGGGAGTGGCCTAGCACTCTAGCGTGCGCTCAGCATGGCAGACAGAGGAGAGTGGCATGATTGTGCTAGCTTCTCTGCTACTTGTCGTTTGTCAAGGGGTGGAGAGAGGGGTGTGGTGAGGTCACACCTAGCTGCTAGTGGTCGTGGGAGAGGGCGGTGCGGCGTGTGGCGTTGTGTCCATGATCGACCGGCATGACATGCTCGGGTACGACATGGCACTAGTGCAAACGGCAAAGGGGAGAGGCTCCACTGCATGGCTGGGTACTAGGAGTGATCGTGGGCTAGTTATGGAGTTGAATTGGGTACAAATGGCGAGCAATTGATTGATCACAAACAATAGATAGTTGGTAAGTTGTACTCTGCCTATTAAGTGTTCGACTAAATGGCCGCTTGAGCTAATTTCAAATGATTTTTGGTGGGTGTGCTGGTCACATGCTTGGGTGTCTCTGGTTGCTGGGATTTGTCAAGCGGTGTTGGTTTGAGTGGTTTTTGTAAAATGATGATCTAGATACCTACACTTGATTCAATTTTGAATTGCCTCTCAAATAGATTTGAAATTGGTTTCGTAAGTTTGTAAAGTTTGCTTGTACTCATTTTCACTTAGTCTAGCAAGGGGTTAAAAGAAGTAGAATTGTTTCTGTTGGAAAACATTTGCTAGAGATGCCCAAAGTGGGCTAGTGGTTAATTTTGGCCAAAGTGACCATTTGATCATATGCTTCATATATTGATTTTCTTTTGATTTGTTTTTGTTTGGTTTTGACCTAGATGATGTGGTTTTCATCTTTAAACTAATCCTTATCATTTATAGCAATCAAACATGGCATAGCAAGCATTCATGCATTACTAATAAACACACATGCATTCATATGGGTTTAAGAGTAAATATTTTTGTTAACCCTAAACTTGGGTGATTGGAACATGATAATCTTGTTTAATATTTTTGGGATGTTACAAACATTCCCTCTTTAAATAGAATCTCATCCCGAGATTCAAGAAAAACTAGGAACTAAAGAGATTGGGAAACTCAGTCCTAATATAATCTTCTCGCTCCCATGTGGCTGCTTCTTGAGTATGGTTACTCCACTGGATCTTTAGAAACTTGATACTTCTGGTTCGGGTGGTTCTGAAGGCTTCTTCCAAAATAAGAATGGTTACTTCATGATAAGTTAGATCCTTGTTGATTGATGTTCTTGAAAACTTCGGTCTTCTCCGGAACTTCTAAGCATTTGCAACGTAACGAGATATGAAACACATCTTGCATGGCTGACATCTCTTCAGGTAGTTCCAGTTGATAGGATACTTCTCCTCGGTGACTTAAAATCTTGAAGGGTACAATATATCTAGGGGCAAGCTTCCCTTTCAGTTGAAAACGCTACATTCCTTTCAAGGGTGATACTTTGAGATACACAAAATCTCTGACATTGAAGGTCAGGTCTCGACGTCTTTTGTCAACGTAACTCTTCTGTCTGGATTGGGCGGTCTTGAGGTGTTCACGGACCTTGTGAACCTTCTCTTCGGCTTCTCATAGGATGTTTGGTCCGAATATATGACTCTCTCCTACTTGCGACCAATTCAGGGGGTACGACACTTCCTTCCATACAAAAACTCAAATGGGGCCATTTGCAAACTACCTTGATAACTATTGTTGAATAAGAACGCTGCGAAAGGCAGACAATCTTCCCATTTAGATCCATATTCTAACACACAGGCTCTCAACATATCTTCTAGTATCTGGTTTACTCTTTCTGTTTGTCCGTCGGTTTGCGGGTGATAAGCTGTGCTGAAATTTAGTTTGGTTCCTAATCCTTCTTGAACTTTCTTCCAGAACCTTGAGGTAAACTGGGTTCCTCGATCTAACACAATGGTCTTGGGGGTTCCATGCAGACTGACTATTCTAGCGATGTACAGCTCTGCTAGCTTCGAGCTTTGATAGGTGGTCTTGACGGGTATGAAATGAGCTACTTTGGACAGTCTATCAACTATGACCCAAATAGAATCATTTCCCATACTAGATGTAGGCAAACCTGTGATGAAATCCTTTCCAATAGAATCCCATTTCCATTCCGGGATCTGCAATGGTTGCAAAATTCCAGCGGATCGCTGATGTTCCGCTTTGACTCTCTGACATATGTCACATTTGGCGATATAGCTTCTGACTTCTCTCTTCATTTTATGCCACCAAAATTGCTCCTTCAAGTCTTGATACAGCTTGGTTCCTCCCGGGTGGATAGAATAAAGAGTATCATGGGCTTCCTGCGTAATGACTTGCTTCAACTCCGAATTTGCTGGCACACAGATACGTCCTTTATACCGCAGAACTCCTTCTTCATCTTTAGTGAATCTGGGTACCTTCCCTATACCGATACGATGCTTAATTCCATCAACACTGGCATTTCCTTTTCGAGCTTCCTTTATTTGACCGATCAAAGTGGGTTGAAGTTCAATGCTTGCTAGAAATCCTTCGCTAACTAGCTCCATTCTAAAGTTCTCCATCTCCTCATGCAGACTTGGCTCAGCTTCCTTTATCATGGTGTTTAATCTACATGGCAGTCTACTAAGAGCATCCACTACCACATTGGCGTTGCTGGGGTGGTAGTAAATGTCAAGGTCATAATCCTTGATCAACTCTATCCATCTCCTTTGCCTCATATTCAACTCTTTCTGGGTGAAATTATACTTCAAACTCTTGTGATCCGAATAAATCTCACATCGGTTACCCATAAGGTAATGACGCCATGTCTTCAAGGCTAAAACTACGGCTGCCAGTTCTAAATCATGGGTAGGGTAATTCTGTTCATGTTGCTTCAGTTGTCGGGACAAATATGATATTACTTTGCCTTCTTGCATCAACACACTTGCTTCGCAATATGAGACCAATCTTGGATGCATCACAATATACATCAAAAGGCTTCTTGAGATCCTGATCCTGAAAACTTGCTTCGCATTTGTCCGTCCATTCAAACTTCTTGTCTTTCTTCAACAGCTGAGTCGTCGGCCTTGCGATGCTTGAAAATCCTTCAACAAACTTGCGGTAATATCCGGCTAATCCTAGAAATGCGCGGACTTTGGTTTGAGTGGTTGGGGCTTTCCATTCTTCAACATCCTTAATCTTGGTGGGATCGACGGCAACTCCTCCTACCGATAAGATATGGCCTAGGAATCCTACTTCCTGTAACCAAAAATCACATTTGCTAAACTTGGCATACAACTGATGCTCCCTAAGGGTTTCAAGGATGGTTCTTAGGTGTTGCTCATGGTCTTCTTCCGAATTGGAATAGATCAAAATGTCATCGATAAAAACAACGACAAACTTATCCAAGAAGTTCATAAAAATCTTATTCATGAGGTTCATGAAATAAGCGGGGGCATTGGTTAATACAAATGACATGAAGTTGTACTCATTCAATCCATATCTAGTAGTGAAGGCAGTCTTTGGAATATCCGTTGCACGGATCTTTCATTGATGATAACCAGTTCTAAGATCAATCTTAGAAAACACTCTAGCACCAGTCAGCTGATCAAATGGATCTTCTATCTTCAGTAGTGGGTACTTGTTCTTGATGGTGATGCCATTCAGCTTCCGATAATCCGTACATAAACAGTTGGCACCATCCTTCTTATCCACAAACAAAACAAGTGATCTCCACGGTGGTGCACTTGGTTGTATCAAACCTTTACCCAACATGTCATCAAGTTGTTTCTTCAGCTCCACTAATTCAGATGGGTTCATATTATAGGGTCTCTGAGCTATGGGTCTAGTTCCAGGAACTAGTTCAATGATAAACTCGATAACCCGATTTGGGGGCATACCAGGTAATTCATCTAGGAACACATCAGGGTATTCAAAGACTACTCGGACTTGGTCGATGGTTGATTTGACTAGACTAGACTCTTGTTGCATTTGAATTGACGGGGCAGCGTCTCAAACGCATGCTCTACTGATACTCCGGTGCTACTGGTCATGGTTATGGCTTTCTTGCCATAGTCGATTAATCCTTGATGTTTCGACATCCAATCCATTCCTAGTACTACTTCCAAACCTTTGGTTCCAAGTACTATTAGGTTGGCATAAAAATCTATCCCATGTATTTTGATAGGTACGGCCTTGCAAAATTTTCTAGCTTTGGTGGTTGAACCAGGTATTTGAACTATCATAACATGCTTCAAATTGGTGGGTTGAATCTTACTAGTGCATGCAAATTCTTCTGTAACAAACGGGTGCGATGCTCCAGAATCAAACAACACTCTTGCAAGTACCGAGTTAATAGAAAACATACCCAGCATGCCATCTGGCGCTTCCTAGGCTTCTTACGCATTCATGTGGAACAAACAGCCGGTATGGTTGTGCGGGTTTCCTAGGGCAAACCTCTTTCCAGGCTGGACACGACCCTACTGTTGGGCAGGTGCAGTGACATTGGTGGCTGCAGCAAGCTTCTTGGGGCACTCATTGGAGTAGTGACCCGTGACTCCACATTCAAAGTAGGTTATCATTGACTTGTCTTTCCCTGCAACAGGCACAACATTACCTCCAGTCCTTGGGGAAGTATTGTTGTTGTTGTTGTTAGACCTTGGAGGTGCACGGTTGAAATTATTGGGGTTGCCGGGGTTGTTGTTGTGGTGGCCTCCAGGCCTCGGGTTTCCTCCGCCACGATTGGGATAGTTTGGATGGTTCATAGGGGGTCTATTGTTCCTTGGTGCAAATCCTGCAGACGGGTTGGGGCGGTACTTCGGGGTATGGTGGGGTCCAGGTTGGTGCATCATATGATGCTTACGGTTTTCACTGGCTTGGTTGATCTTTCCTTCCATTTGGATAGCAGAATCCACTAGAGCTTCAAGGTTGTCAAAGGGAATGTTGACTAACACTATCTGCATCTCATCATTAAGACCATTCAGGAATCTCTCCTTCTTCTTCGCTTCAGTGTCAATCTCATCAGGGGCATACCTAGCCAGAGATAGAAATTTGTCACGGTATTCCACCACCATCATTCTTCCCTGCTTTAGTTCCCTAAATTCATCTCTCATCCTCTTGATCAAATTTGGGGGCACATGGGTCCTGCTGAACTTGAGCTTGAATTCTTCCCAGGTCATCATCTGTCCTCCATTCATTATACGAGTGCTATTCCACCATGACCTTGCATATCCTGATAGGTAATGGGTGATGTCTACGCACTTCTATTCTTGTAGACAGTTGTTGGGCCTCCAAGTGCAGAGGTTTGTAGAACAGCAGCAAGTTTTCCCTTAAGTGGATCACCCAAGGTTTATCGAACTCAGGGAGGAAGTGGTCAAAGGTATCCCTCTCAAGCAACCCTGCAATCAAGATACAAGAAGTCTCTTGTGTCCCCAACACACCCAATACACTTGTCAGGTGTATAGGTGCACTCGTTCGGCGAAGAGATAGTGAAATACAAGTGGTATGGATAATTATAAGTGGTAAGTTTGATGGCGTGGAAGAGACTAAAGGCAATCTTAAATAAAGATGGAAACAAGCAAACATGTAACAGAGCTAGTTGCAAACGGTGTTTCAATGTTTAGAAACAAGGCATAGGGATCATACTTGTTGGGGGGATACCCCCGGGTAGGGTAACACCGGGGTATAAAGGCCGAGTTAGCCGAGGTACGGCAAGGTCAAAGCGTAAGCTGGTCGGGTTACCTCAAGGCAGGCCGACTTACGGAGTAACCCGGACCGGAGGATGTCCACCTGACTATGTCCCGGCCGACGTACGTTGTATGCCGGTGGGCTATTTGTAATTTGTATGCAGGAACCCACGGGGCCGGATCATACCAAGCTTGCAAGAGAAGGAATGTATCTCGCTGGTCAAAAGGTGACCTCTGTGCGCAGGAGAGGGACCGGCGAGGCGTGGCCGACAAAGGTGACGCACCCTATGTCAGCTGACGCTGGCGCCACAGAGGCTTACATAGCCTCTGCATGGCTTACGATGGAAAAAGGTGACCCGGTCGGTTTGCTATTTTGGGAAGAGGCATATTCCTAGGAATATGCCTCCACGTATGCCCTAACTAGAGACCTAGCCTCCCCTTTATAAGGGTCACTAGGGCCTCTGTAGTTGGGGTTAGTGGATTGGCATTTGAGTGGTTGTTTCATTGAGTAGAAGTAGTGGTGAGAGTAAGAGAGCCTCTTCTTCCTCCTCTCCCCAATACAGCTCAAGGAGCATCTGTAACCTTATTAACTTGGAGAATACAAAGCATCTGTGTGTGGAATCACCACACTATCCCTCCTTGGATTCCTTTAGTGCATATCAGCCCCACCTTTAGCCTATCCATGGGATCTTCCGTGACACCACCACGACAGTTGGCGCCCACCGTGGGGCTAGCGGCACTAGCAGGAGTGAAGATCCGGACGGGAAGCATCATCGACAACGGCGAGCGCATTGTCTCCGGGCTCGTTCAGCGCTTTGGAGAGCTAGAGTACGTCAGCGACAATGCTGGCTGCTTCGGCAAGCGACCTCCACCGCGCAATGGCATCTTCGTCAAGCTTGGCGCCCACAAGATCTACGTCTGTGTCGATGTGTCTTGCGTTCACCCGCGGCATGTCGTCGAGGGAGGCGAGCCACCCCTTAGCGCGGCTCACGATGCGCGTATCACTCCCTCCTCGGACCCCGCTGAGGTGATGATGACAGCGCCTGGCGTTGGTGCGAGCAAGGATCCGGCACCAGATCCAGAGGTAACACCCAAGGCACCGAGGAAAAGTAGAGTTCCTCCGCTAGAGAGGCCAAAAAACGTGCTGCAGCAGGCAATAGATAGCTTGGCAAGTCCCATAGCACCTATGGTAGATCCGACTCAGGCACAGGCCGAGTTAGAGGAAACTAGGCAGAAAATACTAGAGGGTGCAAAAACGATAGCCGTGGCTCAGCAGTCATTGAACATGACGCTGCTCGAGTACGCAAGAGAAAATAAGGTAGATGGAGTAAAAGTAAAAGGGAGAAACCTCATCAGTGAAATGAACAAAGAGGGTGATACTAGAGTTGAGGAAGCAGAGAACATTTTGTCCATGGGGCTGCAAAGAACCTCAGGGCAGCAGATGCAGCTGCATCCGAACTAGAAGGTTTGACGGGTGAAGCCCGGCAAAGATAGCAGGATAGGGTCAATGAGTTAGTTCAGATCGTTAACAGACAAAATGAAGAGTTTCTTAGGGCTAATCCGGCAAGAGTTGGGGCTTCCAAGGTCATTTACTCGGCAGTGGGTAACCCAGAGAAATCTGCTGGAGCTGCATCATCCCCGCATGATGGCCCTAGAAGAAAGGAGGTGGTAACCTCGGCAAGGAGAAACAAACAGATAATCCTGTATGACCCGGTAAGGGCAGGGAAAGGAAAAGCAATACAGGGAAATGAGGATCGACAAAGTGTCAGCCGAGGTGAAGCTGGCCGAGGTAACCGCGACCAAGGCGATGCTTGTCAGAGAAATGCTGGAAACGGAATTGCCGGATAGCGTAACTCGGCGGGTGCAGGGCAAAACCCACCTCGGCAACAGCAGCAGCGGAGTGTACCTCAGCAACAGCAGAATGCCGGCCAAGGTATGTGACAAAATGGTGCTCAATAAGAACAAGACAGATACAACGACAGTGATTCGGAAATGGTGAATGCAGGGTACCATAGGCCGGACCATCATGTGATAGGATCAAGGTTGGGAAGCAGGAACTTGATGTCTGATGATGCAAGGTTGAAGCTAGATCGGCTCTATAGGTCGGAGCTAATTGAGGGGCAAGGTCCTCCGGGTCCAGCATGCTTTGGGCCCCGGATCATGAAAGAGCCTCTGGTACCTAACTTCCAGTTACCTAGAGGCACAAAAACGTATGACGGCAGCACCAAGCCGGAGGATTGGTTAATCAACTACGCAACAGCAGTGAAAATTGCGACAGGAAACTTGCGATGGGCAGTGAGATACGTACCTCAAATGCTGGAAGGGCCAGCGAGGGTATGGTTGAACAATTTACCACCCGATAGTATCAACTGCGGGCTACATTTTTAGGAAATGTTCGTTAGTAACTTCTCAAGCACGTATCAGAGTCCAAATAGGCCACAAACCTTAGCAATGTGCAAGCAGAGACCAAATGAAACGGACCGGGAATTTCTAACTCGCTGGTGCAGCGTGAGAAACTCATGTGAAGGCGTGATTGAGTCTCAGGCCATAGCTTGGTTTGCACAAGGGTGCAGATATGCAAGCATGTTGTGGCAAAGATTACAAAGGGACATGCCAACTACACTGGCAGAAACAATCCGGATTGCTGATTCGTATGCTTTAGGTGATCCAACTCAACCCCGGCTAATGTCAAACGAGTCAAATGAGGAGTACTACCAGTGGAACGGAGCCAGATCATCCCGGCGAAATGACTACCGGGGTAAGAGAAGAGATGATATACCGGATTACAGGTACAGTTCGCAACAAGTTGCTGCTGTAAACCAAGATCAGCCTGGAGCAGGGAGTAATCAGCGTCAGAAAACTAGAGGGCAACAGTGGAGTCCGAGAAATGATGGCAAGAAAACTTGGACGCCTGAGCAAAAAAGACAGTGGAAAGAAAAGAAAGACCGGCTGAGGTATACGTATGAGGCAATGCTAGATCAGCCATGCAAATTTCACTCGCCAAATCCGAGTAACCCAGCGGGTCACACAACCCGGCAATGTGAGTAGATGAGGAAGATAGAGCAAAGTGGTTCGGGGAATGCTCAGGCACCTCAGAACGATCAACCTCGGCAGGAGTTACCTAGGAAGCAACTGCTTTTCGGAGCAAATACGCAATAGTTAATGTTGCCACCACCTCCGTCGAGGTATGAGAATCATGAGAGAAGGGATGCAGTGCATCAGGTGGAAAACCAGCATCAACCAGATCAAAGATATCCCGACAATGAAGGGAGAAATGAATATAGAGAGCATCACCAAAGTTAATGTGTGTTTACCACAAAGGAAACGGATAGAAAGAGCTTGCAACACCGACATATGGAAGTAAATGCGGTTATGCCTACGGTGACGAGGTATATGCCTTGGTCTGAGCAGGAAATTACTTGGAGTATCAAGGACCATCCCAAGCTCATGACAAGCCCTGGTTCGTATGCATTAGTGCTGGACCCAACGTTCATCGGGCCAAATATCAATGTGAGATTTTCTAAGGTTCTGATCGACAATGGCAGCAGCATCAATATTATGTATGTGGATACAATGCGCAAGTTAGGTATCTCGGAGAACATGCTCCAAGCCACAAGGACAACTTTCCATGGCATTGTGGCATGCATTTCCTCTGAACCCATTGGCAAAGTCCGGGTTGACGTGTTATTCGGCACAAGGGATAACAGCCGAACTGAAAATTTGGAGTTTGAGGTTGTGAACTTAGAGAGTGTGTATCACGCGTTACTTGGCAGGCCAGCCCTGAACAAATTCATGGCAAGTACTCACATCAGTTACCTGAAGATGAAGTTGCCTGGGCCAAATGGAGTAATTACCATAGCAGGGGACTTCCGACGTTCCATTGAGTGTGCTTCAGCCGGGTCTAACCTGGCCGAGTCACTTGTGATCGCGCAAGAGAAAAGAAAGATCTAGAAAGTAGCGGCATTGGCCCAGTCCGCGTAGCAGTATATGTCGCCGTTAAGTAACCCGCATGGAAGTGTCTCATTTCAAGCAACAAAGGATACAAAGAAAGTACCATTTGATGATCTGTTCCCAGAGCTCACCGTAACAATTGGTGCCGGGTTAACCGACAAATAGGAAAGCGAGCTCGTCAACTTCCTCCGTGAGAATCAGGATATCTTTGCTTGGTCCACACAGGACTTGCAAGGTGTTCCGAGGGAGTTGGTTGAGCACTCTTTGAATGTGAGACCCGGAGCAAAGCCGGTGAAGCAACCTCTCTGTCGCTTCGCCGAAGATAGGAGAAAAGTCATTGGAGATGAGATAGCTCGGCTCCTTGCAGCCGGGTTCATCATGGAAGTGCTTTACCCAGATTGGCTATCTAATCCGGTGCTGGTGGAAAAGAAGAAAGATGATCCAAACGTGGCAGTGATTTGGCGTATGTGCATCGATTACACGAACCTGAATAAGGCGTGCCAAAAAGATCCATTCCCATTGCCAAGGATAAATCAGGTCATAGATTCTACTGCTGGGTGTGAGTTGTTGTCGTTCATAGACGCGTATTCTGGTTTCCACCAGATACCCCTGAACCCGAATGATCAAATAAAGACTGCATTTATCACCCCGTATGGGGCTTATTGCTATTGCACCATGCCTTTTGGTTTACGTAATGCAGGGGCAACGTACCAAAGATGTATGCAAAAATGTCTACACGATCAAATTGGTCGAAATGTGCAAGTGTATGTTGACGATGTGGTTATAAAAACCAAGGAAAGCAAGACGCTCCTTGATGATATCAGGCAAACATTCGCAAACCTAAGGAGGTTCCGGATGAAGCTTAACCCGGAGAAGTGTACCTTCGGTGTCCCGGCAGGAAAACTACTCAGATTTCTTGTCTCTAGTCGAGGTATCGAAGCTAACCCAACTAAAATCCGAGCCATAGAGCAAATGGAATTGCCGAAGTGTCTTAATGATGTGCAAAAGTTCACTGGTTGCCTGGCATCCTTAAGTCGGTTTGTATGTCGGTTGGGAGAAAAGGCACTGCATCTCTATCAACTAATGAAAAAGTTGGACAAGTTCGTATGGACCCCATAGGCTAATGAGGCTTTTATCTAGTTAAAGAAAATGTTACCCACTGCACCAGTTTTAGCCTCTCCACTATCAAAAGAGCCAATGTTGCTCTACATAGCCGCAACCAACCGAGTTGTAAGGGAAGTGGTAGTGGTAGAGCGCGACGAGGAGGGTAAGTCAGTGCAAAGGCCAGTCTATTACCTGAGCGAAGTATTATCAGCATCAAAGCAAAACAATCCTCACTATCAGAAGATGGCATATGGTGTGTATATGGCGGCAAAGAAGCTAAAGCATTGTTTTGAAGAGCACCCCATCAAAGTGATATGTGAAGCCCCCATATCTAAGATAATGAGAAACAAGGATGCAAGCGGCCGGATTGCAAAATGGGCAATTGAGTTAGCCCCTTATGCTCCACAATATGATAGGAGAGATGCGATCAAGTCACAGGCAGTGGCCGACTTTTTCGTAGATTGGGCCGAGATGCAATATGAACCACCGTTGCCAGATCCAAATTACTAGAGAATGCATTTTGACGGATCAAAAACCAAAACCGGGTTAGGCGCCGGAGTTGTGCTTACCTCTCCCAAGAAAGACCAGTTGCAATATGTGCTGCAGATCCACTTCGCTCCATCAAACAATGTTGCAGAATATGAAGCACTTGTGCATGGACTCAAAGTAGCAAAAGAAATTGGAATACGCCGGATCCAGTGCTTCAGTGACTCGGATTTGGTGGTTCAGCAAGTCTTAGGGCAATGGGATGCTTTGGATGCAAACATGGCATTATACAGATTTCATGTGCAGAAGATATCGGGATACTTCGAGGGATGTGAGTTTTATCATGTACCTCGGCTGGAAAATAAGGCTGCTGACGTACTGTCGAAGCTCGGATCAACTCGACAAGCGATCCCGCCAGGTATAGCACTAGAACACCTCAGAAAGCCATCTATCAGGCCATCCCCAGAGTCCGAATCAGTCTATATACCGGCTGATCCGGAGTCCATAGCTGTGCCCATGGAAATTGATGTGGGAAGTGGTTCAGGAAACCCGGGGACTGCTCTGGCAAACCCGGGGACTGCGCAGCCTGACCCGGCGGAGGTTATGTCGGTGGATCAAATGGAAGTTGACGAGGATGTGTTTCTGGTGCGAGCTATACCAGCTTGGGCATTGCACATATTCCAGTTCCTGAAGGATGGATCTTTTCCCAATGAAGAAGTGCTTTCAAGGCAAATTCAGAGGTGCGCAAAGGCATACACGATTATCAATTCTGAACTATACAAGAGGAGTGTCACGAATGTCCTACAACGGTGTGTTGACCCGGAAGAAGGGCTTGACATCCTCCGAGACATACATCAAGGGGAATGTGGGCACCACGCCTCATCCAGAGCCTTAGTAGCAAAAGCTTTCCGGCGTGGATTTTACTGGCCAATTGCCTTGGAGAAAGCAGAGGATCTAGTAAGAAAATGCAATGGTTGTCAGAGGTACGCTACCAAGACACACATGCCAATGTCGGAGCTCAAGACCATACCAATTACCTGGCCATTTGTTGTATGGTGTTTGGATATGGTTGGTCCATTTAAGCCGATAAGAGGAAATATGACCCATATCTTGGTGATGGTTGACAAGTTTACAAAATGGATTGAAGTAAAGCCGATAAGAAAATGTGATGGAGCTACGGCTGTGACATTCCTCAAAGATATCATCCTGAGATATGGCTATCCTCACAGTATCATAACAGATAACGACACTAATTTCGCTGAAGGAGCATTTGTGCGATTCTGCCGAGATAAAAAGATCCGGCTAGAGGTTGCTTCAGTAGCCCACCCCGCATCGAATGGACAAGTGGAAAGATCCAACAGATTAGTTTTATCCGGGATAAAACCCCGACTCATTGAGCCGCTACAAAGATCAGCAGGGTGCTGGATAGAAGAACTACCAGCGGTACTGTGGAGTTTAAGAATAACTCTGAATCGATCAATAGGCTATACGCCATTCTTTCTGGTATATGGGGCAGAAGTTGTATTACCAGCCAACATAGAGCATGATTCTCCTAGGGTCACCCAATACACAGAAGCCGAAGTGCGAGAAGCCCGGCAAAATGATGTTGATCTGCTAGCAGAAGCGAGAGAATTGGCATTGTCCAGATCCACCATATATCAGCAAAATCTCCGACGCTATCATAGCCGGAAAGTAAACCCCCCGAGTCTTCCGGGAAGGTGATCTGGTACTCCGACTGGTACAACATACTGCTGGCATGCATAAGTTATCCCCCCCATGGGAAGGGCCATTCATTGTGAGCAAAGCATTGCACAATGACTCTTATTATCTCATTGATGCACAACCACAGGAGAAGAACAAGGCGGATAGGTCCGGCGAGGAATCTAAGCGTCCATGGAATGTAGCCCTACTTCGTCCATTCTACACTTAACAAAGAAGTGTGTGTATCCAAGTTTCTCATATGTCGGTGTGTATGCCAGCAATGAGTTTATCAATGAAATGTTGGCACCTCGAGCAGTAACTCGGGGACTGCCTTAGTAATATTTGTTGTTTTCTTTGTTTGTTATTTATTTCTATGTCGGCTAGCTTAAGTTGCTTCTACCTAAGCCGGATTAGTAGTGTGTGAGCACCAAAAACTCAACTCTTCGACTTGCTGCTGTCCAACAAGAATTGGCTTCATGGCAAGCAAGAGAACAAGTTTGGAATTGCGTAGCACATGAAAAACGACTAAGGAAAGGAACCTAATCAAGCCGACATTTATTGTTCGGACTAACCCTATGTTTACTTTACCTTTACTACGCTGGACTATTTTGAGCTAATCCTAAAGTTTCCAAGTATTGTTAAGTCAATTTTTGAAACTCAAACTCGTAAGTCACAAAACCGAATCAAGGTAGACGTGAGCAGAGCCATGAAATTGATGGAACAAGAAAATGAAACTCAGGGACAACTTAGTAGCAAAACATAATCTGTGTGCTTAATACATCTGCGCCCGGCATACCGGGTATCTGATAAAATTCAAAGTGTTTTTTCGTGCTCAAGGAGCAGCAGCAGGAGGAGGTAACTCGGCGCCAGAAGGTGGAACTCCAGCCTCAGCCTCATCATAATCTTCATTTTCTTCAAGATCCGAGGCTTCGTCCTCTTCCTCGTCATCCGAACCATCTTCGACGTATTCGTCGTCAACAGCACCGAGGAAGCTTGGTCCTTCGTTCCATTCATGAATAGGGGCAAACTGGATAAGATTATTGGCACAAGCTTTACGCCGAGCTACCCAATCTAGATCATTCGACCACCTAGACCCGGTGCGCAAGCGCTCAAGAACCTTCAAATCCAGTTTCTCATACCATGTGAGCACGAAGTGGAGGACAGTTTCAGCTCCGGCACGTGCGGTGGATTCCCTCCAAAGGTCAAGCTGGGTCTCGCAATCCATTAATTTGCTAATCAGAGCAGTGGAGCCTTCTAGAGGATCCTCACCAGGCAAAAGGGCACGCAAGATCCGGACGGCTGAGTCCAAGAGACCCGAACCATAGTTCCTCACAATTTCAATGCGAGAGGATAGGCTAACCAGCAAGTCCTCCATGTCATAGGGAATGTTTTCAGAGCCAGGACCAGTTGGGGTACCCCTCTGCTGGCAGAACTTGGTAACCGCAGCAACCGCAATGGCATCACCCTCTGCGAATTTTCCTGAAAACAAAACAAGTGAAATAAGCAAAAGAGTTTAACCCGGAGAAATACATGTCTGATGAAGGAAAAGAACTTACGGGAAATATGGATATGGATCCGAGTCAACTCTGTGGTGCAATCAGCACGCCTCTTCCAAAGCTGCTCAAGTTCGATATTTGCCGACTCAAGCTTGACGTCGGCCTCCTTTAGAAATTCTTGATCCTTTGCAAGTTGGAGGTTAAGACGTTCTCGCTCCTCGGTGAAGTCTTGGCCAGCCTTGTCCATCTCTATTTTGTGGAGCTCCTTGAGTTTTTTCATCTTAGTCTTGAGCTTGGCAATTTCATCATCCTTGGCCCGGAGTTTGGCAAGTTCATCATCTTTCTTCTTCAGCTCGGCCTGATGTTGCCCTTCTTGTTCGAGAAAATGCAGCATCATATCAGGCACGGGCACACTATCTTCAAGGGATGCTGAAACGGTTTGTTGACCCGCCAGAGCCGAGGTATGAATATCTGCCGAGCCTAGGAGAAAGGAGAGAAAGCATGGAAAATGTGTAGCCCAAACGGATTACCTTTTATCTGGTCCAAGTTTTTACTCATAATCGTATTTTCGGCCTCCACTCCAGCTGTGCAATCCAAGTGACAGATTAGTTTGGCAGGAAAAGACAAAGAAAGATCGGGGGAGAAGTCAAAGAGAAAACTTACCCCTTTTCTCGAACTCAGCAAGAAGCGTAGTGTGTTTCGAGCGCAGCAACTTGTGTGAGTCCAAGAGGCGCTGAAACTCAGCACTCCGACGATTGGTAGTGATCCGAAAAGAGCAAGATTGGCTCAGGTATATGCATATTCGAAGTGTACAAAATCCAGGCCAAGTGGAACTTAACCCGGCTCTAGGTGTGTGCATATTCGAAGTGTACAAAATCCGGGCCAAGTGGAACTTAACCCGGCTCTAGGTGTGTGCATATTCGAAGTGTACAAAATCCGGGCCAAGTGGAACTTAACCCGGCTCTAGGTGTGTGCATATTCGAAATATACAAAATCCGGGCCAAGTGGAACTTAACTCGGCTCTAGGTGTGTGCATATTCGAAGTGTGCAAAGTCCGGGCCAAGTGGAACTTAACCCGGCTCTAGGTGTGTGCATATTCGAAGCTACTAAGGAGCTACGCTAGTTCTCTAAGGAGCATCCGGCCGAGTAACAAGTTACTCCCCCAGAGGCTAGGGGACTAATGGATATGTATCTAAGCACTTGTATGTATTAAGTAAAAGACAAAGTAGCGTACCTCCATCATCCGGCCAGCAAGGTTGATAGCCTTGGCTGCTGTATTCATCTGTGCGCTAGATTCGGCGGGCCCAAACTTTTCCGGGAGATCATCTTTTGGATTGATGAACTCCGCGTTGTTCCAATTGTTTACATATTCAATCAAGGCTAGAGGATAGCCCTATCCACTAAGCATGTGAGGCGCCACCAAGCCTTTGGCGTGGGCCTCCCTCCTCGCAACTTGGGCAGCAGCAGGGCTGGTATGCAGTGCGAGTTGCTTACTGCTAGCTGACCCGGAGGGGGCATCTTTCTTTGGTAGCATGGACGTGAGCGTGCGCTATCCAGCTTCAACGGATGTTGCCTTGGTGGCCCTAGAACCTTTCTTGGCCTTGGGTTGCTGTTGGGAGGCTGAAGCTTGAGTTGTTGATTTGGACTTAGGTGCAGCCTTGGTGCTAGCGGGGTCTTCTCTCCGGGTCTTGGAAGACTCGGACGAGGCAGAAGGAGTTGGTGCTGATACTGGAACTTGTGTTGCTGCTGGTGCTGATGTTGGTGCTGGCGCTGGTGCTTGTGCTGGTGCTGGTGTTGGCGGTGGTGCTGCTGCTGCTGATGGTACCTCGGAGGTGACAGGTTGCGGATGAGCCGGTGAAGAGGTGGGAGCATCAGCTACCTCGGTCGTGCCACTTCCCCCTGCTCCGAGGTTGCCCTCCTCTGGACAAGGTGGGCTGTGACCCGGAGCAGCAACAGAACCCTCATGAATTGGGCTCAGTGGACGTGTGTTATCACCACGAGGGAGAGATGGGGTACGCCGGAGGGGCGAAGTGATGCTGGAGCCACTCTAGGGAACCTCCATCGCAGCCCTGTCGAATCAGACAACGAATAACAAGTTATAACAAAAAGAAAGGCATATAGATAGAGAAGTATGAAGCAGAGAATTGGCCAAAAGAAAAAAGTGACTTACTCGTCAGAATTCAAAGGCTCCTTGGGCTTCCAAGCTCTCCGAACTATGCCTTTAGTCGGAGGCTTGGTGGCGGCGTTGTCGGCGGATTTCTTCCGCGTCTTGGTTTCTTGGGGTTGCTTGGAAGAAGCAGCCGAGGTAGCGGCCCGTTTCTTGGATGCGGCAGGAACAGGCTCACCCGTAGTGAGAGGGGGATCTTCATGGATCTACCCAGCCAGGTTAGCTAAAGCCGGAAATGCGTAAGAAATCGTACAACGTCAAATACCTCCACCACCTCAATGTCGGAATCATCTTCATCGTCAGGCCAATTCCTTAAGGAAGAGAAGTTACCAAAGGGTCGCTTGGTTGCGTCCGGGGTGGGCAGGAACATTTCTTGATCCGGCTCCTCCTCGTCCGAGACAAGTCGATCCTTCCCCCATTTGAGGGAAGGGTCGGTGCCATCTTCAAGGGTCTGCTGAAGAAACAACTAAGAGGAAAATGCAAAAGGGATCAAATAAACAACATGCTCCGACATAGAATATAACTCGGAGAAGGATGGGGTAATGAGATTTACCGCAGGAGGAGGCTTATCCCGGCAGTAGTGCTCCAACCCCCACTCCCAATCAGCGGAGAAATCCTTGTCGGTCGTAAAGAGGGCCTTGACCCGGCGGAATATCTCGGTGTTGTTCAATTCAAAGGAGGAAGTCCGGTTGGGGTCAAGTCGCTAGCTCATGTGGCAAAGTTTGTGTGTGCGCTTCTGAAGAGGGGAGATCCGGCTGCGGACGAATGTGATCATCATGTCCTCATTGGACAGCCCTAGATCCTTCAGCTCCTAGAACCGCTTATTGACTTGATTCGCCAAGACAGTTGGCTTCTTGGAAACCCGGTCCCATAGATCCGGGTTAGGAGGACCCATCGCGAAGGGGCGCAGCCGGATCAGATCCTCATTCGTGCCGTTCCTCAAGTAGAAGAAGGTCCGGGCCCAGCCCTTACAGGATTCAAGCCCCGTGACCCGGGGGAAGACAGATTGCTTCCGGGGTGAGAATGAGGCCGCAGCACATTAGGTCAGGTGCTTGTCCTCTGGGGCAAGCAGCTTATCCAGAATAACGTTCCTTCACAGACCGAAGAACCGGATCCAGAGCTCTTTGGTGGGCCACAGGCTAACGTATCCTTCTATGGTGGATGCGAAGGAAGAGAGGGATGTGATGACGTTCGCCGGAAGATGGTGGTGTTGGAGTTCGTAGATGTTGATGAAGTCATGGAAGAAATAACTCACTGGCAGGCCGAAGCCGCGCTGGAAGTGAGAGAGGAAGACAACAAACTCACCCGGATTGGGTGAGGGAGCAATCTCTTCGCGGGGGAGGCGCGAAATTACTCCTTCTGGAATGCGACGGGTGCGGTAGAGCCAATCCAGGTCATCTTGGCACACCCAGGAACCGGCCCAGCCACTACGCCCCATAGTTCCGCCCTCCTCCTCCATCTCTTCTCCCCCGATGATGGCGAGCTCCTCCTCAGTCATTTCCAAATCACTGTCCTCATCGGCCAGTTCGGGGTGGGGAGCAGAGGCTTGGATTGGCGCGGACCCGTGACGGTGAAGTAGTGCAGGAGCGGCAGCGGGGCTGGTGCGAAGAGGCACGGTGCGGCGGCGACGCTGCAGAGCAGATGCGGTGGCAGCGGTGCTGTCGCAAGGAAGAAGAAGAGGCATAAATTCTAAGGGGCGCGAGAAGGGGAAAACACCCAAGGGACGCGCCCCCTCCCCTATTTAACCACGCCCCAGTGGTGGGTAGTGGGATCGTGTGGTGCGTCGAGGCCACAAGGTGTGGCCGTGTATTAACCGGATCAGCCAATCAGAGCCGAGCCACAGGAAGGGCCACAGGAAACAGGGGATCCCATGACGCGACGTGGTGATGCAGTTAACGAGGAGGCGGCCACGACGCGACGTCTGCAACAGTAACTCCTGACAATAAGAACAGTAACTGGCGCAGGCCCTTAAAATGAGGCAAGATTATGATTACCCTCCACGTAGGACGTGGGGAAGCGTACGAGAGAAGGAAGGATAACCCGGAAAGCTGAGGGGTAGCCCGGCCACCGAGTCATAACTCGGAATGTGCCAAGGGAATACTACACCGCGGGATCTGAGCTATAGAATAACTCGGAAAAGGGAGCAAAAAGATTGAACCTGCCATGGCATTAGGAGCTGAAGTTGCTAAGATCGCACCAGCTTCGTGGACTAATGTTGGGGGGATACCCCCGGGTAGGGTAACACCGGGGTATAAAGGCCGAGTTAGCCGAGGTACGGCAAGGTCAAAGCGTAAGGTGGCCGGGTTACCTCAAGGCAGGCCGACTTATGGAGTAACCTGGACCGGAGGATGTCCACCTGACTATGTCCCGGCCGACGTACGTTGTATGCCGGCGGGCTATTTGTAATTTGTATGCAGGAACCCACGGGGCTGGATCATACCAAGCTTGCAAGAGAAGGAAGGTATCTCGCTGGTCAAAAGGTGACCTCTGTGCGCAGGAGCGTGAGCAAAGCGGACAGAGGGAGGGACCGGCGAGACGTGCCCGACAAAGGTGACGCACCCTATGTCGGTTGACGTTGGCGCCGCAGAGGCTTACGTAGCCTCTGCATGGCTTACGATGGCAAAAGATGACCCGGTCGGTTTGCTATTTTGGGAAGAGGTATATTCCCAGGAATATGCCTCCACGTATACCCTAACTGGAGACCTAGCCTCCCCTTTATAAGGGGCACTAGGGCCTCTGTAGTTGGGGTTGGTGGATTGGCATTTGAGTGGTTGTTTCATTGAGTAGAAGTAGTGGTGAGAGTAAGAGAGCCTCTTCTTCCTCCTCTCCCCAATACAACTCAAGGAGCATATGTAACCTTGTTAACTTGGAGAATACAAAGCATCTGTGTGTGGAATCACCACACTATCCCTCCCTGGATTCCTCTAGTGCATATCGGCCCCACCTATAGCCTATCCATGGCATCTGCCGTGACACCACCACGACAATACTTTCACTAGTGAACACTCTCATATAAATATCTTCTCTTTAAGATACTAATCTTAACTACTCTCCGGTTGGATACTCTAATCCATGGTAGGGCTATAACAACACACCTCAAAGTTCATCTTTCCCATCTAGATAACCCCACATGGTCACCTTGAGTACTAGATGGTTCCAACAAACACCACAATTTCATAGAGACATCCAGCTCCAAATATAACACATAACAAGTATTTGTAATCTCTAGCCTAAGTGCCACCATGGTGTGCACGCTGTCAACTTCACACACATGGGGAGAGAAGAGATTCATTAAAGCACTTGAGTAGCAAGGTAGATCTACTTGATTACAAAGCTCATGATATCAATAAGATCACGCATAGAGAGAGAGAGAGATGAACACATAGCTACTAGTATAACCCTTAGCCTCGAGAGAGAACTACTCCCTCTTCATCATGGGAATCAGCAATGGCGATGGAGATGGTGGTGGAGATCGTTGGAGATGGCTCCGGGGGCACTTCCCCGTCCTGGCAGGGTGCCGGAACAGAGACTTTCTGTCCCCCGAATCTCCCCTTCGGTGGCGGCAGCGCTGCGGAACTTTTTGTGGCTGGAGGCTTGTCGATTTATGGTTTTTGCATCGGGGGAGATATATAGGTGAAAGAGGCAAGGTCGGTGGCCAGCCAGGGGGCCCAGACCATGCCCTGGCGCAGCTAGGGGTACCCGGGCCTAGGGTTGGTGTGGCCACCCTGTGGCCCCTCTTTGTCTCATATTCTGGCTCCGTGAGTCTTCCGATAAAATATCAACTTTGGCTTTTGTCCGGTCCAATTCCGAGAATATTAATTTTCTGACTTTCCTAGGACCAAAAACAGCAAAAAACAGGCAGCTAGCACTGTGGATCTTGTTAATAGGTTAGTCCAAGAAAGTGTATAGAAAGTAGTCCAAAGTGTGGACAAAACATAAGAAAGTAGATAAAACCAAGCATGGAACATCAAAAATTATGGATACGTTAGCAACGTATCAACATCCCCAAGCTTAACTCATGCTCGTCCTCGAGTAGGTAAGTGATAAAAAGAAAGAATAATTTTTGAGGTGACATGCACCATCATAAACTTGATCAAAGTATTTGTAAAACATGGATAGCTAGGATCATAGTACTTCAACATAGCATGAAGGATAAAGTTCTAGCAATAAGACATAGCAACTATGTTCCAACATGAAAATGCACAAACAAAAGATTCATGAATAACAATGCTTTTTAAGACGTTTGTTTGTTTCACATAAAGAAAACATAGCATAGTAGCATTCAGCTTGTCGCTCATAGCGTAGCAAATATAAATGCATAGGACACCTTCAAAGTTCATAAGAGTGACTAGATACAAATAGTTTAAAACAAGCAATATCAAAGCTATGCATCAATCAACAAGTCTTGGGACAATGTACATAGAACTAAGAATGGCCACCATGCTCTCTCGATAGGTGCATAAAGATAGAAGGTGGAGACTCAACATAAAAGTAAAAGAAAGTCCTTCATAGAAGGAAGCAGAGATTCAAGTTTCATAAAGAGCTTCCAAAAATTATGCTACTTATTAGCTTTCAGCTCTCATTGCCCCTATCATAAGCATCTTGAAGTGATTAAGGTTAAAGTGAACAAACTATGGAGTATATGCTTGACGAAGTATAAGTTGGAAATCTCATGTCCCTTGAATACGAGGGCCGCTCCTCATGCTACTCAAGTTTAGTTACCGGTAAGTTCTTGTCATAGTAAGTACATGTGTATCATAGAGAACCGCCAACGGGGTACCCCTTGCCCGATGATACGGAAGAATCCCCATATCAAAATGACAAGGCAAGCAGACAACGAGCATCTCAGAAATCTTCTTATTTACCATGGGAAAATGGTGCTTTTTTCTCTCTTTCCTCTTATCTCATATCTCTTTTTTTCTTTTTCTCTTTTTCTCAATATTTGACTCTTTTTTTAATAAGAAGAATGCTTCATAGACAGCTCATTATGGTTACGCTGCAGGTTTCCACCATGACAGCATGGATTAGACCGGCGGCCTAGGCGTTTTTCTAACACACATACATAACTCCATGGACTTACAAGCTCCCCTTTCATTTCACACCGACGACATCCATAGAATAAAGAGCATGATATCAACTAGGTACAAAGTACAAGTGCAATGTTGAAAGCGTTCCCCATAACAGCATGGTTCTGCTAATCCCCAAAATATAAGTGCAAGCATATACAACATAGACGACACAATGGTTCAAGTTTATTAAGGGCAAGAAAAGTAAAGTGTGCCATCAAGCGTGAGAGCTTTAATCACTAGTTTTCTCATAACAAGTTTAATTCGGAAGGTAGATAAAAACATGAATATACTTGGAATAGTATATGCTAATAGGTAGGTATGGTGGACTCTTTGGAATAACTTGGTTTTAAAATATGGATGCATGAGTGGAACTCATACTTGGTTATGGAGGCTAGCAAAAGACTGGGAGCGACCAACTAAGAGAGCAATAATGGCCATACTCATGCAGAGCGACAAAACATCATTGATTAAAGCATAAAGTGATATTGCAAGTTGAAAACTAAAGGATCATAAAGGCTATGGTGACTTGGGATGGTCATAACAGGGTGTGAGCATGTGCCAAGTCAACCCAAATAAAGCATCAAAGGAGAATACCACAATACTATGCTTTAATATGCTAAAACAACGCATGATCTTCCAAGGCACATTAAGTAAACTCAATTGTTTATAACATGTAATGCTACAGCAAGGAATACTAATCATAAAGCCAAAACAATATCAAGCATGGCATGACAAAGCATAGGCCACAGTCAAAAACAAGCTCATTTTACCACTTCATCATGAACTTTTCCTACTCTTTCCCAATCCAAACCAAACTATTTGAAAACCAAATGTATGAAAGAGGGGGTCCAACCAATTTATTCAGCAAACTAAGCAAACCAAGCAAACTAAAACCAAAAACAAAAACGAAAAAGAAGACGCTCCAAGAACAACACAACTGTGCATGAAACAATAAAAATGAAGTGTTTAGAAGAAACCTGGGATTTTTATTGATGAAGAAGGGGATGCCTTGGGTATCCCCAAACTTTCACGCTTGTACTTCTTGGATACTTCTTAGGGTGACACGCGTGGCATCCCCAAGCTTGAGGTTTAGTCCATCCTTCATCTCATTACTCATTCCTTCCGTACACCTGAATTTTTTTCCTTCATACAAAACTTCACACAATCTTTATTAGCAACATTAGTGCACTCAAGATAATAGGTCTTTAGGTTCAGTTCCAACACCAAAAACTTCCATTAAAACACTAGCTACTGTAGCACTTCTCTCAAAAATCTCAATTCCCCAAAAGAACTCAAAAAGGAACCAACAAGAAGCAAATGCAAATAATGGCAGAAATCTGTCAAAACAGACCAGCAGGTAAAGACGAATATTTTCGAAGACCTTCTGTTGCTCAAGTAAAAAAGTATTGAACTAACGAAACTTAGATAACAAACTGGGGCATAAGCACAAAAATTCACGCCTCAAAAGGACGTACAGAGATTTTACACGAATTTTTACGGTGAAGCACAGAAATCTGTTTTGGGACAGCAACTTTCTCAATCGTTACTTCTCTCTCATTAGAGGTTACTCTTGGCACAAAAAGCAAATAAAAAGGATAAGGAGCGGTTATTACTAAAGTAATAACTTCCAATACTCATCTAAAACTTTTGGGTTATCTTCCAATAAGTACTTTTATTTAATGCCTTTAAGTTAGGCATGATAGTTTGAGAAGATGCTCACATAAGAAATATGAATTGTAGTAAAAGAGAGCATCAAGAAGAAAATTCAAAGCACATTTAAGTCTAACCCACTTCCTATGCATAGGAATATTGTAAAGAAACAAGTCATGAAAGCACAAAGCAACAAGCATAGTAAAGCAAAACAAGTGCAACTTCAAGACTTTCAACATAAAGAGGGGAAACTTAATATTATTGAGATGCATAAAACCATGTTTCCCTCTCTCATAATAACTTTCAGTAGCATCATGAATAAAATTAACAATATAAATATCACATAAAACATTCTTATCATGAGGCACATGCATAAAAGAATTAATACTCCCCAGATAAACATAGTCATTCTTATTAATTGTAGTGGGAGCAAATTCAACAAAATAGTTATCATTATTATTCTCATCGCCATAATCATCAAATATAGGAGGCATATTGTAATCATTAGTTTTCTCCTCAATAGTAGGTGGACTGAAAATATCATATTCATCATTATAATCATCATATATTGGAGGTTTGGTATCATCATAAGAAATAGAATAGCTATCTTCCAAAGCTGGGGAACTAAAAAGATCATTTTCATAAAAACTAGCTTCCCCAAGCTTAGACTTTTCCATAGCATTAGCAATAATGGTGTCCAAATAATTCATACTAACAACATTGCTATTAGCATGCAAATAAAGTTCATAGGTTTTTTAATTTTCTCTTCAAACACTTCATGTCCTAACTCAAGATAAATACTATAAACCTCTCTAATTTTGTTGTTGTTTTCCATTAAGCCTCACTAGTGAAAACAAGAAACAAAAAGACAAAATTGCAGAATCTAAAGGAAATAACTTCGAGCACTCACACCGGAGGATGTGAGTACCTTTTACCTTACCTCCCCGGCAATGGCACCAGAAAATAGCTTGATGTCTACGCACTTCTATTCTTGTAGACAGTTGTTGGGCCTCCAAGTGCAGAGGTTTTTAGAACAGCATCAAGTTTTCCCTTAAGTGGATCACCCAAGGTTTATCGAACTCAGGGAGGAAGTGGTCAAAGGTATCCCCTCTCAAGCAACCCTGCAATGAAGATACAAGAAGTCTCTTGTGTCCCCAACACACCCAATATACTTGTCAGGTGTATAGGTGCACTAGTTCGGCGAAGAGATAGTGAAATACAAGTGGTATGGATAATTATAAGTGGTAACGGTGCGAGAAAATAGCTTGATGGCGTGGAAGAGACTAAAGGCAAACTGAAATAAAGATGGAAGCAAACAAACATGTAACAGAGCTACTTGCAAATGGTCTTTCAATGTTTAGAAACAAGGCCTAGGGATCATACTTTCACTAGTGAACACTCTCATATAAATATCTTCTCTTTATGATACTACTATTAACTACTCTCCGGTTGGACACTCTAATCCCTGGTAGGGTTATAACAGCACACCTCAAAGTTCATCTTTCCCATCTAGATAACGCCACACTGTCACCTTGAGTACTAGATGGTTCCAACTAACACCACAATTTCATAGAGACATCCAACTCCAAATATAACTCATAACAAATATTTGTAATCTCTAGCCTAAGTGCCACCATGGTGTGCACACTATCAACTTCACACACATGGGGAGAGCAGAGATTCATTAAAGCACTTGAGTAGCAAGGTAGATCTACTTGATTACAAAGCTCATGATCTCAATAAGATCACGCATAGAGAGAGAGATGAACACATAGCTACCAGTAGAACCCTTAGCCTCGAGAGAGAACTACTCCCTCTTCATCATGGGAATCAGCAATGGCGATGGAGATGGTGGTGGAGATCGATGGAGATGGCTCTGGGGCACTTCCCCATCTCGGCAGGGTGCCGGAACAGAGACTTTCTGTCCCCTGAATCTCCCCTTCAGTGGCGGCAGCGCTGCGGAACTTTTTGTGGCTGGAGGCTTATCGATTTAGGGTTTTTGCATCGGGTGAGATATATAGGCGAAAGAGGCAAGGTCGGTGGCCTGCCAGGGGGCCCACACCATGCCCTGGCGCGGCCAGGGGGACCTGCGCCTAGGAGTGGTGTGGCCACCCTGCGGCCCCTCTCCGTCTCGTCTTCTGGCTCCGTGAGTCTTCCGAGAATATTGATTTTCTGACTTTCCTAGAACCAAAAATAGCAGAAAACGGGCTGCTGGCATTGTGGCTCTTGTTAATAGGTTAGTCCAAGAAAGTGTATAGAAAGTACTCCAAAGTGTGGACAAAACATAAGAAAGTAGATAAAACCAAGCATGGAACATCAAAAATTATGGATACATTAGCAATGTATCAATGGGTGGCAAACAGTACATTCTCATTAGCATCTACTCCTGCCACTTATAAGTTGTTTTCCATTGTTTGCAGCCAGTCATCAGCATCTAAGGGCTCTTTGGACTTGCTAAACATAGGAGGGTTGGTGTTTTGGAAGTTCTTGAGCTTGGATCCATGGTGATCTTGGTTTCCATGGCCTTGATTGTTGTGGGCCATCTAGGCTATCTGTTGAAGAGTGGCGAGATTGGCCTGACGTTCAGCTCTACCAGCTTCACGGTCTGAAACTAACATCTGTAGAATCTGAAGCATTGGGTCCTGTGATGAGCTGCTTCCACCGGGGTTTCCGCGAGTCCTTTGAAGATTGAGATAGATCATAGATAAGAGGGAAATTTCTATGGTTTAGCGGTTTGTTTCACAAGCTTTAAACTTTGGGTATTGCGAAGGTTTGAAAACTAACAACTCCTTTTCATTCATTCATTCCAAACAACACAGTACAAACCACACATCGCAACTACTAAGCAGATGGTTTTAAGAACCATTCTGTCAAGCTACAATACATCGAGACCAGATACAAACTCACACCTACGATAGTTCTCAAGTGCGACTACTCATCATCAGAACTGTCGGGCTCCTCGTCATCAATGAAGTCGACATCATCCTCGTCGGTGTGGAACTCTATGGCGATGTCCTACAGATAGTCATCATCATCACTGAGATAAGAGTGGATATCCCCACGAATATCTTCACCTTCCTCTTCCTTCTCCTCAAGCTGGATCTCCTGGTCATGGATGGTCTCCTCAAGAGCTGCCACCTTCTGGCAAATACGGGCAATGATGCGGTCCTTCTTGTCATGCTGGCGACGAAGTGTCTTGCGCTCCTTAGCAAGGATGGCGAGGGTTTGCTTCCTCTTGGCTACAACAACATGATTCTGGTTGGCGTAGGCACGGGCATTGTCCAACTCCTTCTGGGTCTCGTGCAGCATGAAGTCAAGGTGACCCACGTGATGCCTCAGCTTCGGATGTCCTGGCATGGCCAAGGGTTGTCCCATAGAGTCACGTCTTTCATAGTGGGTGAAGCAGGTGCCATTGATCTGGTTGATGTTTTGTGCACACAAACGAGCAAGTGCCTCCTGCATAGCTCTAGCTAGCCCATCTAACCAGTTGTTCTCCCTCAGGCTGAACTGGATCTTCTCCGAAATAGGTGGCTCCATTTTGCCTCTCAGATCGGCAACGATCAGGCACTTTAGTTCTCCTCCGGACTGATCATTGAGCTGAGCTCCAAAGAACTCCGGGTGCGGGCGCTCTAGAAGCTCTGCTAGCAGGCTTAGGTCCCTCTCGAAGACGAGCTCTCCTCCGTTGCCCAGCTGGTAGAACTTGCTATATTTTACTTCCATCTATAAGAAATTAGGATGAGTAAGTTAGTGAGGTGATCAAGTGTGTCAATTTTTATGTAGAATTGCAAGAATTTTGAGGAACAACTGACTTCTTTTTGAAAGAATCTCAAGGATAAGAGTGAGAATAACTTTTTGTAAATACTCACTTCATTTGTTTCGAAATTAGGTTTTTCAGACGTCCATTCTAACTACGGTCTCCTATGGTCAAGATGGCTCTGATACGAACTTGTTAAAACCCGGATTTTTAAGTCTAGATGCATGTTATGCTGTACCTCGCACTCCTAGGATTACCATTTTTGCGAGACATAGCAGAATTGGTACCATAGTACATCATCCATTACAAACCATAATAGTCTTACAAATATTTTATCTCATGATCAAGTCTGAATACATATCAAAGCAGCGGAAATAAACGTAGTAGACTCCATCTTCATTGTCATAGGCAATACTGATGATGGGAGATGATCCTAGTTATCATAGACCTCCTACTGTCCGTCCTCTTGATAGTCCTCTTTATAGTCTAGCCATGGGAATAGCTAGGGACAAAGCCATGAGTACTCTTAAAGTACTCGCAAACTATCACTAACACAAATAGGGGAATACTAGTAGGAATCCTAAGCTCTAGTCTTGTTTGCAACAAGCCAATTTTATTTCATAAGTACTTAATAGTAGAGCCTAATTTAGTTATCTGGATTACTTAAGTGGGAACCTAGTTTCATGTCCACAACTCTGTTGTGGTCAAGTCAAAGTCATCTTTCAAGTCACAAGTCATTTTGAAAACATCTGACAACGGAATAGTATGGCCACTCTAACTGTCCATAACCGCGGACGCGGCTATTCGAAAAGTTTGACACTCTGTAGAGGTGGTACACTTTCACCACAAAATTCGATACATCCGTCAGGGATAACCTTGAATCATCATACTTGGTATGCGGATAATCAATCCTAACCTTTCAATGACACACCCTAGTATAGGCACCTCCCCTATGAGTTTGGCCTCCCAGCCATGGCAAACTACCATCCCGGGAACTACATAGGTGGACAATCATATTCACGAGGCAGCCTCAGCTTCACCTCTTTCCGCAAGCGAACCCATACTAAGACATATAAACTTCTAGCTAAGCCCTACCCAACTCAGGTATTGTGGGTGTACGGTAAAATTAAAATGGTATCGCATCCGAACCCAACCATCAGTTTTTATCAAAGTCAACGCACATGTTTCATTTAGTATCATCTTCAAATCATTATGTTTCATAACACATGTCAAAACATTTCAATAGAATGACTCATCATTCCAAGGTTTTCATAATCATTTTCTCCAAGTGTTCCCAACTAAAGTGATCCATATTAGTTTAGCACTAGCATCTATTCATGAGGGTATCACTATTGATAGGGTGCTAATCAAGTGTAACTATCCAAACCTAGTTCTATGCTCTTGATAGCATCTATCCTATTTTTCCGCTAATCACCAATTAATGAACTATTTGAGAAACCTTGGTAAAGGAAAAGTAAAGCTTGTAGGTAAAACTGGAAAATGGGTAAAGTTGCATCTCAAAGAATGCATCAGGTATCTTGCATATGCTAGCGGTCCTGGGATGGCTTGCATAGTTTACCTTGCCCTGAGTAGTGCAGTTGTCAAAGTTCTCTTCTTCGTCTTCGTAGAACTCCTCTTCTTCGTACCCCGGGTCAGTACTAGCGTCTATAAATAAATACGAGGTACAGTATCACCAAACAATACTTAGATATTTCTATTTAGCACACAAGGGCTCACACTAGATGATCTAGCATCATCTCAATCATCACATGGAATAATGACACGTTCCTATTTATCTTATTTTGGAATATTAATTTCTACTCATTGAAACTACTTAAGATTTAATATCCTCCAATAAAAATATGAGATCATGTTGACACATGTCATAACCACATATTCCAATACTTGGGAATGTGATTTAAAGGGGCGGTCATATATTACAAGATTTAATATTGCTATTTAATAATATTAAAGTGACTAGAAATGCCTATATAGCATTCTTTTAATACTAGTCCAATCTTAATATATGTCAAACCAAATATTTTTACATATTCAGATAGAGCATAGCAAATGTGATTTTTGAGAGTTGGAATCAACTCAAAAGCATTTATGGTTGATTTTATAAAAATGTTTGAAGTTGTAAAAGTTTCTGTCTTGTTATTTTTACTATAGGTAATCTATAATTCCAAATGGTTTGAATCCAATAGGAGTGTATAGCTATTTTCAATACCTTTCTAACAAAATTCGAATCATGCATTTTGGTTCAGTAAATTTCTCTGAATTCAATTTTGAATCTATTGATAGAATAGGATTTTTAATTAAATGGAAAAATTCTATTTGAATCGATGGGCTATGCATGGGAACGAACATGGGCCAGCCCAACTACACAGCACGCGCGCAGCAGACTGCTTACAAGTTGGTCCCATGCATCAGTGACTCTGTCTAAGCGAAGCCGTATCTTCTAATCTCAACCGCGCGATTAGAACGAGATCAACAACTCTGGTTCATCGTCTACATCGCAGGGGGTGCGTGAGATTCTAAACCTAACTCAACAGCGAGGGTCACTAGGGCTTACTAGGGCTCCAGCTAGGTCCGGCGATGGGGGCGAACAAGCTGGTAGATGATGCGATTCAAATGTTGGTCGCGGCGGCTCCTAGGGTGACTCCAATCAACGTCGCCCTTCCTTCATTGCAGCGGCGGGCTCTGGTGAAATTCCGGCGGGGTGGTGCTCGCCTTGCTCTAGAAAAAGTTCAGGGGTGTTTCTGAGGGAGAGGGGAGTCGAATGGTGTGCCGTTTGAGGCTGGGGAAGGGTCTTATTTATACACCGGGGAGAGGAGCAGCGCGGCATGGCTCAGGCTCGTCGGCGAAGTTGCTACAGGTCGCTGTAGGCATGGCGGAGGGCATAGGTCGACGTGGTGGTCTGCGGCGATCGTCATGCGCATAGTGGCACGGCGAGGCACGGTCTTAGTCGGTCGAGAGACGTTCGTGCTTTGTGCGGGTACGGTGGTGTTCGTCATCGCGTAAGATGGTCACCGGGTGCACGGTAGTGAACGGTCGTGTCTGGGAGGTTGCTGGTGATGCGCCGAGTGCGGGTACGCGCGGAGAGAGCGAGGCGTGGCTACATGGGAATGGCCTGGCGCTCTAGCTTGTGCTCGGCATGGCAGATAGAGGAGAGTGGCATGGCTGTGATGGCTTCTTCGCTGCTTTTCGTTGGTCGAGGGGTGGACAGAGGGGTGCGGTGAGGTCACGCCTAGCTGCTAGTGGTCATGGGAGAGGGCGGTGCAGCGTGTGGCGTCGTGTCCATGATCGACCAACATGACATGCTCGGGTACGACATGGCACTGGTGCAAACGGCGAATGGGAGAGGCTCCACTACACGGCTAGGTACTGGGAGTGATCATGGGCTAGTTATGGAGTTGAATTGGGTACAAATGGTGAGCAATTGATTGATCACAAATAGTAGATAGTTGGTAAGTTGTACTCTGCCTGTTAAGTGTTCGACTAAATGGCCGCATGAGCTAAACCTTTGAAATTTCAAATGGTTTTTGGTGAGTGTGCTGGTCACATGCTTGGGTGTCTCTAGTTGCTGGGATTTGTCAAGTGGTGTTGGTTTGAGTGGTTTTTGTAAAATGATGATCTATACCTACACTTGATTCAATTTTGAATTGCCTCTCAAATAGATTTCAAATTGGTTTCTATAAGTTTGTAAAGTTTGCTTGTACTCATTTTCACTTAGTCTAGCAAGGGGTGAAAATAACTAGAATTGTTTCTATTGGAAAACATTTGCTAGAGATGCCCAAAGTGGGTTGGTGGTTAATTTTGGCCAAAGTGACCATTTGATAATATGCTTCATATATTGATTTGTTTTTGTTTGGTTTTGACCTAGATGATGTGGTGTTCATCTTTAACCTAATCATTATAATTTATAGCAATCAAACATGGCATAGCAAGCATTCATGCATTAATAATAAACACACATGCATTCATACGGGTTTAAGAGTAAAAGTTTTTGTTAACCCTAAACTTGGGTGATTAGAACTTGATAATCTTGTTTAATGTTTTTGGGATGTTACATGTTTCTCCTATAAACCATGGGTTGGATTCCTATATAAGCCTACCTAGGGGCCATCCTTTAGGGTAACCAATCACACGACTCGCACATGTGATGCCGATCCTTGTAATCCTCTATAAACCTTCGGCTTTGCTGATATATTGGATTTTAGCAGGAGCAGGATCCAGCCGCCGTAGTCGGATCTGGAACATGGTAAACTTATGTGCTCACCGTCCCAGACAACCATACATCTCAAGCCCCACCTTTTCCCACACATCGAGGACCCCCTCATGGTGTACTTGTCTTCAATCCGACGACACATTCCCTATGAAAAAACTTTATAACAAAACATTCTCCCATTTATTTTCAATGGAGTTACATTAGTGGACATAAAGATAACATGATATATGCCATAAAACCTCCAACTAAAATTTGGTTTGAAGTGTACAAAGTGTATATTCATGCAAACATTCATAAAATATCAATAGACTTCAAAAGAATCAAGTTGGAAATTAAAACAATGTCTTAAATAACGAAAGACATAATTTGTCCTAAAATAGTAGTAGAAAAATGTAATTAATTGGCCCACTTAGACATGTCATGAATTTTTGCTGATTTTTGTGCATATAGAGGATAAATAATTGTAACTATACTAGAATTTAAGCTCAATCTGATCTACATATCAAATGACAAAAATCTTTTCATGAACAACAGCGTGCAGGAATCTGCAACTCCTAATAGTTCTATTAACTTTCATTCATCCAAATGGGTAAAACTTGGTACTTTATTGAAAACTATAGAAAGTTAAATAAAAGAAAACCCTCTTACTATAGCAAGAGTGCAAAAATAAAAACAACTGGGTTGCCTCCCAAAAAGTGCTTTCTTTATTGCCATATATCTAGGCTCACTTACTTTGTTTTAGATGAATGGAGATCATGTGGTAACTTGTACCTTAGTGAAATCTCCTTATTCCTTGCAAAATGTTACGTGTAGTTCTTATGAGGGAAGTAAAACTTTACATTCTCTTCTTTTGGATCAATGATGGCCCTGTGGTTCTCAAAAAAGTTCTTCCAAAATTACAGGATTGGAGGTTTTACTCCCCATATTCATAACAATGAAGTCAAATGGTACAAATGTCATATATATTTCAATCACAACATCATTAACTCTGCATAAAGCATGTTTGGTAGAATCATCAACAAGTAAAAGATGTATGGTGTATTTTTTCATACTTTTAAGTTCAAACAAGTCATATAATTCTTTTAACAAAATAGAAACACTAGATCATATCTATTATAGCATGTTGTGTTTCTTTTCCAATAGTAACTAGTATCTTGGGGATCCAAGCATCCCCAACCTTAGGTGGTATCATAGCTTCATTATTATATTTTACAATCTTTTCTTTAAGGACATAGTTTGCTACGTATTGTCCCAATCCTCCTCGATGAATATTAAAAGAAGGATTATTTAAGAAAATGTAGAATATTAATGAGTCCATGCAAACTACATTTGTCAAGATCTAGTAGAAGTTCATTATCTTCACTAAACATTTTCACTTCCTATACTTGTTTATATTTGTTCTCTACTAACATGGCAGGCTCTTTTTCTTCCATAATAACAACCTCTATTTTCTTTTCTGATTTTCATCATTAGTGGGTTGTTCAACGTATGCAAGTGAATCTAAACATTGATAGATATTAGTATCAAAAAGGATTCTATCTAAAAGTTCATAAGCATGATAGGCTTTAATGTCCATAAAATAAGTGTTGGCTTCTCCATCAATAAAACACATGGCTTCCACATTTAAACCACTATAAAACTGTTCATAAGCATCTAGTCCCTTAAACCATGTTTAATACTATAGGAAGGTATCTTAAATCTAACCAATCCATCATCATGTGTTTAGTTATCTTGTTGTTTAAATTCAAATATTCCTTTCCTAAAGGTAGAAACACTTTCTATAAAGCTAAACCTTTCCAAGAATGAAGCACCCATGTTAAGCTAGGATTTTAAGTTTCCTTTGAGTGTACTTTGGAACCATAAACGTGCAACCCTAGTTAAGATATGTCGAAAGAACTTAAGCTTTAAAATATTTGGATCCATATTAGGAGTTTTTATAGTGATGCATATATTAGTAAACTTTTTAACATGCTTTAATGCGCTAGCCATATTTCCTGCGGAGAAACGGTTGTCGTGAATCATCTTTATTGTTTTTGCATGAATGTAAAACTAAAGATTCCTTTTGATTTTAACACCTTTACTGCAAGAAGGTAAGCCTAAACCTATCTTTTTAAAAAATTTACCCATGCTTGTAAGAAAAGTAAAGTAAACTAATTTTTATGGTTTTTGTGTGTAAAGGAAAAAGGAAAAAAACAACTAAAAGTAAACCAAAAAATAACAAGGCAAAATAAAATTGCTTTGTAGATCTAAGGGACAACAGAAGCTTATAGTGGTGAAACCTCCCCAAGTTTAGGTGTTTGCACAAGTTTGGTGATGATGTAGCAGTGCAGTAGTTGTCTAATTTCTTGATAACGGTGCTAGGAAATGTTCTAGTAGTTGTTGTGGGAATTATCCAGGCACAACCCTTTGTGAGATGTTACTTCCCTAAATCCCGACAACTACACCAGAAAATGTTCTTAATAACAACAATTCTACTTGTAGTGTTACTTCCCTAAATCCCGACAATTATCCAGGCACAACCCTTTGTGAGATGTTAATACCAACTCTTTGGGACTCCTAGTGCGGAGCGTTGTAGCAAGCGTATTTCCCAACAAGGGTGATTCGAAGGTTTATATCAAACTCTCGGAGAATTGATATAACTTCTTCTTCTATCCTCCTCTATCAACCTGCAAAACATTTTTTTGGCTTGTGTCCCCAACTCCACCGTGGGGTTGTCAAGCAGAACGTTTCTATTAGTAAAACTGAAATAAAATAGTAAGTAAACTATAACTAGAACAAGAAGGTAAACACAATAAATTAAAGCTCTCTTTGGGTTTTTGTTTGTGTTTTTATAAAGTAAAAGTATATTTGTATTTTCTACTTTAACTCTTGTAGAAAATGTAAAGGATAGTAAAACTTAGTTTCTGAGAATAAAAAGTGGATCGGGTTCATGGTTTCACTTGTATACTCTCTCATAAAGCGTGGTGGAGATAAAAATGCTCACAGATAATATAATATTGGTTAGACCTTCATTATGTGTTTGGTTAGCATTCATATGGGCATCACATCCTAATATAAATATGATGCAACACATTTTACTTATACTCCTCTAACAGGGGGAAATCCATGCAATCTGGAATTAAGAATAAACATAGTATAGCGCTAGGTACTTTGACATGATGTTTGAATAAAAAATATGCTACTTTGATCAAACAAGAACATCTTTACTAATACAAGATGACTATAATAGATGTATTAACTTTATCCTTAGCGAGGTAACAAAAGAAAGGTAAAAACCATATTGGATCTCAAATTTTATGTCACTATCCAATCACTGCCACCATGTTACTCCAACTAATACACACGTTACCCCTCCCCCACATGCTCTTGCATGCAAGTATGATCAAAATAAGTAATATGCATCTACAATACATCTCTCACATGCTAGAATTCCAATCTCAAATATCATCTCATAAAACATAGATCCACCACATAGAAATTGCATAGATGACCATAATCATGTTGGGTAACTCATATGGTACTAAACAATGATAGCATGAGAGAGAGAGATATCAAGCTACTACCACAAACCCATAATCCAGAGATTGACTACTCCATGTTCATCATGTGTTGATGATGTTGGAGAAGGTGGAGATCCAACCAGGGATGGCTCCGACGACATTTCCCACTCTAATCTTTGTTGGTTCTGGCTCTATTTCATGGTTTCTGTGTTTTCTACGCCTCCTTTTCCGAGACCATGATGGGAGACCTTTTATAGATGCTTTTAGGTCAAGACTTCAATGTAGGGCTCAAGATGGATGGTTGGCGATGCTCCGGGAGGGATAGGGAGGTGGTGGCACGGTCCCCTGGGCCACGCCACTAGGCCTCTTTTGTCCCTTCGCCTTCGCTCGCGAGGTTCTAGTGCTCCAGATGCTTGTCTTGGTGAAAAAATGACCCTAAAAAAATCCTAAGTCTGTTTGACTTTGTTTAGGACTCTGAAAGTTAAAAATATGCAAAACGGGGTTTTCCTAGCTGCAGAGTTATAAACCAAATAAAAGGAATCATTGATAAATCTCCATAAACCAATGGAAAACATGGATATAATATTGTATATGATGCAAATATGTTGAAATATGTGGCAATAAACTATAAAGTTCTTGTATGCATTTACATGCATCAGGTGTCTGTTCATGCCTCCCACCAGGTTGGGCTATTTATGGGGTAATGGGGTAGGGGTCCCCCCCTTGGAGTAACAAAGATTAATTACCGTGCTATCTAGGAACCTAGGATGCTTCTAATGACCAAATTGGAGATAGAGCACCGCTTCCATTGCTCGGCTGAGGAAAGCATGATGTCTAGGAATCACCCCTCGCGGACGGCTTGGCCTTTAGTCCAGTTAGCCCCAGAAAACTCCCACGACCCCAGAATTCCAGACTCGGGGTATGAGCCACGACAGTTGTACATGCTGATGGGACTTCACATCGCCATCGTCTAGGAGGAGCCCAAGACACGACAATAAGATCCGCTGACCTCGTGGTGGTACTTCCCAATTAGGGGGCAAGCAACGGTCATTCCCGAGGTCTCGGAAGTCCATGATGACCTCAACCACAGTGTAGTGGTGCCTGACCGATGCAATGTTAAGCCGTCGAGATTGGCAATGGCGACATGCTTAGCTCTAGTCACGTCAAGACGAATGTTATACCTCGGTCATGCCCCGATGTCCATGGCTAGGCCTATATAAGGTCCAACCCCTTAAGTGTAAGGGGAGATGGAAGAATATAGAGAAACACATGCACACTCAAACACAATTCATACACCAACCAAGAATTTCGACGAGAGGAGCTTGCCAGAACAGTTGATAGATAGTTCGTCTTTTAGGCTATTAAAGCACCTGTTTCCACCAAGTCCTCCCCTTTAGAAAAGGAGAGACTTAGCGACCAACTAGACTTTCTGCAAGTCACCTCCATTGTAACCATATTGAGCACCTCACATACTCGTTTATATAATCTACACAGATCATAGGGTTGTTATCGGATACACTCACGGGGCTTGCACTTGTATAAACCTTTGTCTCATTGTACTACCATCTCGATCTTCGAGCGTGACCCATCCAAACATAAGTCTACCGTCATAAACTACCTCAACATAAAGGTGATGAGGTTGTAGAGGACAACCCCTGTATAAACATAAGAGATCATGTTTCTTCGAACAACCCTATTGGAAGGACCTTTGTGTACTACATAATCAAGATGTAATGTATATTGAGAAACACATTTTTCGATTACGTGCTTAAATAGTACGAAAGTTGGACCTTTCAGTTATTTTCCATAGTCCAAAGCTAATAAGTTTTGAAACTTTATTGGGTGCTATGTATCCACGACTTGTAATTTAGGGGTAAACGGTTGGTTTTCTTATATTCATATAAGTAAAAAAGAAACTTCACATTGTTATACTTGCACGAATATTGATAACCGAACTATATATTATGATGGGTAACTTAAAAATAGTAATTACTCGTGACATTTGAAATAGCAAGAGGGGACTTTTTTTATGACTAGCAAAAGAGGAAACTTTAGTTGCTGAGACTGTCACGTTGTGATTAGCTTGATCCATCGTCCACGTGCTAGGTATAGGCCGCTAATCCACTACAAACCAAAAGACTTGCACAGTGAAAGTACGTGGATCGTCTCCTTACAGCTCAATCATGCCCAAATTGACGCACGCAGAAGCGACGTTCGGGACCAACACCCCACCATCACCAAAAAGTAAAGCGATCGATCGAGGACGAATTGAATGACCCGCCGGACCCATGATAAAGCCAGACGTGGAACCTGTGATTGATTAATCATCACCACACCCTTTATTTAATTTAATAACTTACTAACACCACGCGGAAAATCAAACACCTTTTCCATATGTATCATCCTCCCATCTTTCTGTCGTTTCATCATGTTCACTTTACACGCAAAGTTACGGATCAATCAATCACTCGAGAAGAGAAGAAAAAAGAAGGAACGAACGGGAAAACATTTACAAACCAAAAACCTCGCTCGCGCGCCACACATTATATATAGCTATCTTATCTTGAAAATTCTTTTACGTACGTACGTATGCATGTTGTATACAGTCTTATAGCTCGGCGTGCTCGTACAATTGATTGCTCGCCGCCGTTGGTGTTGGTCGGTTGGAATGGATTCCTGAATTAATTCAGGCACCAGTTGATGCCCAGCCCGCCCTGCGCGTCGAACTGCGCCGCGTCGGCGGACTTGGTGGTGTCGCCGTAGATGCACTGCCCCTGCTGGTACTGCTGGTAGCCGCCGTCGAACACGTAGTCGGACCACTTGAGCTCGTCCAGCGCCGCGCCGTAGTTGTCGGCGCCGGCGGTGCCGTCCTCCGTGCAGCTGCTGATGGACCCCAGCTCCAGCCACGGAAGGTGGCTGCTCGTGGAAGACTCGAACCCGCCGCTGCTGCTCGGGTTGTTGTTGTTGTTGCAGCAATGCTCGTCGGCGGCGGCGGCGGCGGCTGCACCGGGGCTTAGGCCAGCCACGGAGTTCAGCGTGCTGGAGCTCGACACTGACCGGATGATCCCGCCGTGGAGCGCGTCCGCGTCCAGGTACCCGGCGAAGTCCGCCGTGTGGTCGTACCCCGACAGCGACGACAGGGACCCGTCGTCACCGCCGCCGCTGCCTCGACCGTACCCGTAGCTCTCCGCCGACACCAGCGGCGGCGGCATGTGTTCTTCCATCGTCGCCGACAGTATCAGCTCGGCGTCGCTGAACACGGCCGTGCGGCTGACGGGTGTGGGGCCGCGGCTGCCGACCTCAGCGGCGGCGAGCGGCTTGTGGGTGGCCGGGTCGATGCCGCGCTGGCGGAGCTTCTTCTTGATGAAGGAGTTCCAGAAGTTCTTGACCTCGTTGTCGGTGCGTCCCGGCAGCTGCGCGGCGATCTGGGACCACTTGTTGCCGAGGATGGAGTGGAGGTGGATGATGAGGTCCTCCTCCTCCTGGGAGAAGGCGCCCCTCTTCAGGTCCGGCCTCAGGTAGTTTATCCACCTCAGCCGGCAGCTCTTGCCACACCTCTCCAGGCCTAATATAATGCAGCAACAAAGTAAACCACCAGTTAATTCAACCAATTTGGCACCTAATTAACAAACACTAATCGTAGTTCCAGCATCGTAGTATGAGATCATCTCTAGATTATTTTTTTATCAAATTATTAAATCCGCTATGGTAGCAAGCAACTTGCAGAACTGACTAGAGCTTGGGGTTGTTGTGACGAAGTGTGTTAGTACTGCTGCATTGATAGAAGAAGAAGAAGAAGAAGAAGAAGAAGAAGAAGAGGGAACTACTACTAGCTATCAATTAATCATCTACAGTTGGTGGCGATCGCTGTGGTGGCTAGGTTTTGGTCGGGTACGTACCTGCGATTTTGGGGACAGAGCTCCAGCAGCCGTTGCCGTACTTGGCAATGTGGTTCATCAGCTTCTCGTCCTCCTCCGGCGACCAGAGGCCTCGCCTCAGCCTCTTCTTCGGCCCGCACGACCGCTTCGACATGGCTCAAAACTCAAGGGCGTGCGGCCGGTGAAGCTAGCTAGCTAGCCGGCCGTGTTCCCAGCGGAAGAAGGCGGCGGGCAATATATCAATGGCTGCAATGCCAGAGGGCAGACAGAGCGATGATGGAGGAGGACAAAGTGAGGTTGGAGTATAAAAGGGAGCTCCGGCGGAAGGCGGGAGGTCGCTCTCAGGTAGGTGCCAACGTCGTAGCCCTTGCTGCTAGCTTGCTAGTGTAGAGAGGCCTAGCTAGTGTGTACTCTCCATATCTCTCATTTTCAGCTCTGCATATCTCCTGGCCTGGTTTCTAGTAATTGTAACCTTTTGCTCGGAGAAAAAGCTTGTCGTGAATCATGGCTGGCTATTAACCTTCGCCCGCGTGTGCTGATTATTAGAGAGTAGATTAGGTCTTGTAACTGTCCACCCAGCTGCTGCTGCTGCTGCTGTGGTGGTGGTGGTAGGGCTGGTTGACTCTTTTCTGTCCCCCTGCTTTTCTGCCTCTTTCCACAGCATAATTATCTTTACCCTTGACACTTTGCATCTTCCACTACAGATGCTACTAGCTGCATGCATGCCCCGGCCGCCGGTCCTGTGGCTGTGGGACTTTGGACATTCACTTTGCGTTAACATCACTTCTTGATGCAAGTTATCTGGAACGCAAGCAATCGATCAACACGGCAGCTTGTCATGTCGCGCGTCCATCCTTTCATGTGCATCTCCCGAACACCACGCAATTAATGGCTTGTGTGATCGAATAGGGTGAAAAATTCTTAAACACCCGAGTCATCTTGCTAAAACCGCACACACGTTTTCCATATTCTGCAAATTTAGTCTCTAGCTAAGTGATGTACTATTGTAGCTGCTAAAAGTTACCAAATTTGTACGAGGTGCTATATATATAGCCAAATGCCACGGCAGAATCTTATCATCATCATATTGATCTACTGATCCTCTACCTCTAGGAATCTTATCATGATCATATTAACCTACTGATCCTGTAGCTCTAGGAGCACAATTTTGCCTTCAACACAAATAAGTAGGGGCTGAGAAAAGGCCAAAACGCCCATGTGAGAATTTGGAGGCACTCCAGCAAAGCATGCACGCACTGCGTGTGTGGACGAGAGGGCATTGCAATGATAACCACATGTCACTAAATTAAACCAGCTTGCCTTTTCTAGCAATATCTCAGCAATCGAATAAGTCTACTACGGTGATTGCTCAAGCGTACGGATTTCTGCGATCCTTCCTCTTGCCACGCCGATCCGAGCTTTTTATATGGAACAGAATCGTCGGGTAGATCATTTTCCCTGGCAGAGAACTGGTCAACAGCAACTACAGTAACCCTCATCCTGGGGAAGAAGGAGTAATAGAACACGTGTGCCTGTGCACCGACAGGAGTCACTGCTGCTTCGTGCGTGTGCATGAAATGTTAAATTCAAGCTACATGCGAGCGTCAGACGGACATCAACTGCCATCGACCCGTCGTCCTCGCCACTCGGCGTCTGTGCATGCCTTTTTGCTTCTTCGTACGGCTACTTCCTTCCGACAGGATGCAGAGTGTGTCCACTGCAGATCGATCAACGGAGGCCGTATATATACACCGAGTGCAGAAGTGCCGACAAGAGTGGTTTGCGGTAAAATGATCGACGTATAACAAGTACCGTATCAAGAGCTCCAGATCGATCTCAAGTTATACATAGTGGATAGTTTGATCTTTTATAGATCAGCAAATTTACACAACAAATCGCCTTCCTACCCATACGGCGTACCTACTCACCAGAGCTCATTGTCGTGGCGCCATACCTACTCGCTGAAATCTTCGTCGGAGAAGGAGGAGGAGTCGGAGTAATACACGACGAAGAAGCCGAGGTGCGCCTGGTGCTTGCGCTAGGAGCGGCGAATCGCACGGCGGAGCTGCCGCTGCTTTGTTCCCGTGCGACGCGGCGGTGCGTGGCGTGGTCCCACACATCGGAGATGACCGGTCCCGAGCGAATTAAACTTCGCTCGCGGAAGTCGTCGTCCTCCGTGTCGTCATCGTCGGAGTCGGAGTCGACGACGACATGTGCCATGCGTGGCGGAGAGGGCGCGTGTGGGCGCAGCAGGCGAAGCTCGGACAGCAGGCGCGGCAGCTCGAGGCGGAGCTTGAACGGCGGCCGCGGCCGCACGAGAGCCGCGCGCCTCCGCGTCGTTGCGGCCGGGGCCAAACCACGCGAGTCCGGCCCAAACGGCGAGGAAGCGCGCATGCGAGAGAGGGCTCCGCGCGCACGGGAAGCCTCAGAGCGCCGGCGAGTGGCCTCCTCTGCGGAGACCGGCGAATCGCGAGCTCGGGAGCTCGAGCTCCCGCCGCGGCATGGAGAGGCATCACCACGACCGGCCAAATTGCGGCACGATTAACCGGCCATGGGTGCGGGGTGACCTGATACGGTGGTGGGTGGTGGCGATTTGAGCGGGGGCGGCGACGGAATCGGCGTCGGCGGCGCGAGCTCGGGCGTGCTTCTGCGCGTGAGGAATGGGAGGATCCGAGCCCTCTAGTCCCAAATATATGCGGGACAGGCAGGCCGTTTTGCGGTTTGGCCCCGTTTACGGTATCTCTGCCTTCGATACTGCATATCGGCCAAAAAAATTGCGGGCCGCCGATATGCGGTATCTGCTAGAGATGCTCTAAGTTAACCGGGAAACCCCAAAAAAATCTATTGTAACGGTCATCTAGTACCGGCGTGCACTTTTTTTTCAAAATTTGTTCTAGTTTATAGAAAATTTTGTTCCAGTTTAACTCTACGAAACTTGGGTGATCGTGGAGGTTGTGATTTGTTCCAGTTTAACTCTATAAAATTTGTTCCAGTTTAACTCTATGAAAAATCCGCCCCTACCAGGGTAGTACCCTTCAGCACAAGGACTCTGAACCAATAATACTGGTATTTCACCCCCCCATTCGATATGCTTGATTAACGAATCATTCAATGGTGCACTTGTACTACACAATGTCCAAGTTTAAAACCGCAGTATGATCGATCAATGAGGTCACTATTTGGCAATCTACACTTCTACAGCAAGTACTAGTACATGTGTGTGCAAATCCCTGGGGACCAGTAGCTTAAAGCTCTACAGCTACGTGTGCATGCATTAAACCGCGCGTAGACCAGTCACCCTCAACGTACGTACGCACTGCACAAGAGTACGCTCCTTACTGTACTGTACGCGTCTAAGCAAAAATGAGTTCTGTGTATGCAGGCTGTGTGTATGTGTATTCTTTTCAGTATTTGTACATGCCTGCTATGGTTTTTATTTGGAAAGATGCCGTCGACGTGTTGATTATATTGCAGTCCTGATCTCTTGGATCAAATAATTCCAGAACAATAGGTTTGCTATACGTAGGACGGTAGGAGTGCTGTAGAACTGTGCTGTCTGTGTCTCCAAAAGCAAGTGAACAGTACTTTGTTCCATCAGCTTGCCTTTTTCTTGTTTTCTGCGTGAAGTTGAATCAGCTAGCTAGCTAGCTTACATTATTTGTACGAACTTAAAACAATAGGATATGTTCATGGAGTAAGAACGATACACGCATGTGTGTTTATACTGTTCAAGTACCACTCTTACGGCCGGTATTCAGGATTCCTTGCCCCTCCGGTAATGAGTTTATTTGTCAAAAAAAATCGTGAATTTTTTTAAATAATACGTTTTTCTTAATGAATTTGATAAGTGTTGCACGAATTCAGCATTTTACACCTCTAGGATTTTGTCGGCGACGGTCAGGCCGATTCGAATCTATTCGGCGACACCCTGACCGAGTGGCCTATTCAGCGTGGGCCAGCCCGGATCATCGGTACTCGGCGACGCTGTGACTGAGTGCATGTGGTGGCGGGGCCCGCTCTATTCGATTCGCCCACTCGGCGATAACCTGGCCGAAAGTCCCATTCGACCACATCCTGGCTGAAAGCATCCTACGAGGACCACGCCGCGCGAGCCCGTCCCGCACAGCTCTTCTTCCTCGCGTTGCTCGCTGCCTCCTCTCTCTCCAGCCGATGAACCTCACCTATTTTGCACCAAATTTCTCCGATTTAGCTCAGATTAGCCACCAAATCTTCTGTCTAAAACCACTAGAGAGGTAGAGGAAGCCCGATATACTGATGGGTTAGCTCGGTACTCGATTGGGTGGATTTTTTTTGGAGGGATGGTGGTGGTGTTGTTGTGGAGCAATAGCAATGGTGGGGATTCGGTGGAGGTTGGAGCTAGAGGCTGTATGAACTGCGCCGTGCTACTTGTCTGATGAACCGAGGCTGTTGTACCGAGTTCTTCTTCGCTTCAAGGGTAAACTCGAATCTCTCGTTAATTACAGTTATTTTATATGGTTATGCGGCTACTCGGGCTGTGGTTAGGAGGCTATTAGAATAATTGGGATGTGGATTAGTGTTCAAATTTTGTTCGGTGGTTTAGTTAGTATTTTCGGCCATTCTAAGATTTGGTAGGTGGATTTGTAGGAATATTAGCCAGGCTATTAGTATATTATTTAGAATATTTGCGGATAGTTGTACATGTATTTACGCATTGTCGATAATTAATTATTTAGTTTGATTTTTTTATGTCAGCAGAGATGTCGAATGTAGTGAAGTTCGTGTTTTACTATGGTCCTGGTAATATCCAATACTATGAACATGGAGCAGATTTGCATGAGTTTCATTTTATGGAGTTGGACTTGACTGCCCCTCAAACCTGAAGTGTTAGTCAGTTGAAGGAATGGTTGACGGACTGTTTAGGATATAATCTCGAAACATACACCGTCAGTATCCAAGCATTGTGGACAAAGTCGACCAAGAACATTTTCTGGATTTTGAAGGATGTAGATCATAACAGAGATTGGTTTAATTGGTTAAAAGGTTGCCAAGACAGGCACATACATCCTGTTGCACTAGTGCTTCCTTTCTTGAAGGAGATCAATCCGCAAGCATCGGAAGGTGGACACGATCCTGGCCATAGTGCTGAATCTAGTGGCGAGACGTACTCTATGTCCAATGCTGGAGGTGGTGGTTATGAATCAGAGCAGAGCAGTCAGATAGGAGGAGGATGTGGTGGTTACGAACCAGGACAGAGCAGTTAGGATGTAGGTGAAGAATACGATAGTGGACAGGTAGATGCGGACGAGGAAGGTAGGCACATGCAGGACTTGAGGGAGGATGAGGATTACATGGATGGTGAAAGTGGTGATTTTGATGATTCAGATAGTTCCGATGAAGAAGGCAACGGAGAGGACGTGTCGATTCCTGCATCCTGGAATCAAGACATCTCCGATGTCATGACCGTTAACGACTGTCTCATGATTCTCTATGGGAATATCACAAGAATAAAATTGCGCAGGGCGCCAGGTATCTAGACAAGACACAGTTGCAAGAAACATTCTGGCGAAAAGCATTCTAGCGGGAAACAGTTTGGCGGGAAGAACTAAGATACATTGTCTCTGAAATTAACTGACAAGTACAAACTAATGTCGCGCTTAAGATACATCACAACACTATAACTGAAATTAAGATACATCATGACACTGCAACTGAAATGAAGATACATCAAGACACTACAACTTAAATTAAGATACATCGGGACACTACAACTAAAGTGAAGATACATCGGTACTGATACATACATCTACCTGCCCTGAGTCTAGTGCGGGTACTTCCCGGTCTTGTCCCCACGTTCCTCTGCAGCCCGCGCCTTGGTAACCCTTTCTCTTAATCTCTTCCTTTCCGCCTCACGGGCATCCTTGCGCACCTGTTCCTGCCGCTCCTCTTCCTCCCTTCTCTTCATGTTCAGCTCGCGGTTTCGAGTTTGTTCCGCTCTAAATTCTTTCATTTCTCTCTGTCGAGCCTTCTTCGTGTTCACGGCTATCCTTTCACCATGTTCCTCATCAAGAAAGTTCTCCCTTGCATGTTGGCTCATGTCTGCAATCTCCTGCACGACCCAGGTTGGCTGCTCCATGTCAATCCAATGGTACCACTTGCAAAGTGGAGGAGGAGACTGCAAGCAAATCAACGGAATGAATAAAAGAACACATGATAACATGTATGGTTCATATTAACCATGCTCTGGAAACATACCTGAGGCCTCTTGTACGACGAACTTGCTTGTCGGGGCGGGCTTGCGTCGTAGTTGGGACACATGAAAAACGTCATGCTCATGCGGGTGGAGAAATCGATCGACTCCTTGACCTTGGCGAGATGGCCGCACCAACAGCACTCGTGTGTCACCCCTTGTGGCAACCTATCATCTTTCATCTTCCTAGGCCTATACTCTGGTCCGAACAAGGCACACTCATGATGGAGAGGAGAATAAATGCGAGAAAAAGAGGAGGAACAGATGAACTGGGTGAAGAGAGAACATCTCGGTGCACGGATTTATAAAGGCAATGGAAAGAATACACGGGAAAAACGGCGGGAGATAGTGGCAGGACTCGATTGGCGGGAGAAAAAATGGCGGGAATTGGTTGGCGGGAGATAAACGGCAGGAACCGAAGTGTGAAGCATTGATCATGCAAGATTTGGTCAGGGGTAAGCCGAAATTAGGTGCACTCGGTGTGGGCATGGCCGATTGGGCCATTTGGTCTAAGCCTGGCCGATTGGGCCATTCGGTTTGGGCCTGGCCGATTTGACTAGCCCCAGTCGGCTACGTCCTGGCCGAATGGTTTAATCGGCTACAGCCTGACCGATTCTAGGTTGCACGTCAGTCGACAGCCCACTTGGCGTGGCCCAGGTCGAATGCCTCCATTCGGCGATGCTAAAACCGACAAAACGCTAGATGTGTAAAATGCTGAATTCGTGCAACACTTATCAAATTCATTAAAAAAATATTATTTAAAAAAATCGCAAAAAAATCTGAGTCCGTTTGAATTTGGACAGTTTTGTTAGTCCAACATAAAGTATTCGCGTTTCTATTCCGACGTAAGCTCGTGCCTCAAACTTATTTGTCCCGATCTTTTGATTTCTCCCCCCTCGAACATATTTTGCTTGAGAATTCATTTCCGGTGTTTGACCGGTTATCTCCGGTAATCATGGTTACCGGAAACCCCGCCCGCCTCCGGTATTGTTTTCCTTACCGTACCGAAAACCCTGCCACCCCATTAATTAGGACATGTTCATGAACGAGGCCTAGTTATTGCAATTTCACGCCAATTATGGAGTGCTGGGTATATATTATGTTGATCAAAATTGCAGCTGGCGCTCGAAATGTGGACGTAATGCATGTTAGGTGCTAGAATTATGTGTACATATTATTGGGTTTGCAATTTGCTAATGCTACATATAGCCTGGCTCAGCTTGTAACCGCTAAAATCATGTAATGACGTTAATTTGGCATGATACCTAGGCACGTTCGTTAATTTGGTTCATGCTTTACTCTTATATGTGTAACGAAATTCGACGGGAAATTTCTGGCATTAGGATTGTATGATCATGATGTAGAGCAACTCTGCGAAATCGTAACCATGAAGTGTCAAAATAGTGAGAAAACATTCATGCAAATCAAAGATATCTAGAAATACATACATGTGAAAATTGCTAACAAAATATGTTACTAAGCTTGAAAAACTATAACAAATGAAGTTATAGTAATTTAATTAAAAAAGTCATCATGTTACTGTAACTATATACCACGGATGATCATGTTTGTATATACCAAAAACTTTCATTTATGTGATCTTCCCAATCGTACAACATGTATGCATGGTTTATATAACTTTTTGGTAATACAGAATTTGTTTGGGATAGTTGTAAATATCAGTACCAAAATTCATTTGCTTTTTCTCATTCTTATATATGTTATACTACCTTAGCGGATGATTCAAAACTTATATGGCTCACAATTAATCAAATATACTACATAAATTATTTAATTCAGCTTAGCAAAAATTCAATGCATGTGCGTATTATACGCACAAAAAGATCATTCAAAATTGTAAGTAAAAGCAAGTTGATTACATCAGCATCCACACCAACTGGTATTAATTTGTGAAAGATGTACTTTGCTTTTCTTTACTTTGCTTTACAAGGAGCCATGCTAATGTAGCATGGAGCATATACTATATTAGTAGCATATGGAATAGTCATTAGAGAAAGAAACATGTCACCAACTATAGTGGGGTACTAATTAATCAACTGAATCAATAGAAGCACAACAATGTTGATACCATTAAAGGGACAAGTGAGGTGGAATCTGCCACACGTAAACCAAACTATATCAAAAAGTGTGATAAATATGCATCTTAGGTTGAACGCAACAAAGCACAAAACAAATTATCACCATCGCAGAGATTCTACACATGTAAAATGATTCTTCGCTTTAACTAAAAGAACATGTGGCTATAATTAATGCATGCACGGAGCAAGTACAATACGGCGATGTCAGTTGTCAACAAGAGTTTGGATATTATATTTTTGCTAAGTTGGAAGATAGAAGAGAAGAGAGAATATGAGAGGGCCGCAAATTAAGATTCAGTAGCATCACGGGCTCCAAGACTCTTTGTGAGAGTGTAAGGTGAGCCGTGTATGAATAAAGCAGTACTTCTTTATAGCTAACTACTATAAATGGTAGCTATAAGATTAACAGCAAATTACATGGTAATATTATATATGACTACACTATTTCCCTTGTTCTTAATGTGTAGTTTTCCCAACTGATACAGTAATTTGCAATCTTAAATGGATAAATCTTATGTACCACTGTTTTAGACCAGCTATGAAATATATTCACCCTACCAATTTGGGGCGAATCGAACGGATAAATAAACTATACAATTATGCAACACTGCCTCCATTTGTCATCACAGGAGATTCAACATACTACTCTCTAACCGCTTTGATATCCTTGTAGCGATTTGGGGTCATTATAGCTTGTGAATCTCTTCATCTCAGCTCTGTTCTCTAGCATATTGAGATGGGCGAGATGAGGAGATTGGGAACTTTGGAATCATCAGTAAAACAAAAAAATCTTTCTTATTTAGGTTGCACTTATATTTTATCAACCTTTTGTATTTACTAGTTAGCACGTATCCAGAATACTCTGTAGCCCAACATTTTCAAACATTACCGTGAGTTATCTTCTTTATAGCTTTTTTTCGTGCCCATCTTATTAAATTTTAAAATGCTAAATTTAAGATGTCCATATATTCCCTATTAAATCTTTCATCTTTTTCTTGCATCCTCTAACTCCAATACTCATAAGAAATAATGACCATAAAAAACCAAGCACTTGTGCAAGTCTCAAACAAAAAAAAAGGAAAATTTTAAAGTCAATCAATCACTCTTAAACATAGAAAACAATTCTTTTGGAGTATCTTGCATACGAGAAAAACAAATGATCACACTTTCATACTTTTGTAATTCCATATGATATGAACATCTCAAGGATTCAAATATGCACCTCTATGATAAATATATGATCCATTATCCGTTATCACCAAGACATCATCAAACTAATTAATGTCTCTACTTACTCCAAACTACATAATTTCCTCAATTATATTTCCTTCTGTAATTACAAAATACCCTCATTATTTATTGGCCAGCATATGAGAACTGGTTTACACGTAGTACCATCAGTAATGTTAGGATTGTTTATAGACTAGGGAATAGCAAACTACATAATTTACAACCATGTTTATCTCTTCCAAAAAAAAGTCTCGCCAGCACGTGGATCCCCGAGTTGAGTTGGAGTGTGAGGTGGGACTGTACAAAGATGTTGTGATCAAATGCCCTACGGGAATTGAACGGTAGCCCGACGGGCGGAAGCTACACCGACGGCCAGATGTCAGGTTGTCAGTCTGGCTCTAGGAACGCCCATAGCCAGGCAAGAGCCGTCGGCATAGAAAAACCATTGACGTACCGTCTACTAGGCCAAGGGCAACCATCAGCGTAGGAAAATCATTGGTGTAGCTTCTTCTAGGCCAAGGGCCGCAGTCGGCGTAGCTTCCTCCATGTGTCTACCGAGCCCGCACATGACGGAGGATTGTACACCGTCGGAGCTAGGCCGGCATCCTAATGACTGGCTGTCGATCTAGCTATTTTTCTTGATTCTTCCACCCCGCTCCATTCGCTACGTTGTATTTAGATTTCATTTTTCATCACATAAAATAAAACTTTTCCAAGATATTCACGATATTTCAAGTTTGTTAATTTTCATGGATATTGTATCATGTAAAATGATGCAACGCGAAGGTTTTACGTTGTTTGATCATTTTTGAATCTTTTATGCCCATTTCAAATTGCGGTCGAAATGGCAGGCATGAAGGTTTTTAGCTAGGGGTGGAACCACGCAAAACTATGAGTGGATCTCAGATAAAAATGCATATTGTGAACCTAAAAATATTTTTTTCAAAAAATCATGAGCACTAACTCATGTAACTGTAGTTTAAATCTGACCCAGTTTCTAATGATTCGGCGTGAATTTCTCTTTTTAATGAGAGATCGATAAAAAGGTTTAAGATACCCCAGTTAGGACACTGTTCATGTATTCTTTTAAAAATGGGGTGGTGCTACTTTGCAATATTCATTTGGTGGTTGCTTCAGAAAACACCATGTTTTAGCACTCGAAAAATAAAAAATGGCTTTTTTATGCAACGGAAATGAAAACTTCTGTCCTGCAACATAGTTCGCCTTTCCAAGATGCACATGTGCATATAATATGGGCACGTTGGTTATTTGGTCTGAAAGCCATTAAACTTCCTACATATTAGCTCATTTTTTTAGTAGGACTTTTTGAGATATTTGCAATATTACAAATTTGTTATTTTCACGGATACTAGGTCACAAAATATGACACCACACGAAGGTTTTCCATTTTCTCAATTTTATTTGAAATAGTTGCGCCGGTTTCATGACGCGGTCAAAACGGCGGAAGTGACGGTCCTCGTCTAGGGGTTGAGCCTTGCTAAACTTTCAGTAGATCTCTAATGAAATAGCATATTGTGAACCTAAAAATGATTTTTGCAAAAAAATGATGAGCATTAAATCATGTACCTATAGTTTAAATCTGGCCCACTTCCTACCGATTTGGTAGAAATTTGTCTTTTTAACGAGAGATGGACATAAAGGTTTAAGATATGCCAATTGGGATATTCTCCAATTTGGTCTAGTATTTTTCAAAAATGTGATCGTGCCACTTTGAAACTTACTGTTGGTGATTGCTTCACAAAACACCGTTTTTAGCACTCGGAAAATGAAAAATAGTTTTTTTATGCAACGAAAATGAAAACTTTCTCCTGCAATATTGCTTGCCATTCTAAGATGGACATGTGCGCACAATATGAGTATATTATCATAAACTATACCGCGATTTTAGCTATAATATTGGTTATTTGCCTGAAAGCCTTTAAACTTCATACATGGTAGCTCATTTTTTATAACTTTTTGAGATATTTGTAATGTTACAACTAAAAAATCAGAAAATATGACACCACAGGATGGTTTTCTATTTTTTAGTTTTTTAAATAGTTACACTGGTTTCAATGCGTGGTTAAAAAGACGGGAGTGATCGTCCTCGTCTAGGGGTTGAACCTTGCTAAACTTTCAGTAGATCTCTGATAAAATAGCATAATGTGAACCTAAAAATGATTTTTGCAAAAAATCACGAGCATTAAATTATGTACCTGTAGTTTAAATCTGACACACTTCCTACCGATTCGGCAGGAATTTGTATTTTTCACGAGAGATGGACGGAAGGTTTCATATACCCCAGTTAGGACATGTCCATGTAATTTGGTCAAGTATTTTTTTTAAATGGGGTGGTGCCACTTTGAAACTTAATTTTGGTGGTTGCTTCACAAAACATCCTTTTTGGCACTCAAAAAATAAAAAATAGCTTTTTATACACGTAAATGAAAACTTTGTTTGTCACATTGGTTGACATCCCAATACACACACGTGATTGAACATTTCCTATTTTTCTGATTTTTTTGAATTGTGTACGGCTAGATCAAATTGTGGTCAAAACTATATCAAAGAAACACACATCAAGCCAACCACAAGACAATAAACAACAACACATGGATCACCCCACTGAAACAGATTTGGTCCCTCCATTTTCTATTGATGCAACCACCCACCTCTCTCCTTATCCACCTCTCTCACCTTATCCACTCCCATAGCTACCATCCCACCTCTTGCTCCCTATCCCCGCCGCCATACCAACTTGTAGGGGTTCCGCGTATGAAAACAATAAATTTTTACCCTATGACCTTGAACCCTTGATGTTGCCAGAACCAATCTATTAGTAATACAGTAACGGGAGGGGCTTTCGCGAACTTACCCTTGAAGACCGAAAAGTGTTGTCAAAGCTCAGGAGAGCGTGGTTGATGTAGACGAGCCGAAGCCGACTTCAAGGTCATGATGAAGTCCTTGCGCTCCAGCGGCTCCAAGGACTTGAGTGCCTCAAGTGTGAAACCTCGCGGAGAGTTACACACGTCCGGTGCCTGACGATGACTCCCGCTTCCCGATCCAGCAGCAGTTACGGAAGTAGACCTCCTGGATCCAAAACTTGCGACGCGACGGCGCTCCGCGGTGAAGATGTCTCTCGTTTGTGCAGTCCGAACTTGGGACCACGGTCACTAGAGAGAGAGAGAGAATATCAATTAGAGGTCTCCCCAAAGTGAGGAAACCTTTATTGAATATTGTGTGTATTTATCTGGCCAAATACCCCCACTATATATAGGGTGAGGGGAGGTACTACCTCCCTCAAAGTCCCGGGGTGGGACTAAAGGAGAGGGAGAGGTGGGGAGGCACGCCGGCCAGCCCCCACCCATGGGCCCTACATGGGGTAGGCCCACTAGGGCCGTCGGCCACCCCCTAGGTCTCTCCTAGGGGTGTGGTCCCCTCTTGGGCCCTTTCCCCTCCAGGAATTGGCCCATTAAGCCCTTTGACCATTTAATTTATTTTCTATTTTATTAAATAATTATGAATAAATGATTAAATCAATATTTAACATTCATTCATATATTATTCAATCTCCGTGGCTATGGAACACCTCCCACATCCACTCCGGACATCCTCCGGACTTACTGAAACCCTTCCGGTTTTCTCTCTACTATTCTTTGGTGATTCTTCTGATCCTATAAACACTCTCTAAGCATCATCAAACCCTTAAGCGTGATACCCTACGGTTCGGGAACACTCCAGACATGGTCGGGACACCCCCGGACCAATGATCGATAGAGGGACCTGGATGGCCATGTGACCCATATGCGTTCCACGAAGATCTTTCGTCGTTTGAACTGGGACAGTCGTGTCTTATTCCCTTTGTCTCTCGCTACTTGCATTGCCCGAGATCTGATCAATGACATCACCATGTCGTGTTCAATCTCGTTACTGAACAATGCTACTTGACTCAATCCGACAAGTGATATCCCTGTGATCAAATCACACGCTGCAGCTATTGGATATAACTTCTCCGAGTGGGCCCTTGAGTATCTTTTCGTCACGTGGACAGACAAATCCTACTCTTGACATATATTGCCTCTATAGTTTCCTCCGAGTACCTGAACAAAACTGTATAACCACTATATTACCAAGTGGCGTTTGATGCTATCTAAGCACTCTCGGGAGATAGTGAATGATATAGCCTCACTGTCTAAGGAATAGTCTACGAGGATCCATTTCTAATCATCGTAACTTGAACTTCGTGACATGATCGGGTCACGATGATTAGGTTGGGTATTGGTTCATCATCTCATTCTTAGAATGAGTTGACTCCATTTCCAACTGGCATAAATGCCACATGATCAGGAAACTTGATCATCTATTGACCAATGAACCAGTGACTAGAGTTTCACTAGGAACGCCTGGTTGTTTATATATCACACGTGTATTGATATTTCCACTCAATACAGTTATAGCATGATATAAAACTTAATCATAAACTTTATGAAATAAGATAATAGTCCTTATTACTATTTGTCTCTAGGGCATATTTCCAATAGTCTCCCACTTGCACTAGAGTACAAATAAACTAGCTGCATTTGTTCTTAATTGTTGGCACCATATATCTGGTACCCTGAACATGCTTGCTCATGGAAGAGGTTGAGTCTTGGGTCTGTACTTTACAGTCCCAAATCCTTTGCAACTCACATGATAACATCTTTGTGTATGCATCGTCGCTATGGCAGCAGAACGAGGCCTGATTCTATGAGCCTACAGTGACTTTAGATCAACCTCGAGGGCTTTCTTATGGGCATTGTGCCCTGGGACACATCATTCTACGTTAAAAGCGAACTAGCCCCGCCATAACATTATACAACACTTTAGATGGTACCCTTATCTATTATTATAAATGTATTCATCAAAACACTAGTGCACTCTATGCAACTTTCGATGTTTTTGTTCACCTCGCTTCCTACTTGACTCTAATCGGTATTATGGGAGTTTCCAACATATTCCCTTATAACATAACCCTTTATGTTTTAAGATATTTCATCCTTTATGGATTTGGAAAATATGTTTACAGTTCTCTATTAGACACTGCAGACAAACCTAGCTCAACGTTCCGTGATTCAAACTTAATTACATTTTAAATGTTCCTTATTGGATCCTATATTATGTTAAGTTATCATCATGGTTTTCTAAGATAGAACCTATGTCTCAACATAGTGGATGATGATCATCCTTTTCGTTCTTTCAACCATTGATGTTAAACTTAATATTATTCCTAATTTGAGTTATTAAGGATTAGTTCCTTAATTAACTTCTATTCTGAAACCCTTTTCAGAATCCCTTAAGGAATAATTCATAATACATTTATTATCAACTTCTACACCTTATAAATCATTATTTATCGGTACTTGCGCTTTTATTCTTAACACACTTAAGAATCACTCCTATAAGCTCCCACTTAAAATATGTTCCTAACATATTTGGGTATGAGTCACTACTCTTACTCAAACTATGTTCCTACATATTTGAATTTGAGACTTATATTGCTCCCACTCAAAAATATGTCAATCACATATTGTTTTAGGAAAAATTTCATAGATCCCACTCAATTTCATGAAAATTGCATATCCACTCACTATTTTGAACAAATTCAAAATCTTTTGATCAAATATCAAACTTGGAGTTTTACTATGAGATACTAGTACTTTTACTAGTTTTAAATCCACTAGACATTTAGCACACTTGAATCAAATTCATTTGAATTAGTCCAATACTTGAAAAATTATGCTTTTTTCATTCACCCCTTTTCCACTATGGCTTTGTAGTCATTTGGGAAAATTCAAGTAACCCCTTTTACTTGTGAGATTCAGCAACGAATTGCTTTCTAATCTCAAGGGAATTTTGCAACAGTATTTCTCATAACTTTAGCTTACCATTATTTCCTTACTAGTTCGTAGGTATGTCATATTCCAAGAATCATGAAAAATGATTCACAAATGTCTTCATACAAGATATGGGATACATTTTGACTCCTACTTAATGTAGTGAAAACACCAGTGGGGAAACACAATGATCAATATCATTGATTCTTTCCTTTGTGAAGAGAATCATTCAGGAACGTTGTCCACAACACTCTGATGCAGGGACTTGAATCCTCATCGTGTTTCACACTATCTTCCAATTTGCTCCATAATCAAGAAATATAATTGAATGCAAACTTTCTCGAAAATGTACCAAAATCCAAGCAATATAAGTTTTTCTTTCCTTTTGGTTTCAACTATGGATTTCGTATTCAAAGTTTCCAATGAATACTCTACAAGGACTTATTCTCTATTGTTTTGCTTATATCGAATAACCCCAAAACTTTTACAACAATCCATACTAGATATGGAGCCGCTTTCACGAATTCAAATGGTTCACTATATATTCTAATTGAGTGCTAACTATTTCTAACTAATGGTCTCTACATCTACACTACAACGATTCATTTGGCGCCATCTATTCACCCATTTTGATATCTAATATCACATTGTGATGCCTTGCATTTGACGTTTCAAAACGCATTGCATTCCACAATTTCCTTCATGCCATTCTTATAAAGTGGAATTTCATTACTATTGATCAAATCATAGTAATTAGATTCTGTTTTATATTTAATACCCTTTGTTGATGAAACACTTTGATCATATAAAATAATTTCATATTCATGTTTCCTTTGGTAACTTATTTACACATTTAAGCAATCATATAATGATAATTACCATTTTATTGAAACACAATACATCGAATATGTATTTACTTTTAACAATTCATTAAAACACTTTGTATTCATGTAATACATGGTGTTCAAGTTATTTTGCCGAACTTAGGCATGATTTATATGTGACAAGAAATCGAATAACTTTCACATATTATCACATAAATTTGAATTTAAACAATGGTTTCATTCATTACTAAACATATCATTAAGTTGGGTATTTATAAAGGCATTTCAATGTTATACAAATGTTCATGCATTATCAATTAAAGAAGGATAATTCACATATAATCAAACAAGATATGAACACGAATAGAGATCATTGATAAAAGTGGAACAAATGTTTGTTCTCATATGAATAACTGTCTCACAAAGTGTGAGACACACTAAATAAGTTCACAATCTTTTGATTACAATAATCATCCTAAACATAAAATAAATGATAAATGTTGAGGGAGAGTGACGTTGGCCATCATCATCATGCTCGCCATCAACACGCAACGTCACCTCCTCTCCAGCAAGCACCTCTCATGTAGAAGGACCTGTTTTTAGTAAAACAGAACACGTATCAAATATACTTAACACTACAAATATGTTTGCAAGATTATAACATTTATAAAATTGTATATAAAATATATACCTTTGTCATTGATGACCTCGGTGACAACAGGTTCAACCACCACATCTCTGAAATGTGATATGAACTTGTGGAAATCCTGTGTTTTCGCGTCGCCTCTCATAATGCAAATCCTGACTTCTGCTTGGTAGCTTAGTGGCAGCGACCGCAACACAATGCCGTTTGCAAAAGAGCCCATCATCCAGCTATCCAGGAAGTATGCATGCCTCATGTACGCATCATGCATGCGCTCCAAGTGGTCGTCAAGTGATGAGTTCTCCTCCATCTTAATGGAGAGGAAGTCTCCCATCAGCTCATGCTCCCATATGCGTGATTGTTCCACGAAATGTGTCCTAAGCTGTAGCATTACTGTACAAGGGTTGACATTACCCGTGATAGGCCACAGCTCGTCCACCATTCCGAAACGCATTGTAACTGAAATGAAGGAGGCCATATGCCGACGGTGATAGCGGTCTTCCTGCTGCTCTGGGGTCTCTAGGTCAATGGGCTAATCCAAATCCATCTTGTCGAGTATGTAGTCGACCACGTCATTCTCGCTAAGGAGAACGTGGAGACGCGTAACCCACATAGAGAAGTTTGATCCATCTAGTCTAAGCTTCTCTCCTCTAACCAATCAATCGTCAACAGGAAAGGTGGCATCAGGGAGAACCTTTTCTACATATATAATTGAAAAAAGGAATTTAGACTAAGTTTATAATTAAATGACTTAATAATGACTCCACTTAGAAACACCTATCCCCAGAAGGGTTTCTAGTGATAACACGACCCCTTTTCCCCACATCTCCCCCGATCGTCATGGCCATCAATGTGGGTGCTAGGGTGGACGCCTACATGTTGGTCACATCATTCATCCGACTCGTGCTCGATCTTTCAACCATTTGTGTTCCGAGGCCATGTCTACACATGCTAGGCTCACCAACTCAACCTTAGTGTATTCGCTATGCAACATGGCTTACACCCACTGTAGGCAAACATAGATATGTCTGACACCTGCTCACCGCGGATCGCCTCATACCAAAGAACTTTCTTGGTGGTGCACACTAAGGGGGAACACAATCATTGGTAATTTTAAGAGGGATCATCTTAGTAGGCTACCGTCGAGTATCTAATACTAGCACACAATAAGATATACAAACAATAACATTGAATGTAAATGCGATGTGATATGGTCCTTCACGTATTGATCTCCATCCGTCGTCACTGGATTCCGGCACCAGAGTTCCGGCGCCGTAGACACCAGGGTACCGGTGTCTTTCTGGCGTGGTAGTCCATCACCTCCGTGACTATCTACTACTACGTAACATAAGGTAATCACTTTACCTTTGCCACAACCATATCACAAAGCAATGCCCCGGCAAAACAAAGTTAGACGCCTCTACTTTATCTTTGCATGTTTTACGTGGCTGAATGGGCTTTCGCACAAGAACCGTTCTTACCTACAAACTTTTAGCACAACGCTGATCAAGTAGTTGTCTATACTACACCCCTTTTGGGGCCCTCCGTTGCAAATGGAATACCAACTAATGCGAGAGAGAGACAGACACTCCCCTAAGCCACTTTATACAGTACAAGCCGTATGTCAAGAGTGGACCAGTCTCGAGAATGAACGCGTTAAGTTGATTAGGGCCCGCTTCATCAAGCATTGCTACGGTATACACAAGTACACGTGGGAGGGTAACAACTTAAAGATCAACGACCACACGCTACATATCGTGTGTTCTACCCGTACTAGCATTACTACGCATAGATCTAGGTCTGATACCACTGTCGGGGTTCCGCGCATGAAAACAATAAAATTTTACCCTACGCCCCTGAATCCCTGATGTTGCCACGACCTATCTATTAGTAATATAGTAACGGGAGGGCCTTTTTACAAACTTACCCTTGAAGACCGAAAAGCATTGTCAACGCTCAGGAGAGCGTGGTTGATGTAGACGAGCCGAAACCGACCTCAAGGTCGTGATGAAGTCCATGCGCTCCAGCGGCTCCAACATCTTGGGTGCCTCAAGTGTGACACCTCGCGGGGAGTTACACACGTCCGGTGCCTGACGATGACTCCCGCTTCCCCGATCCAGCAGCAGTTGCGGAAGTAGAGCTCCTAGATCCGAATCTCGCAGCGCGACGACGCTCCACGGTGAAGATGTCTCTCATTCGTGCAGTCCGAGCTTGGTACCACGGTCACTAGAGAGAGAATATCAATTGGAGGTCTCCCCAAAAGTGAGGAAACCTTTATTGAATATTGTGTGTATTTATCTGGCCAAATACCCCCACTATATATAGGGGGAGGGGAGGTACTACCTCCCTCAAACTCCCGGGGTGGGATTGATGGCCCAAAATATATCGAGCTCGTTGGGGAACCTGAAGGGAATATGCCCGAGAGGCAATAAAAAAGTGGTTATTATCTTATTCCATGTTTATGATAAATGTTTATTTTGCATGCTATAATTGTATTGATTGGAAACGTCAATACATGTGTGCTTAATAAACAAATAAAAGGTTCCTAGTTATGCCTCTCTTATAGACTAACTCGTTGATTGACAAGATGATCAAGGTTTCCTGATCATGGACATTGGATGTTGTCAATAACAAGGTCACAACATTGGTGGAATGATGTGATGAACATTCATCCGAAGTATAGCATTACGATCAAAGTCATTAGGTTTATATTGCTATAACATCATACAAAGTAATCTTAGTCCTTAGACCATGAGATCATGTTAATTTCTAACACCAGAAGAGTATCTTGATAACACCAAACGTCACACCGTAACAGGGTGACTATAAAGGTGGGTTCAGTGCTACAAAGGTGTTATGTTGAGGCTCATGGATCAAGAGTGGAATTTGTCAATCCCGATGACGGATAGATATACTCTAGGCCCTCTCGGTGATATCACATTAAGATAGCTTGCAAGCAAGTGATGTGATCACTAGAATGTTATATCACGGGAACGAGAAAAGAGTGCATGTCGGCAACAAGATCAAACTAGGTATGGAGATTCCGATGATCGAATCTCGGACATGTAATATATCGCGAGACAAAGGGATTTAGTTACTAGCGTTAAAGGTTCTCACGATCACAGAAGTGATCATTGAATGTGTAGGAGTCAGTATGGATCTCCAGGTCCCGCTTCTGATTATTGATCTGAGAGGGGTCTCGATCATGTCTGCATTATTCGCGAACCATAGGGTGACACACTTAAGGGATACCGACACCATTTGGAGCAAATATGTTTCAGATAAAGATTTAAGAAAGCACTAGAATTATTTCAATAGACACCGAAACTGTTTCGGGTGAAATTGCTGAAATTGGTCCTGCATATAATATTGAAATGTTGCAGGGGGTTTTATGTGAATGTTTGTTAATTAAAGTAATTTACAAAATTCTGAATAAAAATAATAAAAGAGTTTTATTAAATGAGAGAGCATGAAATTTGGAGAAATTTAATGCATTTAAAGTGGGGACTTTAAAAGGGAATGTGAAGAGGCATTTTAATGTGGAGGGGTTCCCACCACATGAATGGAGGAGGTGAAGGGGCACCCCCCTTGAGGCGCCTGCCATGGGGAGGGGCACCCCCCCTCCTCCTATAAAAGGCCACCCTCTCCTCACTTCTCACACACACCTCCTTGTGAAGGATCTCTCTCCCCCTCTAGTATTATTCCCCCATGGTCTCGGATTAGCGAGATACATGTTCTCGGTGGCTTTATCTGGAAAGGAGTTGCTGCTTCTGCTGGTTTGCTGGAGCGAGGGATAGAGGTTGTCGGGGTACCGGACGTGTGTGCAATCACGGATGCACCGCTGCTTTGCGGTGCTGGACTTGGTGGTGCTGGAGCTGGATCTGATGGACGTGCTGGAGCCGGACCTGCTGTACTTCATCACGATCTTGAGATCGGCAAGTGTATGACTACATCAACCACGAGTTCCTACTCGTTAACAAAATTCGTTGTCTTCAAGGGTAAGTTCTCGATGGATGTATGTCCACCCGTTGCTCTGTACCTAGTAGATAGATCTTGGCGTATAGTTCTCATCGTAGGAAATTTTTTGTTTTCTATGCTGCGGACCCAACAGTGGTATCAGAGCCAGGTTTATGCGTAGGTGCTTTGCACGGGTAGTACACATATGTTTATATGTGGGTGATGATGATCATGTTATTGCTTCTTTCATGTATTTTGGATATTGGTGGCATAGTGGGATGAAGCGGCCCGGACCAACCTTACATGTCATCGTACATGAGACTGGTTCCACGACTGACATGCAACTAGTTTTGCATAAGTGGCTGGCGGGTGTCTGTCTCTCCTACTATAGTCAATATCTGATTTACAACGAGTTGCTAATAACTTGGTTATCCTCGTTGTGGTTCCATGTTCATAGGTAAGAACGGTTCTATCTCTCAAAGCCCTAAGCCACATAAAACTTGCAATGGATAAATTAGAGGTGTCTATTTTAGATTGTTGCTGGGCTAGTGTCTTAATATGGTATTGTTGTAAGTAGATGTATGATAGATACTCTTACAACACATTCAATGTGTAAGTTCCATAGACCTTGGCCTTACACACAAAGGAATGATAGAGATCATACCACGATGCAAATGATAGAGATCAAATGCATGGACCATATCATCTCACTTTACACATTAGATGTTAGCATCTTATACTGCTAGTTTGGCGCTTTCTGTAGCATTGTAAGATGATCCCTCATTTAGATATCAAGATAAAAATGTGTTCTTCCTTAAGTATGTACCGTTTTGTGGATCGTGTTTCGAGACATCACGTGATGATCGGTTGTACTCGACTCTACGCTTTCATACAAACGGGTGTAAGACAGTTTTACACATGTGAGTACTAAGGTTCTTACTTGGCGAGCCTAGCATGTACAGACATGGCCTCGGAACACGGACCGAAAGGTTAAGCATGAGTCATATAGTTGATATGATACCCATATAGATGCTCGCCTTTGAAGCTACATCAACTCACGTGATGATCGGACTTGGTGTAGTGGATTTGGTTCATGTAATCACCAAAAGGGCATGAGGGGTGTCGTTTTTGAGTGGGAGTTCATTTCTAATTTGGATTAGTCGAACTCAATTTGTCATAAACTAAATCGAAGTGAATTTGCATAATTTGTTGTAGTCATTGGCGTCTGTTCACTACCTTATACTTAGTTTTAATTGAGATAATAGAACTATAGAATTATGGATATTTACTTTACGAACTGGTATCGTATTGTTTTGAATGTCAATTTAAAGTTTAGAAGTCCTATTGCAAACTTTCAGCAAACTCTATTTACTCCATGAAGTTTAATAAGTAGTATTAAATCAAGAGTAATAATTCCAATGTTAGTATCTAAAGTATCATGTTTGCCTCCATGATTTTTGATATTCAAAAGTTGTTTTAATATCAAGATTATCTAGGAGCTGAAAAATTGTTTCAGAAACCATCATGTGTGAAAGATATTGTCATGTTTGAAACAATGTTTTTGGTTGCATTATGATAGAGTATAATTTAGCAAAGTACATGTTCTCATATTGTATGAGAATTTGTGAAGGATGGAGATGCTAGGCATCCGGATCTCCCAAAAAGGTTTTTGGGAACTAACATTATACTCGCGATTCTTCCTTACAGGCTATAGTAGCTTGATCATGAAAGTTGTCATGATAAGGATGAATAGAAGATGCAAGTAAAATGTTTACTACACTAATAGATTACTAAAGAACGGAATTTTGAAAGAATACCAAAACATTTGATGATGGTGATCCACTTCAAAGTGCAAGTCCAAAGGTATTAGTATTTGACTATACACACTTTGTACTATGTGTCATGTGAATGACACCACTATTGATGTTGATAGATTCTTTTAAAAGAAAAGGAATTGTTGAAAGAGAATCTATAAAATATTCGGTAGAAAAGAAAAGGTTGGAGATGTCCAACTTAGGTATATAAAAGATATACATGTTATGGTTGTATTCCTTGCTTGTTAAACAATGTGGTTCTGAGGTATTGGATACCGGTATTGGTTGTGTTTTTCGTTGTCATCAAACCTAGCCTTCAAGATTTGTTTTAATAATTGTTATTTTGTTCCGGTATTACGAGAACAATGGTTGTTCAAATAATTACCGTATTCCATAAAGGATGGATGAACTTTTACAAGTCTAGTGGGAGAAATCACATCCATAAACACTATTGCTAAAATGTCGCAAGACAAATGATTAAAATATCACTTATGAAGTGACATCGTTGTTTTAAATTATATTGGAAAGAAAACATGAAGAAACTCCATGTTGATGGATTTTTGGAGTCTTTGATTTTGATCAATTGACGCCTGTGAGACTTTCCTCGAGATAATTGAACTCCGTTCATAGGCCAAAGAGGAACAGATGACTAGCTTATTGGAATTTGTGCATGCTGATGTGCATAGTCCATTATGTGTAGCCATATGCGATGGATCTTTTTTGCTTCATATGCTTTCTCCAAAAATTTAAGTGAATATATCTATATATTTACTTAATAAGGAAGAAGTATGGAACATTTGAAAATTGTTGAAGGACTTTCAAGATGAAGTGAAAAATCATTGTAACAAGAAAACAAAAGAGTTTATGATTTGATCATAAAGGAAGATATTTGAGTTACAGGTTTAGCAAAACACCTAAGATTTGAGGAATTGTTCCATGATTTGTGTTTTCTCGATAAACCATAGGACTATGGCATATTCGAGAGATGAAATCAAACCATGTTTGACATGGTAAGATCAAAGGTGTCATTTCTAAAACTGCCATTATGTTTTAAGTATTGAAGCTTTAGAGACTACCGCTTTTACACTGAAAAGAGCACCATCATGATCCGTTGAAATGACACCATATAAGTTATGGTTTGGGATAAAACCCGAATCGTCTTTTCTTAAAATTTGGTATGTTATGCATAAGTAAAATGTTTACAACCAAAGTTGGATAAGCACGTCTTTGTAGGTTATCCCAAAGAATTTGTTGGAAATTTCTCCATAACACCGAGGACAAAAGAGTTTGTTACTTGGAACGTCAAGTTTCTTGAGATGGAATTTTTCGTGAAAAGTTAAGTGGGAGGACAATAGAACTTTGATAAGGTTGTTGAACCTTAGCTATATGTGCTAAGTAGCGCAGCACTGGAAAGTGTCCCGGTGGCGGCCACAATGCTCATGGCTCCCGTGATTACAAAGGGTGTGATCTTGGAGATTAGAATTCCTATTGAACCTTGTGGGTCGGTAAGAATAAAATAGTAAGATTTGATAAACAAGTCGTTATTGTTTTGACAATGATGAACCGACTACATGCAAAGAAGCGATGATGGGCCCTGACTCCATAAAATGACTAGAAGTCATAGAATCCGTGATAGTATCCACACACGAGAAATCAAGTTTCGGAACTTGGAAGACCCTCCGGAAAGGCGTAAAGCCTATCGGTCGTGTTTGGATCTATAAAGAAATAGACATGGATGTTTCACATCTATGAAATAGTCGACATGTCGGAAAGAAGTTTACGACCACTACATATAATTTGATGTATGGTAGTTGAACAAACAAAACAATGTTCTTCTAATAGAATGGTTACCTAGGACGTGTACAAGGCACGGTCCGAAGGGTTTTGTTAATTCAAAGGGTGCTAAAAGGGCATGCAAACTTCAATAGTTGAAGTAAGCATAGCGGAGTTGGAATCTTCACCATGATGAAACTGTTAAAAGAGTTTAAATTCATCGGAGATGATGAAGATGCTTGCATTTGCAAGAAATTAAGTGGGAGTGCTGAGACATATTTCTAATACATTATGTAGAGGACATATTGTTGATCGGAAATGATGTATCTTGTCACTATTAGAAACCGGGCCATTTGCCCCGGTTCATAAGGGCCTTTAGCCCCGGATTGCGAACCGGGACTACGAAAGCGGGACTAAAGGTCCAAGCTTTAGCCCCGATTCAGTTATGAACCGGGGCTAGAGGTCTAACCACGTGTCTTGCTAGGCGCGCTGGGCGGCAGGACATTTAGCCCCGGGTCATGTTACGAACCGGGACTAAAGTTCCCTGCCGTGGCAACATTTTGGGCCATTTGGCTGCCGCGGCAGGGGATGGGGATTTAGGGTTTTGTGTTTTTCTTTTCATTTTGTGTTTTGTGTTCAATTATTTTTCATTCTGTGTTTTCATTAGAAACAAGTTTTCGTATACATATAGAACGCTACTACACATTACTTGTACACATTGACGCAATATATAATATAATTTCTCTTACAAGCATATATGGAGTCCCAACCGGGTCCAGAGCATGTCTATTTGATTACATGGAGATCATTACATGGATGCTTTAGGGTCTACATATAGAGTATTCTCTGCGTGGGTCTATGACCTCGTCGACAAAAATGCAGCAAATTCCTCTTGGATTGCTATTAGGCGGTCATCTGGTAGGAGCTTGTCTCGCATCGCGTCCAACTATATAAAAAGGAGATCGTATGAATTAGACTCAACACAACTTTTTGTAATAAAATTAAAGGGTGAATATATTGTTTACTTACTCGAACATTTTCCGAGGGCTTCTCAATACTGATGCGAATGAATTCGCACACGTAGAATCAATATAGATTAGTTCCCTGTGGCTGCCTCGCGCACTTTACAAGAATAGAATTCAATCAAATAATAACGCTAGCATGATAAATGCACATAAACTAGAATTAAATAGATGCGCGGACTTAGCTCGTACTACTTACCGAGAGTGATTTAAAAAATAGCTCCTCACGCCATTGACCGTGGACATGTTTCTTGAACTATGTCCAAACCCTACCCGACAAAGAAAATTAATGTATGATTTAATAACTACTTGATATGCCAGAAAATGAACGAAAGAAACCGATATAGTGCGATAATGGTTGAAATTACCTCTAGAGCGCATCGATAATGCTGCAGTAGTTTTCAATGTCTTTGTTTTGTGAGTCCATGATGTGAACTCTTCCCAAGTCAAGTGAAATGCTTAGAAGAATCTAGTGGTACCTACGCAAGGTTTACATACGTCAGTAACTCATCATTTACACTGAACATCGAGTAAGCAAAAGTTAATGTGTACAAAAACTCACTTGCCGTCATGGTAAGGAAATAGTATTTCATTACAGAAATGTTGTTTCGTGAAAAACCGCAACAAGTTGTGCTCGGTCTCCATTGGTTTATCTTTTAGTATAGCTCCATGAACTCGATGTGGGTCAATGAACCCAAATCCGTTGATAGCCTTTCTTTTACAATCGAGCATCTTCATTCTGCATCATTATATATAGCATACAAAAGAATATAGTGAGTATACTTACCGGCAATGAATTGAACAAGCTGAGATAGAGACCTAATTACATAAATAAAGTAATCACTTACAGACAATACGAACTGAGGATAGTTTTGTCGAGTTCCTTTAGATTGAATAACTGAAATAATTCTGTAAATTCAATAGGGACCTCGTCTTCAATAAAGTAATGCGATTTTCGAACTTTTAGTATGAGCCAATTTCGCTGTTCTTTTGATGCTTTCATGTACCATTCATGGAATTGTCGCATTTGTGTTGGCATATCCGGAAGCCTCTCAGAACTGACCAGAGGCTCCCTGTTAACAAATTTGGGTGCTACCTCAGCCTTGGGCATATCGCCATGAATAATTTCATGAATAGGCATACCACATTGCTTGGCCAATATCCTAGTCATTTCTGGATCCATAGGTTCTTCCTCATATAGTTGAGGTTCGGGTATGTTCACCTGGAGTGGGAGGAGCGATTGGTTTGCTTGTTTCCCCAGCTGGGGAACATCTCTTTTGGTTCTTCGGCTACCACTCGATTGTTTTGCTTGTTTCCCCAGCTGGGGGACATCTGTTCTGATGCTTCTGCTACCACTCGATTGGTTTGCTTGTTCCCCCTGCTGGGGAACTACTTTTTTGATGCTTCCTCTACCGCTTGATCTCTTCTGTTTCAGTGTCTTCTGAAGACATCATGTATAGTCATCTGGCGCATTTAACTGAGCTTGGGATGGCTGCGTCAGTAATTTCCTAAAGTGCTCCTTGGTTTCCGGTTTTATTTGGACCTCTGGCTCAGGTTGTTTATTTTTAAAATGAGCATCCACTTTGGCCCGTACGACCGCATCGGTCTCCTCATCGGTCAGGTCGTAAGCCCTCTTGGGAGGAACCGGCGGTACTCTTGGGAGGGGCACAACTGTCGCTTCGGGCGTTGGTTATCGCTCGACGGAGCGGTGGTATTCTTCCACTTTTGGCCCTTAGTTGGTGGAGGCGGCTGCATAGATTGAGATGGACTCGTATTGGGGTCATGGATTGGACTATTACTAGGAGGAGACGGTGCACTTGGAGGTGGACTTGGAGGAGACGGTGCATTGGGAGGAGACGGTTGCCTTGGAGGTGATGGATTGTTTCTCGGTGGAGAAGGTGGCCTTGGTGTTGAGCCTAGAAACTTGATGTATTCTTTTTTCCAAAAAATGAAGCCACTCGTGACTTCTCCCAGTGTCGTCTCCCCTTCACCTCCAGGGATGTCAAGCTGTAGTGACTGACACATAGGTAGAATTTCATCCACACCAACACGAGCATAGACAGCTGGAATCGGATTGCAATGGTAGGCGCTCCCGGTGCAGAAGGTAAAGCAAAGCCGACCGCCACCTTCATGGAAATATTCTTCAGTTCAATGACCTCCACTAATTCTACCCTCATGCCGTGATTCAGGAACATCAATGGGCTTAAGGTCAGGAATAAAGTCAACACAAAACTCAATGACCTCCTCTGTTCCATATCCCTTTGAGATGCTTCCTTCTGGGCTAGCACGGTTATGAACATATTTCTTTAACACTCCCATGAACCTATCAAAGGGGAACATATTGTGTAGAAATACAGGACCAAGAATGTTAATCGCATCGACTAGGTGAACTAGGAGGTGAGTCATAATATTGAAGAAGGATGGTGGGAACACCAACTCGAAGCTGACAAGACATTGGACCACATCTTTCTGTAACCTTAGTAGACTATCTCGATTGATTACCTTCTGAGAAATTGCATTGAGAAACGCAGATAGCTTCACGATGGGTACTCGAACATTTTCCGACAGGAGTCCCCTCAATGCAATCGGAAGCAGCTGGGTCATAAGCACGTGGCAGTCATGAGACTTTAGGTTTTGAAATTTTTTTCTCTGCCATATTTATTATTCCCTTTATGTTCGACGAGAAACCAGATGGGACCTTGATACTGTAAAGGACTTCAAAAAAGATTTCCTTCTCTTCTTTGGTAAGAGCGTAGCTAGCAGTACCTTCAAACAGATCTGGATGCATGCCGTCTCGGTATTTTATACGTTGTTGGTCCTGCCGTGCTTCAGGTGTATCTTTGCTCTTCCCATACACGCCCAAGAAGCCTAGCAGCGTCACGCAAAGATTCTTCGTCAGGTGCATCACGTCAATTGCAGAGCGGACCTCTAGGACTTTCCAATAGGGTAGCTCCCAAAATATAGATTTCTTTTTCCACATGGGTGCGTGTCCGACATCGTCCTTCGGAACAGATTGTCTACCAGGACCCTTTCCAAAGATTACTTTTACATCCTTTACCATGTCAAATACATCATCACCAGTACGGCGGATAGGCTTACACCGGCTGTCTGCCTCACCATTGAAATGCTTACCTTTCTTTCTTAGGATGTGCGAGGGCGGAAGAAAACGACGATTCCCCGGGTACACATTCTTCTTACATTTATCCAAATATATACTTTCAGTATCGTTTAAAAAGTGTGTTCATGCATTGTATCCCTTGTTTGTCTGTCCTGAAATGTTACTAAGAGCAGGCCAATCATTGATTGTTGTGAACAACAACGCTCGTAGGTCAAATTCCTCCTGCTTGTTCTCATCCCACACACATACACCTTGTCCGTGCCACAACTATAAGAGTTCTTCAACTAATGGCCTTAGGTACACATCAATGTCGTTGCTGGGTTGCTTCGGGCCTTGGATGAGCACTGGCATCATAATAAACTTCCGCTTCATGCACAACCAAGGAGGAAGGTTATAGATACACAGAGTCACGGGCCAGGTGCTATGACTGCAGCTCCGCTCCCCAAAAGGATTCATGCCATCTGTACTTAGACCAAACCATAAGTTCCTCGCATCACCTGCAAAGTCCGGAAACTCTCTCTCGATTTTTCTCCACTGCGACCCATCAGTGGGGTGTCTCAACATCTCGTGTTTCTTACGGTCTTCCATGTGCCATCGCAACAACTTCGCATGCTCTTTGTTCCTGAATAAACGTTTCAACCGTGGTATTATAGGAGCATACCACATCACCTTGGCAGGAACCCTCTTCATGCAGCGCTCACCCTCAACATCACCAGGGTCATCTCGTCTTATCTTATACCGCAATGTAGTGCATACTAGGCATGCATCCAAATTATCGTACTCCTCGCCGTGGTAGAGGATGCAGTCATTAATGCATGCATGTATCTTCTGCACCTCTAATCCTAGAGGGCAGACAACCTTCTTTCCTTCGTAGGTACTGGCGGGCAGTTCATTATCCTTTGGAAGCAACTTCTTCATTATTCTCAGCAACTTTTCAAATCCTTTGTTAGTCACACCGTTCTCTGCCTTCCATTGCAGCAATTCTAGTGTGCTACCCAGTTTTTTGTGCCCATCTTCACAATTTGGGTACAACAATTTTTTGTGATCCTCTAACATCTTCTTGAACTTCAACCTCTCCCTTTCAGTTACGCATTCTTCCTGGGCATCAGCAATGGCCCGACTAAGATCATCATCGGGCAGATCTGATGCCCGTTCTTCATCTTTTTCTTCATCAATGTCTTCCATTGTAGTACCATCGTATTCAGGGTAGTCGTTGTCATTCTCTTCTTCTTCTTCGTTGTCTTCCATCATAACCCCTCTTTCTCCGTGCTTGGTACAACAATTATAGCCGGTCATGAAACCAGACCGAAACAGGTGGCTGTGAAGGACTCTTGAGGAAGAGTATTCTTTATGATTCCGACAGACACCACATGGACAAGACATAAAACCATTCCGCTTGTTTGCCTCGGCCACAAGAAGAAAATAATGCATGCCTTTAATGAACTCGTTAGAGAGTCAGTCAGCGTACATCCATTGCCGGCTCCTCTGCAATATATAATTAATGAAGTACATCAAACATAATCATAATTAATTAGTACTAATCTAAAACCAGCAACCGGGACTAAAGATATGATGAACCTTTAGTCCCGGTTGGAGGCACCAACCGGGACTAAATGTGGATGTGGAGACAACATGTCGACACTATGTCCTCAGTGGGCAGCACTAAGCCAGTAAATTAAATGCCGACACTATTTTGGGTGGGTGGCTGCACTATGCCAGCGTGAGTGTGTCGACATTATGTCATCAGTGCCCGACACTGTGTTGTGCTGCTTAATCTATAAATAGGTATGCATTCTTGTGAAGAACTGCAAGATGGTGTGCGAGACCAGGGACACCACTACGGCGGAGCTTCTCGAAGATGTCTTAGGACCTCGTCCTCAGACATCTTCGAGGAGCTCGCCGTAGAGGCACTCTCTAATATGTGAAATTAGTTAGCTCCACCAACATACTGATTTAGCTAGAGTAGATATAAACCGAAAGATGGTGTGGGAGAGCAGGGACACCACTATGGCAGAGCTTCTCGAAGATGTCTTAGGATCCAGTCATTAGACATCTTCGAGGAGCTCGCCATAGAGGCACTCCCTAATATGTGAATTGTGATGTCTTCTTATCAAGCTTTTATGAATTAACCCTATCTTTGTTACAATTTTTCAGTTTGTTGAACGCAAGTAGACGAAGAAGGATATTTTGCCTAGCTAGCTAGTTAGAATGATGAACTCACGCATGTGTGTGCTTCTAAAATCAAATTTCGAGACTATGTGCCAAAACAAGATATATATAGATAGAATCCACATATTTTGATATTTACCTTAGAGTTCCTTACATTAATACAAGATAGATAAAATCTAAACATCGATCTCATGCTATCGTTGTAAAAATTACTACAAAACTAAATCCACAAATCCATCTGTAAGATAGAGCATGAAATGAGCTAATATAGCAATGAGAGTTCAAAGGATGAAGTTGCTCACCTTTTAGAACCTTTGGATAGATAGGGCACCACAAAATATAGACAAATCTTGAGGAAAAAAAGGGCAGGAACTCGAGCTTGAAGCAAGAAAGAGAGAGAGGAGAGTGGTGGCTCGGGCAGGGGAAGAAGATATAGCCAGACCTTTAGCCCCGGTTCGTGTCTAGAACCGGGGCTAAAGGTCCACCTTTAGCCCCGGGTCGTATAACAAACCATGACTAAAGGGTCTGGCGCCCGACCTGGCCTGCCTGAAACCCTTTAGCCCCGGTTTGCTACACGACCCGGGGCTAAAGGTCCCGTTTGAACCGGGGCTAGTGTCTGCCACCCCTACGGCCAGTTCTAGCCATTGGAGCGGGGCATTAGTCTCGGTTTGTAGCAAAACCGGGGCTAATACCCCTGGACCAAAGGTCTGTTTTCTACAAGTGTGTATTGACACAAGTTAAGAATTTCATTAAAATAAGATTTCGATGAAAGACTTGGGCAAACCTAGAATATTTGGCATCAATATCTATATGGATAGATTAAGGCGCTAATATGGTTGTGCCAGACATACATATATGAGATATCGAAAGGGTTCAATATGGAAACAACAAGAAAGGTTCTTGCTGCATGGAAAGAATTGTATCAAAATTCAAGTGTTTCAACACTTGGTGAGTAAAATCACATGAAGATTTTGATCGATTATACCATGATATGTATACATCCAAAATGTCCTATGCTCTAAATGTTATGAGCACATACCAGAATGATTCATAAGATGATCATTGGACAATAGTAAAGATATTCTTATGAGCTTTGGAAGAACTAAGAATATATCATGTATAAGTGACAAATAGTTAAAGGTAGTTCATTGTAAAGTGTTACATTGATACTATTTTTTGTCACAAGATACAAATAAAATTTATCTCAATTTAGACTATGGGTGGCACAATGTAATGGAAAGGATGTTCCATGATGGATTTGGATGAGTTCCAAAGTTGAGACATTGTAACGGATACTACAACAAAAGGCTAAGTATATAACTGCTATAGTAGCAGCAAAGGAGGGCATTTGTGTAAAGTAGTTTGTTATCAAACTAGGTGTGGTTCAAAGTGGGCTAATACTATGAAGATATATTGTATGACAATAATATCAACATATTTTAACCCGAACGAACTAAGGTCTCACCAAAGGACAAAATTTATACAATGCCATCTCATTTGAGAATGAGTGGTGCGTAGAGACGCAAAGGCATGCAAATACACACTGTCCTGAAACTGTCAGATCCAGAGATTATGTTAACCACTAGCAATCGCGTATATGCAACACCAGAAAGCCATAGGTGTTCAATACGCAAAGTTTTTCAAACTAGATTATTGACTCTAGTGCAAGTGGGAGACTGAAGGGAATATGCCCGAGAGGCAATAATAACATGGTTATTATCTTATTCCATGTTTATGATAAATGTTTATTTTGCATGCTATAATTGTATTGATTTGGAAACGTCAATACATGTGTGCTTAATAAACAAATAAAAGGTTCCTAGTTATGCCTCTCTTATAGACTAACTCGTTGATTAACAAGATGATCAAGGTTTCATGATCATGGACATTGGATGTTGTCAATAACAAGGTCACAACATTGGTGGAATGATGTGATGAACATTCATCCGAAGTATAGCATTACGATCAAAGTCATTAGGTTTATATTGCTATAACATCATACAAAGTAATCTTAGTCCTTAGACCATGAGATCATGTTAATTGCTAGCACCAGAAGAGTATCTTGATAACACCAAACGTCACACCGTAACAGGGTGACTATAAAGGTGGGTTCAGTGCTACAAAGGTGTTATGTTGAGGCTCATGGATCAAGAGTGGAATTTGACAATCCCGATGACGGATAGATATACTCTGGGCCCTCTCGGTGATATCACATTAAGATAGCTTGCAAGCAAGTGATGTGATCACTAGAATGTTATATCACCAGAACGAGAAAAGAGTGCATGTCGGCAACGAGATCAAACTAGGTATGGAGATACCGATGATCGAATCTCGGACATGTAATATATCGCGAGACAAAGGGATTTAGTTACTAGCATTAAAGGTTCTCACGATCACAGAAGTCATCGTTGAATGTGTAGGAGTCAGTATGGATCTCCAGGTCCCGCTTCTGATTATTGATCTGAGAGGGGTCTCGATCATGTCTGCATTATTCGCGAACCGTAGGGTGACACACTTAAGGGATACCGACACCATTTGGAGGTTGTCGGGGTACCGGACGTGTGTGCGATCACGGATGCACCGCTGCTTTGCGGTGCTAGACTTGGTGGTGTTGGAGCTGGATCGGATGGACGTGCTGGAGCCGGACCTGCTGGACTTCATCACGATATTGAGATCGGCAAGTGTACGACTACATCAACCCCGAGTTCCTACTCGTTAACTAAACTCGTTGTCTTTGAGGGTAAGTTCTCGATGGATGTATGTCCACCCATTGCTCTGTACCTAGGAGATAGGTTTTGGCATATAGTTCTCATGGTAGGAAATTTTTTCTTTTCTATGCTGCGGACCCAACAGAACCCCAAGAGTAAGGTATGATGAGCACATCAACAAGTTTTCCCTCAGTTATGAAACCAAGGTTATCGAACCAGTAGGAGCAAGGAAACACCTTCCAAGGTGTTGTTTTCAACTTGGAGGCCTGCATAACACAACCACAAAACTTTGCCCCCAACTTAAAGTGAGGTTTTCAATCTCACCGGTTTTGCTGAAAACAAAGGATTAAACGTATTGTGTGGAAGATAGTAATAACTTGCAGAAAGTAAACAGAAAACAGTAAATAGTTGTAGATTGATAGTAAAAGAAAGGACCAGGGTCCATAGTTCACTAGTGGAGATTCTCATTAAGATATATGATACGTTGGGTGAATAAATTATAGCGGGGCAATTAACAAACATCGAGAAAGCATACATGCATGTACTAATCATCTTGACTCCTATGATATTTGATTGGGCATTACAACATTATACATAGACCGTAATCCAACTGCATCTATGACTAATAATCTACCTTCAGGTTATCATCCGAACCCCCTCCAGTATTAAGTTGCAAGCAACAGATAATTGCATTAAGCATTGCATGTGAAGTAAACAATATGATTGTTCTATGAATAAAGGATTGCTGTATTCTACCTAGTAGCAACATCACATCTAGTACCTTAGAGATTTCTGTCACTTCCGCAGATTCCTAGAGGCATGAACCCAGTATCGAGCATAAATACTCCCTCTTGGAGTTGCTAGCATCTATTCGGCCAAGATAGCTACTAACAACGGAGAGCATGCAAGATCACAAATAACAAAGACATGATAGAATAAATAATCAATATGAAATAGCATCTCAATATCCATCGGATCCCTACAAACACAACATGTAAGATTACAAATAGATGATCTTGATCATGAACGGAGCTCACAAGATCTAAACATGGTAGCACAAAGGAGAAGAACCAACCATCTAGCTACTACATGGACCTGTAGTCCAGGGAGAACTAGTCACGCATCACACCGAAGGCTTGCATGGTGATGTAGAAGGCCTCCAGGGTGAATTCTCCCCTCCGGCAGGGTGCCGAGAAGAGCTTCAGATCCCTCCTGATCTAGGGATGGAGATGAAAGTGGCTACAGACTCTTTCGTGGAATTTTGATCAGGTACTTAGGGTTTCTGTATCGGAGGCGATATATAGGAGAAAGGGCAGGCCGAGGGGGTGCCCTAGGCGGCCACACCACCCCCTGGCGCGGGCCAGGCCTGGCCGCGTGGCCAGGTGGTGTGGCCAGCCTCTGGCCCCTCTCCGTCTCGTATTCTGGCTCCGTGTCCCCCTCGGTGAAATATTGACTTTGGCTTTTGTCCCGTCCAATTCCGAGAATATTCATTTTCTGACTTTCCTAGAACCAAAAACAGCAGAAAACAGGCAGCTGGCACTATGGCATCTTGTTAATAGGTTAGTCCAAGAAACTGAATAAAAATACTCCAAAGTTAGGACAAAACATAAGAAAGTAGATATAAAACAAGCATGGAACATCAAAAATTCAACATCCCCAAGCTTAACTCATGTTCGTCCTCGAGTAGGTAAGTGATAAAAAGAAAGAATAATTTTTTAGGTGACATGCACCATCATAAACTTGATCAAAGTATTTGTAAAACATTGATAGCTTGGATCATAGTACTTCAACATGGCATGAAAGATATAGTTCTAACAATAAGACATAGCAACTATGTTGTAACATGAAAAGGCACAAACAAAATATTCATGTATAACAATGCTTTGCAAGACGTTTGTTTGTTTCACATAAAGAAAGCATAATGAGAATGGTATTCAGCTTGTCCCTCATAGTGTAGCTAAACATAAATGCATAGGACACCTTCAAAGTTCATAAGCGTGACTAGATACAAATAGTTTAAGAACAAGCAATATCAAAGTTATGCATCAATCAACAAGTCTTGGGACAATGCACATTAAACTAAGAATGGCCACTATGCTCTCTCAATAGGTGCATAAAGATAGAAGATGGAGACTCAACATAAAAATAAAAGAAAGTCCTTCATAGAAGGAAGCAAGTTTTCAAGTCTCATAAAGAGCTTCCAAAAATTATGGTACTTATTAGCTTTCCGCTCTCATTGCCCCTATCATAAGCATCTTTAGGTGATTAAGGTTAAAGTGACCCAACTAAGAGGATATGCTTGACAAGTTATAAGTTGAAATCTCATGCCCCTTACTTATGAGTACCGGACCTCATGCTACTCAACTTCAGTCACAAGTAAGCTCTTGTCATTGTAAGTACATATGTATCATAGAGAACCACCAACGGGGTACCCCTTGCACATGATACAGGAGCTATCCCATAATAAAAATGACAAGGCAAGCAGACAATGAGCATCTCAGGGATCTTTTTATTTGCTATTTGCATAGGTTTTTATTGAGGATGCTTCATAGAGTGCTCATTATGGTTATGCTGCAAGTTTCCACCATGATTAGGCATGGCTCAGTCTAGCGGCCTAGGCATTTCTCTAACACACATACAAACTCCATGATCTTGCAAGTTCCCCTTTTATTTTACACCGCCGGGATCCATAAGCAAAAGAATCATGATTTCAACGGAATAATAAGTGCAATGTTGAAAGCGTTCCCCATGATACATGGTTATGCTAACTTCAACTCATAAAGCACAAGCATATACGCAACAAATATGGACACAATGGTTCAAGTTTATTAAGGGCAAGAAAATAAAGTGTGCCATCAAGTTCGTGAGAGCTTTAACCACTAGTTTTCTCATAACAAGTTTAATTCGGAAGGTAGATAAAAACATGAATATACTTGGAATAGAAAATGCTAATAGGTAGGTATGGTGGACTCTTTGGAATAACTTGGTTTTATTTGGAGTTGGATGCATGAGTGGAACTCATACTTGGTTATGGAGGCTAGCAAAAGACTGGGAGCGACCAACTAAGAGAGCAATAATGGCCATAATCATGCAAAGCGACAAAACAACATTAATTAAAGCATAAAGTGATATTACAAGTCGAAAACTAAAGGATCATAAAGGCTATGGTGACTTGGGATAGTCTTAACATGGTGTGAGCATGAGCCAAGTCAACCCAAATAAAGCATCAAAGGAGAATACCACCATACTATGCTTTAATATTCTAAAACAACGCATGATTCTTTCAAGGCACATTAAGAAATCTCAATTGTTTATAACAAGTCATGCTACAACAAAAATCACTAAGCATAAAGCAAAAACAATATCAAGCATGACATGACAAAGCATAGGCCATAGTCAAAAACAGACTCCTTTTTGCCACTTAAGCATGAACTTTTCCAACTCTTTTCCAATCCAAGCCAAACTTATTTGAAAACTAATGTATGAATGAGGGGGTCCAACCAATTTATTCAAGCAAACTAAGCAAACGAAAACCAAAAAAAAACGAAGACGCTCCAAGAACAACACAACTGTGCATGAAACAATAAAAGTGAAGTGTTTGGAAGAAACCTGAGATTTTTATTGATGAAGAAGGGGATGCCTTGGGCATCCCCAAGCTTTGACGCTTGTACTTCTTGGATATTTCTTGCGGTGACACGGGTGGCATCCCCAAGCTTGAGCTTTAGTCCATTCTTCATCTCATTACATCATTCTTTCCTTAACACCTGCTTTTTTCCTACATACAAAACTTCACATAATCTTCATTAGCAACATTAGTGCACTCAAGATAATAAGTCTTTGGGTTCAGTTCCAACACAAATAAAACTTCCATTAAAACACAAGATACTGTAGCACCTCCCTCAAAAATCTTAATTCCCCAAAAAGAACTCAAAAATAATCAACAAGAAGCAAATGCAAATAATGGCAGGAATCTGTCAAAACAGACCAGCAGATAGAAACCGATTTTTTCGAAGACCTTCTGTTGCTCAAATTGACAAGTGTTGAACCAACCAAAGTTGGATAACAACCTGGGGCAGAAGCACAAAAAATCACAGCTCAAACCGACGTACAACGATTTTACATGAATTTTTATAGCGAAGCAGAAAAATCTGTTTCAGGACAGCAACTTTCCCAAGCACTACTTCTCTCTCATTAGAGGTTAGTCTTGGCACAAAAAGCAAATAAAAAGGATAAGGAGAGGTTATTACAGAGATAATAACTTCCAAGACTCATCTAAAACTTCTGGATTATCTCCCAATAAGTACTTTTCTTTAACGCTTTTAAGTTAGACACAAGAAGCAAGAAAAGAATCAAGTATTCTCAAATGAAGAAGCATTAAGACCAAATTTTGTTTTAATAGGAGAGGCAAAAGGAATCTTATCTCTCTTCGTAGGGAAGTGTTCTATAACTTTCTTGACTGGGAGTTGATATTTAATAGTGCATTCTTTCATATCAATAATGGCACCAACAGTTCTAAAAAGGTCTTCCCAAAATAATAGGATAAGAAGCATTGCATTCAACATCCAAAACATAGAAATCAATGGGGACATAGGCATTGTCAACCATAACAAGAACATCATTAATACTCCCCATGAGTTTATTTTTAGCATTATCATCAAGTGGGACATTTAAATAGCAATCTTCCAATGGTGGCAAATCAAGCATTTCATACATCTTTCTAGGCATAATAGAAACACTACTATCAAGATCACATAAGGCTTTGAGATCAAAATCATTCACTTTCATATTAATGATGGGTTCCCAACCATCTTCTAATTTCATAGGAATAGAAGCTTTATGTTTCATCTTTTCTTCTTTAATTTTTATGAGAGCATCACTAATGTGTTTTGTAAAGGCCATATTCATAGCACTAACATCAGGACTTTTAGCAAGCTTTTGCAGGAACATAATAACTTCAGAGATGTTGCAACCATCAAGATCAAAATCATAATTATTATCTAAAGTAGTAGAGCTATTGTTTCCCATATTTCGAAGAAATTCAGCATTTTTATTAAAAAAGGTTCCATTGGGTTTACTAGCTTCAACATCAGTGGTAGTGATAGTAGAAATACTAATATTTCTAGAAATTTCATCTTTTCTTTCCCACTTAGCATGCAATTTAGCTAATAGTCTATCATTTTCATCAATTCTAACTTGTATGGGATTAGTAGCAGCAAAGGGGTTTTCAATAGTTTCAGGTTTAGCAGCCATTTTATTCAAAGAAGATTGAGCTTTAGCCAATGATGCTATATTTCTTTTAGCATTAGAGAGTTTTTCCTCAATAGTTTTATTGAAAGAAGTTTGTTTACTAATAAAATCTTTAAGCATAACTTCAAGTTCAGAGGGTGCACTCCTATTATTGTTGTAGGAATTTCCATAAGTATTACCATTATTGGTAGGATATGGCCTATAGTTATTATTACCAAAATTATTCCTGTAGGCATTGTTGCTAAAATTATTATTTCTTATAAAGTTCACATCAACTTGCTCTTCTTGAGCAACCAAAGAGGCTAAGGGTGTTAGAAATATGCCCTAGAGACAAATAGTAATAAGGACTATTATCATATTTCATATAGTTTATGATTAAGTTTTATATCATGCTTTAACTGTATTGAGTGGAAACATCGATACACGTGTGATATACAAACAACAAGGGGTTCCTAGTGAAACTCTAGTCACTGATTCATTGGTCAACAGATGATCATGTTTCCTGATTATGTGGCATTTATGCCAGTTGGAAATGGAGTCAACTCATTCTGAGAATGAGAAGATGAACCAATACCCAACCTAAACATCGTGACCCGATCATGTCACTAAGTTCAAGTTATGATGATTAGAAATGGATCCTCGTAGACTATTCCTTAGACCATGAGGCTATATCAATCACTGTCTCCTGAGAGTGCTTTGATAGCATCAAGCGCCACTTGGTAAAACATTGGTTATAAAGGTGTGTTCAGGTACTCGGAGGAAACCGTAGAGGAAATATATGTTTAGTAACGAGATCGAACACGACATGGTGATTTCATTGATCAGATATCGGGCAATGCAAGTATCAAGAGACAAAGGGAATAAGACACAACTGTCCCGGTTCAAACGATGAAAGATCTTCATGGAACGCACAGGGGTCACATGGCCATCCAGGTCCCTCTGTCGATCATTGGTGCGGGAGTGTCCCGACCATGTCTGGAGTGTTCCCGAACCGTAGGGTATCACGCTTAAGGGTTTGATGATGCTTAGAGAGTGTTTATAGGATTGGAAGAATCACCAAAGAATTGTAGAGAGAAAACCGGAAGGGTTTCGGTAAGTCCGGACGATGTCCGGAGTGGAGGTAGAAGTGTTACATAGCCACGAAGATTGAATAATATATGAATGAATGTTAAATATTGATTTAATCATTTATTCATAATTATTTAATTAAAGAGAAAATCAATTAAATGGTCAAAGGGTATAATGGGCCAATTCCCGGAGGGGAAAGGGCCCAAGAGGGGGTCGAACCCCTAGGAGGGGCAAAGGGGGTGGCCGACGGCCTTATTGTCGCACTTGAGGCACTCAAGTCGTTGGAGCCAAGGGAGCGCAAGGACTTCATCACGACCTTGAGGTCGGCTTCGGCTCGTCTACATCAACCACGCTCTCGTGAGCTTGACAATGCTTTTTGGTCTTCAAAGGTAAGTTCGCGAAAAGCCCCTCCCCTTACTATATTACTAATAGATAGGTCCTGGCAGCATTAGGGGTTCAGGGGCGTAGGGTGAAATTTTATTGTTTTCATACGTGGAACCCATACAGTGGTATCAGAGCTAGATCTATGCGTAGTAATGCTGGTACGGGTAGAACACACGAGATGTAGTGTGTGGGCGTTGATCTTTTTATTGTTACCCTCCCACGTATACTTGAGTATACCGCAGTAATGCTTGATGTAGCGGCCCCCGACCGACTTTACGCATTCATTCGCGAGACTGGTCCATGCTTGACATATGGCGTGTACAGTATAAAGTGACTTAGGGGTGTCTGTCTCTCTCGCATTAGTTGGTATGCCATTTGCAACGGAGGGCCCCGAAAGGGGTGTAGTAGAGACAGCTACTTGATCAGCATTGTGCTGAAAGTTCGTAGGTAAGAATGGTTCTTGTGCGGAAGCCCATTCAGCCACGTAAAACATGCAAATATAGAGTAGAGGCGTCTAACTTTGTTTTGCAGGGGGCGTTGCTTTGTGATATGGTTGTGGCAAAGGTAAAGTGATTACCTTATGTTACGTAGTAGTAGATAGTCATGGAGGTGATGGACTACCACGCCGGAATGACACCGGTACCCTGGTGTCTACGGCGTCGTAACCCTGGCGCCGGAATCCGGTGACGACGGACGGAGATCACGATGTGAAGGACCATATCACATCGCATTTACATTCAATGATATTGTTTGTATATCTTATTGTGTGCTAGTATTAGATACTCGACGGTAGCCTAATAAGATGATCCCTGTTAAAATTACCAACTATTGTGTTCCCCCTTAGTGTGCACCACCAAGAAAGTTCTTCGGTATGAGGCGATCCATGGGACAGGCATGGGTGTCAGACATATCTACGTTCGCATACAGTGGGTGTAAGCCATGTTGCATAGCGAATACACTAAGGTTGAGTTGGTGAGCCTAGCATGTGTAGACATGGCCTCAGAACGCGGATGGTCGAAAGATCGAGCATGAGTCGCATGAATGATGTGACCAACGTTTAGCATCCACCCTTGAACCCACATTGATGGCCGTGACGATCGGGGGAGATGTGGATGATAGGGGTCGTGTTATCACTAGGAACCCTTATGGGGATAGGTGTTTTTGAGTGGAGTTATTATTAACTCATTTAATTATAAACTTAGTTTAAAGTCCTTTTTACAATTATATATGTAGGACATGGTTCTCCCTAAGATTACCTTCCCTATTGACAATTGGTTAAAAGGAGAAAAGCTCAAGTTAGATGGATCCAACTTTTCTGCATGGGTCATGTGCCTTTTTGATCTCCTTGGTGAGAACAAAGTGGCTGGTTACATGATCTACAAGATGTACTTGGAGCCACCCTATTCTCATGAGACCCAGGTGCAGCGGGATCTCTGCTCCCATAGTCGTGTGATGGCCACATTCATATCAGTAACAATGCGCCTCAGGATGGAAGATGGGCTATGGCCGATGGTGGGAAGTCTTAATCCCCGAACGGTTATGGCACATATGAGATCGCATTTCGTGGAACAAGTGCGCATATGGGAGTATGAGCTGATGGGGGACTTCCTCTCCATAAAGATTGAGGAAGGCTCCTCATTGGACGATCACTTGTTGAGCATATATGATGCATACATGAGTCTATCATACTTCCTGGACAACTAGTTCGCAAGCTCTTTTGCAATAGGAGTTATGCTGCAGTCGCTCCCACCAAGCTTCCAAGCACAAGTCAGGATTTGCATTATGAGAGGCGACACGGAAACACAAGATTTCCACGAGTTCATATCACATTTCAGAGATGTGGTGGTTGAACCAGATGTCACTGAGGTCATTAATGACAAAGGTATATATTTGATATACAATTTTATAAATGTTATAATCTTGCAAACACATTTGCAGTGTTAAGTATATTTGATACTTGTTCTGTTTCACTGAAAACAGGTCCTTCTGCATGAGAGGTGCTTACTGGAGAGGAGGTGACGTTGCGTGTTGATGTCAAGCATGACGATGATGGCCGACGACACTCTCCCTCGACATTTATCACTTAGTTTATGTTTTCGATAGTTATTTTAATCAAAATATTATGAACTTGTTTAGTGTGTCTCACACTTTGTGAGACAGTTATTCATATCAGTTTGTAACAAAAAATTGTTCTAATTTTATGAATGATTTCTATCTGTGTTCATATCTTGTTTGATTATATGTGAATTATCCTTGTTGTTTGAAACTAATTGATAATGCATGAACATTTGTAAAATATTGAAATGCCTTAAAATACCCAACTTAATGATTTTTCATTACTGAATGAAACCATTGTTTAAATTGAAAGTTATAATGATAATATGTGAAAGTCATTTGATTTCTTATCACATATAAATCATGCCTAAGTTTGGCAAAATAACTTGAACACCATGTATTACTTGAATACAAAGTGTTTAATGAATGTTAAAAGTAAATACATATTCGATGTATTATGATTTAACGAAATGGTAATTATCATTATGATTGTTTAATTGTGTAAAGAAGTTTACCAAAGGAAACATGAATATGAAACTATTTGATTTGATCAAAGTGTTTCATCAATAAAAGGGTATAAATATAAAAGAGAATCTAATTACTATGATTTGATCAATAGTAATGAAATTCAACTTCATAAAGAATGGCATAAAAGTAATTGTGAAATACAAAGCGTTTTGAAACGTCAAAATGCAAAGCATCATAATGTGATATTAGCATTGTTCAAAAAATTGTCTGAATCAGTGATAAATAGGCCGATTAATCGCTACTAGCGAACTAACCATGTCGATTACCACTAATCCTTTGTGTTAATCTTTTATCCCGACTAATAGCTCTAATAGACCGATTACTAGGTATATTACCGATTAACTACTACACTTGGTCCAAAAATCTACAAAATTGTCAACACATCGCCCATCCAACCGCTAGCCCGCCCCAATGAAGTAGGCTTTGCAAAGCTACCGCTCGATTCCTGCCTCCAAGAGCTCGATTCCCGCCGTCACTAACCAGTACCCTAGGTAGGTGGTGGGAGAAGAGCAACTTTAGAGGTCATAGGAGAAGCATATGTGTTTTAATGGGTTTTGGGCTCTAGATAAGTAGGGTTAGGCATATATAGGCACATATACTATTTCTTTCTTATATATACGTGTTTTAGGTGCTAATTGATGTAGGTTGTACCGATTAATAGACGATTGCTTAAATCAGTTAATCATCTGAATTCCGATTAGTCGCTACTCCCAAGCCGACCGAGCAGTTAACGATTACCGATTTCCTCACCATTGGATATTAGATATCAAAGTGGGTAAATAGATGGCACCAAATGAATCGTTGTAGTGTCGATGTAGAGACCATTAGTTAAGAAATAGTTAGCACTCAATTAGAATATATAGTGAACTATTTGAATTCATGAAAGCATCTCCATATCTAGTATGGTAAAAGTTTTTGGGGTTATTCGATATAAACAAAACAATAGCGAATAAGTCCTTGTAGAGTATTCATTGGAAACTTTGAATACGATACCCATAGCTGAAACCGGAAGAGAAGCAAAACTTGTATTGCTTGGATTTTGGTATATTTTTGAGAAAGTTTGCATTCAGTGATATTTCTCAATTATAAAGCAAATGGAAGATAGTGCAAAACACGATGAGGATCCAAATCCATGCATCTGAGTGTTTAGAAGTGCAACGGAAAATGTTCATGGGCGATTCTCTTCACAAAGGAAAGAATCCATGATAATGATCCTTCTGTTTTCCCCACTGATGTTTTCACTACATGAAGTAGGATTCAAAATGTATTCCATATCTTGTATGGAGACATTTTTGAATCATTTGTCGTGATTCTTGGAATATGACATACCTACGAACTTCTAAGGAAGTAATGGTAAACTAGAATTATGAGAAATCCTAAAAGCAAAATTCACTTGAGATTAGAAAGTAATTCATTGCTGAATCTCACAAGTAAAAAGGGTTACTTGAACTTTCTCAAATGACTACAAAGCCATAGTGAAAAAGGGGGTGAATGATAAAGGCACAATTTGTCAAGTATTGGACAAATTCAAATGAATTTGATTCATGTGTGCTTAATATCTAGTGGATTTAAAACTAGTAAAAGTACTAGTATCTCATAGTAAATCTCCAAATTTGATATTTGATCAAAAGTTTTTGAAGTTGTTCAAAATAGTGAGTAGATGTGCAATTTGCATGAAATTGAGTGGGAGCTATAAAAGTCTCCCTAAAACAATACGTGAATGACATATTTTTGAGTGGGAGTAATATAAGTCTCAAATTCAAATATGTAGGAACATATTTTGAGTGGGAGCTTATAGAGTGATTCTTAAGGAAGTTAAGAATAAAAGCGCAAGTACCGATAAATAATGATTTATAAGGTGCAGAAGTTGATAATAGGAGTATTATGATATTATGTAGTATCCCTTAAGGGATTCTGAAAAGGGTTTCAGAATAGAAGTTAATTAAGGAACTGGTCCTTAATAACTCAAGTTAAGAATAGTATTAAGTTTAACATCAATGGTTGAAAGAAAGAAAAGGATGATCATTGATACGTTACTAACGTATCCATAATTTTTGATGTTCCATGCTTGGTTTTATCTACTTTCTTATGTTTTGTTCCAACTTTGGAGTACTTTTTATACACTTTCTTGGACTAACCTATTAACACGAGCCACAGTGCCAGCTGCCTGTTTTTGCTGTTTTTGGTTCCAAGAAAGTCAGAAAATGAATATTCTCGAAATTGGACGGGACAAAAGCCAAAGTCACTTGTTCACCGAGGGACACAAGGATCCAGAGTATGAGACGGAGAGGGGACTGGGGGCCGCCACACCACCTGGCCGCGTGGCCCAGCCTGGCCCGCGCCAGGGGGTGGTCTGGCCGCCTCCGGCACCCCCTCGGCCTCCCCTTTCGCCTATAAGATGCCTCTGATACAGAAACCCTAAGTACCCGATCAAAATTCCACGAAAGAGTCTGTAGCCGCCATCATCTCCATCCCTAGAGTGACAGGGATTTGAAGCTCCTCCCGGCACCCTGCCAGAGAGAGGAATTCACCCCGGAGGCCTTCTTCATCACCATGCAAGCCTCCGGTGTGATGCGTGAGTAGTTCATCCTTGGACTACGGGTCCATGTAGTAGCTATATGGCTGGTTCTCCTCCTTTGTGCTATCATGTTTAGATCTTGTGAGCTCCGTTCATGATCAAGATCATATATTTGTATTTCCTACATGTTGTGATGATATTGAGATGCTATTTCAGATTGATTATTGATTCTATCATGTCTTTGTTATTTGTGATCTTGCATGCTTTCCGTTGTTAGTAGCTATCTTGGCCAAGTAGATGCTAGCAACTCCAAGAGTTAGTATTTATGCTCGATAGTGGGTTCATGCCTCTAGTAATCTGGGAAAGTGACAGAAATCTCTAAGGTACTAGATGTGTTGTTGCTACTTGGGAGAAAACAACAATCCTTTGTTCATAGAATAATCGTATTGTTTACTTTACACGCAATGCATAATGCAATTATCTATTGCTTGCAACTTAATACTGGAGGGGGTTCAGATGATAACCTGAAGGTGGATTATTAGTCATAGATGCTATTGGATTACGGTTTATGTATAATGTTGTAATGCCCAATCAAATCTCAAAGGAGTTAAGATGAGTAGTATATGCATATTGCTTTCTTGATGTTTGTCAATTTCCCTGCTGTAATTTGTTCACCCAACATGTCATCTATCTTAAGGAGAGCCACCACTAGTGAACTATGGACCCCGGTCCTTTCTTTTATCATCAATCTTCAATCAACTGTTTACTGCTTTCTGTTTACTTTCTGTAAACTATTACTTTCTTCCACACAATATGTTTAATCCTTTGTCTTCAGCAAAACCGGTGAGATTGACAAGCTCACTGTAAGTTGGGGGAAGATTTATGTGGTTGGGTTGTGCAGGTTTCCACGTTGCTGCTGGCACCAGTAGTGCGCCCTGCCAAAGTTCAGCTAGCAACACCTTGGAGGTGTTTCCTTGCTCCTACTGGATTGATAACCTTGGTTTCATAACTGAGGGAAAACTTGTTGATGTGCTCAATATACCTTCCTCTTGGGGTTCCCCAACGAGCTCGATATATTTTGAGCCATCAATCACTTTTTCTGGCGCCATTGTCAGGGACTGAAGAAGAAGCTCCCACGTCAACCACGCGCCATCGAAGATACTTTTTCTGGCGCCGTTGCCGGGGAGTCAAGGACATCTTCACAAGGGGAGTCCCTCGTAACAAATCTCTTTACTTTGTTATTTTCCTTTTGCTTAGCTTACTATTTGCTTTGTTTGCTTGTTTCTTTATCAAAAACAAAAAAATTAGTTTTTACTACTTTGCTTTCTTTATTAAAAACACACAAAAAATTAGTTCCTATCTTAAAGTTTCCATTATGTCTAGCATTTCTCAAATAACTATGTCACCTAAGGAAATGATTTTCACTTTTAAACAAGGAATTGAAGAGAGTTTCAAAGAAGCTTGGTCTAGAATCTCTGATCTACATGAAAAAATTGAACCTAAAATGACTCAAAGCTTGTTCCTTAGCAGTTTTTACCTTGGAATTTCTCTTTGCTATAGATATGCTTTGGATGCTGTAGTGGTTGGAGATTTCTTCCAATGCAATGAGGATGATGATGTTAATGCCATAAAGAAGTTGGTCTTTACTTACAACTTCCCTAGCAAATCTGATTCTTCCTTCATAAACATATTTGCTAGATTGAGTACTCTTGAGACCAACACTGCTAGTTTGAAAGATTGCTATAATACACTTAGAGAGCATCATGACTATGTTCCAATAAATTCTGAACCCTCAAAATGGCTTCCCACAGTAAAGATTGCTATAAATAATGAAATTTTTCATGCTCGCTGTGATATCATGTCTGAATTCTTTCTTATGCCTAAAGATATCTACGAATCTTTGAATCTTTGAGGAATTTCTGAAGGAGAAGAAATATTTCTTGCTAATAATGCCACAATATCACCAATTGGAATAGCCGAAGGAGTGTTTACAAAGATCCTAAGGAAAATGGTTTCTACTAATTATCTTGTTATTGAATGTGTAGGGAAAGGACAAATTACACTCGGAAGATCCCTATTGAAACTCCTTGGAGCAATAATAGATGTGGAAAAGGGAACCATGCACTTTACTTCTCCACCAAACAATCATATGTTCCCCAAGGTTAAGAATAAAAGTAAGAGAGGTAAGGGCAATAAATTTGGTTTTAATGCTTCTTCATTTGAGAACACTTGATTCTTTTTCTTGCTTCATATGCCTAACTTAAAGGCGTTAAAGAAAAGTACTTATTGGGAGATAACCCAAAAGTTTTAGATAAGTCTTGGAAGTTATTACTTCAGTAATGACCTCTCCTTATCCTTTTTATTTGCTTTTCGTGCCAAGAGTAACCTCTAATGAGAGAGAAGTAATGATTGGGAAAGTTGCTGTCTCGAAACAAAGTTCTGTGCTTCACCGTAAAAATTCCTGTAACATCTCTGTACGTCATTTTGAGGCGAGAATTTTGGTGCTTCTGCCCTAGGTTGTTATCTAACTTTCGTTAGTTCAACACTTTTCTATTTGACCAACAGAAGGTCTTCGAAAAAATTGGTTTTTACCTGCTGGTCTATTTTAACAGATTTCTGCCATTATTTGTATTTGCTTCTTGTTGGTTGCTCTTTGAGTTCTTTTGGGGAATTGAGCTTTTTGAGGGAAGTTCTACATTAGCTTGTGTTTTAATGTAAGTTTTATTGGTGTTGGAACTGAAGCTAAAGACTTATTATCTTGAGTGCACTAATGTTGCTAATAAAGATTGTGTGAAGTTTTGTATGAAGGAAAAATTTCAGGTGTATGGAAGGAATGAGTAATGAGATGAAGGTTGGACTAAAGCTCAAGGTTGGGGATGCCACGCGTGTCACCCCAAGAAATATCCAAGAAGTACAAGCGTCAAAGCTTGGGGATGCCCAGGGCATCCTCTTCTTCATTAATAAAAAATCCAGGTTTCTTCCAAACACTTCATTTTTATTGTTTCATGCACAGTTGTGTTGTTCTTGGAGCGTCTTCTTTTTCGTTTTCATTTTCTTGGGTTTCTTAGTTTTCTGAATAAATTGGTTGGACCCCCTCTTTCATGCATTAGTTTTCAAATAGTTTGGCTTGGATTGGAAAAGAGTAGGAAAGTTCATGCTTAAGTGGTAAAGAGAGCTTGTTTTTGACTGTGGCCTATGCTTTGTAATGCCATGCTTGATATTGTTTTGGCTTTATGCTTAGAATTCTTTGTTGTAGCATGAATTGTTATAAACAATTGAGATTGCTGAATGTGCCTTGGAAGAATCATGTGTTGTTTTAGCATATTAAAGCATAATATTGTGGTATTCTCCTTTGATGCTTTATTTGGGTTGACTTGGCACATGCTCACACCATGTTATGACTATCCCAAGTCACCATAAGCCTTTATGATCCTTTAGTTTTCAACTTTTAGTATCACTTTATGCTTTGATTAATGATGATTTGTCGCGCTGCATGATTATGGCCATTATTGCTCTCTTAGTTGGTCGCTCCCAGTCTTTTGCTAGCCTCCATAACCAAGTATGAGTTCCACTCATGCATCCAACTCCTAAAACCAAGTTATTCCAAAGATTCCACCATACCTACCTATTAGCATTTTCTATTCCAAGTATATTCATGATTTTATCTACCTTCCGAATTAAACTTGTTATGAGAAAACTAGTGATTAAAGCTCTCATGACCTTGATGGCACACTTTACTTTTCTTGCATTTAATAAACTTGAACCATTGCGTCCATCTTTGTTGTGTATATGCTTGCGCTTTATAAGTTGAAGTTAGCAGAACCATGTATCATGGGGAACGCTTTCAACATTGCACTTGTACTTTGTACCCCGTTGATATCATGTTCTTTTGCTTATGGATCCCGGCGGTGTGAAATAAAAGGGGAACTTGTAAGCTCATGGAGTTTGTATTTGTGTTAGACAAACGCCTGGGCTGCTAGCCTAAGCCATGCATAATCATGGTGGAAACTTGCAGCATAACTATAATGAGCACTCTATGAAGCATCCTCAATAAAAACCTATGCAAATAGCAAATAAAAAGATCGCTGAGATGCTCATTGTCTGCTTGCCTTGTCATTTTGATTATGGGATAGCTCCTGTATCATGTGCAAGGGGTACCCCGTTTGAAAGGACATTTACTATCATAATCACTTTTGGTGTTCGTTAACAACTAGTAGACCATTTTTACAGTTTTCTATTGTCTGCAGGTTGATATTTTACAAAGGAAAAAGGACCATTGGCCTACGGATCATTCCCTGCATTTCTTCTTGTATCTTGGGAATTCCAGACCGGAGTCTCCGGTCTACACAGACCGGAGTCTCCGGTGTGGTCCGGAGTTTCCCCAGGAGTCTCCGGAGTGGGCTCTGTTTCCTCGCCTGGGTTAGCCAAAGAGGTGGTCTGGAGGTTGGTCCGGAGTCTCCGGTCCCAGTCTTAGGCCGGAGTATCCGGTGTAGAGGGACCGGAGTCTCCGGTCCACTTGGCTCCCAAGTGCGCTGGGTCATTCTATCAAGGGGTCCGGAGGTTGACCAGAGTCTCCGGTGTGGTGACCGGAGTCTCCGGTCTGCTTCTTCTCCAACGGTCAGAAAAACGGTTCGCTGACAGAAGGGCTATAAATAGGGGATCTTATCCCCTTGTTCTAGTTGCTCGTCCACCTCAAGAACACCATGTCCATTTGAACCACCAAATCAACAAGATCTCTTCATCCAACCATCCAAAGTCTTTGATCTTTGGAGAATCGAAGGAGGAGGCCTTGATCTACAGCTTCACCTAGAGAGATCTTCATTTCCCCCTCATTCACTTGAGGGCCCCCATGCTCTAGTGTTTCATTGGAAACCCTAGGTTTTGATTTGGTTCTTACAAGCGTGTCTTTGATTGTTTGGCAGCTTGCTTGTATTTGGGAGCCTCCAATCAAGTTGTGGATGTGTGCCCCGAACTCATTGTAAAGGTGCCGGCTTCCACCTCGAAGGTTGCCGTATAGTGGAAGAGGTGAATCGAACCCGTTGGGGTGTGGTTCATCGGAGAACAAGGGAGGCCTCTCGTGGCGTTGGTGGTTTGAAACCACCCCCTCTCCAAACGTAGACGTACTTCCCCTCAAAAGGAAGGAACTATGGGAAACAAATCATTGTGTCTCCGTGTGCTCCACTTTGGTTCCTTCTATCCTTTACCGCACTTTACTTATCTAGTTATTGTTTAGTTTGTGCTTGGTTGTCATATAGGTAAATTCACCTTAGTTGCATAATCTAGAGAATTTACTTTTCTTATCAAACCCTAATTTGAAAAAGAGTAAAATTTGAAGTAGCACCTATTCACCCTCCTCTAGGTGCCCATACGATCCTTTCAATTGGTATCAGAGCCTCGGCTCTTTATTCGGGCTTAACCGCCTAAGAGATTATGGGCAACCCAGAGGAGGGAGAAAGTGAGGCTAGCCATTCTGTGACCATGGTAGATCTCAAGAATTTGGAAACAAGCTTGAGCTCTACCTTGGGCAACGAAATCCTACAGTTGCGTCAACTTGTTGAGCAACTTGTTAAGGATAAGCAAACCTCACCTCCTCCCTCTCCAGTGGAAACACCACCAAATCCAAAGGCTAATGCTCCGGCAAAGCGTTTGAAGGAAGTGGTAGGGGATGAACATAATTCCACTAATTCCGCCACCAAAAAGGGTGATGGGAAGGAAGAGTTCCATACAGTTCCCGGATGGTACTCTCCCGACCCTCCTATCCCTCATCCACATATAAAGAATAGAGGAGACCCACCTAAGTTAGCTGCACATACTTTTGCTCAATGGCAAGTGTTAATGAAATCTCATGTGCGCAGCTCTTGCATTGATTTGTGGAATATTATTGAAGAAGGACTCAAAATTGAGGATCCAACCAACTTGACGAGAAGAGAAGTGATCAATAGCCAACTCAATGCGACTGCCTTGCACATGATCCAACTTGGTGTGGGGCCAAAGGATTTTCCCCACATTGAGAACTACAACACCGCCAAGGAAGCTTGGGATGCTCTCATTGACTTGTTTGTTGGCAATGAGAGTATGAGAAGAAATAGATATGATGCCTTAAGCAATGAGGTCGAAGGTTTCTTCATGAAGGATGGTGAGGATCATGAAGACATGTATCGAAGACTCAAATCCATAGCCACTGCTTTCAAGAATGTTGGCGCCTCTCACATTGATGACGCTTGGATCAAAAGGAAGTATGTGAGTGCTCTCATGCCCTTCGAGCCTACTGACTTGAAGAGTCTCCAAGGAAGACACAACTACCATCTCATGACCTCCAATGAAGTGATGCAAGAGATGGCAGCCTTCAAGGTTGCTGCCAAGAATGCCAAAGACGCCCGTGCTCGTGCCATTGGAATGAGTAGTGATGCCAATCTTGCCTTGAAGGCCAAGGTTGTGGAGTATGATGAAGACGAAGGAAGTGATGAGGGACCTTCAATGAGCCACCTTGACGATGTCAAGACTGCTCATGGTGAATACATGGACGTCTATGCAAGAAACTTTTGGAAAGACCCCGCCAAGGCCAAGATGGAAATGCAACATAGAAGCAACCCCAATGGGAGAAGAGATAATGGGTCCAAGTTGAGAACTTGTTTCAATTGTGGTGACCACTATCACTTCGTTGCAGCTTGTCCCTATGAGAAAAGAGAAGATCATGGGGGTAAACTTGTGTTGAAGAAGATCTCCAAAGCTCCCTACAAGAAACCTTTCATCAAAAGAAACCCAACCAACAAGAAGCCGGGAGAAATTGTCTTGATCACACATGAAGAGTACTCCTCCGATGATGAGGATGAAGAGGAAGAAGAGGATACACCAAGTGGTGTGGCGGCTCTTGCCACTACCTCTACTCCTTCTTTATCACTCTTCGACTCTCCAAATGAGAATATCTCCAACAAGAACGTCACTTGCCTTATGGCAAGAGGAATGGAGGTATTATCATCATCACACTCCACTTCCTTAATCAATGATGATTTTGATGATGAGTTATCTCTTGAGGTCAAAAAGGAACTAGTTGCTTTTGATGTGTTTATGAATAACTTGCAAGGGGAACACAAGAAACATGTTGTGGACCTCCTAAATCAACTCTCACGCACACAAGAACTTCCAGATGAGAGATGCGAATTAGGAAGAGAGCACATGATTGAGGTAGAAGCTCTTAATAATGCTCTAGAAGAAGAACAAGAAACTAGAATATCTCTTGAAACTAAACTAGAGGGCCTTGATGAAGCTAATGACCTCATTATTAATAAACTCATCAAGGAACGTGATCATGCTATTGCTAAATACAAAAAGGCTAAAAAGGATAAGATTGAGTTTGATGTTGTTCATGAAAAACTTGTCGAGGACTTTAGGACACTTGACAAGGCTCACAAGGCCTTGGAAAGTGAACTCTTGTCCCTCACAAAGTCTCGTGAAAAGCTTCAAACTCAATTGATCAATACTCCCTCACCTAGTACATTCATTCCTTCTAGTTGTACAAACACTCTTGAAGAACATGCTAGGTTGAAGGGGGAGCTAGCTAAGACTTCCTTTCCCAAAGGAAACAAGTCTATTGATGACCTCTTAAACAAGCAAAGGTCAAATGGTGAAAAAAGGGGCTTAGGCTTTGTCTCTAAAGCCAAGAAGAAAAAGAATATCAAGAAGAAGAAGGCCAAGCCCGCTCAAGAAAAGAACAAGGTCATTGTGGGAAGTAAGACCACAAGTGGCAAAACTATGTCTCATAATGATTTTGAGGGTAGTGATAACCCTCACTATGTCTTAATGCGTGATTACTATGGTGATGTGTATGCACAATATGTTGGCCCATTTGATGGTTATATTGCATGGTCGGTTTGGGTTCCCAAGACCCGTGTTGCTAACAAAAGAGGACCCATTGATAAATGGGTAACTAAAAACTAGTTTGATCTTTTGTAGACCTATGCTTTCAGAGGGTCAAAATGGGTGCTCGATAGTGGATGCACAAGTCATATGACCGGAAGCACTTCTAGTGTCAAGGAGTTGAGACCAAATGTTGATCAAATATCTGTGACATATGCCTACAAATCAAAGTCTAAGGTAATGGGTTTCGGCAAAGTTGTGGTGGCACATGATATCACTCTCGTGGACGTCATGCTTGTTGAAACCCTTGGCTATAATTTGCTTTCAGTCCGTGCTCTAGGAAAGATGGGTTTTGTTGTCTTCATTGATGTTGATATTGTGATCCTCTTGTGGAGCAAGACTCTAAAGGTTGCTTTTGTTGGGTACGTCAAGGATGACTTGTACGTGGTGGACTTCTCCGGGAAAACCACTACAAGTCTGATGTGCCTATTCGGAAAGGCCGATGTGGGTTGGCTATGGCACCGCTGTCTAGCCCATGTCAACATGAGAACTTTTCAAAGCCTCCACAAGGATGGTCATATTGTTGGACTAAAAGAAAATGTTTGCTTTGCCAAAGATCGTGTTTGCAGGGCATGTGTTGAAGGAAAGATGCATGATTCTCCCCACAAGCCAAAGAACTACATGAAGTCCAAGAGGATCTTGGAGCTTCTTCATGTGGATCTCTTTGCTCCTCCGTCTCATGCAAGTCTTAGTGGGAAGAAATATTGTTTGGTGATTATTGATGACTACTCAAGATACACTTGGGTATATTTCTTCAAGTTAAAAGTGAGACCCAAGAGAACTTCATTGACTTCATCAACATGGCTCAATGTCAACACAATGTCCCAGTATTAACAATAAGAAGTGACAATGGCACCGAGTTCAAGAACTACACATTAAATGGGTTTCTTAGTGATGAGGGAATAAAACATCAATATTCTGCTGCATATACCCCTCAAAAAATGGTGTAGCTGAGAGGAAGAATCGGACTCTCATTGACATGGCTAGGACTATGTTGGCAGAATTCAAATCTCCATATAATTTTTGGGCTGAAGCTATCTCTACCGCATGCCATGCATCAAACCGTCTCTATCTCCACAAAGAATTGATCAAGACTCCATATGAGATCCTTACCAGTAACAAGCCTAATGTTTCTTACTTCTGAGTATTCGGTTGTAAGTGCTTCTATCGCATTAAGGGCATTCGTTTATCCAAGTTTGATTCCAAAGCTTTAGAGGGTGTTTTTGTTGGTTATGGTCTCGAATCCCACACTTATAGAATCTATGACAAGTTCTCAAGAATTGTCATAGAATCCTGTATTGTGGTGTTTGAAGAATATGATGGTCCCCAAGTAGGGCGTGTTGATGTTTGTGATGTAGATGATGAATTGCCGCAGGATGCCATAGGAAGAATGGGTGTGGGTTTCATCCCCCCTGTTGAGGAACCCCTTATGGTGGATCGAGAAGAACTATGCTCTACTCACGTGGAGCCCTCATCTTCACAACTTCAACAAGCTACTGTCGAGGTGAACAACGACCCATGCCAAAGACAAGTTGCGGACCCTCAACCTTCTGATCAAGAAGATTCCTCCAGTCAAGAGGTGTTTGAGTCTCCGTTTTCCAGGATGTCCAGTGGTGCTAAGGCCATTACACAAGCAAGATCTATACAAACTGCCATAAGTACAGATGAATATCTAGCCAGTTGTGGGACTGATCATGACCAAGGTCAATCCTCTCCTCCTATAGAAGAGAATATTTCCAATGATGATCAAGGTCATGTTAATGGTCAAGACGAGGACCAAAATGATGAAGTGATCCCACCAAGAAACAACAAGGAGATAGAAACTCGTCGCCGAGCTAGAATGGATAGAATATTGGAATTAAGAGACCACACTCTTGAGAATGTCGTTGGAGATCTAAGAAGAGGGATATCTACTCGAGCTCAATTGAAGAACTTTGGTGAGCACCAAGCACACATTTCCATGGTGGACCCAAAGAAAGTATGGGAAGCTCTTGAAGATTCGGATTGGTTGGATGCAATGCACAAAGAGCTCAACAACTTTGAGAGAAACAAAGTATGGAAGTTAGTGAAAAAGCCAAAATATTGCCGCAATGTTATAGGCACCAAGTGGATTTTCAAGAACAAGCAAGATGAGCATGGAATTGTGATAAGGAACAAGGCAAGATTGGTTGCACAAGGGTTGTCTCAAATTGAAGGCATTGACTATGGAGAGACTTATGCTCCCGTGGCCCGCCTTGAGTCCATCTGTATCCTTCTTGCTTATGCGGCACATCATAAATTTAAATTACAATAGATGGATGTAGAAAGTGCATTTCTCAATGGTCCATTGCATGAGTTGGTATATGTGAAACAACTCCCGGGATTTGAGGATCCCAACTTTCCAAACCATGTCTACAAACTTGATAAGGCACTCTATGGGCTCAAGCAAGCCCCACGCACATGGTATGAGCACCTTAGAGAGTTGTTGTTAGATCGTGGGTTTGAGGTTGGGAAAATCGATCCCACTCTTTTTACCAAGGGGGTCAATGAGGAACTTTTTGTATGCCAAATTTATGTAGATGACATTATTTTGGCTCTTCTAACAAAGCTTTTAATGATGAATTCTCCAAGCTAATGACTGACAGGTTCAGGATGTCAATGATGGGAGAATTGAGAGTATTTCTTGGTTTTGAGATCAAGCAAGTGAGAGGTGGTACATTCTTCAACCAAGCCAAGTATACTCAAGATATGCTCAAAAGATTTAACATGAAAGATCTCAATGGAGCTCCCACTCCCATGGCAACAAAGACTCATCTTGAACTAAACCCAAATGGTAAAGATGTGGACCAAAAGGTATACCGGTCTATGATTGGATCTTTGCTTTACCTTTGTGCATCTAGACCCGATATTGTGTTGAGTGTAGGAGTGTGTGCAAGATATCAAGCGGCTCCCAAAGAAAGCCATTTGATGGCAGTCAAGAGAATCTTTTGATATTTGGTTCATATCCCAAACTATGGTATTTAGTATCCTAGGGGCTCAACTTTCTCTCTATGTGGGTACACGGATTCGGATTGGGCTGGTGACAAGGATGATAGAAAATCAACCTCCGGGGCTTGCCAATTCCTCGGGAGGTCCTTGGTATGTTGGTCTTCCAAGAAGCAAAACTGTATATCTCTTTCCACCGCCGAAGCCGAGTATGTGGCAGCTGCTAGTGCGTGTACACAATTGCTATGGATGAGGCAAACTTTAAAGGAATACGGTGTCCATTGTGACAAAGTGCCTCTTCTATGTGACAATGAAAGTGCTATCAAGATTGCATATAACCCAGTGGACCATACAAGAACAAAGCATATTGAGATTCGTCATCACTTCATTAGAGATCATGTTGCCCGAGGTGATATTGAGCTTTCATATGTGTCAACCAAAGACCAACTTGCCGATATTTTCACGAAGCCACTTGATGAAGCAAGGTTTTGTTATTTAAGGAATGAACTAAATATCGTGGATTCTAGGAGCTTGACTTGATTCCCTTGCATACTCACCTATGTCTTGACTCATACTTGGTGTAGGTGTAGGCATGAGATAGGGGGAGTGCGGTCCTAATTCATTGGACTATCCCTCCCCCCATAATGCCAACATTAAGAAATTCAATTCTCTTAGTATCATTTAGTGATATGTGAGCATCATTGATGAGTAGTGGCTATGAACCCAAGGATAATTCTTCGCGGTTTCATGCCACAAACTCCTACATGGTGGCTTCGGCCACCACCCTCTCCTTATTCGTAGAGTTGGTTCTTAGCTCGGATTTATTTGGCGCTTTGATGAACATTTGAAGAGTTTTCCATGGTTTTCTTGATTTTTCACAGTATGACATCTTAACCCAAGCCCTCTCTCGGTCTTGAAAACTCTCTCTATCTAATATATGTCCCCACACACACACCTTGGAAGTGTTTGGTCGAGGAGGACCGGAGTCTCCGGTATGGACCGGAGTCTCCGGTCTGGGCGGTTTCTGTCAACTAAAAAGGAAGGACGGGGTGAACTGAAATAGCAGTTTCATTCATCCACCCCCGTCCTCCCCTCTCTGCCCCCGTCGCCTCCTCTCCCAAATCTTCTCCCCGGAGGTCAAGAAGCCCCCGGGATCTGCCGTGCCACCAGCCAATCATCTCCTTCCCACCATTGGGTGATTCCCACCGGTGGAATCCCTTCCATGGATGGATCTGGTACCTCTCATCCTCCTCTTCTTCATCTAGGGTTCTTCCCTTACCTTGTTTTTTGAGGATTGGTACTAGTTTTGACCATAGGAATTCCTTGTTTGCATGCACCTCAGTACTTCATCATTGTTTCACTGCCCGATCTATTGGATACAACCCCATTTCAGCCTCCATGATCTTCCCCCGAGTCTCCTGACCGGAGACTCCGGTCCCTCTGACTAGAGACTCCGGTATGAACTGGAGACTCCGGTATGGCTTGTATCTAACATATTGTGCAAGGTGTCAAGGATCATGTGTTGCCTTCATGGGACATATATACTTACCTCCATGCTATCTCCCTCGCTGCTTTTCACAGGCTCTGGCTCTCGTCGTCGTCCTCGCACCAAGGCCAAGATGAAGAGAGGGGATCCTCGCTATGATGAGTCTAAGGGTCAGTACATTGTGCCCCCTTCCAACCGCAGACAACAAGCCCGTGATGCAGCCTATATGCGACGGGAGCAGGAAAGGGCTGAGGAAGAGAAACGTGCCAAGAGGGAAAAATATGATAACATTCAGTCTTTGGCTCGCATGTCTAAGCAGGAGTACCGTGAGCTGCGGAAGACCAATTTCTATGAATTGCCTCGCACTAGTGATGACCCCTGTTATTGGAGGAAGGAGTAAAGTGTCTTCATGAAAGAAATTTACAGTGTGCTCAAGAGATCTCCTGTATGTCCCCAGAAGTACTTGAGTGTTGAGCAGATGAGGAAGAGCCCCTACTTCTCTGATGCTCTGTGGATTAGTGAGAAGTTGGGGCTGTTCAACTTGATGGAGATCTGTGAAGACTGCAACATCACCCTTGTGCAACAGTTCTTCGCCACAGTTGTGTTTGGGACTGACCAAGCCAGGACTATGACTTGGATGACTGGCAACCACCGTTGTTCTGCCACTTTCTATGACTTTGCTGAGGCCATCTTCGAGACTTTTCAGGGGGTATCTACTCATGTTGGAGTTAGCATGCACTCAGCAGCTCTTGGGGTGAACAAGAACAAGCTTGCCCCTTTATATGGTAGTGAGGGGGTTGTGGGAGGGTCCAAGGGACTCAAGCCTCTCTACAATCTGATGTTGAGGATCTTCCGCCAGACCATTTCCCCTAGTGCTGGGAATGATGATGCCATCAGATGTGGTTTGGTCAACTTGCTGTATCACACCCACAAGACATACATGGCTGGCCCCGATGCTGATGTTGATCCTATTGATGTGATGGATTACATATTTGAGGAGATGTATCATGCCATCTTATACAATAAGGCCCCTCCATATGCACCCTTGGTTATGAGACTCATCAACACTCAGCAACATGGCTCGCCGCTTGCTATGCCGCCCAACCTTACCGAGCACACTCTCGTATCTCTGCAGCAGAAAGGGGCTATGAGGGCTCCTCCTAGACGCTCCCATGCACATGAGGAGGAGGGGATTTCAGAGACTGACAGGGCCCCCTCTCCTCCTAGGGCTCGGAGGAAGAATGCTTCCAATGCACCTCTTCCACCCATGACACGTGACTATGTCCATGAGAGGGTCAAGAAGGCCTCATTCTGGGAGAGGACCTTGTGTTGCATGAATGTGGAAATCCGCAAGCAACAACATGATTCCTATAAGAGCAACCGCCGCATCGAGAAACTACTCAAGGAGATCAAGGCTCAGGGTGAAGCGTATGATGAGGAAGGTGAGGATGAGTACACTGATGAGCATGGCGCTCAGCCTTCCACCGAGTCAGATCACACTCTTTCGTTTGGGGCATGGAATGCCCATCAGGACAGCTTGGTGGATTGGAAGACCTTCTCTGATGTCACATCTGGGTTTGGGTATCAAGGTACATCCTCTTCTCGCCCTCACGGCAAAGGGCCTGCAGCTCCAGATGGTGATGAGGACTATGATGATGATGACGAGGATCAGGATTTGGATGAGGAGGATGAGGAGGATGATGACGAGGACTACTGATCCGTTGGGACGCTAGCTTAGGTCTTTTCCCTTTTTTGGTGTTTCGATGCCAAAGGGGAGAAGACATTGTCATTGGGATTTGCATGGGTTTGGGCTCGTATTTGCCTTCTCGTCTCTATTTGCCTTATGTTATTGTGGGACACTGTTTGCTATTTGTGTGTGTGTGACTTTGTGGGTGCTCCAACTTTATTGTAACTCATGTGTGAACTATGTGTTACCTACCTCGTCTCTATTATCCATGTTCTACCTACCTTGCCTGCTTTACTTGTTTATCTTTGTGCACATAGACATGGGGAGCATGTCCATACCATGTCATAAGTAATTGCGAAGTTTTGTTCATGCAAATTCACCAGTTGTCATCGAACACCAAAACAGGGGAGATTGAAAGGACATTTACTGTCATAATCACTTTTGGTGTTCGTTAACAACTAGTAGACCCTTCTTACAGTTTGCTATTGTCTACAGGTTGATATTCTACAAAGGAAAAAGGACCATTGGCCTACGGATCATTCCCTGCATTTCTTCTTGTATCTTGGGGATTCCAGACCGGAGTCTCCGGTCTACACAGACCGGAGTCTCTGGTGTGGTCCAGAGTTTCCCCAGGAGTCTCCGGAGTGGGCTCTGTTTCCTTGCCTGGGTCAGCCAGAGAGGTGGTCCGGAGGTTGGTCCGGAGTCTCCAGTCCCTGTCTCAGGCCGGAGTCTCCGGTGTAGAGGGATCGGAGTCTCCGTTTCACTTGGCTCCCAAGTGCGCTGGGTCATTCTGTCAAGGGGTCCGGAGGCTGGTCCGGAGGTAGACCGGAGTCTCCGGTGTAGACCGCAGTCTCCGGTGTGGTGACCGGAGTCTCCGGTCTGCTTCTTCTCCAACGGTCAGAAAAACGGTTCGCTGACAGAAGGGCTATAAATAGGGGACCTTATCCCCCTGTTCTAGTTGCTCGTCCACCTCAAGAACACCATGTCCATTTGAGCCACCAAATCAACAAGATCTCTTCATCCAACCATCCAAAATCTTTGATCTTTGGAGAATCGAAGGAGGAGGCCTTGATCTACAGCTTCACCAAGAGAGATCTTCATTTCCCCCTCATTCAGTTGAGGGCCCCCATGCTCTAGTGTTTCATTGGAAACCCTAGGTTTTGATTTGGTTCTTACAAGCTTGTCTTTGATTTTTTGGCAGCTTGCTTGTATTTTGGAGCCTCCAATTAAGTTGTGGATGTGTGCCCCGAACTCGTTGTAAAGGTGTCGGCTTCCACCTTGAAGGTTGCCGTATAGTAGAAGAGGTGAATCAAACCCGTTGGGGTGAGGTTCATCGGAGAACAAGGGAGGCCTCTCGTGGCGTTGGTGGTTTGAAACCACCCCTTCTCCAAACATAGACGTACTTCCCCTCAAAAGGAAGGAACTACGGGAAACAAATCCTTGTGTCTCTGTGTGCTCCACTTTGGTTCCTTCTATCCTTTACCGCACTTTACTTATCTAGTTATTTTTTAGTTTGTGCTTGGTTGTCATATAGGTAAATTCACCTTAGTTGCATAATCTAGAGAATTTACCTTTCTTGTCAAACCCTAATTTGAAAAAGAGTAAAATTTGAAGTAGCACCTATTCACCCCCCTCTAGGTGCCCATACGATCCTTTCACCGTTGGCGGTTCTGTATGATACATATGTACTTAGAATGAGAAGAGCTTACTTGTGACTAAAGTTGAGTAGCATGAGGTTCGGTCTTCATAAGTAAGGGGCATGAGATTTCAGCTTATAACTTGTCAAGCATATCCTCTTAGTTGTGTCACTTTAACCTTAATCACCTAAAGATGCTTATGATAGGGCAATGAAAGCTGAAAGCTAATAAGTACCATAATTTTTGGAAGCTCTTTATGAAACTTGAATACCTACTTCCTTCTATGAAGGCCTTTCTTTTACTTTTATGTTGAGTCTCCACCTTCTCTCTTTATGCACCTACTTTGAGAGCATAGTGGCCATTCTTAGTTCTATGTGCATTGTCCCCAGACTTGTTGATTGATGCATAGCTTTGATATTGCTTATTTTAAACTATTTGTATCTAGTCACTCTTATGAACTTTGAAGGTGTCCTATGCATTTATATTTGCTACTCTATGAGGGACAAGTTGAATGCTACTATGCTATGTTTTCTTTATGTGAAACAAACAAACGTCTTGCAAAGCATTGTTATTCATGAATCTTTTGTTTGTGCCTTTTGATGTTGCAACATAGTTGCTTTGTGTTATTGTTAGAACTTTATCTTTCATGTTATGATTGAAGTACTATGATCCCAACTATCAGTGTTTTACAAATACTTTGATCAAGTTTATGATGGTGCATGTCACCTCAAAAATTATTCTTTCTTTTTATCACTTACCTACTCGAGGACGAGAAGGAGTTAAGCTTGGGGATGTTGATACGTTGCTAACGTATCAATAATTTGTGATGTTCCCTGCTTGGTTTTATCTACTTTCTAAAATTTTGTTCCAACTTTGGAGTACTTTTTATACACTTTCTTGGACTAACCTATTAACAAGAGCCATAGTGCCAACTGCTTGTTTTCTGCTGTTTTTGGTTCCAGGAAAGTCAGAAAATGAATATTCTCGGAATTGGACTAGACAAAAGCCAAAGTCACTTTTTCATCAAGGGACACAAGGAGCCAGAGTCCAAGACGGAGAGGGGCCAGGGGGTCGCCACACCACCTGGCCGCGTGGCCCAGCCTAGCCCGCGCCAGGGGGTGGTCTGGCCGCCTCCGGCACCCCCTCGGCCTCCCCTTTCGCCTATAAGATGCCACCGATACAGAAACCCTAAGTACCCTATCAAAATTCCACGAAAGAGTCTGTAGCCGCCGTCATCTCCATCGCTAGATCGGGAGGGATCTGAAGCTCTTCCGGGCACCCTGCCAAAGAGGGGAATTCACCTTGGAGGCCTTCTTCATCACCATGCAAGCCTCGGTGTGATGCGTGAGTAGCTCATCCTTGGACTATGGGTCCATGTAGTAGCTAGATGGCTAGTTCTCCTCCTTTGTGCTATCATGTTTAGATCTTGTGAGCTCCGTTCATGATCAATATCATCTATTTGTAATTCCTACATGTTGTGTTTGCGGGGATCCGATGGATATTGAGATTCTATTTCAGATTGATTATTGATTCTATCATGTCTTTGTTATTTGTGATCTTGCATGCTTTCTGTTGTTAGTAGCTATCTTGGCCAAGTAGATGCTAGCAACTCCAAGAGTTAGTATTTATGCTCGATAGTGGGTTCATGCCTCTAATAATCTAGGGAAGTGACAGAAATCTCTAAGGTACTAGATGTGATGTTGCTACTAGGGAGAAAACAACAATCCTTTGTTCATAGAACAATCATATTGTTTACTTTACATGCAATGCGTAATGCAATTATCTGTTGCTTGCAACTTAATACTGGAGGGGGTTCGGATTATAACCTGAAGGTGCATTATTAGTCATATATGCAGTTGGATTACGGTCTATGTCTGATGTTGTAATGCCTAATCAAATCTCAAAGGAGTCAAGATGAGTAGTATATGCATATTGCTTGCATATTGCTTTCTCGATGTTTGTCAATTGCCCCGCTGTAATTTGTTCACCCAACATGTCATCTATCTTAAGGAGAGCCACCACTAGTGAACTATGGACCCCGGTCCTTTCTTTTATCATCAATCTTCAATCAATTGTCTACTGCTTTCTGTTTACTTTCTGCAAACTATTACTTTCTTCCACACAATACGTTTAATCCTTTGCTTTCAGCAAAACCGGTAAGATTGACAACCTCACTGTAAGTTGGGGGCAGAGTTTTGTGGTTGTGTTATGCAGGTTTCCACGTTGCTGCTGGCACCGGTGATACGTCCAAAACGTATCTACTTTCCCGAACACTTTTGCTATTGTTTTTCCTCTAAACTTGTGTGATTTGGATGCAACTAACACGGACTGACGTTGTTTTCAGCAGAATTACCTTGGTCTCTAGTTTTTGTGCAGAAAATAAACTATCAGGAAAAATCCCGAAAAATATGCCCAAAATCCTATTTCACCAGAAGACTCCCGGAGCCAGAATACGAGACGAAGTGGGGCTGGGCCTAGGACACACCACCTGGTCGCGCGGGCTAGGCCTGGCCGCACCAGGGGGTGGTCTGGCCGCCCCAGACACCCCCTCGGTCTCCCTCTTCGCCTATAAGTTGCCTTTTGACCTAAAAACTCAAGGGGGTTCGACGTTTTTCCAGAAAGAGTTCCGCTCCGCCGCCACCACCAGATTCCATGATTCGGAACCAGAAACTCCGTTCTGGCACCCTACCAGGATGGGGAATTGGAGGAGATCATCGCCATCATCATCACCATCGCTTCTCCATCGACCATCCATGTTTCCCCCAGCTATGAGTGAGTAATCCCTCGTTGTAGGCTAAGGGGATGGATGGGATTGGATGAGATCATTCATTGTACTGGCATCAGATTGTTAGGGCATGGTGCCTAGTATCTTCTATTAGTGCTTTTTGACTTTGTTGCGACTTGTTATGCTTAATGCTTGTCACTACGGCCCGAGTGCCATGATTTCAGATCTGAACATGTTATTGATTCATTGTGATAGTATTGTTTATGGTCTTACCTTCAAGTTGTATACACACGTTGTTGTCCTGAACCAACGGCCCCGAAGTGACAGAAATCGGGATAACCAGAGGGAATGGCTTTGATGTGAGGATCACATGTGTTCATGGAGTGTTAATGCTTTAATCCGGTGCTCTATTAAAAGGAGAACCTTAATTGCCAGTAGTTCCCTTGAGGCCCCGCAGCAAATGGGCTGGCAGGACAAAAGATGTTGTGCAAGTTCTCATTGCGAACACGTATGACTATATATGGAACACATGCCTAGGATTATCTAGTACTTGGATGCTTTATCTTATTTATCTGCAAATGCCCTATGTTCTGATTGCCATGTGAATTGTCTTGTCCATGCAACGCCCGTCCATCCATCCCTATGCCTACCACACTCGAATCCTACTGTTTACTGCAATTGTTACTACCGTCTTTACTTTACTACTGCTATTACTTTACTACTACTACTACAAAACTGTTGTAACTGATACACTTCTGTGAGCAAGATTGTTTCCAGGTGCAGCTGAATGGATAACTCAGTTGTTAAGGCTTATAAATATTCTTTGGCTCCCTTGTGTCGAATCAATAAATTGGGTTTCACTTCCCTCGAAAATACTGCGATACACCCCCTATACTTGTGGGTCATCAAGACTATTTTCTGGCGCCGTTGCCGAGGAGCATAGCTTTATTTATCAAGTTCACTTGGATTCATTATTGTTCGCAACCATCCATCCATCATGGGTAAGTCTCGTGATGGCAAGTTCCTATTTTACCATCCACTACAAGAAGATGTACGGTTTTGAACACCTCTGTTGCTCTTGATTCACCGTTTGTTATGAGTAATCTCATTACACCACCACATACACATGCTACACACGCTGCTACTACTGCTGAATCTGAAACTTCTGATACTTATGATGCTGCTTCTACTATGCTTGATAAGAGTGGTTCATTAGGTCATTTCCTAGATGCTACGATTGCTAGAACTATAGCTGGAAATACTGAAACTCCTAATGAAGACACTACTACACCTGATAGTTCACCTGAGTCTAGAGAAAGCTATGATATTGAAGACGGTTATGTTGAGATGACCGATGAATTTATTAAAGAATGTCAAAACACCCATGATAGGAGTGCTGCTAAGAGTCTCCTTGAGAGGCGTACTATTAGACCCAAATTGTCTCCTAATGCTAAGTTTGCTGCTTCTCCCATAAACATTAAAGATAAAGATTATGATTTCTCTCTTGATCTATCTTACATAGCTATTGTTGAGAAAGAACCTTTTTGTGGGACTAAGAATGAAAGTGCAGTAGCACATATGACTGAGCTTTCTACTATGAGTGGCCTGTTTTCTGACGATATTAAGATGCGCACCTACTTTGTTGCTAAAATTTTTCCCTTTTCACTGAAAGGAGAAGCTAAAACTTGGGTTAATAATTTACCTCCTGGATCTATTGATAACCCTGATTGCTTGATTAGTACTTTCCTATAGAAATATTTTCCTCCTAGTGCTAGACATGCTATTTTGCAGGACCTTTTTGATTTTAAACAGGGAGAAAAAGAGATATTGCCTAAATCATGGGCAAGGTTTTGTGCTTTGGTTCATGCACATGCTAGATGTCCATTACCTAAGAATGAGCTTCTTGATATACTTTATAATGGACTAACTGAAGAATCTAGGACATACCTGGATAGTTGTGCTGATTGTGTTTTCCCCCATTCATCCACTATTGAGGTACACTCTCTCCAACACTTTGATGAAGGTGATATCCCTTACTCTAAACCTCCTGATCAATGCTTAGAAGAATTCGATATTTTTATTGTTAAGCAAGATAATTTTAATAAAAGGGTGCAAAACCATCTAATGGAAAACTCTAGAGCTATTGTTGAGTTGAAGGATATTGTGGAGAGAACCTCTAATGATGTTAAAATGCTTGTTAAACATTTTCAAATGGTTCAAACTCAAATAGATCAACTGATTAAAGTACAAAAAGACTTGCTAGTTAATGATGCTAAAGAAAAACATGCTTATGAAATTAGAACTAGAAGTGGAGCTGCTACCCAGGATCATCTATATCCTGAGGGGCATCCCAAAAGAATTGAGTAGGATTCTCAACAAGCTAAAAATAGTGGTACTACTCGTAAGAAAAGGAAAAAGAAACATAAAACTATTGTAGAACCCTCTGAACCTGCTAAAGATCCTAATAGTATATCTATCTCTGATACTGAAACTAAAAGTGGTAATGAAGAAAATGATGCTCGTGATAAAGAAAAAGTTAAAGAAGAACCTAAAAAGCACACTAAGAATACTAAATACACCAAAGAAGATTTTGTTGCTCAGAAACATGGTAGTGAAAGAGAGCCTTGGGTACAAAAACCTATGCCTTTCCCTGATAAGAAACACAAGTCAAAGGAAGATGAACACTATAATAAGTTTTGTGAGTGGATGAAACCTTTATTCCTACAGATTCCTTTGACTGATGCTATTAAATTGCCTCCTTACTCAAAGTACATGAAAGATATTGTCTCAAATAAAAGGAAGATCCCTAATGAAGAAATTTCTACTTTGCTTGCTAATTATTCCTTTAATGGTAATGTTCCAAAGAAACTTGGAGACCTAGGGATTCCAACTATTCCTTGCTCTATTAAGAATAGATATGTTAGAACTGCTTTGTGTGATTTGGGGGCAGGAGTTAGTGTCATGCCTTTCTCTCTATAAGAGACTTCAACTAGAAAAACTAATACCAACTGATATATCCTTGCAAATGGCTGATAAATCTACCACTATTCAGATTGGTATATGTGAGGATGTACCTGTTCAAGTGGCTCATAATTGCTTGATATTAACTAATTTTGTTGTGCTTGAAATGCCTGAACATGATAATATGTCTATTATTCTTGGGAGACCTTTTCTTAATACTGCAGGAGCTGTTATTCATTGTAATCAAGGAAAGGTGACATTTAATGTTAATGACAAGGAGCATACTGTCTATTTCCCCAAGAAGATTGATAGAACTTATGGTTTGAATTCAATTGAACATGTTGAAGGCATTCAAGTTGGAGAAATATATTGTCCCATACCAAGAGAAAATTTTGAAACTATTATGATTGGGACCATTTCTATCAAAGTTGAGGTAACATAATCATTAGTGGAATACAAAGTTTTGTTTCATATAAAATTGTTTTGGTAACAAGACCTGATCAACCTTGTTAACAAAAGAATTTCATTGAACAAAACAATGTTTTCACCATGATTATCTCCGCTTACTTCTAATCCATCTATTTTTAGTTTTTGCTTTCGTTTAGTTTACTTTTCTGTTGTTAGTTGCTTGCATGTTAGAGTGTCTTAGAACTTCTGTAGTTCTAGCCTTGTTTTGTCATTGCATCATTCCAGAAAATCTTTTTCTATCAGAAAATCATTCTTCTATACCTGAAAATTGTTCAAAAATAAAGTGTCTCAAAAAATTCCAGAAAATTCATATTAAATTTTTACGTGAAAAAAGGGGCAGAGAAGTGTCTAGAAGGTACCAGGGGGGGCCACCAGGCAGGCACACCACCTAGCGGCGCTGCCAGCCCAGGGGCGCGCCTAGCCATGGTGTGGGCCACCCTGGCCCTCCACTCACTCTCTCACTTGCCACTTTCTTCTCTCTCCCAAGTAAACACCAGTTCATTGCTCGAAATCGCGTTCTTGCTGTGCTTGCCCTCGATTTTTTGATCTCCTTGCTCAGCCCATCTTTGCTGCTGAAATTTGGAGCAATTTTTCTCCGGTATGTGACTCCTCCGCTTGTCCAAGTAGATTTGCGTTTAGTGGTTTATATCTTGAGTATTTTGCTGCTGTAGGTGACATGTTATGAGAGCTTGTAAGCTTGTTCAATGCTTAGAGATATAGTTTTGATGCATGTTTAGGCCTCTTAAAATCCCTATGAGTAGTGCCCTTCATTATATATTCACTTTGCAATCACTTGTTTAATAGATGTTTAAATTTCAGAATATCAAAGATGAACAACCATACTTTTGGAGAAATATTTGAGAGGGATGCACCTAGGAGGTCAAGGCCCTCAAGATCAGCCTCTCAGTTTAGGCCATCATACAACGAAGATCTCATTGCACCTCGCATCGGTAATGAAGGAGATGATGGGGATGCTCACCCATCTACTTTTCCTTATTTTACTTTCTTACAAGCGGCAGGGATTCTTGATGATTTCTTGATACTGATTCAGAGGGTTGGTTTGACATCATACATGCAAGATGAGAGTGAGCAATACGCTATGCTCACCAAAACTTTTGTTGAGAGCTTCATTTTTACTAACACACCCTATCAGTCAACTGTCTCTTTCAGAATTTATAATCTGCCCTTTACCATGCCATTGGAAAGATTTTGCAGTATTATAGGTGTGGGCATGATAGGAACCGTGAAGAAGATTCAAGGGTGACCCGCTGATTTGCTAGAGCTCTATCAGGGTGTGACTGATGGCTCGGTGTTGATGTAGAGCTCGTTGGGGAACCCCAAGAGGAAGGTATGATGAGCACAGCAGCAAGTTTCCCTCAGTTATGAAACCAAGGTTTAATCGAACCAGTAGGAGCAAGGAAACACCCCAAAGGTGTTGCTAGCTGAGCCTTGGCAGGGCGCACTACCGGTGCTAGTAGCAACGTGGAGACCTGCACAACACAACCACAGAAATTTGTCCCCAACTTGCGATGAGATTGTCAATCTCACCGGTTTTGCTGAAAACATAGGATTAAATGTATCGAATGGAAGGAAGTAATAGTTTGCAGAAAGTAAACACAAAGCAGTAAATAGTTTGTAGATTGTATGTAAAAGAAAGGACCGGGATCCATAGTTCACTAGAGGTGGCTCTCCTTAAGATAGATAACATGCTGGGTGAACAAATTACAGCGGGGCAATTGACAAACATCGAGAAAGCAATTTGCATATACTAATCATCTTGACTCCTTTGGAACTTGATTGGGCATTACAACATTATACATAGACCGCCATCCAACTGCATCTATGACTAATAATCCACCTTTAGGTTATCATCCGAACCCCCTCCAGTATTAAGTTGTAAGCAACAGATTATTGCTTTACAAATTGTGTGTAAAGTAAACAATACGATTGTTCTATGAACAAAGGATCGTTGTTTTCTCCCTAGTAGCAAAAGCACATCTAGTACCTTAGAGATTTCTGTCACTTCCCCAGATTACCAGAGGCATGACCCACTATCGAGCATAAATACTAACTCTTGGAGTTTCTAGCATCTACTTGGCCAAGACAGCTACTAACAACAGAAAGCATGCAAGATCACAAATAACAAAGACATGATAGAATCAATAATCAATCTGAAATAGCATCTCAATATCCGTCGGATCCCCGCAAACACAACATGCAGAATTACTAATGGATGATCTTGATCATGAACGGAGCTCACAAGATCTAAACATGAAAGCACAAAGGAGGAGAACCAGCCGTCTAGCTACTACATGGATCCGTAGTCCAAAGATGAACTACTCACGCATCACACCGGTGGCTTGTCAGATGATGAAGAAGGCCTCTAGGGTGAATTCCCCTCTCCGGCAGGGTGCCGGGAAGAGCTTCAGACCCCTCCCGATCTAGGGATGGAGATGACGGCGGCTACAGACTCTTTCATGGATTTTTGATCGGGTACTTAGGGTTTTCGTCCCGAGGGCAATATATAGGCGGAAGGAGAGGTCGAGGGGGTGCTAGGGTCGGCCAGATCACCCCCTGGCGCGAGCCTCGAGTAGGTAAGTGATATAGGCGGAAGGAGAGCTTAACTCCTGCTCGTCCTCGAGTAGGTAAGTGATAAAAAGAAAGAATAATTTTTGAGGTGACATGCACCATCAAAGACTTGATCAAAGTATTTGCAAAACATTCAAAGCTAGGATCATAGTACTTCAATCATAACATGAAAGACAAAGTTCTAGCAATAAGACAAAGAAACTATGATGCAACATGAAAAGGCACAAACAAAAGATTCATGAATAACAATGCTTTATAAGACGTTTGTTTGTTTCACATAAAGAAAACATAGCATAATAGAATTCATCTTGTCCCTCATAGAGTAGCAAATATAAATGCATAGGACACCTTCAAATTTCATAAGAGTGACGAGATATAAACAGTTTGAAACAAGCAATATCAAGTTATGCATCAATCAACTAGTCTTGGACAATGCACATAGAACTAAGAATGGCCACTATGCTCTCAAAGTAGGTGCATAAAGGTAGAAGGTGGAGACTCAATATAGTGGTGGAAGAAAGGCCTTCATAGAAGGAAGCAGGGATTCAAGTCTCATAAAGAGCTTCCAAAAATTATGGTACTAATAGCTTTTAGCTCTCATTGCCCCTATCATAAGCATCTTGAAGTGATTAAGGTTAAAGTGAACAAACTATGGTGTACATGCTTGACGAAGTATAAGTTAGAAATATCATGTCCCTTGTATACGAGGGTCGCTCATCATGCTACTCAAGTTTAGTCACTGGTAAGTTCTTGTCATTGTAAGTACATGTGTATCATAGAGAACCGCCAACGGGGTACCCCTTGCCCGATGATATGGAAGAATCCCCATATCAAAATGACAAGGCAAGCAGACAACAAGCATCTCAGCAATCTTCTTATTTACCATGGGAATATGGTGCTTTTTTCTCTCTTTCCTCTTTTCATAATCTATTTTTTTCCTTTTCTCTTTTTTTCTCAATATAGGACTCTTTTATTATAAGAAGAATGCTTCATAGACAGCTAATTATGGTTACGCTGCAGGTTTCCACCATGTCAGCATGGATTAGACCAGTGGCCTAGGCATGTCTCTAACACATATACATAACTCCATGGACTTACAAGCTCCCCTTTCATTTCACACTGATGACATCCATATACAAAAAAGCATGATATCAACTAGGTACAAGTACCAAGTGCAATGTTGAAAGCGTTCCCCATGACAGCATGGTTCTGCTAATTCCCAAAAAAAAGTGCAAGCATATACAACATAGACGACAAAATGGTTCAAGTTTATTAAGGGCGAGAAAAGTAAAGTGTGCCATCAAGTTTGTGAGAGCTTTAATCACTAGTTTTCTCATAACAAGTTTAATTTGAAAGGTAAACAAAAGCATGAATATACTTGGAATAGCATAAGCTAGTAGGTAGGTATGGTGGAATCTTTGGAACAACTTGGTTTAGGGAGTTGGATGCATGAGTGGAACTCATACTTGGTTGTGGAGGCTAGCAAAAGACTGGGAGCGACAAACTAAGAGAGCAATAATGGCCATAATCATGTAGAGCGACAAAACATCAATGATCAAAACATAAAGTGATACTACAAGTTGAAAACTAAAGGATCGTACAGGCTATGGTGACTTGAGATAGTCATAACATGGTGTGAGCATGCGCCAAGTCAACCCAAATAAAGCATAAAAGGAGAATACCACTATACTATGCTTTAATATGCTAAAACAACGCATGATTCATCCAAGGCACATTAAGCAATCTCAATTGTTTATAACAAGTCATGCTACAGCAAATAATACTAAACATAAAGCCAAAACAATATCAAGCATGGCATGATAGAGCATAGGCCACAGTCAAAAACGAGCTCTTTTTACCACATAAGCATAAACTTTCCTACTCTTTTCCAAACCAAACCAAACCATTTGAACACCAATGTATGAAAGGGGAGGTCCAACCAATTTATTTAGCAAACTAAGAAAATCACTCAAACTAAAAACCAAAACGAAAACGAAAAAGAAGACGCTCCAAGAAAAACACAACTGTGCATGAAACAATAAAAATGCAGCGTTTGGAAGAAACCTGGGATTTTTATTGATGAAGAAGGGGATGCCTTGGGCATCCCCAAGCTTTGATGCTTTTACTTCTTAGATATTTCTTGGGGTGACACACGTGGCATCCCCAAGCTTGAGCTTTATTCCATCTTTCCTCTCATTACTCATTCCTTCCATACACCTGAAAATTTTCCTTCATACAAAGCTTCACACAATTCTTTATTAGTAACATTAGTGCACTCAAGATAAGTAAGTATTAAGGTTCAGTTATAACACCAAATAAACTTCCATTAGAACACTAGCTACTTAAGCACTTCCCTCAAAAATCTCAATTCCCCAAAAGAACTCAAAAAGGAACCAACAAGAAGCAAATGCAGAAAATGGCCGAAATCTGTCAGAACAGACCAGCAGGTCAAGACGAATTTTTTCGAACACCTTATGTTACTCAAATCAAAAAGTGTTGAACTAACGAAAGTTAGATAACAACCTGTGGCAGAAGCACAAAAATTCGCGGCTCAAAAAGATGTTCAGATATTTTACACGAATTTTTACGGTAAAGCACATAAATCTGTTTCGGGACAGCAACTTTCCCAATCATTACTTCTCTCTCATTAGAGGTTACTCTTGGCAAAAAAAGCAAATAAAAAGGATAATGAGCAGTTATTACTGAAGTAATAACTTCCAAGACTCATCTAAAACTTTTGGGTTATCTCCCAATAAGTACTTTTTTAATGCCTTTAAGTTAGGCATAAGAAGCAAGAAAAAGAATCAAGTGTTCTCGAATGAAGAAGCATTAAGACCAAATTTTGTTTTCATTGGAGAAGCAAAAGAAATCTTCTCTCTCTTCTTAGAGAAGTGTTCTATACCTTTCTTGAGTGGGAGTTGATATTTAATGGTGCCTTCTTTCACACTAGTGGAAAAAGGGCCTCTAGTCCAGGTACATAAGGGTCATTGGTCCTTGTTCCCGAACCGGGACCAATTACTCGGGACTAATGTTGGTCCCGGTTCGCGCATGAACCAGGACCAATGGGTCTCCACGTGGGCGGGCACGCGACGAGGGGGGTGGATCATTGGTCCCGGTTCCTGGAACAAACTAGGACCAATGGGTCTCCACGTGGGAGCGCGAGAGACGATCGGGGGTGCATCATTGGTCTCGGTTCTTGGCACAAACCGGGATCATTAGTCTCTATGCCGTGGCAGGGTTTTGTGTCGCGGCAGGATTTTCGGGCTATTTTTGTGTCACGGCAGGGTTTTGTGCCGCGGCAGGATTTTCGGGTTATTTTTGTGCCGCAGCAGCGTTTTGTGCCGCCGTAGGATTTTCGAGCTATTTTTGTGCTGCGGCAGGATTTTTTTTATCGATTTAGTGGTACTACATATATACAGCAATAATGAAACCACGATATATATATTACACATCATGCATGATCACAAATATATTATACACCGTCTCATCCGTCTTCTTGGTCGAAACATATTATAATTACAAACGACACTCTCACACGAATTTGATCTAATTAATTTACATCTTCTCTTTTACACTTCACCCTTCCTGCCTCAAGCACTTTACGAGAACGGAGTTCAATCAAAATAATAATCAAGCATGATAATGGTGGTATTGAAACTAGAATCAAAGAGATGCGTGGATCTAGCAAGTAGTACTTATAGTCAATGGTTGAAATGTAAGCTCTGGCTTCCAAACACCCCTAGTTTTGGCGGTGAACCGTTTCCAAGCCTTCTGGAGGCATTCCTGCATGTCTGCCCACTTTTCTAATGGTGTGTGTTTCGAGTCCTGGACTTTTACTACTCCGGTGTCAACAGCAATGATTAACAGAATATAGTGGAAGTTGGACACACTAACAAAATATAACACGAGTCAATTATACGCTTAACATCGAAAACAGAATGTGTACAAAACAGTAACACCCAACTAGTGTTATAAGGAAATAGTATTTCCCTTCTGTTGCTGAAATACGTCAACGCTTGTACCAAGTTATCCTATGTCTCTTTGGGTTTTGTTTTTAGAGTAACTTCATGAACGAAATTGCAGTCAACAAACCCAAGGTCATAGATTTGTCTTTTGTTGCATTCAAGAATCTTCATTCTGCATATATAATTAGTATAGTGATGAGTAAGATTATAAAAGCAACGAATGAGCTGAGCTAGAAAGACTTGATTACAGAAATTAATAATACTTACAAACAATAGGCACTGATGATAGTTTTGTCGAGGGCGTCTTGTTGGTAAAATTGAAATAATTCTAGAAATTTGATCAGTAGGAAGCCATCTCCATGACCGTAATGGTGGTGTTTATATGCAGCATAGATCTAGTTTTTGGATTCAGCATAGGCTTGGATGTACCAGTTATGCAATCTTCGCATTTTCGTTGGTAGATCTTTGACTAACTCGGGTTTGACGAGAGGAGCCCCGTACTGGTACACGTATGTTGTTTCTTGGTACCCCTCGAACTCATCCATATGGCTCATGTACTCAGTAATTGACAGTCCATATAATTGGGCCTTTTCTCCGTACAGTCGAACAAACTCCGAATCAATGTTCGGATCATGCCGCTCCTGGGCTCTCTACTCATTGGTATCGTACACTTCGAGCAGTTCGATTGATTGATTTTTCTGTTGTCTGAGCTGGGCAACTTCTTTCCCGACTCTCCGCTCTTTTGCCTCAGCCGACTTGGTAATAGAGCGATTATAGTCTGATGTGAGCGCTATGGGTTGGTGAAGCTGAATCTTAAGCGCGGCTGCTTTGGCTTTATCTTCTGCGGTGACCGGGAAGAATGCCTCTATCGGATTTTTCTTGTTAGCCATGTCAATCTTCCACTTTTCATAATGGGCAGCAGCGGCCGCAGTAGTTTCCTCATCTGTCTTCTCGCAAGGTAGCTTCTTCATATTCTGATGAGGTACTTTTGGGAGGGGTGATAGCTTACGTTTCGGTGATCGGAACGTGCTCTTGCTGCTGCTGCTGGTGCTGCCCCTCTTAGTATACTTCCGCTTTTGTCTCTGAGGCTAAGGGGACGGAGACGGCTAATGCGGCGGCGGAGACGGCTGAGGCGGCGATGGAGACGGTTGCGCTGAGTGGTGAGGCGGTGAAGGCGACGGTTGCGCTGGAGAATGGTGAGGTGGCGGCGGAGGTGGATTGCTGCTCTGAGGAGTGGGTGGCCTTGGCGGCACATAATTTCGAAGCATGATGCGCTCCTTTGGCCATAGAATAGTCCCCCCTTTGGCTTCTCCTAGTTGAGTCAGCTCCATATCTTCCCCTGCAGGGTGGTCTAGCTTCAGCTCCTCAAAATCTTCCTTCACCTCATCCACCGTGACGACAACGTACCCTTTTGGAACCGGTCTGCAATGCCAAGTTGGGTTAGGTGCAATTGGTACCGCCATGCCGACCGCCGCCGTCACCCTTAAGTTCATAACCTGCACCTTTAGCTCACAAGTTGTGGTCTCCGTGATATCATCCACTGGGTTGCATTTAGGAGGAGATGTCATCGGTGCATCATCATCAACATCATGGAGCTACGTGGAAGCGATGCTGCTTTTCTTATTCGATAGGGCGCCGGTACCTTCGAATGCAGCTTCTACCACGTGCCGCTGAGATTGACCGCTAGTACCTTGTTGGCTAAGTCTGTCGAGTTGATCCTGGTGCCGCTTTAATGCTTCTTCTACATTACGCAGCCGGTCTGCAGCGGCCGCTTTCACAGCTGCCTCCCTTTCCTTTCTCCTCTAATGGCTTTTATCGGGATATCTCTTTATTTTCGGGGGGAAGGCAACCTTCCACGGCTTGGAGCCTGGTGTGCCTCGTGCTCGTCCGTCGTGTTCAAGATTTTTAAGGGCGCGTGTGAGCTCGTCGTTCTCTCTACCAGGAATGAACCGTCCTGCTGCAACATCATCTACTACATTTCTAATATCGTCGATGGGCAGTAGGGGATCATATTTGTGTTTATGATTATATATTGCCCTCCCTTCGTGTCCAATGTGCCCCCATGGCCGTAAAACCAGTTTCTCGCCCGTGGTGTCCATGTTGCGGGCTCTGGTCTGTTCCCGGCAGCTATGTAATTAACCTCAAGTGCATCCCACTTAGGCATGCAACCGGCATAAACATTGTATGAATATGAATGCTTACATTTTTAAATAGTAGAGCTCATTTTTCTGAACATTTTGATATATTATACACATTTTTCTGATTTAAAATGAATTAGTTATGATTTTTCCCAATTTTAATCCTTTTTTAAATTATTTTTAAATAAATAAACATTTTTGCAATTACTAAAATTATTTTTCATCTGGCCCCATTTGTCAGACCTAATTAAAAACCTAACTAAAAACCTACTTAAAAACCTAACTAAAAACCTAACTAAAAACTTAATTAAAAACCTAACTAAAAACCTAATTAAAAACCTAACTAAAAACCGAACTAAAAACCTAATTAATATAAAGGGCCGGCCGGGGGAGGCTTACCAGGCGGCGGTGGCCGCCGGCGTGCAGCAACGGAGCGATCGACGGCGCGGGCTCGGGCGGTGCGGTCGTGGCTCAGGTGGCAGCGGCGCCGGCGGGGGCCGGCGCGGGCAGGGGCGGCAGCTCGGTCGGAGGTGGAGCGGCGTGGGCTTGGGTGGCGTGGTCGACAGCGAAGAGGGCGACGGTGGCGTGGTCGACGGCGGCCGGCTCGAAAATCCGGCAGCCTGACGGTGTCGTTTTGCTCCGCGCATGATTTTCCTTAGGCGTTTTGCGAGTGAAGTGAATTGGGAAGAAGAAGGAGGGGAACAGTTATCTAGTACAGACATTTGATCCTAGTTCGTACCAACAACCGGGACCGTTGATCCTATGGTCCCGGTTGTTGGGACGAACCGGGACCAATGGTCTGCGCAGAGCGTTGATGCGCTGCCACGTGCGCGGGCCTTTGGTCCCGGTTCATCCCAACAACCGGGACCAAAGGGTCAACGGTCCTGGTTGTTGGTACGAACCGGGACCAAAGGCGTGTTGATGGCAGCGCGCGTACCCAGGATCATCGGTCCCGGTTGGTCCGACGAACCGGGATCGTTGACCCGTTTTTCAGATTTTGGAAAACCTTTTGGTCTTCCTGCCATTTTCAAATTTGTTTTCTTCTTTAATTAATAAGATGTTTCAATTTAAGATGATTATTTATTTGGAATTTCAAAAAACTTTTAACAGGAAAAGTGCTTCAATTTAAATAACTAATCAAAAACCATTTTCTGTTTTCAAATATTTTTATTTGAACTATACAATTTTACTATTTTCAATTAAAATTGCATTACAAAATATTTATTGCATAATTTGGAATTTCAAAAAACTTTCAACAGGAAAAGTGCTTATATTTAAATAAATAATCAAAAACCATTTTCTCTTTTCAAATATTATTATTTGAACTATACAATTTTACTATTTTCAATTAAAATTGCATTAACAAATATTAATTACATAATTTGGAATTTCAAAAAACTTTTAACAGGAAAAGTGCTTCAATTTAAATAACTAATCAAAAACCATTTTTTGTTTTCAAATATTTTTATTTGAACTATACAATTTTACTATTTTCAAATAAAATTGCATTACAAAATATCTATTCCATAATTTGGAATTTCAAAAAACTTTCAACAGGAAAAGTGCTTCTATTTAAATAAATAATCAAAAACCATTTTCTATTTTCAAATATTTTTATTTGAACTATACAATTTTACTATTTTTAATTAAAATTTCATTAACAAATATTTATTACATAATTTGGAATTTCAAAAAACTTTTAACAGGAAAAGTGCTTCAATTTAAATAACTAATCAAAAACCATTTTCTGTTTTCAAATATTTTTATTTGAACTATAAAATTTTACTATTTTCAATTAAAAATGCATTAACAAAATATTTATTGCATCATTTGGAATTTTAAAAAACTTTTCAAGATTTGAACTACAAGTACATGATATAATCATTGTGAATTTTTAAAAAAATCAGTTATAGGTTCACATCATGCTATTTCATCAGAGATCCACTTCAAGTTCAGCGAGGCTCAGCCCCAGGCTAAGAAGCTTCATACCCGCCGTTTTGAATATAGTTTGAAACGGGCATAAGAAATTCAAAAATGATCCAAACAATATGAAAACTTCGCGTGGTGTCATATTATGTGTCACAGTTGCAAGGAAAAATATTGAACTTGAAAAATTGCAAACATCATAAAAAATCCTTCACAAAATGACATATCATGTTCGAGGTTTCATGGCATTTTGGTCAAACCACCAATGTTATGGCAAGAATCGGGGCATAGTTTGTGATAATGTGCCCATATTGTGCACACATGTGCATCTTGGGATGGCTTACGATGTTGTAGGAGTAAGTTTTCCTTTTCGACGCACAAAAAAGCCAATTTCCATTTTTGAGGTGCCGAAATCAGGGTATTCTGTGAAGCAACCACCAAATTAAAGTTTGGCATTGGTACCAACCCATTTTTCAAAAATACTATACCACCTTATATGGACAATTTCCCAACCGGTATATCTAGAACCTTTCCGTCCATCCCTCATGAAAAAGACAAATTCCTGCCGAATCGGTAGGAGGTTGCCAAGATTTGAACTACAAGTACATGATATAATGCTTGTGAATTTTAAAAAAAATCATTTATAGGTTCACAACATGCTATTTCATCAGAGATCCACTTCAAGTTCAGCAAGGCTCAGCCCCGGGCTAAGAAGCTTCATGCCCGCCGTTTTGAATATAGTTTGAAACGGGCATAAGAAATTCAAAAATGATCCAAACAATGTGAAACCTTCGCATGGTGTCATATTATGTGTCATAGTTGCAAGGAAAAATATTGAACTTGAAAAACTGCAAACATCATAAAAAATCCTTCACAAATGACCTATCATGTTCGAGGTTTCATGGCATTTAGGTCAAACCACCAATGTTATGGCTAGATCAGGGCATAGTTTGCGATAATGTGCCCATATTGTGCAAACATATGCATCTTGGGATGGCTTACGATGTTGCAGGAGGAAGTTTTCCTTTTCGGCGCACGAAAAAGCCAATTTCCATTTTTGAGGTGCCGAAATTGGGGTGTTCTGTGAAGCAACCACCAAATTAAAGTTTGGCATTGGTACCAACCCATTTTTCAAAAATACTATACCACCTTATATGGAAAATTTCCCAACCGGTGTATCTGGAACCTTTCCATCCATCCCTCATGAAAAAGACAAATTCCTGCCAAATCGGTTAGAGGTTGCCAAGATTTGAACTACAAGTACATGATATAATGCTTGTGAATTTAAAAAAACTCATTTATAGGTTCACAACATGCTATTTCATCAGAGATCCACTTCAAGTTTAGCGAAGCTCAGCCCCGGGCTAAGAAGCTTCATGCCCGCTGTTTTGAATATAGTTTGAAACGGGCATAAGAAATTCAAAAATGATCCAAACAATGTGAAACCTTCGCGTGGTGTCATATTATGTGTCACAGTTGCAAGGAAAAAATATTGAACTTGAAAATTGCAAACATCATAAAAAATCCTTCACAAAATGACCTATCATGTTCGAGGTTTCATGGCATTTAGATCAAACCACTAATGTTATGGCTAGAATCAGGACATACTTTGTGATAATGTGCCCATGTTGTGCACACATGTGCATCTTGGAATGGCTTACGATGTTGCAGGAGGAATTTTTCCTTTTTGACGCACGAAAAACCAATTTCCATTTCCGAGGTGCCGAAACCATGGTGTTCTGTGAAGCAACCACCAAATTAAAGTTTGGCATTGGTACCAACCGTTTTTCAACAATATTATACCACCTTATATGGACAATTTCCCAACCGGTGTATCTGGAACCTTTCCGTCCATCCCTCATGAAAAAGACAAATTCATGCCAAATCGGTAGGAGGTTGCCAAGATTTGAACTATACGTATATGATATAATGCTTGTGAATTTTTTTAAAAATCATTTATAGGTTCACAACATGCTATTTCATCAGATATCCACTTCAAGTTCAGGGAAGCTCATCCCCGGGCTAAGAAGCTTCATGCCCGCCATTTTGAATATAGTTTGAAACGGGCATAAGAAATTCAAAAATGATCCAAACAATGTGAAACCTTCGCGTGGTGTCATATTATGTGTCACAGTTGCAAGGAAAAATATTGAACTTGAAAATTACAAACATCATAAAAAATCCTTCACAAAATGACCTATCATGTTCGAGGTTTCATGGCATTTAGGTCAATCCACCAATGTTATGGCTAGAATCAGGGCATAGTTTGTGATAATGTGCCCATATTGTGCACACATGTGCATCTTGGGATGGCTTACGATGTTGCAGGAGGAAGTTTTCCTTTTCGACGCACGAAAAAGCTAATTTCCATTTTTGAGGTGCCGAAATCGGGGTGTTCTATGAAGCAACCAATCGGGCTGCCAAAAAATACTATACCACTTCAAGTTCAGCGAGGCTCAGCCCCGGGCTAAGAAGCTTTAGTCCCGGCTGGTGGGTGCAACCGAGACTAAAGATGTCGGTGGGATAAGGACGCGTGGGTAACCTTTAGTCCCGGCTGGTGGGTGCAACGGAGACTAAAGCTGTCGGTGGGATAAGGACGCGTGGGTAACCTTTAGTCCCGGTTGGTGGGTGCAACCGAGACTAAAGCTGTCGGCGGGATAAGGACGTGTGGGTGGACGCACTGCTCGATGAGATAAATCATGTAGCGCACGACGCCCTGTCAGAGGAACAAGACAAAGTAGAAGCGGCGCCGTGCCTATAAAAGGAGCATCGATACACCATGGCAAGAAGCTCAACAAGCCAACATAGGTAGAGAGAGTTTCATCCCCATGGATGGAGGGTTGGGAAATCTCCCGTGGCAGAGTCTCGAAGATGTCGTTGGTGCACACGCCCTACGACATCTTCGGAAGCTCCGCCTCAGAAAAATTTCCCTGCAAGCCCATGAAAGACTCCATCTCCTCTAACAGTGTTGGGGAAAGGGTTGGGAAATCTCCCGTGGCGGAGCTTCTCGAAGATGTCGTTGGTGCACACGCCCTACGGCATCTTTGGAAGCTTCGCCTCGGAAAAATTTACCTGCAAGCCCGTGAAAGACTCCATCTCCTCTAACAGTGTTGGGGAAAGGGTTGGGAAATATCCCGTGGCGGAGCTTCTCGAAGATGTCGTTGGTGCACACGCCCTACGGCATCTTCGGAAGCTCCGCCTCGAAAAAATTCCCTGCAAGCCCGTGAAAGACTCCATCTCCTCTAACAGTGTTGGGGAAAGGGTTGGGAAATATCCCGTGGCGGAGCTTCACAAAATGACCTATCATGTTCGAGGTTCTCATGTAAAGTTTTCATACATCACATAAAGTTTCCATACATTACATAGATTTACATAGGGTTTAGGGTTTACGGTATGAATCCTTCGTCGCGTATGTCGATCCCTTGCCTATGATCGCTTCTTAGGTTGTAACCATGGAGCATCTTCTTTGCTTAACGGGATGCTTGGGTCAGTTTTCATGGTGAAGGGCGGAATTTCATCAAACTTATCATAATCTGCTAACATGTCTGTCTTATCCTCGACTACCTCGATGTTTCTTTTCCCTGAAAGAATTATGTGACGCCTGGGCTCATCGTCTGATGTATTCGTTTCCTTATTTTTTTCTTTTTTCGGTCTAGAGGACATGTCCTTCACATAAAAAACCTGAGCCACAACATTGGCTAGGACGAATGGTTCGTCTCTATAACAAAGATTCTTGAGATCCACTGTTGTCATTCCGTACAGCTGGTCTACCTTTACCCCTTCTCCATTCATGTTGACCCAACTACACCGAAACAAAGGGACCTTAAAAGTAGGTCCATAGTCAAGTTCCCATATCTCCTCTATGTAACCATAGTATGTGTACTTTTTCCCATTCTCGCATGTTGCATCAAAGTAGACACCACTGTTTTGGTTGGTGCTCTTTTTATCTTGGGCACTCGTGTCAAATGTCTTCCCATTTATCTCATACCCTTGGAAAGTCAATACAGTCGCGGATGGTGTCGCGGCCAACAAGTAGAGCTGATCTCCAATAGTGGTGTCATTCATGAGATGTAATTCCAACCAAGTGCCGAAAGTCTCCATGTGATTTTCTTTAATCCAGTAGTCATCCTTCCCCGGGAACTTGGAACGCACAACATTCATGTGTTCCTCGATATACGGAGCCACGAAGGTAGAACTTTGTAGAAGTATGTAGTGTGCTTGATTCAAAGAATGTTCGTCCCTTAATATCATTGCTTTCTTTCCTAGCGTGCCTTTTCCACTCAGTCTCCCCTCATATCGTGATTCAGGAACACCAATTGGCTTAAGGTCAGGAAGAAAGTCTACACAGAACCCAATGACCTCCTCTGTTCCATAGCCCTTGGAGATGCTTCCTTCTGGCCTAGCACGGTTACGAACATATTTCTTTAAGACTCCCATGAACCTCTCATAGGGGAACATATTGTGCAGAAATACAAGACCGAGAATGGAAATCTCTTCGAGTAGGTGAACTAAGAGATGTGTCATAATATTGAAGCAGGATTGTGGGAACACCAACTCAAAACTGACAAGACATTGGACCACATCCTTCTATAGCCTTCCAGACTTTCTCAATCGATTACCTTCTGAGATATTGCATTGAGGAATGCACATAGCTTCACAATGGCTAATCGAACATTTTCCGATAGAAGCCCCCTCAATGCAACCGAAAGCAACTATGTCATAATCACGTGGCAATCATGAGACTAGATATTGTAAAGGACTTCAAAAAATATTTCCTTATCTGCTTTGGTATGAGCGTAGCTGCTTAAGTATTCACGTCATTTATCAGTATGTTTGTTGTATGGGTCTTTGATACGTTGCTGGTCCTGCCGTGCTTCTGGTGTATCTTTTGTCTTCCCATACACGCCCAGGAATCCTAGCAGGTTCACGCAAAGATTCTTCGTCACGTGCATCACGTCGATTGAAGAACGGACCTCTAGGTCTTTCAAATACTCAAGCTCCCAAAATATAGATTTATTTTTCCACATGGCCATGTGTCCGATAATGGGGTCATTCGGAACAGATTGACCACCAGGACCCTTTCCAAAGATTACTTCTAAGTCCTTCACCATACCAAATACATCAGCACCTTTAGGGAGCTTAGGCTTCTTCCGGTAATCTGCCTCACCGTTGAAATGCTTGCCTTTGTTTCTTACTTGATGATTGGTCAGAAGAAATTTACGACACCCTAGGTACACAACCTTCTTACATTTATCCAAATATGTACCTTTAGTCTTATCTAAATAGTGCGTGCCTGCATTGTATCCCTTGTTTGACTGTCCTGAAATGTTATTAAGAGCAAGCCAATCATTGATGGTTATGAACAACAACGCTCGTAGGTCAAATGGTCCTGTTTGTGCTCATCCCACACCTTTACACCTGGTTCTCCCACAACTGCAAAAGTTCATCGACCGATGGCCTTAGGTACACATCAATGTCGTTGCCGGGTTGCTTCGGTCCTTGGATGAGCACTGGCATCATAATGAACTTCCGCTTCATGCACAACCAAGGAGGAAGGTTGTAGATACATAGAGTCACTAGCCAGGTGCTATGGCTACAGCTCTGCTCCCCAAAAGGATTCATGCCGTCTGTACTTAGACCAAACCATAAGTTCCTCGCGTCACCTGCAAAGTTCGAGTACTTTCTCTCGATGTTTCTCCACTGCGACCCATCGGCGGGGTGTCTCAGTTTCCCGTCTTTCTTACGCTCATCTTTGTGCCATCGCAACAACCTGGCATGCTCTTTATTTCTGTACAGATGTTTCAATAGTGGTATTAGGAGCATACCACATAACCTTAGCAGGAACCCTCTTCCTGGGGGGCTTGTCATCGCCCTCAACATCACCAGGGTCATCTTGTCTGATCTTGTATCGACATGCAGTGCATACCGGGCATTTATCCATATTCTCGTACTTCTCACCGCGGTACAGGATGCAGTCATTAATGCATGCATGTATTTTCTCCACATCTAATCCTAGAGGGCAGATAGTCTTCTTTGCTTTGTATGTTGTCTCAGGCAGCTCGTTATCCTTTGGAAGCTTCGTCTTCATTATTTTCAGTAACTTCTCAAATCCCTTGTCAGATAAGCCAGTCTCTGCCTTCCATTTCAGCAGTTCAAGTGTGGTACCGAGCTTTGTGCTGCCATCTTTGCAATTTGGGTACAACAACTTGTTTTGATCCTTTTTCATGGCCTCCAACTTAAGCTTCTCCCTTTCTATATCACATTGTTGCTTTGCATCAGAAATGACCCGATCAAGACCATCAACGGGCTCATCCGATGCCCGTTGTTCTTCTTCATTGCCGCCTCCCTCTTCTTCATTATCTTCCATTGCAGTATCACCGTAATCTTCAGGGGACATAAGATAGCTGTCATGATCCTCCTCTTCTTCATTTTCTTCTAGCCTAACCCCTCTTTCTCCGTGCATGGCCCAACAATAATATCCGGGAATGAAACCTCTCCGAAGCAGATGGCTTTGAAGGATTCTCGGGGCAGAGTGCTCCACCACGTTCTGATAGTCGATGCAGGGACAAGGCATAAAATTATCCACTTTGTTTGCCTTAGCCAAATCGATAAATTTATGCAGGCCTGCAATAAAATCGGAATCGTGTCGGTAGCCATACATCCATCGCATCCGTGCATCGATCTACGTCATAATAATTAACCATTACAATAACATCGTGAATAGTAAAATGACCACCCTACATGGACACATGCAATCAAAGAAAAAAAGCTTGGACATTTCGTCGGACACCTTGTGTGCAATCAAAGAAAACAAAGCTAGCACCCACACCTCACACACAATCCAGCAAAATTTTGTGGCAAGGGGCAAAGGGCTAGGCTTATATAGCCAGGGGAGGATTTTTGGTCCCGGTTAATGCCATGAACCGGGACCAAAGCCCCTCCCGCGCGACACATGGCGGCCCAGCAGCGCGCCCCCCACCCAGGTCATTGGTCCCGGTTAATGGCACGACCCGGGACGAATGACCTTGGTGGGGGGCGCGTTGCTGGGCCGCGACGTGTCGAGCGGGAGGGGCTTTGGTCCCGGTTCGTGGCATTAACCGGGACCAATGCCCACCGTCACTTCGTTGTCCCCGTGTATAAATATGAGGCCACAGCGCGTTGCTTTCGCCAAAGCCTCGGCCTCTCTGCAGTCGATCTCCACCCACCCCTTTCGCCATCGCCTCTCCACCGTGTCGTTGTCTCGCCTCCCCTCCCTCTCCAATCTCCACCGCACCGCCATGGAGGTAACCACGCTCAACTTCTACGAGGCGGTGATGTTTGTGTACTACGGCATCCTCGTGTCGCCGTGCGCGACGGTGCGCGCCGGATTTCACATCAGCGAGGCAGGTGTGCCGGTGGCTCCACTCCTCGTCCCCGGCGGATACGAGATGGAGTGCATCATCACGGAGCGCTGCTGCCAGATGCCCGCATGGATGAGGGCGTTGCACCGGTACGCGGCGGCCAGCGAGTACTGGCCCCGGCTGTTCAAGAAGGAGCGGAAGGCCAAGCTTGGCAACCGCATCGTGGACGGGCGTGTGGTGCACCCGGATCTCCGTAACCGAGAAGGGCGGGAGATATTCTGGTCCGTCCCTGGACGGACCATCTACACCGCCATTGACGCCGCTAGCCACGCAGAGGAGCTCCGTCTCCCGAACAACACCGAAATCGTGGAGATTTCATCCGACAACGACGAGGAAGCCGGCGGCTCCGGAGGACAGCGGCAGCGGAAGTGTTGTCGACTAGGAAAATTTGTAAAGTCGCACCTTTGTTTGGAAAGAATTTGTGGGCGAATTAATAAAATGTCTCGATTTAGATCTTTGTCTCGATTAATTTGTGGAAGATTTTTTCAAAAATACAGATCAATTCAATTTCTACCTTGACTTAATTTCTGCCTCGAGTTAATTTCTGCCCCGAATTAATTTACATTGTCCCGGATTGCAGACCTTCGTGGGGTTTTTGGTCCCGGTTCTTGGCATGAACCAGGACCAATGCTCCGCAGAGCGCCACGTGTGCTTCGCGGGGGCATTGGTCCCGGTTCATGCCACGAACCGGGACCAATGCTTAGAGATGACCTGAGACCAATGCCCAGGCAGCATGAACCGGGACCGGTGCCTGGCATTGGTCCCGATTAAGGAAATGAACCTGGACCAATGGAATTTGGGCGCTGGACCAAAGACCCTTTTCCTACCAGTGTCATATCAATAATGGCACCAACAGTTCTAAGAAAAGGTCTTCCCAAAGTAATAGGGCAAAAAGCATTGCATTCAACATCCAAAACATAGAAATCAACAGGGACATAGGCATTGTTAACCATAATAAGAACATCATTAAGACTCCCCATGAGTTTCTTTTTAGCATTATCATCAAGTGGGACATTCCAATAACAATCTTCAAGTGGAGGCAAATCAAGCATATCATAAATCCTTCTAGGCATAATAGAAACACTACTATCAAGATCACATAAAGCTTTGAAATCAAAGTCATTCACTTTCATATTAATGATGGGTTCCCAACCATCTTCTTGTTTTATAGGAATAGAAGCTTTATGTTTCATCTTTTCTTCTTTAATCTTTATGAGAGCCTCAGTAATGTGTTTTCTAAAGGCCATGTTCATAGCACTAGCATTAGGACTTTTAGCAAGCTTTTGTAGGAACTTAATAACTTCAGAGATATTTCTGCAACCATCAAGATCAAAATCAAATTTATGATCTAAAGTAGTAGAACTATTACTAGCCTCAACACTAGTGGTGGTGATAGTAGAAACACTAATGTTTCTAGCAATTTCATCTTCTCTCTCCCACTTAGCATGTAATTCAGCTAATAGACTAACATTTTCATCAATTCTTACTTGTATGGCATTAGTAGCTGCAAAGGGATTCTCATTAGTTTCAGGATTAGCAGCCATTTTATTCAGAGAAGATTGAGCTTCAACCAAAGATGCTATATTTCTTAAATCATTAGAGAGTTTTTCCTCAACAGTTGTATTCAAAGCAGTTTGTTTACTAATAAAGTCTTTAAGCATAACTTCAAGTTCAGAGGGTGCACTCCTATTATTGTTGTAGGAATTTCCATAAGCATTACCATTGTTAGGAGGATATGGCTTCTAATTGTTGTTACCAACATTATTGTTGCCAAAATTGTTATTTCTTATGAAGTTCACATCAACTTGCTCTTCTTGAGCAACCAAAGAAGCTAAAGGAACATTATTTGGATCAATATGGGCTTTCCCATTAACAATCATAGACATAATAATATCAATTTTATCACTCAAGGAGGAGGTTTGCTCAACAGAATTTACCTTCCTACCTTGTGGAGCTCTCTCAGTATGCCATTCAGAATAATTAACCATCATATTGTCCAGAAGTTTTGTTACAGCACCCAAAGTGATGGTCATAAAGGTACCTCCAGCAACAGAGTCCAATAGGTTCCTTGAAGAATAGTTCAATCCTGCATAAAAAGTTTGGATGATCATCCAAGCAGTCCGACCATGAATGGGACAATTCTTAACCAAAGATTTCATTCTTTCCCAAGCTTGAGCAACATGTCCATTATCAGATTGTTTAAACTTCATTATTTCACTTCTCATAGATATAATCTTAGCAGGAGGATAGTATTTTCCAATGAAAGCATATTTGCATTTAGTCCAAGAATCAATACTATTCCTAGTTAAGGAATTCAACCATTCTTTAGCTTTTCCTCTCAAAGAGAAAGGAAACAATTTTAGCTTAATAATATCACCATCTACATCCCTATGCTTTTGCATCTCACAAAGTTCAACAAAGTTATTTAGATGGGCAGCAGCGTCTTCATTACTAATACCACAAAATTGTTCTCTCATAACAAGATTGAGCAAAGAAGGTTTTATCTCAAAGAAAGTATCTTTAGGCACAGGTGGAGCAATAGGTGTGCTCATAAAATCATTATTGTTGGTGCTAGTGAAGTCACACAACTTAGTGTTTTCAAGAGTAGTCATTTTTTGTGTTTTTAAATAAGAAAGCAAACTAGTAAAACTATTTTTTTTGTTTTTGATAAAGAAACAAGCAAGAAAAGCAAAAGGAAACTAAGCAAAACAAAAATAACAAAGTAAAGAGATTGGTTATGAGGGACTCCCCTTGTGAAGATGTCCTTGACTCCCCGGCAACGGCGCCAGAAAAATGCTTGATGGCTCGGTGTTGATGTAGAGCTCGTTGGGGAACCCCAAGAGGAAGGTATGGTGAGCACAGCAACAAGTTTCCCTCAGTTATGAAACCAAGGTTTAATCAAACCAGTAGGAGCAAGGAAACACCCCAAAGGTGTTGCTAGCTGAGCCTTGGCAGGGCGCACTACTGGTGCTCGTAGCAACGTGGAGACCTGCACAACACAACCATGGAACTTTGTCCCCAACTTGTGATGAGGTTGTCAATCTCACCGGTTTGCTGAAAATATATTATTAAACGTATCGAATGGAAGGAAGTAATAGTTTGCAGAAAGTAAACACAAAGCAGTAAACAGTTTGTAGATTTTATGTAAAAGAAAGGACCGGGATCCATAGTTCACTAGAGGTGGCTCTCCTTAAGATATATAACATGTTGGGTGAACAAATTACAGTGGGGCAATTGACAAACATCGAGAAAGCAATACATGCATGTACTAATCATCTTGACTCCTTTGGAACTTGATTGGGCATTACAACATTATACATAGACCGCCATCCAACTACATCTATGACTAATAATCCACCTTCAGGTTATCATCCGAATCCCTCCAGTATTAAGTTGCAAGCAACAGATTATTGCTTTACGTTTTGCGTGTAAAGTAAACAATACGATTGTTCTATGAACAAAGGATTGTTGTTTTCTCCCTAGTAGCAACAACACATCTAGTACCTTAGAGATTTCTGTCACTTCCCCAGATTACCAGAGGCATGAACCCACTATCGAGCATAAATACTAACTCTTGGAGTTGCTAGCATCTACTTGGCCAAGATAGCTACTAACAAGGGAAAGCATGCAAGATCACAAATAACAAAGACATGATAGAATCAATAATTAATCTGAAATAGCATCTCAATATCCGTCGGATCCCCGCAAACACAACATGCAGAATTACAAATAGATGATCTTGATCATGAACGGAGCTCACAAGATCTAAACATGAAAGCACAAAGGAGGAGAACCAGCCATCTAGCTACTACATGGATTCGTAGTCCAAAGATGAACTACTCACGCATTACACCGGAGGCTTGCATGATGATGAAGAAGGCCTCCAGGGTAAATTCCCCTCTCCGGCAGGATGCTGGGAAGAGCTTTAGATCCCTCCCAATCTAGGGATGGAGATGACGGTGGCTATAGACTCTTTCGTGGATTTTTGATCGGGTACTTAGGGTTTTCGTCCCGAGGGCAATATATAGGCGGAAGGAGAGGCCGAGGGGGTGCTGGGGTTGGCCAGACCACCCCCTGGCGTGGGCCAGGCCTGGCCACGTGGCCAGGTGGTATGGCCGGCCCCCAGCCCTTCTCCGTCTCGTATTCTGGCATCTGATGACTTCCAGAAAAATAGGCACTTTGGCTTTTGTCCCATCCAATTCCAAGAATATTCATTTTCTGACTTTCCTGGAACCAAAAACAGCAAAAAACAAGCAGCTGGCACTGTGGCTCTTGTTAATAGGTTAGTCCAAAAAATCATATGAAAAGTACTCCAAAGTGTGGACACAACACAAGAAAGTGGATAAAACCAAGCATGGAACATCAAAAATTATAGATACATTTGCAATGTATCAGTGACCAATGACGACGACCGCGTGGCTCAGCGCAGAAAGATAAGGAACATCCAACTCCCTACTCTTAGATACTTTGCCTACTATCTTGCTACTAGCGTTCTTGGTAGGGATAATACGAGTAATATCTCCAATTATCATTTGAGCTTCCTCGCTGTTGCGCTTAATAATGATACTCGGTACAACCTTGGCTCTCTTATTGCTCACCGCCTAGCTGCTAGGTGGCCTATTTATGGGGGCATCATCGCTTCATGTATGGTCAATGCATTAGAGATTTCGGTGGACCCCAATGATACTATATTGGCACCACAAAGGCTTGACCTTGCTGCCATGAAAACACATCACTTTGTTAGTGATGATTCTGATATGGACAGTTTAGTATATAGGATGTTGTTTACTGACGGGGATGAAAGGGAGATTCCTTTGCCACAATCCACTTTGTTCAGTGTTCACAGGAGGCCGTCGTTGCGCTCCAAGGAGGAGGTGGACGAGCAGCTCCGCTTGCTGGGTTTCCACAGGCACACGAGGAGGATGTGCCCTCCTACAATTACTCTGCGCACTATGGTGGGGCATCCTCGAGCTCGCACCAGGACGAGTGTACCTCCTCACCATACTACGGAGGCGCTCCATCCTGGCCAGCTTGGGATTGATACCCACTTAGGCCAAAAGCCTAAGCTTGGGGGATGTACACCGACATCACACTTATCTCCATATCATGTTTCATCGGTACTTTGTAAATTTCTGTTTCGTTCTCTTTTTAGTTTTCGTTCTTTCTTTGTTTGCTATCTTAAAACACAAAAAGACCAAAAATATTTCTGTTGTTTCTCTTTTTTTGCTTCTTCTTCTTTTTGCCTTGGTTTTCTTTTCCCTTTTTGCTTTGTTTGAACTATCTGAAAAACCCAAAATGAATTTTGCTTTGCTTGTTCTTCTTTTTTGGTTCCTACTTTTAAAAATTGAAAACACCAAAAATATTTGTTGTTCTTCTTTGGTTTTGTGAGTTTTGTTGCAGGGTTCAGCAGTCCTCAGTGGAATTTGGTTTCATATTATTATTCAAGCCACACAAGTGAAGAGCAATAATGAGGATTAATGACAACTTGAGGTGTGGTAAGAGGCTGGTAACGAACTCTATTTGTTTTCATTTTTGTACATATAATCATCATTGTGGGCATGCTTAGCCTGTTCGTGTAGGGTGTATGTTATTTGTGGATGCTTAGTAGTTCTTGATTTCATATGATTAGTTCCAGCTTGCTAATAGTTTGTAGCATGTCATATGAATGTTTGCATGCATTACTCTATTCATTACTTGGTATGACACCGTGGTATCCTCCTCTGAATGTTTCGTTTGAATTAACTTGGCACATGCTCACGCATGCATATGACTGAAATAATCAGACAAGCCTCGATGAATTATTTTTCCTTGAGGGTCTTGAATCACTTTCGTGCCATGATTAGTCCTGTTTTGTTGCAAGCATGATTATGACAGTTATTGCTCTCTCGTTTATCGCTCCCTTACTATTGCTCGCCTCCACTTGCACTGAGTATGAGCTCTACTCGTGTTTCCAACTCCCTAAAACAAAATATTGCCAAAAGTGTCCACCAGACCTACCTATTAGCATCATTTGCTATTCCGTGCATATTCAATATGCGTTGTTTTCTTCCGAATAAAACGTTTGCTTGTTATGAGAAAGTTAGTTAGTAAAGCTCTCACGAACTTCATGGCACACTTTATTTCTTGCACTTAATAAACTTGAACCATTGTGACTGTCCATGAAAGTTATATGCTTGAAAATTATAGGGTGGGGATTAGCAGAACCGTGTTGTCACGGGGAACGCTTTCAACACCTGTAAATATATACCCAGTTGATATCATGATATTTTGTTTACGGATGTTGTCGGTGTGAAATAAAAGGGGAGCTTGTAAGTCCATGGAGTTATGTATGTGTGTTAGAGAAACGCTTGGGCCGCTGGTCTAATCCATGTTGTCATGGTGGAAACCTGCAGCGTAACCATAATGAGTATCTATGAAGCATTCTTCTTATAAAAAAAGAGAGATAGCTATTGAGAAAAGAAAAAAAAGAGATATGAGAAAAGAGGAAAGAGAGAAAAAGGAACCATTTTCCCATGGTAAATAAGAAGATTGCTAAGATACTCATTGTCTGCTTGCCTTGTCATTTTGATATGGGGATTCTTCCGTATCATCGGGCAAGGGGTACCCCGTTGGCGGTTCTCTATGATACACACGTATTTACGATGACAAGAACTTACCGGTAACTAAAGTTGAGTAGCATGAGGAGCGGCCCTCGTACTCAAGGGACATGAGATTTCCAGTTTATAGTCTGTCAAGCATATAACTCAGATTGGACCTCACTTTCACCTTAACCACATTAAAGATGCTAACGAGTATCATACTTTCAGCATTTGGAAGCCTTTCAAACTTTTCAAAACCTTTTTTATTTCCTTGTTGAGTCACCACCTATTCTATGAGCACTTTCTTGATAGCATAGTTGTCATTCTTAGTGTAATGTGCTTGTCTCAAAACTTGATTGTTTGTGTTATGACTTTGATGCTTGTATCTTTGATATCTTTACTTCTAGTCTTCACTTGAACTTCAGAGGTGCTTTGACATTCACAATCAAAGGCAAGCGAGAATCATACCTTGTTATGAGCATTGTAATGTTGCTTATGTTTATGCTTCATGCCACTTATTATTTTTGAGTTGGAATCTCTCCATAGCTTGCAATGTCTATTAAGTAAACTTAGTTGCATACTCTTTATTATGAATTGTCTAAGTAGTTGATCACATGCTGAGAATATATACATCATATGAAGCAAATGTGTTCGTGAAAGTTTCTTTTATTGCACTCAATTTTCAACTGAATTTCTTGAGGACAAGCAATAAGCTAAGCTTGGGGGGAGTTGATACGTCCAAAACATATCTACTTTCCTGAACACTTTTGCTATTGTTTTTCCTCTAAACTTGTGTGATTTGGATGCAACTAACACGGACTGAAGCTGTTTTCACCAGAATTACCTTGGTGTCTAGTTTTTGTGTAGAAAATCAACCATTAGGAAAAATACCGGAAAATATGCCAAAAATCCTATTTCACCAGAAGACTCCCGGAGCCAGAATACGAGACAGAGTGGGGCTAGGCCCAGGCCACACCACTTGGCCGCGCGGGCTAGGCCTGCCCACGCCAGGGGGTGGTCTGGCTGCCCCAGACACCCCCTCATTCTCCCTCTTCGCCTATAAGTTGCCTTCTGACCTAAAAACTCAGGGGGGTTCGACGTTTTTCTAGAAAGAGTTCCACTTCGCCTCCACCACCAGATTCCACGATTCGGAACCAGAAACTCTGTTCTGGCACCCTGCCGGGACGGGGAATTGGAGGAGATCATCGCCATCATCATCACCATCGCTTCTCCATCGACCATCCATGTTTCCCCCATCTATGAGTGAGTAATCCCCCGATGTAGGCTATGGGGATGGTAGGGATTGGATGAGATCGTTCATTGTAATGGCATCGGATTGTTAGGGCATGGTGCCTAGTATCTTCTATTAGTGCTTTTTGACTTTGTTGCGACTTGTTATGCTTAATGCTTGTCACTAGGGCCTGAGTGCCAAGATTTCAGATCTGAACATGTTATTGATTCATTATGATAGTATTGTTTATGGTCTTACCTGCAAGTTGTATACACACGTTGTTGTCCGGAACCAAAGGCCCCGAAGTGACAGAAATTGGGATAACGGAGGGAATGGCTTTGATGTGAGGATCACATGTGTTCATGGAGTGTTAATGCTTTGCTCTGGTGCTCTATTAAAAGGAGCACCTTAATTGCCAGTAGTTTCCTTGAGACCCAGCTGCAAACGGGCTGGCAGGACAAAAGATGTTGTGCAAGTTCTCATTGCGAGCACGTATGACTATATATGGAAGACATGCCTAGGATTATCTTGTACTTGGATGCTTTATCTTATTTATCTGCAAATGCCCTATGTTCTGATTGCCATGTGAATTGTCTTGTCCATGCAATGCCCGTCCATCCATTCCTATGCCTACCACACTCGAATCCTACTGTTTACTGCAATTGTTACTACCGTCTTTACTTTACTACTGCTATTACTTTACTACTGCTACTACAAAACTGTTGCTACTGATAAACTGTTGTGAGCAAGATTGTTTCTAGGTGCAGCTGAATTGACAACTCTGTTGTTAAGGCTTATAAATATTCGTTGGCTCCCCTTGTGTCGAATCAATAAATTGGGTTTCACTTCCCTCTAAAATACTGTGATACACCCCCTATACTTGTGGGTCATCCACCGATAGTGCGCCCTACCAAAGTTCGGCTAGAAACACCTTGGAGGTGTTTCCTTGCTCCTACTGGATTGATAACCTTGGTTTCATAATTGAGGGAAAACTTGTTGCTGTGCTCATCATACCTTCCTCTTGGGGTTCCCCAACGAGCTCGATATATTTTGGGCCATCAATCATCATCCACTATGTTGAGACATAGGTTCTATCTTAGAAAACCATGATGATAACTTAACATAATATATGATCCAAGAAGGAACGTTTAAAAAGTGATTGAGTTTGAGTCATAGAATGTTGAGCTAAATTTGTCCATAGTGTCTGTTAGAGAACTGTAGACATGTTTTCCAAATCCATTAAGGATGACATATCTTCAAACATAAAGGGTTATGTTATAAGGGAATATGTTGGAAACTCCCGTAATACCGATAAGAGTCAAGTAGGAAGCGAGGTGAACAAAACATCGAAACTTGCACAGAGTGCACTAATGTTTCGATGAATACATTTATAATAATAGATAAGGGTACCATCTAAAGTGTTGTATAGTGTTATGGTGGGGCTAGTTCGTTTTTAACATAGAATGATGTGTCCTAGGGCACAGTGCCCATGAGAAAGCCCTCGAGGTTGATCTAAAGTCACTGTAGGCTCCTGGAATCAGGCCTCGTTCTACTGCCATAGCGACGATGCATACACACAGATGTTATCATGTGATGATAAAGTATTAATGTCAATCAAGGTGACATTAGTAAGTTGCAAAGGATTTGGGACTGTAAAGTACAGACCCAAGACTCAACCTCTTCCATGAGCAAGCATGTTCAAGGTACCGGATATATGGTGCCAATGATTAAGAACAAATGTAGCTAGTGTATTTGTACTCGAGTGCAAGTGGGAGACTGTTGGAAATATGCCCTAGAGACAAATAGTAATAAGGACTATTATCATATTTCATATAGTTTATGATTAAGTTTTATATCATGCTATAACTGTATTGAGTGCAAACACCGATACACGTGTGATATACAAACAACCAGGGGTTCCCAGTGAAACTCTAATCACTGGTTCATTGGTCAACATATGATCATGTTTCCTGATCATGTGGCATTTATGCCAGTTGGAAATGGAGTCAACTCATTCTGAGAATGAGAAGATGAACCAATACCCAACCTAAACATCATGACCCGATCAAGGTGTGTTCAGGTACTCGGAGGAAACTGTAGAGGCAATATATGTCAAGAGCGGGATTTGTCCGTCCATGTGACGGGAAGATACTCAACGGCCCACTCAGAGAGTTTATATCCAATAGCTGTGCAGCGTGTGATTTGATCACAGGGATATCACTTGTCGGAACGAGTCAAGTAGCATTGTTCGGTAACGAGATTGAACACGACATGGTGATGTCATTGATCAGATCTCGGGCAATGCAAGTATTGAGAGACAAACGGAATAAGACACGACTATCCTGGTTCAAACGACAAAAGATCTTCGTGGAACGCACAGGGGTCACATGGCCATCCAGGTCCCTCTGTCGATCATTGGTGCGGGAGTGTCCCGAACATGTCTGGAGTGTTCCCGAACCGTAGGGTATCACGCTTAAGGGTTTGATGATGCTTAGAGAGTGTTTATAGGATCGAAAGAATCACCTAAGAATTGTAGAGAGAAAATCGGAAGGGTTTCGGTAAGTCCGGAGGATATCCGAAGTGGAGGTGGAAGTGTTCCATAGCCACGGAGATTGAATAATATATGAATGAATGTTAAATATTTATTTAATCATGTATTCATAATTATTTAATAAAAGAGAAAATCAATTAAATGGTCAAAGGGCTTAATGGGCCAAATCTCGGAGGGGAAAGGGCCCAAGAGGGGATCAAACCCTAGGAGGGACCAAGGGGGTGGCCGGCGGCGCCTCCCCCCACCTCCTCCTCCTTTAGTCCCACCCCGGGACTTCGAGGGAGGTAGTACCTCCCATCCCCCTATATATAGTGGGGGTATTTGGCCAGATAAATACACACAATAATCAATAAAGGTCTTCTCACTTTTAGGAGGACCTCCAATTGATATTTTCTCTATCTCTCTCTGTCTCTCGTGACCGTGGTCCCAAGTTTGGACTGCGCGAACGAGAGACATCTTCACCGCAGAGCACCGTCACGTTGCGGGAATTGGATCTAGGAGCTCTACTTCCGCAACTGCTGCTGGATCAGGGAAGCGGGAGTAATCGTCAGGCACCGGACGTGTGTAACTCCCCGCGAGTTGTCACACTTGAGGCACGCAAGTCGTTGGAGCCAAGGGAGCGCAAGGACTTCATCACGACCTTGAGGTCGGCTTCGGCTCGTCTACATCAACCATGCTCTCCTAAGCGTTGACAACGCTTTTCGGTCTTCAAGGGTAAGTTCGCGAAAAGCCCCTCCCTTTACCGTATTACTAATATATAGGTCCTGGCAGCATCAACTTGTAGGGAGCAATAGGTGTGCACATGAAATCATTGTTGTTGGTGCTAGTGAAGTCACACAACTTAGTGTTTTCAAGAGTAGTCATTTTTTGTGTTATTAATATAGAAATCAAACTAGTACAACTATTTTTTGTGTTTTTGATAAAGAAACAAGCAAACAAAGCGGAAATAAACTAAGCAAAACAAATAAAACAAAGTAAAGAGATTGGTTATGAGGGACTCCCCTTGTGAACATGTCTTTGACTCCCCGGCAATGGCGCCAGAAAAATAGCTTGATGGCCCAAAATATATCGAGCTCGTTGGGGAACCCCAAGAGGAAGGTATGATGAGCACATCAGCAAGTTTTCCCTCAGTTATGAAACCAACCACTAGGAGCAAGGAAACATCTCCAAGGTGTTGTTTCCAACTTGGAGTCCTACGCAACACAACCACAGAACTTTGCGCCCAACTTACAGTGAGGTTGTTAATCTCACCGGTTTTGCTGAAAACAAAGGATTAAACGTATTGTGTGGAAGATAATAATAACTTGCAGAAAGTAAATAGAAAACAGTAAATAGTTGTAGATTGATGGTAAAAGAAAGGACCGGGGTGCATAATTCACTAGTGGTGATTCTCCTTAAGATAGAAGATATGTTGGGTGAAAAATTACAGAGGGGCAATTGACAAATATCGAGAAAGCATACATGCATATACTAATCATCTTGACTCCTATGAGATTTGATTGGGCATTACAACATTATACATAGACTGTAATCCAAGTGCATCTATGACTAATAATCCACCTTCAGGTTATCATCCGAACCCCCTCCAGTATTAAGTTGCAAGCAACAGATAATTGCATTAAGCATTGCGTGTAAAGTAAACAATATGATTGTTCTATGAACAAAGGATTGATGTTTTCTCCCTAGTAGCAACAACACATCTAGTATCTTGGAGATTTCTGTCACTTCCCCAGATTCCTAGAGGCATGAACCCACTATCAAGCATAAATACTCCCTCTTGGAGTTGTTAGCATCTATTCGGCCAAGATAGCTACTAACAACGGAGAGCATGCAAGATCACAAATAACAAAGACATGATAGAATCAATAATCAATCTGAAATAGCATCTCAATATCCATCGGATCCCCGCAAACACAACATGCAGAATTACAAATAGATGATCTTGATCATGAACGGAGCTCACAAGATCTAAACATGAAAGCACAAAGGAGAAGAACCAACCATCTATCTACTACATGGACATGTAGTCCAGGGATGAACTACTCACGCATCACACCAGAGGCTTGCATGGTAATGAAGAAGGCCTCCAGGGTGAATTCTCCCCTCCAGCAGGGTGCTGGGAAGAGCTTCAGATCCCTCCTGGTCTAGGGATGGAGATGACAGCGGCTACAGACTCTTTCGTGGAATTTTGATCGGGTAATTAGAGTTTCTGTATCGGAGGCGATAGATAGGCGAAAGGGGTGGCCGAGGGGTTTCTAACTTTCCTGGAACCAAAAACAGCAGAAAATAGGCAGCTGGCACTGTGGCATCTTGTTAATAGGTTAGTCCAAGAAAGTGTATAAAAATACTCCAAAGCGTGAACAAAACATAAGAAAGTAGATAAAAACAAGCATGGAACATCAAAAATTATAGATACGTTAGCAACGTATCAGGGACTAAAGGAGAGGGAGAGGTGGGGAGGCACGCCGACCAGCCCCCACCCATGGGCCCCACGTGGGGTAGGCCCACTAGGGCTGTCGTCCACCCCTGTGCCTCTCCTAGGGGTGTGGTCCCCTCTTGGGCCCTTTCCCCTTCGGGAATTGGCCCATTAAGCCCTTTGACCATTTAATTGATTTTCTCTTTTATTAAATAATTATGAATAAATTATTAAATCAATATTTAACAATCATTCATATATTATTCAATCTCCGTGGCTATGGAACACCTTCCACCTCCACTCTGGACATCCTCCGGACTTACCGAAACCCTTCTGGTTTTCTCTCTACTATTCTTCGGCGATTCTTCTGATCCTATAAATACTCTCTAAGCATCATCAAACCCTTAAGCGTGATACCCTATGGTTCGGGAACACTCCATACATGGTTGGGACACTCCCGGACCAATGATCGACAGAGGGACTGATACATTGCAAATGTATCTATAATTTTTGATGTTCCATGCTTGGTTTTATCCACTTTCTTGTGTTTTGTCAACACTTTGGAGTACTTTTCATATGAATTCTTGGACTAACCTATTAACAAGAGCCATAGTGTCAGCTGCCTGTTTTCTGCTATTTTTGGTTCCAGGAAAGTCAGAAAATGAATATTCTCGGAATTGGACGCCAGAAGTCATCAGATGCCAGAATACGAGACGGAGAGGAGCTAGGGGGCCACCACACCAAACCACCTGGCTGCGCAGGCCAGGCCTGGCTGCGCCAGGGGGTGGTGTGGCCAGCCCAGGCACCCCCTCGGACGCTCCTTCCGCCTATATATTGCCCTTGGGACGAAAACCCTAGGTACCCGATCAAAAATCCACGAAAGAGTCTGTAGCTGCCGTCATCTCCATCCCTAGATTGGGAGGGATCTGAAGCTCTTCCCGGCACCCTGTCGGAGAGGGGATTTCACCCTGGAGACCTTCTTCATCACCATGTAAGCCTCCGGTGTGATGCATGAGTAGTTCATCCTTGGACTACGGATCCATGTAGTAGCTAGATGGCTGGTTCTCCTCCTTTGTGCTTTGATGTTTAGATCTTGTGAGCTTGTTCATGATCAAGATCATCTATTTGTACTTCTGCATGTTGTGTTTCCGGGGATCCGATGGATATTGAGATGCTATTTCAGATTGATTATTGATTCTATCATGTCTTTTTTATTTGTGATCTTGCATGCTTTCCGTTGTTAGTAGCTATCTTGGCCAAGTAGATGCTAGCAACTCCAAGAGTTAGTATTTATGCTCGATAGTGGGTTCATGCCTCTGGTAATCTGGGGAAGTGATAGAAATCTCTAAGGTACTAGATGTGATGTTGCTACTAGGGAGAAAACAACAATCCTTTGTTCATAGAACAATCGTATTGTTTACATTACATGCAATTCGTAAAGCAATAATCTGTTGCTTGCAACTTAATACTAGAGGGTGTTCGAATGATAACCTGAAGGTGGATTATTAGTCATAGATGCAGTTGGATGGCGGTCTATGTATGATGTTGTAATGCCCAATCAAGTCTCAAAGGGTCAAGATGATTAGTATATGCATGTGTTGCTTTCTCGATGTTTGTCAATTGCCCCGCTGTAATTTGTTCACCCAGCATGTTATCTATCTTAAGGAGAGCCACCTCTAGTGAACTATGGATCCCGGTCCTTTTCTTTACATACAATCTATAAACTGTTTACTACTTTGTGTTTACTTTCTGCAAACTATTACTTCCTTCCATTCGATACGTTTAATCCTTTATTTTCGGCAAAACACGGTGAGATTGACAACCTCATCGCAAGTTGGGACAGAGTTCTGTGGTTGTGTTGTGCAGGTCTCCATTTTGCTACTAGCACCGGTAGTGCGCCCTGCCAAGGCTCGGCTAGCAACACCTTTGGGGTGTTTCCTTGCTCCTACTGGTTCGATTAAACCTTGGTTTCATAACTAAGGGAAACTTGCTGCTGTGCTCATCATACCTTCCTCTTGGGGTTCCCAATGAGCTCTACATCAACACTAATCCATCAAGCATTTTTCTGGCGCCATTGCCGGGGAGTCAAGGACATCTTCACAAGGGGAGTCCCTCATAACCAATCTCTTTACTTTGTTATTTTTGTTTTGCTTAGTTTCTTTTGCTTTTTTGCTTGCTTCTTTATCAAAAACACAAAAAAATAGTTTTACTAGTTTGCTTTCTTATCTGAAAACACAACAAAATGACTACTCTTGAAAACACTAAGTTGTCTGACTTCACTAGCACCAACAACAATGATTTTATGAGCACACCTATTGCTCCACCTGTGCCTGAAGATACTTTCTTTGAGATAAAACCTGATTTACTCAATCTTGTTATGAGAGAACAATTTTCTGGTATTGGTAATGAAGATGTTGATGCCCATCTAAATAACTTTGTTGAACTTTTCTAGATGCAAAAGCATAGGGATATAGATGGTGATATTATTAAGCTGAAATTGTTTCCTTTCTCTTTGAGAGGAAAAGCTAAAGAATGGTTGAATTCCTTAAATAGGAATAGTATTGATTCTTGGACTAAGTGCAAAGATGCTTTCATTGGAAAATACTATCCTCCTGCTAAGATTATATCTATGAGAAGTGTAATAATGAAGTTTAAACAATCTGATAATGAGCATGTTGCTCAAGCTTGGGAAAGAATGAAATCTTTGGTAAAGAATTGTCCCACTCATGGACTGACTGCTTGGATGATCATCCAAACTTTTTATGCAGGATTGAACTATTCTTCAAGGAACCTATTGGATTCTGCTGCTGGAGGTACCTTTATGACCATTACTTTGGGTGCTGCAACAAAGCTTCTAGATAATATGATGGTCAACTATTCTGAATGGCATACTGAGAGAGCTCCACAAGGTAAGAAGGTAAATTCTGTTGAGGAAACTTCCTCCTTGGGTGATAAGATTGATATTATTATGTCTATGCTTGTTAATGGGAAAGCCCATATTGATCTAAATAATGTTCCTTTAGCCTCTTTGGTTGCTCAAGAAGAGCAAGTTGATGTGAACTTCATCAGAAATAATAATTTTGGCAACAATGCTTATGGTAATAACAATTATAGGCCCTACCCTCCTAATAATACTTATGGCTATAATTGTAAACCTGGATTACCTAGTGTAGGAACAATTTTAGAAGTTGAAAGAGCCACTAAAAACTTCATGCAAATGCAATATGAGCAAAATAAACTATTCATTAAAACTATGGAGGAACAATCTATCATTTTGAAGAACATTAGCCATCAACTTGAGAGTCTAAATAGGGAAATTCCTAGTTTACAATTGAAACTCTCTTATGCTGAAAGAAATATATCATCTTTGTCTGAAGCTCAATCTTCATTGATTAATAAAATGGCTGCTAAACCTGAAACTGATGATAATCCCTTTGCGGCTACTAATGCTATACAAGTAAGAATTGATGAAAATGTTAGACCATTAGCTGAATTACATGCTAAGTGGGAAAGAGAAGATGAAATTGCTAGAAACATTAGTGTTTCTACTATTACCACCACCAGTGTTGAGGCTAGTAATAGTTCTACTACTTTAGATGATAATTTTGATTTTGATCTTGATGGTTGCAATATCTCTGAAGTTATTAAGTTCCTACAAAAGCTTGCTAAAAGTCCTAATGCTAGTGCTATGAACATGGCCTTTACAAAACACATTACTGATGCTCTCATAAAGATTAAAGAAGAAAAGATGAAACATAAAGCTTCTATTCCTATAAAACAAGAAGATGGTTGGGAACCCATCATTAATTTGAAAGTGAATGACTTTGATTTCAAATCTCTATGTGATCTTGATAGTAGTGTTTCTATTATGCCTAGAAGGATTTATGATATGCTTGCTTTGCCTCCACTTGAAGATTGTTATTTGAATGTCCCACTTGATGATAATGCTTAAAAGAAACTCATGGGGAGTCTTAATGATGTTCTTATTATGGTTAACAATGCCTATGTCCCCGTTGATTTCTATGTTTTGGATGTTGAATACATGCTTCTTGTCCTATTACTTTGGGAAGACCTTTTCTTAGAACTGTTGGTGCCATTATTGATATGAAAGAAGGCACCATTAAATATCAACTCCCACTCAAGAAAGGTATAGAACACTTCCCTAAGAAGAGAGAGAAGATTTCTTTTGCTTCTTCTATGAAAACAAAATTTGGTCTTAATGCTTCTCCATTTGAGAACACTTGATTCTTTTTCTTGCTTCTTATGCCGAACTTAAAGGCGTTAAAGAAAAGTGCTTATTGGGAGATAACCCAAAAGTTTTAGATGACTCATGGAAGTTATTGCTTCTGTAATAACCGCTCCTTATCCTTTTTATTTGCTTTTTGTGCCAAGAGTAACCTCTAATGAGAGAGAAGTAATGATTGGGAAAGTTGCTGTCCCGAACAGATTTCTGTGCTTCACCGTAAAAATTCGTGTAAATTCTCTGAACGTCTGTTTGTGCCGTGAATTTTTGTGCTTCTGTTCCAGGTTTTTATATAACTTTCGTTAGTTCAACACTTTTTTATTTGAGCAACAGAAGGTCTACGAAAAAATTCGTCTTTACCTGCTGGTCTGTTTTGATAGATTTCTGCCATTTTCTGCATTTGCTTCTTGTTGGTTCCTTTTTGAGTTGTTTTGGGAATTGAGCTTTTCGAGTGAAGTGCTACAGTAGCTAGTGTTCTAATGGAAGTTTATTTGGTGTTGTAACTGAACCTTAAGACTTATTTATCTTAAGTGCACTAATGTTTCTAATAAAGATTGTGTGAAGTTTTGTATGAAGAAAAATTTCAGGTGTATGGACGGAATGAGTAATGAGATGAAGGATGGACTAAAGCTCAAGATTGGGGATGCCACGCGTGTCACCCCAATAAATATCCAAGAAGTACAAGCATCAAAGCTTGGGGATGCCCAAGGCATTCCCTTCCTCATCAATAAAAATCCCAGGTTTCTTCCAAACGCTTCATTTTTATTGTTTCATTCACAGTTGTGTTGTTCTTGGAGCGTCTTCTTTTTCGTTTTCATTTTGGTTTTAGTTTGCTTTTGTTTGCTTAGTTTTATGAATAATTTGGTTGGACCCCCTCTTTCATACATTGGTTTGCAAATAGTTTGGTTTGGTTTGGAAAAGAGTAGGAAAGTTCATGCTTATGTGGTAAAAAGAGCTCGTTTTTGACTGTGGCCTATGCTTTGTCATGCCATGATTTATATTATTTTGGATTTATGCTTAGTATTCTTTGTTGTAGCATGACTTGTTATAAACAATTGAGATTTCTTAATGTGCCTTGGATGAATCGTGTGTTTTTTTAGCATATTAAAGCATAGTATAGTGGTATTCTCCTTTGATGTTTTATTTGGGTTGACTTGGCGCATGCTCACACCATGTTATGACTATCTCAAGTCACCATAAGCCTTTATGATCCTTTAGTTTTCAACTTGTAGTATCACTTTATGCTTTGATCAATGATGTTTTGTCGCTCTGCATGATTATGGCCATTATTGCTCTCTTAGTTTGTCGCTCCCAGTCTTTTGCTAGCCTCCACAAGCAAGTATGAGTTCCACTCATGCATCCAACCCCCTAAAACCAAGTTATTCCAAAGAGTCCACCATACCTACCTATTAGCTTATGCTATTCCAAGTATATTCATGCTTTTGTTTACCTTCCAAATTAAACTTGTTATGAGAAAACTAGTGATTAAAGCTCTCACGAACTTGATGGCACACTTTACTTTTCTTGCCCTTAATAAACTTGAACCATTGTGTCGTCTTTGTTGTATATGCTTGCACTTATTTGTTGGGGATTAGCAGAACCATGCTGTCATGGGGAACGCTTTCAACATTGCACTTGGTACTTGTACCTAGTTGATATCATGCTCTTTTGTCTATGGATGTCGTCGGTGTGAAATGAAAAGGAGCTTGTAAGTCCATGGAGTTATGTATATGTGTTAGATAAACGCCTGGGCCGCTGGTCTAATCCATGCTGACATGGCGGAAACCTGCAGCGTAACCATAATGAGCTGTCTATGAAGCATTCTTCTTATAAAAAAAGTGTCCTATATTGAGAAAAAAGAGAAAAAGAAAAAAAAGAGATTATGAAAAGAGGAAAGAGAGAAAAAAGCACCATATTCCCATGGTAAATAAGAAGATTGCTGACATGCTCGTTGTCTGCTTGCCTTGTTATTTTGATATGGGGATTCTTCCGTATCATCGGGCAAGGGGTACCCCGTTGGCAGTTCTCTATGATACACATGTACTTACGATGACAAGAACTTACCGGTGACTAAACTTGAGTAGCATGAGGAGCGGCCCTCGTATACAAGGGACATGAGATTCCTAACTTATACTTCGTCAAGCATGTACACCATAGTTTGTTCAATTTAACCTTAATCACTTCAAGATGCTTATGATAGGGGCAATGAGAGCTGAAAGCTATAAGTACCTTTATTTTTGGAAGCTCTTTATGAGACTTGAATCCCTACTTCCTTTTATAAAGGCCTTTCTTCCACCATTATATTGAGTCTCCACCTTCTACCTTTATGCACCTACTTTGGGAGCATAGTGGCCATTCTTAGTTCTATGTGCATAGTCCCAAGACTAGTGGATTGATGCATAACTTGATATTGCTTGTTTTAAACTATTTGTATCTAGTCACTCTTATGAACTTTGAATGTGTCCTATGCATTTATATTTGCTACTCTATGAGGGACAAGCTGAATACTATTATGCTATGTTTTCTTTATGTGAAACAAACAAACGTCTTGCAAAGCATTGTTATTCATGAATCTTTTGTTTGTGCCTTTTCATGTTGCATCATAGTTCTTTGTCTTATTGCTAGTGAAGGGAATATGCCCGAGAGGCAATAATAAAGTGGTTATTATCTTATTCCATGTTTATGATAAATGTTTATTTTGCATGCTATAATTGTATTGATCGAAAACGTCAATACATGTGTGTTTAATAAACAAAAGGGTTCCTAGTTATGCCTCTCTTATAGACTAGCTTGTTGATTAACAAGATGATCAAGGTTTCCTGATCATGGACATTGGATGTTGTTAATAGCAAGGTCACAGCATTTGTGAAATGATGTGATGAACATTCATTCGAAGTATAGCATAAAGATCAAGTCATTATGTTTACATTGCTATAACATCATACGAAGTAATCTTTATCCTTAGACCATGAGATCACGTTAATTGCTAACACCGGAAGAGTATCTTGATAACATCAAACATCACACCGTAACTGGGTGACTATAAAGATGGGTTCAGTGCTACGAAGGTGTTATGTTGAGGCTCATGGATCAAGAGTGGAATATGTCAATCCCGATGACGGATAGATATACTCTGGGCCCTCTCGGTGTTATCACATTAAGGTAGCTTGCAAGCAAGCAATGTGATCACTAGAATGTTATATCACGGGAACGAGAAAAGAGTGCATGTCGGTAACGAGATCAAACTAGGTATTTGGATACCGATGATTGAATCTCGGACATGTATTATATCAAGAGACAAAGGGATTAAATTACAAGCGTTAAAGGTTCTCACGATCACAGAAGTCATCGTTGAATATGCAGGAGTCAGTATGGACCTCCAGGTTCCGCTTCTAATTATTGATTTGAGAGGAGTCTCAATCATGTCTGCATTATTCGCGAACCGTAGGGTGACACACTTAAGAGTTATCGGACACCATTTTGGAGCACATATGTTTCAGACGAAAGAATTGCAAAGCGCAGGTTTGTTTCGATAGAAACCAGAAATTGTTTTGGGTGAAATTGCAGAAAGTGGTTCTGCATGTGATATTGAAATATTGCAAGGGGTTATATGTGAATGTTTGTTAATTAAAGTAATTAACAAAGTTCTGAATAAATTTAATAAAAGAGTTTTATTAAATGAGAGAGCATTAAACTTGGTGAATTTTAATGCATTTAAAGTAGGGACTTTAAAGGGGAATGTGAAGAGGCATTCTAATGTGGAGGGGTTACCACCACATGAATGGGGGAGGTGAGGAGTCACCCCCCCCCCATGCGCCGGCCATGGAGAGGAGGGGCACCCCCTCCTCCTATAAAAGGACACCCTCTTCCTCCTTCTTCCACACACCTCCTTGTGAAGGATCTCTCTCCCCCTCTAGAATTATTCCCCCATGGTCTCGGATTAGCGAGATACATGTTCCTGGTGCCATTTCGTCTGGAAGGAGTTGCTGCTTCTGCTGGATCGCTGGAGCGAGGAGGTGGAGGTTGTCCGGTGGCTTGAACGTGTGTGCGAGTGCGGATGTGCTGCTGAGTTGCGACGCTCGGACTTCCTCACAATCTTGAGATCGGCAAGTGTATGACTATATCAACCACGATTTCCTACTCGTTAACAAAACTCGTTGTCTTCGAGGGTAAGTTCTCGTTGGATGTATGTCTACCCGTTGCTCTGTACCTAGTAGATAGATCTTGGCGTGTAGTTCTCATCGTAGGAAATTTTTTTCTATGTTGCGGACCCAACAGTGGTATCGGAGCCTGATCTATGTGTAGGTGCTTTGCACGGGTAGTACACATATGTTTATATGTGGGCGATGATTATCATGTTATTGCATTTTCTATGTATTTTGGATATTGGTGGCATAGTGGGATGAAGCGCACTACAAGAAATGTGTTGACTAGTGACCTTTTCTTAACGACCCTGAGTTTTTTTTGTCACAGATCTATGACCATTTCGAACCAACTGGTCGTAGGCCATTTGGGAGGGTCCAAATCCTGAAAAACTACGACCTTTTTTGTCAGGAAGGTCATATCTTGCTTAAACCAGTTGGTCATAACATAAATATCGCTGGTCCATGACCTTAAATTTGGACGACTATGACCAATTTAAATGGTCGTTATGCTGATACATGACAACTAGGCTGCCAACTAAGCAGTTTGGCCTATGTGTCATGTCCACGTGTCAAACTATGATCAAAATGGCGGTCATGAAGATAGGGGATGAGTCTCGCTAAAACTTGCATTAGATCTCTAAAGAAACATCATATTATGAGTCTAAAAATGATTTTTACAAAAAATCATGAGCATTAGATCATGTACCTGTAGTTCAAATCGGACCCACATCCTACCGATTCGGCACAAATTTTTCTTTTTCACCATGGATGAACGGAAAGGTTTGAGATATCCTACTTGTGACATTGTCTATGTAAGGTGGTCTAATATTTTTGAAAAATATGGTGGCAGCATTTTGAATTAACCATTTTGTGGTTGCTTCACAAAACGCCCCGTTTTTGGCACTCAGAAAATGGTAAATGAATTTTCTGTGCGACGAAATGGAAAACTTCCTCCTGCAATATTGTTTTCCATCCCAAGATGCACATGTGTGTACAATATGGGAACATTATCACAAACTATGTTGCGATTCTGGCCATAACATTGGTCGTTTGACCCGGAAGCCATGAAACCTCGAACATGATAGGTCATTTATGTGAAGGTTTTTTCGATATGTTCGCAATATACCAAGTTTGGTATTTTTCCTTGCAAATATGTCACATAATATGACACAACGCGAAGGTTTTACATTGTTTGGACCGTTTTTGAATTTTTCATGCCCGTTTCAAACTATGGTCAAAACGGCGGGCACGAAGGTTCATAGATAGGGGATGATCCTCGCTAAATTTGCATCGGATCCCATCATATTGTGAGTCTAAAAATGATTTTTACAAAAAAATCATGAGCATTAGATCATGTACCTGTAGTTCAAATCGGACCCACTTCCTACTGATTTGGCAGACATTTGTCTTTTTCGCCAAGGGTGGACGGAAAGGTTTGAGATATCCTACTTGGGATATTGTCTATGTAAGGTGGTCTAGGATTTTTGAAAAATATGGTGGTAGCATTTTGAATTAACCATTTGGTGGTTGCTTCACAAAATGCCCTGTTTTTGGCACTCAGAAAATGGAAAACGCTTTTTTGTGCGACGAAAAGGAAAACTTCCTCCTGCAACATTGTTCGCCATCCCAAGATGCACATGCGTGCATAATATGGGCACATTATCACAAACTATGTTACAATTCTGGCCATAACATTTGTCGTTTGACCTAAAAGCCATGAAACCTCGAACAAGATAGGTCATTTTTGTGAAGGTTTTTTCGAGATGTTCACAATATACCAAGTTTGGTATTTTTCCTTGAAAATATGTCACATAATATGACACCAGGCGAAGGTTTTACATTGTTTGGACCGTTTTTGAATTTTTCATACCCGTTTCGAACTATGGTCAAAACGGCGGGCACGAAGGTTCATAGATAGGGGATGAGCCTCTCTAAAATTTCATTGGATCTATGAAGAAACATCATATTGTGAACCTAAAAATAATTTTTGCAAAAAATCAGGAGCATTAGATCTAGTAGCTGTAGTTTAAACTGGACCCACTTCCTACCGATTTGGCAGACATTTGTCTTTTTCACCAAGGGTGGACGGAAAGGTTTGAGATATCCTACTTGGGACATTGTCTATGTATGGTGGTCTAGTATTTTTGAAAAATATGGTGGTAGCATTTTGAATTAACCATTTGGTGGTTGCTTCACAAAACGCCCTGTTTTTGGCACTCAGAAAATGGAAAACACTTTTTCTATGCGAAGAAAAGGAAAACTTCCTCCTGCAACATTGTTCGCCATCCCAAGATGCACATGCGTGCACAATATGGGCACATTATCACAAACTATACCGCGATTCTGGCCGTAACATTGGTCGTTTGGCTTGAAAGTCATGAAACCTCGAACATGATAGGTCATTTCTAAGAAGGTTTTTCTGAGATATTTACAATATATCAAATTTGGTATTTTTCCTTGCAACTATATCACATAATAAGACACCACACGAAGGATTTACCTCGTTTGGACTATTCTTGAATTTATTATGCCCATTTCAAACTTTATTTTTGTGTGACCAATCAGAAGAGAAAGCCAATCTACCCATGGATCACCCACTGAATCAGATATCAGCCATTGATAGGGCCTCCATCCAACGCTCCAAATTCCCAGCACCAGTTTCTCCCGCCTCCCACACTTGGGCATGAATGGACCGAAATGCCCTAGTTGCTAGTATTGCAGCACATAAATGATAAGGGGTACTTCCATAAAATCCTCCCACACCCAGTGACCCATCCGCCCAAACCCGACCCTAATCCCCATACGCTCTTGTCCCCGCAGCCACTTCTTCCTCCTTCGCGAGCCATCAAACCCTAATCCCACCGGCGCCTCCCTCTCTCTGCTTCGCCTACACCACCTCTGTGCACCATCGCACGGCCACCACCTCTCCCTCCGCCCCGTATCCCGCCATCTGCTAGAGCGCTCACCACCTCCCCCTTTGCCCCGGTATCTGTGACACCCTCGAATCGGCCCTATGCAAGTTTTAGCGCTTCCCGCCAAACCCGCATAAAAACGATTCAAGGACGCCCACTAGGCACTTTCGTGCGGGTGGAGAATGAAGTAATACCATTACACATTAGTCCACGATGGAACCCATAGAACATATATATACAACAACGACTCCATGAGTCAAGAATACAGATATACTATACAAAGATTCAAATCACCTTGAAAACGATAGAGTATCCGACTACGGACAAGAGGCAAATGGGGCTAAGAGCCCTAAAGAATAACCAATGGCGTCCATAACCCTGCCCAGGCCAAGCCGGAAGGGTAACCCGGCTAACGACGTCGATCTCAAACCTGCTAAACAAAAGGGGTGCTGACAAAGGGCAAAGGAAAAAAGAGAAGCGTTAGTACTGAGGCCAGTACACGGCGAGGCTAGAATTCGGCGGTCCTCGCCTACATAGGTATGGTGGACTGAAGCGGCAGCGCAGCAGCACTAAACAACCTATAGAGACTTAGTACAACTGTTGGCTATTAGAGAGAGATAAGAAAGACCTATTCGGAACCACCTGATACTAACACCAACCATACCCATCTTGGCATTTCCCCCTCGAGACCAAACGAGGAAGTCAAACCGAGGAACTCACACAGTTGGCAGTTTTATTCATTCCAATATAGTTGAAGCTCTTACTAATCAGATATAGATTGCATGAGTCATCCTGATAGCATAAGTAGTGGGCAGTTTTAGTTAACCATTCAGTTGTAGTTGCAGTGCTTACTAGTCAGATACAATTAGCAGGTGACATCCCAAACCCAGCAATTGTTGGCACTTTTATTTCATTCCATTGGAGTTGCGATACTTACTAGACAGGTGTAACATGACACGATACACCCCAGTTCCACCAGTTGTTGGCACTTTTATTATCCATTCCATTGTAGTGAAGCTGATTACTAGTCACATATTAAGTCAAATTTATAGCACTACTTTAGTTATGCTTGTCTATGATCGAGATACTATGCTCCTAGTCGTCCATAACCGCGGACACGGCTTTCAGAAAGATTTACCCTACAGGGGTGCACAAATAGCAACACACACACGATCAACCTCGGAAAACCAACTCAAAACCCAACGAGGCTTTCATGACAAAGCAATCACATGATTCATAAAATATTTCAGGGGGCCACCCCATTAAGCTACCCGCAACGAAGTTGGCCGGCTCCGAGACGGACCCAAGGTTTGCGCCAATGGCTGTAAAGGACTGGGAACCCGAAAGTGTGACTGGGCTTGTCGATACCGCGAAAACACTCCGCAATCCTAAACAGTACAGGTGCTCCACGCACAATCTTAAATAAAACAGTAACATGTTATAAGTACAGGATAGTAAATAAAACCCCAAACTAGTTTGTGGCCCCAAGAAATAAGAAATGAATCAAGTTCTGGCTAAGGGGATTCATGGTCCCATATGCGGATAGTGCGATAGTCAAGGAACAGGTATCAAGTACTCAGGGTCCTACGGGACACAAGTGAGCGTGGAAAAACCAAATAACATCTATTGCCCACCGATGCCTCTGCATTAGTTATACCAGCAATTAGTTGTATTTAAATTCATGATCATCTCCACCATTTATCATGTGCCAACTTGCCGCCAACGGTGGAACGACAACGACGCGAAGCAACACAGAAGCAAGCAACTATGACTCGCAAGGCTGATTATCTATCAAACAACAGGCAATAGGATGTGTCCATGGCAATATAGAGGCTGCAAGGAGTATAAAGGGTGCACGGAAACTAAAGCATCGCAACACGGATAGCAATAGATCAATAGGAGGATGTAAAGACTATAAATGCAAAATAGGTAAAGGGGAAGTGATGCTCGCCTAGGAAACACTGCCGAAGATTCATCCGGAGAACTTGTCGATACTCGCATCCACTCATCAGCCTAGTCCGCGAAGAAGCAAACACTAGAAGAAACATCGGATGCAAAATTTAATGCTACGGTAGAAGAATCGGCATGCTTATGATATGATGCATGGCATGGCACAGATACGGTGCAATTAGGCAGTATTAAGCGGAACTGGGGTCCCGACAATTAATTAATAGGTTCTAGTTATTTAGATACCCCGCAATTTAAATGTTGTATTAACAAGGCAAAATATGGGATTGGTTCTCTACACAAATTTAAATGGAGTCTGGAATAAGACTAGAATAGCCCGCATATAGACTCCATATTTACTTTAGGTGAATCGACTATTTAACCCAACCCACCAGATGACATGTATGCAAGCATGATGATTCAATGATGCGACAGGTATATGTCATATTATAAACATAGAGGCTTAGGGTCACACATCTGGGTTCGGAAGATCTTGGTTCCGGGGGTTCGGGGTTCGACAGGGAACGACGAGGTTCGGATACACGATGGAGAACTTGTCGTGTCGTGACGGAGAACTTGGGTTCCAAGCGGTCGATCTTGCCAACGATGGCGAACTTGAATGGATCAGGTACCGGTGGTCTTCGAATCCGTGTAGGAGATCTTGACGCCTGTGCCAAAGAACTCGGGTTCGAAAGGAGGTCTTGGCGTTCCGATGGATCGGTCCTCGGGGTCGGAGAACTTGGCGTGCCAGGGGTCCAGAAGGTTCGGGCTCGACTGGATCGGTCTTCGGATCCTTGGGGGCCTTCGGTATCCGTGATGGAGTTCAAGGCGATTCCGGGGAGAAGATCTTGGCATTCCGTGTAGGCAACCTTGGCGTCCGGTCCTCGGGCATCGGTGCGGGAAGGAGGTCTTGTCGTACTAGGGTCTCGGTGTCTTCAGGTCCGAGAAGATCTTGTCGTCCACGGATTCCATCTCGCCTGTCGTTGTCGGACTTGAACCTCAGTGCCACCAGTTCATCGCTTTTATTCGGGTCGGTGTCGATCTCACCCTAACAGTAACAACTCCAGATCAACCATGCCACTACACCCACATACCTATTGTGGTTCACCAACGTCCACATCAACTGAAGCCACATGAAGCCAACGTACAGAGGAGGTCGCGAGATAGAGGCGGTGCCAAGCAGAGGCAGAGGCCGGCGATGCAGCACGGCCGGAGGAGGTCGAGGCGAGAACTGCAAGGATGGCGACGAGCAGAGGCCACGGCAAGGCAGAGGTCGGCCGTGCAGAAGGGAACCAGAAGGGCGGCCGTGCTTGGCTCGATGTCGTGGGGGCTCGGGCTCCCACGACTGCTGGCGGACGCCGGCGGCACATGGACGCGGGTGGCGCGCTCGGGGCGATGGCCGGAGAGGAGCGGACGCTGAGAGGAGGGCGAAGACGATGGCCGGCACTGGGGATGCGTAGAGGGACGACGGCGAGGTGCTGGCAGCAGAGCCGAGAGGCACAGAGGAGGAGGTCGCTCGTGGTGACGGTGGCTCGCGAGCTGGTAGCGGTGGCACAAGGTTGGGGATACGGGGCGAGGACGGGCAAGGGCGGCGGCCCTGGCGACGACCGGGAGGAGGGCGGCGGCGCATCGAGGCAGGGAGGAGGGCACAGGCGCTCGGGAGGAGGAAAACGTGTGGTGGATGGGGATTTGCGGCAGGGACCTGATCGCGTTTTGGAAAAGGTTAGGAGGGGTGGCTGCAAAGTGACCAAGAGGAGGTTGTTGGGAAGGTTTTGTGTGTGCGTGTGGTTCGTGTCGCGCAGGGCTGGGGCAGTGCATGCGAGCGAGGAAGGCGTGCAGGGGTGCGACGCGGCTACGTGGGTTGGTGCGATGCAGCGACGGATGTGGTGGCGGCCGGGATGGGGTGACTAGTTTAGGGCTTGATACAGCTAGAAATAGGGTTTGGGTAGTAGGTGGCCTCCGGTTGGGCCACTTGGGCCTGGCCGGCTGGCTGCCTCCCCTAAGAACAGTTTTTATTTTATTTGTTTTTAGAAAGGCTTTTATAAATAGTTTTTAGACAAAATAAAATATCCGAACAAGGCCGGGGTTTGATTTGAAATTAAAAGAGGGGGATATGTGGAAAACAAAAATAGGATTTTGCAAAACATCTTTAGACAAATAAAAGATCTGAGCGGTCCGAGGGTTTTATATTTGGAATAGAGGGGGGGTATTTAGAAGACAAAGATAGGCTTTTGGAAAATAGTTTTAGGCAAACAGATGCATGATGATGACGATGCTCAAATGCAATGTGGCATGATGACATGAGCATGCGGTCATGATGATGCACAAAACAAAAACACATCGATTTTCTAGTAGTGGTTTTACCGGGGTGCTACAGTATCCCACCATGTCGGAGTCGCTAGATCTGGCCACGCGGTCGCTGGGCCGACCGGACCAACAACGAATGCGCACTACGCCGTGGCCGCCTCGCTGGACCACTAGTACCTCCACGCGGCCGCTGTGATCGTCGCCAGCAAGAGGACACCGTCCTGGCGAGGGCGCTGCAGCGCTACGGATCTCCCACTCTGTCGTCGCACCACCGGCTCCCCACCCGGTCTCCGCCCGCCGCTGCCCGCGGGGATGTCGGCCGGGCAGCCCAGGAACCGACCCATGAGCTTGTCCCTATCGTCGGACCAGCATAGATCGAGACGAAGAGACCGAAGCTCGTACGCCGGAGAACCTGCGGCGGGTGCTTTCCTCCTCCTCCTCCTCCTCCTCTAATCCTCTGATAAATAGACTAGGTTTGTATTTAGATCTTGGATCCGTTACTTTGTTCATGGATTCTAGTCGGAATTTTCTATTTGTGTTTGTTCATGGACTAGGTTGCTTGTGTTCATGGATTTTAGCATTTTCACAGTTGGGCGGCAGCTGAGATACTGCCTGTTAGAGTTCCATCTGGTACTTCAGCTCTCAACCGTTATCAGCTAGGACAAATTCTCTATGTAGATAGTCATGTTATAAATCCATGATTTAGTATTGATTGGAGATTTAATTACCAGAAACATTCGATTTGCATGACTTAAAGAAGAATGTGCTAAGAAACGGCTCGATTACAGTAGATTTATTTTGGCCTTATGACAGAACTTCAATTGGTTTCCTTAGAAAATGTTTGGGAACTAGTAATAACAATCATGGTGCTTGTGCTAACATGGACATAATCGTATCGGCAACATAGATTGTGGAGCGGGTTGAGCTGTAAGAAGAGAGCAGCACCGCTGGTTCAAGGATGGAGTTGGTTGAGTGCAACCTGAAGCGCTTCCACAAAAGTAGCACACGTCTGCAAGGTGAGCATCCCATTTCTTGGTTTGATTTTTTCGGTGTGGTTTGAGTCGATTTATGTGGGGATGCCCTTATGTGATTTTGTTCGGGTTGTAGGAGTTGCTGCCAACGTCTTCTTCCGAGCAGCTGCCGCCGACCGCTTTGCCAATTTGCTGGCCACCTCCCCAACCCGCTACAAGGAAGCCATCATAGGAAGGTGAGATGCCATGGGTTGGAATCACCATCTTGATTGGGATAAGAAGTGACCTATTGTGTGCTCATTGCTGCAAACTGAAGGGTAAAAGATATAACTTTACAAGTCATTTCGTCTATAACTTCGAGTATAGTATTTGGTTTTGCTGGAAGTCATACGGATCTTGATTTTCTGTACATATGTAGGCAGTTTGGATAATAACACTCAATGTTCTGCTTATTGTATATATGTTTAAACTAACTGTGTTGTGAGTTGTAATACCTATTCTGTTTAAATAAAATAAATAGATCCACTTTTGCCTATGTGTTGTGCATTGACTACAACTTCCTTTGAAGGGAGAAGCAAGCATGTTCTTGTTAGTTTTAGGTGTTTCCCGTGCATATATGTATAAGATCCTCAAATCCATGACTCTTATTTAGTCGATCTGGGCCTTCTTATTCCTGTTAATGCCTACTTGGATTGGGGGAGTTATTTGCTTGTCCTTGCATGTTTATAGTTGCAGATGCTTGTAGTATTTGTGTCCCCTTGTTTATTAAATCAAGCATCTGCTGTACCTGGCTTATAGTTGCAGATGTATTTTTCTTCACCTAGTTGCATGCTTGCTCCTATCAGATTAAAGAAATGTGCTAAGAGTTGAGTCATAGATAGATTGACACTGAGCTTCTTGTGTGTGTGTTTTCTGCCTTATTATTTATGACACTGAGCTCAGTTCTTATTGCCATGGTGCTAATACTTTTTCGAGTATTGTCTCTTCATCATGTATTCCAATGAGTATAGTCTACTGATTTGAGTGGCCATTTTCTATTGTCTTTATTTGACATATTGTTTTTTCTTTGTCTGCATTGTCAATGGTGGTGCGGGGAGGACTGCAACATCGAGGATCCTGGCCAGGGCAGTGCCAATGTTTGTGTAGACCCGAGGCTACTATCCTCTTCCAAGGTACCCATCCCCTCTTCTCCTCTGCTAAGTGCTAACTTGGTCGTCTATTCTCCGGTGTTGAAGCTAGGGACAGCGCGAAGAGGGTGCTTCAATTATTCATGTCTAAGAACATTGAGCGAGATAGTGTTGTTTTAAACATCCGACTTATGTTTTCTTGCTACTTCATGCTATACTGGCAGATCTTTGGCTTGAATTAAGATAGTTGTTGTATTTGTCCTCACTTCCATTTACTTTACATGTATATGAATGCAATGTGTAACTAAAGCATGGTGTGTGTTGTTGTCTATCTGTTACAGGAGCTCCATGCTGAAGAAATTTGAAGTGTGAAGCTTGACAGAGCAAAGAGTAGATAGCTATTATTATTTTGTACTAGTCATCATATTTGGCTGTATGGGCACTATAAAGACTGTAATAGGCTAATTTTGAGTATTATTTCAACAATTTCATAGGCTAAATTTGTCTATAAATTGAAGAATTTTGTGTCTTACTTCCTGTTTCATTTGAAATATATGTCATTTGTATTACTGTAAAAACATCATAATAGGAACCTGACAAGTGGGACAAACCCATTGCAACAGTAACTAAAAACAAATACCCAAAAAAAGGCTAGAGCCAAAACACTGTAATCAAGCTTAAATGGCCGAAGCCCATCAATGCAATCGAGCTTAAAAGGCCAAGGCCCATAAAAATATTGCATGATAAAAGTCCATGATCTAGATAAGAAAAGGGCTAGAATTATTAGGCTTGGCCTATTTAGTGGTTGAACTGGACCGGGCTGAATCGAACAATAACCAATTGATTTGGTCATAAAAATCTGCCACGTAGGATTCGCTGACGTGGACAGGGCAGATTGTCCATGACCAAAATTTTGGTCATAGAGTTTAGGACCTCTATATTGGTCATAGCAGTCCATGACCAATTCAAAAAAAAGGTCGTTAGCTGTCTATAATGACCCTCGGTATGTGACCTACTGCTTTTGGTCATAGAAAGGTCATACATGGATTATTATGACCTTACTATGACCAATTTTGGGGGTCACGAGTTAGCACATTCCTTGTAGTGGCGGCCCGGACCAACCTTACATGTCGTCATACATGAGACTGGTTCCACGACTAAGATGCAACTTGTTTTGCATAAGTGGCTGGCGGGTGTCTGTCTCTCCTACTATAGTCAATATCTGATTTACAACGAGTTGCTAATAACTTGGTTATCCTCGTTGCGGTTCATGTTCGTAGGTAAGACTGGTTCTATCTCCGAAAGCCCTAAGCCATGTAAAACTTGCAATTGATAAATTAGAGGCGTCTAGTTTAGATCGTTGCTAGGCTAGTGTATTGATATGGTATTGTTGTAAGTAGATGTATGATAGATACTCTTACAACACATTCAACGTGTAAGTTCCATAGACCTTGGCCTTACAGACAAAGGAATGATAGAGATCATACCATGATGCAAATGATAGAGATCAAATGCATGGACCATATCATCTCACTTTACACATTAGATGTTAGCATCTTATACTGCTAGTTTGGCGCTTTCTGTAGCATTGTAAGATGATCCCTCATTTAGATATCAAGATAAAAATGTGTTCTTCCTTAAGTATGTACCGTTTTGTGGATCGTGTTTCGAGACATCACGTGATGATCGGTTGTACTCGACTCTACGCTTTCATACAAACGGGTGTAAGACAGTTTTACACATGCGAGTACTAAGGTTCTTACTTGGCGAGCCTAGCATGTACAGACATGGCCTCGGAACACGGACCGAAAGGTTAAGCATGAGTCATATAGTTGATATGATGCCCATATAGATGCTTGCCTTTGAAGCTACATCAACTCACATGATGATCGGACTTGGTGTAGTGGATTTGGTTCATGTAATCACCAAAAGGGCACGAGGGATGTCGTTTTTGAGTGGGAGTTCATTTCTAATTTGGATTAGTCGAACTCAATTTTTTCATAAACTAAATCGAAGTGCATTTGCATAATTTGTTGTAGTCATTGACGTCTGTTCACTACCTTATGCTTAATTTTAATTGAGATAATAGAACTATAGAATTCTGGATATGTACTTTACGAATTGGTATTGTATTGTTTTGAATATCAATTTAAAGTTTATAAGTCCTATTGAAAACTTTCAGCAAACTCTATTTACTCCATGAAGTTTAATAAGTAGTATTAAATCAAGAGTAAGAATTCCAATGTTAGTATCTAAAGTATTATGTTTGCCTCCATGATTATTAATATTCAAAAGTTGTTTTAATATCAAGATTATATAGGAGCTGAAAATTGTTTCAGAAACCATCATGTGTGAAAGATATTGTGATATCTGAAACAATGTTTTTGGTTGCATTATGATAGAGTATAATTTAGCAAAATACATGTTCTCATATTGTATGAGAATTTGTGAAGGATGGAGATGCTAGGCATCCGGATCTCCCAAAAAGGTTTTTGGGAACTACCGTTATACTCGCGATTATTCCTTACAGGCTATAGTAGCTTGATCATGAAAGTTGTCATGATAAGGATGAATAGAAGATGTAAGTAAAATGTTTACTACACTAATAGATTACTAAAGAATGGATTTTTGAAAGAACACCAAACATTTGATGATGGTGATCCACTTCAAAGTGCAAGTCCAGAGGTATTAGTATTTGACTATATACGCTATGTACTATGTGTCATGTGAATGACACCACTATTGATATTGATAGATTCTTTTAAAAGGAAAAGGAATTGTTGAAAGAGAATCTATAAAATATTTGGCAGAAGAGAAAAAGTTGGAAATGTCCAACTTAGGTATATAGAAGTATACACACTATGGTTGTATTCCTTGCTTGTTAAACAATGTGGTTCTTAGGTATTGGATACCGGTATTGGATACCGAATTGGTTGGTATGAAGTGTCATACAGGACAACGCAATTCATGAACTACAATGGCCTAAGTAACTAGCAAGAGAATAAGTGATGATGTTCATCGAAAACAAATAAAGTGTTATTGTGTTTTTCGTTGTCGTCAAACCTAGCCTTCAAGATTTGCTTTAATAATTGTTATTTTGTTCTGGTATTATGAGAACAATGGTTGTTCAAATAATTACCATATTCCATAAAGGATGGATGAACTTTTACAAGTCTGGTGGGAGAAATCACATCCATAAACACTATTGCTAAAATGTCACAAGACAAATGATTGAAAGATCACTTATGAAGTGACATCGTTGTTTAAATTATATTGGAAAGAAAACATGAAGAAACTCCATGTTGATGGCATTTTGGAGTCTTTGATTTTTATCAATTGACGCTTCTGAAAGTTTCCTCGAGATAATTGAAACTCTGTCCATAGGCCAAAGAGGAACGGATGACTAACTTATTTGGATATTATACATATTGATGTATATAGTCCATTATATGTAGCCATATGCGATGGATCTTTTTGCTTCATATGCTTTCTCCAGAAATTTAAGTGAATATATCTATATATTTACTTAATAAGGAAGAAGTATGAAACATTTGAAAATTGTTCAAAGACTTTCAAGATGAAGTGGAAAATCATTGTAACAAGAAAATAAAAGAGTTTATGATTTGATCATTAAGGAAGATATTTGAGTTACAGGTTTAGCAAAACACCTAAGATTTGAGGAATTGTTCCATGATTTGTGTTTTCCTGATAAACCATAGGAGTATGGCATATTCGAGAGATGAAATCAAACCATGTTTGACATGGTAAGATCAAAGGTGTCATTTATAAAACTGCCATTATGTTTTAAGGATTTAAGCTTTAGAGACTACCGCTTTTACACTAAAAAGAGCACCATCGTGATCCGTCGAAATGACATCATATAATTTATGGTTTGGGATAAAACCCGAAATGTCTTTTCTTAAATTTTGGTATGCTAAGCATAAGTAAAATGTTTACAACCAAAGTCGGATAAGCACGTATTTGTAGGTTATCCCAAAGAATTTGTTGGGAATTTCTCCATAACACCGAGGATAAAAGTGTTTGTTACTTGGAACGTCAAGTTTCTTGAGAAGGAATTTTTCATGAAAAGTTAAGTGGGATGACAATAGAACTTTGATAAGGTTGTTGAACCTTAGATATATGTGCTAAGTAGCATAGCGCCAGAAAGTGTCCAGGTGGCGGCCACAATGCTCATGGCTCCTGTGATTACAAAGGGTGTGATCTCGGAGATTAGAGTTCCTATTGAACCGTGTGGGTCGGTAAGAATCAAATAGTGTGATTTGATAAGCAAGTCGTTATTGTTTTGGCAATGATGAACCGACTACATGCAAAGAAGCTATGATGGGCCCTGACTCCTTATAATGACTAGAAGTCATAGAATCCGTGATAGTATCCATACACGAGAAATCAAGTTTCTGAACTTGGAAGACCCTCTGGAAAGGCGTGAAGCCTATCGGTTGTGTTTGGATCTATAAAGAAATAAGACATGGATGTTTAACATCTATGAAATAGTCGACATGTCGGAAAAAGTTTACGACAATGTTCAAGGAGTTGACTATGACAAGATTTGATCTTTCATAGCAATATTTAGTCTTGACGGATTAATGTAGCAACCACTACATATAATTTGATGTATGGTAGTTGAACAAACAAAACAATGTTCTTCTAATAGAATGGTTACCTAGGAAGTGTACAAGACACGGTCCGAAGGGTTTTGTTAATTCAAAGGGTGCTAAAAGGGCATGCAAACTTCAATAGTTGAAGAGCATAGCGGAGTTGGAATCTTCACCATGATGAAACTGTTAAAAGAGTTTAAATTCATCGGAGATGATGAAGATGCTTGCATTTGCAAGAAATTAAGTGGGAGCGCTGGGACATATTTCTAATACATTATGTAGAGGACATATTGTTGATTGGAAATGATGTATCTTGTATTGACACAAGTTCATTAAAATAAGATTTCGATGAAAGACTTGGGCAAACCCAGAATATTTGGCATCAATATCTATATGGATAGATTAAGGCACTAATATGGTTGTGCCAGACATACATATACGAGATATTGAAAGGGTTCAATATGGAAACAACAAGAAAGCTTCTTGCTGCTTGGAAAGAATTGTATCAAGATTCAAGTGTTTCAACACTTGGTGAATAAAATCACATGAAGATTTTGATCGATTATACCATGATATGTATATATCCAAAATGTCCTATGCTCTAAATATTATGAGCACATACCAGAATGATTCATAAGATGATCATTGGACGATAGTAAAGATATTCTTATGAGATTTGGATGAACTAAGAATATATCATGTATAAGTGACAAATAGTTAAAGGTAGTTCATTGTAAAGTCTTACATTGATACTATTTTTGTCACAAGATACAAATTAAATTTATCTCAATTTAGAATATGGGTGGCACAATGTAATGGAAAGGATGTTCCATGATGGATTTGGATGAGTTCCAAAGTTGACACATTGTGACGGATACTACAACAAAAGGCTAAGTATATAACTGCTATAGTACCAGCAAAGGAGGGCATTTGTGTTAAGTAGTTTGTTATCAAACAGGTGTGGTTCAAAGTGGGCTAATACTATGAAGATATATTGTGTGACAATAATATCAACATATTTTAACCCAAACGAACTAAAGGTCTCACCAAACGACCAAATTTATACAATGCCATCTCATTTGAGAATGAGTGATGCGTAGAGACGCAAAGACATGCAAATACACACGGACCTGAAACTATCAGATCAGGAGATTATGTTAACCACTAGCAATCGCGTATATGCAACACCAGAAAACCATAGGTGTTCAATACGCAAAGTTTTTCAAACTAGATTATTGACTCTAGTGCAAGTGGGAGACTAAAGGGAATATGCCCGAGAGGCAATAATAAAGTGGTTATTATCTTATTCCATGTTTATGATAAATATTTATTTTGCATGCTATAATTGTATTGATCGGAAATGTCAATACATGTGTGTTTAATAAACAAAAAGGGTTCCTAGTTATGCCTCTCTTATAGACTAGCTTGTTGATTAACAAGATGATCAAGGTTTCCTGATCATGGACATTGGATGTTGTTAATAACAAGGTCACAACATTTGTGAAACGATGTGATGAACATTCATCCGAAGTATAGCATTACGATCAAGTCATTATGTTTACATTGCTATAACATCATACGAAGTAGTATTTATCCTTAGACCATGAGATCATGTTAATTGCTAACACCGGAAGAGTATCTTGATAACATCAAACGTCACACCGTAACTGGGTGACTATAAAGATGGGTTCAGTGCTACGAAGGTGTTATGTTGAGGCTCATGGATCAAGAGTGGAATTTGTCCATCCCGATGACGGATAGATATACTCTGGGCCCTCTCGGTGATATCACATTAAGGTAGCTTGCAAGCAAGTGATGTGATCACTAGAATGTTATATCACGGGAACGAGAAAAGAGTGCATGTCGGTAACGAGATCAAACTAGGTATTTGCATACCGATGATCGAATCTCGGACATGTATTATATCAAGAGACAAAGGGATTAAATTACAAGCGTTAAAGGTTCTCACGATCACAGAAGTCATCCTTGAATATGCAAGAGTCAGTATGGACCTCCAGGTCCCGCTTCTGATTATTGATCTGAGAGGAGTCTCAATCATGTCTGCATTATTCGCGAACCATAGGGTGACACACTTAAGAGTTACCGGACACCATTTTGGAGCACATATGTTTCAGACGAAAGAATAGCAAAGCGCAGGAATTGTTTCGATAGAAACCGGAAATTGTTTCGTGTGAAAATTGCAGAAAGTGGTTCTGCATGTGATATTGAAATATTGCAAGGGGTTATATGTGAATGTTTGTAATTAAAGTAATTAACAAAATTCTGAATAAATTTAATAAAAGAGTTTTATTAAATGAGAGAGCATTAAACTTGGAGAATTTTAATGCATTTAAAGCAGGGACTTTAAAGGGGAATGTGAAGAGGCATTTTAATGTGGAGGGGTTACCACCACATGAATGGGGGAGGTGAGGAGTCACACCCCCATGCGCCAGCCATGGAGAGGAGGGGCACCCCCCCCATGCGCCAGCCATGGAGAGGAGGGGCACCCCGGATTAGTGAGATACATGTTCTCGGTGGCATTTCTTCTAGAAGGAGTTGTTGCTTCCGCTGGATCGCTGGAGCGAGGAGGTGGAGGTTGTCCGGTGGCTTGAACGTGTGTGCGAGTGTGGATGCGCTGTTGAGTTGCGACGCTCGGACTTCCTCAAGATCTTGAGATCGGCAAGTGTACGACTACATCAACCACGAGTTCCTACTCGTTAACAAAACTCGATGTCTTTGAGGGTAAGTTCTCGTTGGATGTATATCCACACGTTGCTCTATACCTAGTGGATAGATCTTGGCGTGTAGTTTTCATCGTAGGAAATTTTTTGTTCTCTATGTTGCGGACCCAACAGCTAGAACTTTGTATTTCATGTTATGATGAAGTACTATGATTCCAGCTTTGAATGTTTTACAAATACTTTGATCAAGTCTTTGATGGTGCATGTCACCTAAAAAATTATTCTTTCTTTTTATCACTTACCTACTCGAGGACGAGCAGGAGTTAAGCTTGGGGATGTTGATACATTGCAAATGTATCTATAATTTTTGATGTTCCATGCTTGGTTTATACACTTTCTTGTGTTTTGTCCACACTTTGGAGTACTTTTCATATGATTTCTTGGACAAACCTATTAACAAGAGCCACAGTGCCAGCTGTCTGTTTTCTGTTGTTTTTGGTTCCAGGAAAGTCAGAAAATGAATATTCTCAGAATTGGACGGGACAAAAGCCAAAGTACCTATTTTTCGGAAGTCATCAGATGCTAGAATACGAGACAGAGAGGAGCCAGGGGGCCACCACACCACCTGGCCGCGCCGCCGTCATCTCCATCCCTAGATCGGGAGGGATCTGAAGCTCATCCCGGCACCCTGCCGGAGAGGGGATTTCACCCTGGAGGCCTTCTTCATCACCATGCAAGCCTCCGGTGTGATGCGTGAGTAGTTCATGCCTGGACTACGGGTCCATGTAGTAGCTAGATGGTTGGTTCTTCTCCTTTGTGCTACCATGTTTAGATCTTGTGAGCTCCGTTCATGATCAAGATCATCTATTTGTAATCCTACATGTTGTGTTTGCGGGGATCCAATGGATATTGAGATGCTATTTCAGATTGATTATTGATTTTATCATGTCTTTGTTATTTGTGATCTTGCATGCTTTCCGTTGTTAGTAGCTATCTTGGCCAAGTAGATGCTAGCAACTCGAAGAGTTAGTATTTATGCTCGATAGTGGGTTCATGCCTCTGGTAATCTGGGGAAGTGACAGAAATCTCTAAGTTACTAGATGTGTTGTTGCTACTAGGGAGAAAACAACAATACTTTGTTTATAGAACAATCGTATTGTTTACATTACACGCAATTCGTAAAGCAATAATCTGTTGCTTACAACTTAATACTGGAGGGGGTTCAGATGATAACCTGAAGGTGGATTATTAGTCATAGATGCAGTTGGATGGCGGTCTATGTATGATGTTGTAATGCCCAATCAAGTCTCAAAGGAGTCAAGATGATTAGTATATGCATGTATTGCTTTCTCGATGTTTGTCAATTGCCCCGCTGTAATTTGTTCACCCAGCATGTTATCTATCTTAAGGAGAGCCACCTCTAGTGAACTATGGATCCCGGTCCTTTTCTTTACATACAATCTATAAACTGTTTACTACTTTGTGTTTACTTTCTGCAAACTATTACTTCCTTCCATTCGATACATTTAATCCTTTGTTTTCAGCAAAACACGGTGAGATTGACAACCTCATCGCAAGTTAGCGACAGAGTTTTGTGGTTGTGTTGTGCAGGTCTCCACGTTGCTACTAGCACCGGTAGTGCGCCCTGCCAAGGGTCAGCTATCAACACCTTTGGGGTGTTTCCTTGCTCCTACTGGTTCGATTAAACCTTGGTTTTATAACTGAGGGAAACTTGTTGTTGTGCTCATCATACCTTCCTCTTGGGGTTCCCAACGAGCTCTACATCAACATTGAGCCATCCGGGACCTGGATGGCCATGTGACCCCTATGCGTTCCACAAAGATCTTTCATCGTTTGAACCGGGATAGTCGTGTCTTATTCCCTTTGTCTCTCGATACTTGTATTGCCCGAGATCTGATCAATGACATCACCATGTCGTGTTCAATCTCATTACTGAATAATGCTAGTTGACTCGTTCCGACAAGTGATATCCATGTGATCAAATCACACGCTACACAGCTATTGGATATAACTTCTCTGAGTGGGCCTTTGAGTATCTTTCCGTCACGTGGACGGACAAATCCTGCTCTTGATATATGTTGCCTCTACGGTTTCCTCCGAGTACCTGAACACACCTTTATAACCACTGTATTACCAAGTGGCGCTTGATGCTATCTAAGCACTCTCGGGAGATAGTGATTGATATAGCCTCATGGACTAAGGAATAGTCTACGAGGATCCATTTCTAATCATCGTAACTTGAACTTCGTGACATGATTGGGTCACGATGTTTAGGTTGGGTATTGGTTCATCATATCATTCACAGAATGAGTTGACTCCATTTCCAACTGGCATAAATGCCACATGATCAGGAAACTTGATCATCTGTTGATCAACAAACCAGTGACTAGAGTTTTACTGGGAACCCCTGGTTGATTATATATCACACGTATATTGATGTTTCCACTCAATACAGTTATAGCATGATATAAAACTTAATCATAAACTTTATAAAATATGATAATAGTCCTTATTACTATTTGTCTCTAGGGCATATTTCCAACACAACTCTCGTCGCTCGCCCCCACCTGCAGCCAGGAGTCCACCTCCCGCCTCCCGTCACCCGCCCCCACTTTCTCAAGGTCCCCGTCATCGTGCCTCCCTCCTTCCTACGTCGAGCTCGTGGCCATGCCCCCACCCATGCCTTCACGACCCAACTCGTGCCCGCATGCCTCCCCGGTAGCTGCCGAGCCCGCATGCCTCCCCGACCATCGGAGCAGGCTGCCGCCGCAGACGACTACGCCCGCCTCCTCCTCACATGGGTTGGCCTCGGCCTCCAGCACCTAGGTGTGGTGCTAGGCTCTGGCTGACCGGCGGCGGCCACGCCCTCGCTCTTGTCCTCTCCTCCCTCTAGTTGTCAGTGTGCTCGCGCTTGTGCCTTGGAGAAACGACGACGTGGAGGAGCATTGTGTGCACGATGGCGGCGGCGGGGGTGCCGCGACTAGGGATGTTTTTTAATTCAACTGGAGAACTAAGCTCACGGCAATGTCGTCGTCTTTCCTTCTATGCGTCGTCATCTGGGCGGCTGTTATCTGCACAAGCCGACGGCCGCGCTACGCTGACAGCCTCGGGAAACCGTCAGCCTAGCTTGAGACCCCGGCGGCCATGGCAGTATGCCGACGTGGCCTAGCCTGACGGAGAGACGCCAACGGCGGCCGTCGGCGTATGGGTAGGCTGACGGCAATTGTGGGTACGCCGACAGGAAAGCCGTCGGCCTAGCTCCTGAATCTTGTAGTGATGAGGTGTTAAGCAATATTATGCATTCAAAAATTAGGCCAGACCATAATGTGTGTACCGATCCAACGTGGCCTCAATCCCAGAAGTGATGCTAGAGCCAACGGTCTGAAAACATGTCGAGTTTTAGTAGGAAAATGGAAATTGTACCTTAACAACATACATAGAAGTGTAGTGCACTTTTTGAAACCAAATCATAAGAAAAAAACCAAAGAAGAATTTGCACTAGAAAGGAAAAGGTTATACCTTCAGTCAACATGTTTAGATAGCCTTCTTCATGGATCATCTCACTAATCTATTCATGATGCTATTGCACCAGCATAACAAATACTCTTTTATGTACTTTCTATTTAATATCCAATGAATAAAACAATGAAAACATGGTAGGATATATCGCCGTAGTTGCCGGGTAGTTTTCATTGGAATTTAACAAAAACCTAATAAACAGGGAGGTGCAGGATTGTCCATGTCGTGCAAAATATTATATTCTATAAATTCATTAGGTAAGCATCTTAAACAAACTATATAGCCGAGCAAGTTCTAGAAAGTGTCTTTGGTACATGGGCGCCAGTGCTCTCCTCACTTTCAGATTTTTGAAAATTTCAAAACGTCACACTTCTATGCCTTAAAAAACTATACAATTACATATATAGATAGATATGTACAGGAGGAGTGTATACAAAAAAGTTTAGTTAATACGTAGTATTTTGGTAAATACAGAAAAGACAAATTTTTGACAAAAAGATATACTCTCTCTGATGCATATCAATTGTTCCTGAATCAGATGTACTACATCTAGCACTAAAATATGTCTAGATATATCCACTTCAGCGATAATTAATATGGACCAAAGTGGGTACTATTTTATACTATCTACTGTAAAAAAATTGTCTCCGGGTAGTTTCCTTTGGAATTTAATAAGAACCTAATAAACAGGGAGGTGCAGGACTGTCATGTCGTGCAAAATATTATATTCTATGTATTTACTAGGTAAGCATCCTAAACAAACTATATAGCCTAGCAAGTTCCAGAAAGTGTCTTTGGCAGATTCCTCTCGTACAGAATAGGGGCCCCATCTGCCAACCTCGATCTCCCCGGGTATAGCGAGATAGTCTACCAAGCCAAGCAGAAGGCCCTCAACCAAGGGAATCGTTATTAATCGGTAGTCATAGAAAACTCCATACTGAAAGAGCTAGCTTCCAACATCCTGAACAAAGCTCGCACTGCGAAAATGCAACATGCACTCATTGGCTTTAACCTCAGATTCATTACTTGCTAGAGAAGTGGTTTACATAACTGTCACAGCTCCAATGTGATAATCTTGCTAATCAAAAAAGTCGTTAGCCTAAATAAAGAGTTTACAATCGCTTTACTAAAAATAAAGAGCAGCTAATGGGAGATTGCTTGAGTAGGCTCAGTAAGGGATTACCCGCAGACAGGGTGGAAGATTTTTCATTAGATTAGCAAGATAGCTAGAGCTCCTTAAAGGAAAGCAAAATCCAAGTCTATATTAAAACAAACTAGAGAGCGAAGATGAGAAAGCTGCGCCTTTACTCGCTCGAATTAGAGAAAAACGGGGAAATAACAGCGTTTCCTTCAATAGTAAGCAGGAAATGCAAATAAGAGAAGGGTAGAAGAAGGGTATCCGTGCATTTTCTTATATCACGGGCACCAATGCTCTCTTCACTTTCAGATTTTTGAAAATTTCAAAACTCACATTTCTATATCTTCAAAAATTATGGTATTAAATACATAGATAGATATGTACACGAGGAGTGTATGCAAAAAAGGTTTTGTTAGTACGTAGTATTTTGGAAAATACAAAAATGACAAATTTATGATAAAAAGATATACTATTCACTATCAAAAATTTGTCTTTTTATATCTTATTAAATTTTAACAGGACTTTTTTGCGCACACTCCTTCTGTATATAAATTCTGAAAGTGAAGGGAACTATGGTACCCATGTGCCCAAAATCCCTTCTCAGAGCATCTTCACTCCCCCCCCCCCCCACCGCCGCCCACATACAGCGTCCGGCACGGATGTTTTTGGCCCGTATGGGGGACCGGCACGGTTTTTATTATGGGGAGGTGCAGGCGCCCATTTGTTTATCTCATACGCACACCTCATACTCAATTTCAATTAAAAGTTTACATTAAAATCAGTTAAAAATCAACTGCGTCCCATGACGGTGGGAGGCGATGCCTTCTCTAGGAGGGCGCGTCGTCTTGCGGTGGCTGGAGGTGCCGCTCTCGCCAGCAGGATGTGGCGGGAGGTTCTGCTCCCGCCAGGAGGGTGTGGCGGCAGCGGTCCTCTGGCGACACCACACAACTCGAACAGTGAGTTGTAGATCGCTAGATGCGCGTCCAACTCCTCTACACGGCAGCATCGGCGCGGTATCTGCACGCCGCAAGGACGCGATGTTCCAAGACATCGTTGAGCTCTTGTAGTCGGATGTACTCTGGCAGCCGGCAGGAACACATGGGCAAAGACATCCCACCCATAAGACTCGACGTTAGTTCGGTAAGTTGGCCCTACGGGTATTGACGGCCGCAGCTCCAGCAACTCCTCGGAGCCGGAGGAGGCGACCTCGGCCAACTCCTCGCTGTTGGCATTGCCGGAATCGTCGAAGGCGATCTAGACCTCATCTTCGGAGTCGGTGTAGTTGGGGACTTTTGGGTCGGGTGGGTGAGTTGGTGGAAGACGGCGCCCATGTATGGTGACGCTCCTCCTGGCGAAAACAGCACCTCCGGTCGCCATAGATATAGCTGGAAAGGGCGTGCAAGGGAGCTATGTTGAGGGCGGTGTGGATCTGTGCGTGGCAATGACGGGCGCCCTAGATATAGCGGGAAAGCTAGGCGGGAAGCGTTGGAAGGGCGGGAAGAAAGGGCGTGCCACCGCGTGGCCGGTCGACGGGGTGCGTCGGCTCTGAAAATGAAGCACTTCTCCCACTAACAGGGCCGCGTCGTTTCCAGCTCCATCCGGCGCCCCCGCTAGCCCCCTCTGGGTTGGGTTGGGTTCGGCCTAGGGGCGTCGGATGCCAAAATGGGCTGTGTCGGCGCGAAAAAAGAATTGAGAAGCCGGGTTGGACGTGATTTTGAACGCCAGTGCCCCCGATAGCTCTTTAGAGGAGGTTTTGGGCCCCTGAGTGGAGATGCTCTCAGCAGGTTCTAGAACCCAGTAGCATTACTATATTGAAAGGCATCAAGTACACATTCTCTCTATTTTCATCTCATTTGTTTTCCACCGAATCCAGCACGATCAACGTATCTTTTCTCAGTTTTCCTCTCATTTGTTTTCCACATGCAAGGCGCACACGGCAAATCCTTCACGTCCCTCCATGAAAGAATCAATACATCGTTTCCTCGCCTCCCTGATTTGATTAGTGGTTGCTTTCCTGGATTAAATCCTCCCGGCTCTCTTTGGGGGCGATCGTCTTCTCTCAGTAATACTTTGGTGTATCCGCTTCATTTGTTCTCCAGATCCTCAAGCAGTGGCGTGATTTTTGACGAATTTCTTCTCTTCCAAGCGAATCTCCGGTGAACTCCTCATCTTCTGAGCAGAGAATCTAATCAGACCAGGAACACGGAATACGTAGAGTATTTTCCAATTTGGATTTCAGTGACTTGCCGAGCTGGTTTCGTGGTACTTCTGTAACGGCTGTGCGCATGCACCCAACCACCACAGCGATTGCGCATACGCCCTTCACCCGTGTCTGCTACTCTCCTTGCTTCAAGAATGGCCAGTCCGAGCACATTCTGAATCGGTTGCATCAGTAATACCGTCATCCTGTAGAGTGTCCATGATCGGTGACTTACTTGGTATCATGGTATGCTACTTTTGCCACGATGTTAACCTTTTTTCACCTTAATAAATTTGTACTGCTGCCTGGCAGTTAACTTCACCTATTTCTGTCAAGATTTGCCACTTGTATTTTGTTGTTAGTTATTCTTCTCCACCAAGTAAAACAAACTTTGGCAGCCTGCAATCTGTTTGTTTGTTCTCATCAATAGAGTAGCTACATTTTTTTGTTTTGTAGTGTGAAGCACTACTATTTCATTAAAGGAAAAAATATGTGGCCTCCCGTCTTCCCCTTATCCTTGGAAGGGAGAACATCATATTCAAGTCATACTCGGGGAAGAAGCCGCAAACATCAACGATAGTGTTTCCTTCTTTCCAATCACCACAGAAATGGTTCTGTACTTGATACAACATCTTCCGTCTCCAAATAAATGTCGCGGCTTTGTCAAAATTTAGATAAATCTATAAACTAAATAGTGACTAGATTCATCTAAATTTTGACAAATCTGAAAAATAGTTTGGGTAGATGCAATATTTTATATAAATATTTCTAAAATAATATAAGTACTGTATGTAACTCTTTAATTAAGGAACCGATTTCTTCAAAATACACGATACGTTATCTCTACTTTTTGTACATCACGTTATTCCATTCTGAAAATCATTGCGAACCATACTAGTGAAAGATAGTGTTACAATTTGTTAGGCTACCAATGTGCTAACTGTACATATTAGAATTCACATACTAACTTTTTCACAGGAATCCCGGCCGCAAAACGCTGAATCATTCTTCCAGTATATATGGCATTTATCGATGGGGCCTATCTTAGCATGTTTTCATAAGAGCTATAAAACTTAAGAAATAACTATCACAATGGGTGTATCTTAGATGGTATTTATTAAAGACGTTGCATTTAATAATTTTGTGCTCATACATGTGTATGATTGGACTAACTAAGTTCTTTGCCTATGATAGCGTACCTTAAGCCTTTTATAGTGGGGTGTATCTTAGCACGTTACCATAAAAGTTGTAAACACCTAAGAGACAACTTCTTCAATGGATTATATCTTAGAGGTTGTATGTTACTGTTTTTGCTCTCATGCATGTATTTGATTGGACTATGAACTCTTTTTGTTTATGATTACGTGCAAGGGGTGTATCTTAGTTATTAGAGCAAGTACAATAGGGTGACATCATCTGACTATAAGCCATTAAATAGTATATTTGTGCTGAGTTGGAGGAGAGAAGGATAGTGGGCTTTCATGCAAGAGCTAGTTCTAGCACGTGCTCCTAGGCACTTTGTAAGAGTGAATGATAGGCCAAGTATTGATAAACTATTATATTTTTTTTTCGAAATGGAGGATGCGACCCCCGGCCTCTGCATCGAAAAGATGCATACGGCCTTTATTGCTTTATTAAAGATTGATCAACAGAAGAACTACAAAGCATATACGTCACCAAACCCAGAGCCACCACACAACACTTACACACTCGACAATGGAGTAAAACCATGTCAACGGGGTCCTGTGCCCGGAGAGACAACAAAGACACTCCACCAGCTAGGGACCGGGAACAATCGCATACCCCGAGGCGCCCTCTACGCGAGACGAGAGCGTACATCCGGATTAGCTGACTCTTAGCGAGCACCTTGTGTGCACGCCACAGAAGCCGTCGCCACCATCGAGCCTCTGAAACAATCTTCACGGTTAAGATCCGCATAAACTTTGCCGGTCCTACCGCCGACGGCACCACGGCGCCAGATAGCGACCCCCACCCTGCGCGAGGCCATCATCACGTCCGCCGATGAGACCCCGCCACCCCACGCTGCTGAGACCCGCCACCATCGGCGCAGAAGATGGAACACCGCTCCACCAGCTGATCCCCTCCAAGCATCCCGGGCTCCAAAACGATGCCCTCAAGAGGGTGAACGACACCGATGTACCGCCATCGTTCGATCTAGAAAAATTCTAGATCTAGAGTTTCCCCCGGAGCCTTAGGCATGACGTGGGATTCGCAGCAAACGACGCCTTCAACAAGGGAATGACATTCGAGGACGCCGCCATCGTCGGCTCCGACCGACATCGGAGCTCGGCTCTTGCCGGCCAACCACCTTGCCTCACCCACACCGAAGCCAAGGGCCAACGCAGGAGACGGAGCTGTTTCCACGTCGTCATGCCACCGATCTGCCCGGAGAAGGACCTCCATGCCGTGTGCCATGCCGCCGCTTGATACGTTGCTAACGTATCTATAATTGTTGATGTTCCATGCTTATTTATATCTACTTTCTTATGTTTTGTCCACACTTTGGAGTATTTTTATATATTTTCTTGGACTAACCTATTAACAAGATACCACAGTGTCAGCTGCCTGTTTTCTGCTGTTTTTTTGTTTCAGGAAAGTCAGAAAATGAATATTCTCGGAATTGGACGGGACAAAAGCCAAAGTCAATATTTCACCGAGGGGGACATGGAGCCAAAATACGAGATGGAGAGGGGCCAGGGGACGGCCGCGTGGCCAGGCCTGGCCCGCGCCAGGGGGTGGTGCGGCCGCCTAGGGCACCCCCTCGGCCTCCCCTTTTGCCTATAAGATGCCTCCGATACAGAAACCCTAAGGACCCGATCAAAATTCCACGAAAGAGTCTTTAGCCGCCGCCATCTCCATCCCTAGATCGGGAAGGATTTAAAGCTCTTCCCGGCACCCTGCCGGAGGGGAGAATTCACCCTGGAGGCCTTCTTCATCACCATGCAAGCCTCCGGTATGATGCGTGAGTAGTTCATGCCTGGACTACAGGTCCATGTAGTAGCTAGATGGTTGGTTCTTCTCCTTTGTGCTACCATGTTTAGATCTTGTGAGCTCCGTTCATGATCAAGATCATCTATTTGTAATCCTACATGTTGTGTTTGCGGGGATCCGATGGATATTGAGATGCTATTTTAGATTGATTATTGATTCTATCATGTCTTTGTTATTTTTGATCTTGCATGCTCTCCATTGTTAGTAGATATCTTGGCCGAGTATATGCTAGCAACTCCAAGAGGGAGTATTTATGCTCGATAGTGGGTTCATGCCTCTAGGAATCTGGGGAAGTGACAGAAATCTCCAAGTTACAAGATGTGTTGTTGCTACTAGGGAGAAAACAGCAATCCTTTGTTCATAGAACAATCGTATTTTTTACTTTACACGCAATGCTTAATGCAATTATCTATTGCTTGCAACTTAATACTAGAGGGGGTTCAGATGATAACCTGAAGGTGGATTATTAGTCATAGATACAGTTGGATTACGGTCTATATATAATGTTGTAATGCCCAATCAAATCTCATAGGAGTCAAGATAATTAGTATATGCATGTATGCTTTCTCGATTTTTGTCAATTGCCCCGCTGTAATTTGTTTACCCAACATGTCATCTATCTTAAGGAGAATCACCACTAGTGAACTATGGACCCCGGTCCTTTCTTTTACCATCAATATACAATTATTTACTATTTTTTATTTACTTTCTGCAAGCTATTACTATCTTCCACACAATACGTTTAATCCTTTGTTTTCAGCAAAACCGGTGAGATTGACAACCTCACTGTAAGTTGGGGGCAAAGTTTTGTGGTTGTGTTGTGTAGGATTCCAAGTTGGAAACAACATCTTGGAGGTGTTTCCTTGCTCCTACTGGTTGGATAACCTTGGTTTCATAACTGAGGGAAAAGTTGTTGTTGTGCTCATCATACCTTCCTCTTGGGGTTCCCCAACGAGCTCGTTATATTTTGGGCTATCAAGCTATTTTGTTGGCGCCGTTGCCAGGGAGTCAAGGACATCTTCACAAGGGGAGTCCCTCATAACCAATCTCTTTACTTTTTTTTTCTTAGTTTATTTCTGCTTTGTTTGCTTGTTTCTTTACAAAAACACAAAAAATTAGTTGTACTAGTTTGCTTTCTTTATTAAAAACACACACAAAATGACTACTCTTGAAAACACTAAGTTGTGTGACTTCACTAGCACCAACAACAATGATTTCATGTGCACACCTATTGCTCCACATGTTTCTGAAGCTACTTGCTTTAAAATTAAACCTGCTTTACTCAATCTTGTTATGAGAGAACAATTTTCTGGTATTGGTACTGAAGATGCTACTGCTCATCTTAATAACTTTGTTGAACTTTGTGAGATGCAAAAGCATAGGGATATAGATGGAGATATTATTAAGCTTAAATTGTTTCCTTTCTCTTTGAGAGGAAAAGATAAAGAATGGTTGCAATCCCTAACTAGAAATAGTATTGATTCTTGGACTAAATGCAAAGATGCTTTCATTGGAAAATACTATCCTCCTGCTAAGATTATATCTATGAGAAGTGAAATAATGAAATTTAAACAATCTGATAATGAACATGTTGCTCAAGCTTGGGAAATAATGAAATGTTTGGTAAAGAATTGTCCCATTCATGGACTGACTGCTTGGATGATTATCCAAACCTTTTATGCAGGATTGAATTATTCTTCAAGAAAACTACTGGATTCTGCTGCTAGAGGCACCTTTATGACCATTACTTTGGGTGCTGCAACAAAGCTTCTGGATAATATGATGGTTAACTATTCTGAATGGCACACTGAGAGAGCTCCACAAGGTAAGAAGGTAAATTATGTTGAAGAGACCTCTTCCTTCAGTGATAAAATTGATGTTATTATGTCTATGCTTGTTAATGGGAAAGCTCATATTGATCCAAATCATGTTCCCTTAGCCTCTTTTGTTGCTCAAGAAGAGCAAGTTAATGTGAACTTTATAAGAAATAATAATTTTGGTAACAATGCTTATGGTAATAACAATTATAGGCCTTACCCTCCTAATAATACTTATGGTTATCATGGCAAACCTAGACTACCTAGTGAAGGAAGAATTTTAAAAGTTGAAAGAGCCACTAAAAACTTTATGCAAATGCAATATGAACAAAATAAATTATTTGCTAAAACTATGGAGGAACAATCTACCATTTTGAAAAATATTAGTCATCAACTTGAGATTTTAAATAGGGAAATCCCTAGTTTGCAATTAAAACTTTCTGATGCTGAAAGAAATATATCATCTTTGTCTGAAGCATAGTCCTCTTTGATTAATAAAATGGCTGATAAACTTGAAACTATTGAGAATCCTTTTGCTGCTATTAATGCCATACAAGTTAGAATTGATGAAAATGTTAGACTATTAGCTAAATTGCATGCTAAGTGAGAAAGAGAAGATGAAATTGCTAGAAAAATTAGTATTTCTACTATCACTACCACTAATGTTGAAGCTAGTAAACCCAATGGAACCTTTTCTAATAAAAATGCTGAAATTCTTCGGAATATGAGAAACAATAGCTCTACTACTTTAGATGATAATTATAATTTTAATCTTGATGGTTGCAATATCTCTGAAGTAATTAAGTTCCTACAAAAGCTTGCTAAAAGTTCTAATGCTAGTGCTATGAATATGGCTTTTACAAAACACATTACTGATGCTCTCATAAAAATTAAAGAAGAAAAGATGAAACATAAAGCTTATATTCCTATGAAATTAGAAGATGGTTGGGAAACCATCATTAATATGAAAGTAAATGATTTTGATCTCAAAGCCTTATGTGATCTTGATAGTAGTGTTTCTATTATGCCTAGAAGGATTTATGAAATGCTTGATTTGCCACCATTGGAAGATTGTTATTTAAATGTCCCACTTGATGATAATGCTAAAAAGAAACTCATGGGGAGTATTAATGATGTTCTTATTATGGTTAGCAATGCCTATGTCCCCGTTGATTTCTATGTTTTGGATGTTGAATGCAATGCTTCTTGTCCTATTATTTTGGGAAGACCTTTTCTTAGAATTGTTGGTGCCATTATTGATATGAAAGAAGGCACCATTAAATATCAAATTTCCACTCAAGAAAGGTATAGAACACTTCCCTAAGAATAGAGAGAATATTCCTTTTGCCTCTCCTATTAAAAAAATATTTGGTCTTAATGCTTCTTCGTTTGAGAATACTTGATCCTTTTTCTTGCTTCTTATGCCTAACTTAAAGGCGTTAAAGAAAAGTACTTATTGGGAGATAATTCAAAAGTTTTAGTTGAGTCTTGGAAGTTATTTCTTCAGTAATAACCTCTCATTATCCTTTGTATTTGCCTTTTGTTCCAAGAGTAACCTCTAATGAGAGAGAAGTAAGACTTGGGAAAGTTATTGTCCTGAAACAGATTTTTGTGCTTCGTTGTAAAAATTCGTGTAAAATCTCTGTACGTAGGTTTGAGCTATAATGTTTTGTGCTTCTGCCACAGGTTGTTATCCAACTTTCGTTAGTTCAACACTTTTTGATTTGAGCAACATAAGGTCTTTGAAAAAATGGTTTTTACCTACTAGTCTATTTTGACAGATTTCTGCCATTATTTGCATTTGCTTCTTGTTGATTCCTTTTTGAGTTCTCTTTTGGGGAATTGAGCTTTTTGAGGGAAGTGCTACCGTAGCTTGTGTTTTAATGGAAGTTTTATTGGTGTTGAAACTGAACCCAAAGACTTTTTATCTTGAGTATACTAATGTTGCTAATAAAGATTGTGTGAAGTTTTGTATGAAGGAAAAATTTCAGGTGTAAGGAGAGAATGATGTAATGAGATGAAGAATGGACTAAAGCTCAAGCTTGGGGATGCCACCCGTGTCACCCCAAGAAATATCCAAGAAGTACAAGCATAAAATCTTGGGGATGCCCAAGGCATCCCCTTCTTCATCAACAAAAATATCAGGTTTCTTCCAAACACTTCATTTTTATTGTTTCATGCACAGTTGTGTTGTGCTTGGAGCGTCTTCGTTTTTGTTTTTGGTTTTCGTTTGCTTGGTTTGGTTAGTTTACTTGAATAAATTGGTTGGACCCCCTCTTTCATACATTAGTTTTCAAATAAGTTTGGTTTAGATTGAAAAAGAGTAGGAAAAGTTCATGCTTAAGTGGTAAAAGGAGCTTGTTTTTGACTGTGGCCTATGCTTTGTCATGTCATGCTTGATATTGTTTTGGATTTATGCTTAGTGATTTTTTTGTAGCATGACATGTTATAAACAATTGAGATTGCTTAATGTTCCTTGAAAGAATCATACATTGTTTTAGCATATTAAAGCATAGTATTGTGGTATTCTCCTTTGATGCTTTATTTTGGTTGACTTGGCGCATGCTCACACCATGTTATGACTATCCCAAGTCACCATAGCCTTTATTATCCTTTAGTTTTCGACTTGTAATATCACTTTATGCTTTAATCAATGATGTTTTGTCGCTTTGCATGATTATGACCATTATTGCTCTCTAAGTTGGTTGCTCCCAGTCTTTTGGTAGCCTCCATAACCAAGTATGAGTTCCACTCATGCATCCAACTCCAAATAAAACCAAGTTATTCCAAAGAGTCCACCATACTTACCTATTAGCATTTACTATTCCAAGTATATTCATGTTTTTATCTACTAAGTTTTTCCAAAGAGTCCACCATACCTACCTACTAGCTTATGCTATTCCAAGTATATTCATGCTTTTGTTTACCTTCCACTTGTTATGAGAAAACTAGTGATTAAAGCTCTCACGAACTTGATGGCACACTTTACTTTTTTCCTCTAATAAACTTGAACCATTGGGTCCTTCTTTGTTGTGTATATGTTTGCGCTTTATAAGGTGAAATTAGCAGAACCATGTTTCATGGGGAACGCTTTCAACATTGCACTTGTACTTTGTACCCCGTTGATATTATGTTCTTTTGCTTACGGATCTCGGCGGTGTGAAATAAAAGTGGAACTGGTAAGATCATGGAGTTTGTATGTGTGTTAGAGAAACGCCTGGGCCGCTAGCCTAAGCCATGCCTAATCATGGTGGAAACTTGCAGCATCACCATAATGAGCACTCTATGAAGCATCCTCAATAAAAACCTATGCAAATAGCAAATAAAAAGATTGCTGAGATGCTCATTGTCTGCTTGCCTTGTCATTTTGATTATGGGAAAGCTCCCGTATCATGTGCAAGGGGTACCCCATTGGCGCTTCTTAATGATACACATATACTTACAATGACAAGAGCTTACTCATGACTAAAGTTGAGTAGCATGAGGATCGGTCTTCGTAAGTAAGGGGAATGAGATTTTGGTTTATAACTTGTCAAGCATATCCTCTTAGTTGTGTCACTTTAACCTTAATCACCTTCAAGATGCTTATGATAGGGGCAATGAGAGCTGAAAGCTTTAAGTATCATAATTTTTGGAAGCTCTTTATGAGACTTGAATCCCTACTTCCTTTTACAAAAGGCCTTTCTTCCACCATTATATTGAGTCTCCACCTTCTATCTTTGTGCACTACTTTGAGAGCATAGTGGCCATTCTTAGTTCTATGTGCATTGTCCCAAGACTAGTTGATTGATGCATAACTTGTTATTGCTTGTTTGAAACTATTGTATCTAGTCACTCTTATGAACTTTGAAGGTGTCCTATGCATTTATATTTGCTACTCTATTGAGGGACAAGCTGAATACTATTATGCTATGTTTTCTTTATGTAAAACAAACAAACGTCTTGCAAAGCATTGTTATTCATGAATCTTTTGTTTGTCCTTTTCATGTTGCATCATAGTTTCTTTGTCTTATTGCTAGAACTTTGTCTTTCATGTTATGATTGAAGTACTATGATCCCAGCTTTGAATGTTTTGCAAATACTTTGATCAAGTCTTTGATGGTGCATGTCACCTCAAAAATTATTCTTTCTTTTTATCACTTACCTACTCAAGGACGAGCAGGAGTTAAGCTTGGGGATGTTGATACATTGCAAATGTATCTATAATTTTTGATGTTCCATGCTTGGTTTTATCTACTTTCTTGTGTTTTGTTCCAACTTTGGAGTACTTTTCATATGATTTATTGGACTAACCTATTAACAAGATGCCACAGAGCCAGTTGCCTGCTTTCTGCTGTTTTTGGTTCCAGGAAGTCAGAAAATGAATATTCTCGAAATTGGACGGGACAAAAGCCAAAGTTACTATTTTCCCGGAAGACTCAAGGAGCCAGAAGGAGAGTCGGAGAGGGGCCATAGGGTGGCCACACCACCCCTAGGCGCGGGTCCACCTAGGCCGCGCCAGGGCATGGTGTGGGCCCCCTAGCCACCCACCGACCTTGCCCTTTGGCCTATAAGAAGCCTCCCAAAGCCAAAACCCTAAAACGTCAAGCCTCCAGCCACGAAAAGTTCCGCAGCGCCGCCGCCACTGAAGGGGAGATTCGGGGGACAGAAAATCTCTGTTCCGGCACCCTGCCGGGACGGGGAAGTGCCCCCGGAGCCATCTCCATCGATCTCCACCACCATCTCCATCACCATTGCTGATTCCCATGATGAGGAGGGAGTAGTTCTCTCTCGAGGCTAAAGGTTCTACCGGTAGCTATGTGTTCATCTCTCTCTCTATGCATGATCATATTGTGATCATGAGCTTGTAATCTATAGATCTACCTTGCTACTCAAGTGCTTTAATAGATCTCTGCTCTCCCCATGTGTGTGAAAGTGATAGCATGCTCACCATGGTGGCACTTAGACTAGAGATTACAAATACTTGTTATGAGTTATATTTGGAGTTGGATGTCTTTATGAAATTGTGGTGTTTGTTGGAACCATCTAGTGCTCAAGGTGATAGTGTGGGGTTTTCTAGATGGGAAAGGCTTACTTTGAGGAGTGTTGTTATATCCCTACCATCGATTAGAGTGTCCAACCGGAGAGTAGTTAAGAGTAGTATCATGAAGATAATATATTTATGAGAGAGTGTAGTGAAAGTATGATCCCTAGGCCTTGTTTCTAAGCATTGATACATCGTTTGCTACTAGGTCTGTTACATGTTTGCTTGCTTCCATCTTTATTTCAGTTTTCCTTTAGTCTCTTCCACACCATCAAGCTATTTCCTATCACCGTTACCACTTATAATTATCCATACCACTTGTATTTCACTATCTCTTCGCCGAACTAGTGCACCTATACACCTAAGAAGTGTATTGGGTGTGTTGGGGACACAAGAGACTTCTTGTATCTTGATTGCAGGGTTGCTTGAGAGGGGATACCTTTGACCACTTCCTCCCTGAGTTCGATAAACCTTGGGTGATCCACTTAAGGGAAAACTTGCTGTTGTTCTACAAACCTCTGCACTTGGAGGCCCAACAACTGTCTACAAGAATAGAAGTGCGTAGACATCAGGCATCAACCATAATTGGCTTTACCAAAGAAAAAGAATTAATGAAACAAAGAGAGAGATAGTTTCCTTCCATCTTGTTTGGGGATGTCGCGCACCGGTAGAATGGCGAGGACAGAAAAGAGTTTGCGTTTGTTCCCGCCAGATAATTGAAGATTTGCTCCGTGTAGGAAAAGATGAGATCACCAACAAGAGATTTATTGATTATTTTCTTCGAGAGAGCCCTCCGGAAAACAAGGGCGGAATAGAAGTATCAAGAAATAAAGGCCACTTCTACATCCGTGGAATGAGTTAAATCGCATTAGTTCACCAATTCAATGTACAAGAGCGAATGATAAGAGTAGTGGTATGGTAGCTCCTCCATCCCGCACCCAAAGCATTACTCCGCACATGAATGGAAAACCATGCAACCCAACTGCCGAACAGACTGAAGAACTTGATAAGAACAAAGATAGATGCAAATGATTCGTTGAAACCAAAATAGATACAGATGCTGATGTTGTTGTCATGTCTGAAGATCCCAAAACACCGGAAAGGATATGAAGAAAGATTATGGAGAACAGCTGCAAGATTCGATAGATAAGGAAAAGATAGCAACAACTTTGAATAGAAGGATTACAAAAGATCTGAAAAGTCTTCATGGCCTCCGGTGGATTGAGCATAGACGATAGAACCAGATGGTTTGAAAGGTTACTTGGCGAGACCGAGGTGAAAAGAACTCCATGTTCTTCTTGAAATGATTGAGAGAGATTTAGCAGTTTTGAGGAAACTTCGGCGAAACGATGATGATAACTTGCCAACAAGGAAAAAAAAACTCCGGATTGGTTGAAGATGGGGGATGGATTGGCTTGCTGATTCCAGAATTGAAGCAATGTATTTAGCAGAAGGACGTGGTCGAGATATGTGACTTCAAGAAGTCAGGATTTACACGCTGAGACTTTGCACGGAGGCAGTGTTCACGAAGCTTGAGAGAAAGAGACACAGATGATCTTCCATGTTCTTCCATGGATATAGAATAGGAGAGCATATCATCAAGATATACCACCACTGATTAACAAGATATTCCAAGAATATCAAGTTCAAGAGGCGGGAGAAACGAACAAATGCTCGAAACACTTCCTGAGCTCAACACCCTTTGAAAGATCAACATTAAGAGCAAGGATTCATGTTGAAGAAGATGCACTGGCAGAATAGATTATCTGGTCCTTCGGAAGAAAAAGAGATGCCGCCTGGTTTACATTGTCGATCGGATCGCCGGTTACAAAGATAAAGAGATCTTGGATAAAGGAACGATGATAGCTCATACCTTAAGCAAAGCTATCAGAGACGAAAAGATGCAATTCCCTAGTATCAAAGAGAATTTTGCAGATATGGAGTTCAAAAAGATGTGAGGCATGATAAACAGATGATAGACCACCGTAGTGCCTTGAGAAAACTACGGATTGCCAAAGATACTTGAATATGCATAGATATGATCACGGTGTAACTCAAAATCGCAGGAGATAACCGCCACCATTTGGAGGATAGTGTCGATAGCATTTTCCATATTCCACTCATGATAAGTGTCATATAGCTATGCCGAGAACCAAATTACAATCACCAGCATCGGATCGACACATGTTATGTAATTAGCCCAAGAGAATTTGAAGATGAAGTAAAACTCCAGGATTGCAGCGCCAGTGACAAAAGAATGATTTAGCATGATCATGCCAATAAAAGGAAGATAGATAATGTTTCACACACGACTAAAGAGGAGTGTGGAAACACAGATGTATCAAAGAAAAATTTCCCACATTTTTCGGCATTAAAATACTAATAGATGCGCAAACCACTTATTAGATAGAGATTAGCAACTCCACATTCTGTGAAAGCATGCTGGAAGGAAGAACACCCTTAACAAGATGGCACCGGTTAACAAGGAGTCGGATAGATCGCGTCGGTTTACAAAGCCCGTCGGTATGGAATGTACCAACAGTTGATAACCAAAAGGCAGATAGCGATAACAAGTTGGATGCAACAGATAGACAAGGAATTACACACACACACACACTGACACAACCTATGGTACTACAGAACCCAGAACACGTGAATCCTAGTTTGAATTTTAGAAGAGGATCGAAAACGTTACACTTCCTTACCAGAAAAAGGTGGGTGGGTGGGTAAGAAGAAAAATGGAAGCAGTCCTACTCTCGCGTTTTGTTTTTCCCTAGTATACATAGCTACCAAAATATTTGCTAGACTGGCAATGACCATTTGGCTGAGACCCTAAAGGGCGGGATGGCTCTGATACCAATTGTAACAACCTCGGACCCTACGCTCTAAGTTCAAGCCTGGATGAACCAAAAGTGGTTAAGGGTTTTACAGCGGAGGCCCAGGGCCACCCACGTGTAGGCCCGTCGACCGTCCTAACCACTTCCAAGAACATCGGGACAAGAGCGAGCGGCGTAGGCAACAGGCAAAGAGATCAAATACATACACAAGTGAGTATGTATGCAAGCTACCTTACAACAGTTCTCAGAGCCATATCATCTAAAAGAAATAGAAATATGGCAACGCCATACGGTAAGATCCAAATATCCTAGATAGAGATAATAGTGTAGGATAGCTCCTCATACATCAATCAACAGAGTATCAAACGGAAGCGGGAAACAAGATCCGAGTACGGATAAGAAGCAAATCGGCATAAGATGCCACATAAATAAGCACATCCCGCCCATAGATCTCTCAGATCCCCATCCCCTGAATCTCTACACCGAGTGATCGTTGCCAACATCAGCTGTCTCCTCCACCCAGTATCCATCTTGCATATACACATGTTCATCTGAATCAAACAATTTATCGTGTGAGACCCTAGGGGTACTCAGCAAGTCTTTATGCCTCTAAAGGGGACATATCCTGGGGTGACGCAATTGCAACGAAAGATAATAACTAACCAGTCTATAGATACTCGCTAACCATCCGCCTAACCAATGATAGGCGGATGTCCGTTAATTAGAAACAACAGTTATAGCAGTATAAAGTAACAGATCCATCCTCCTTCTCGCTTACCAACGAGAAAGCGGACGAACACACCATCCGTTGGCAGTTTTATTAACCATTCCATGAGTATTGCACTAATTACTAGTCAGATATTTAGTCACATTAAAGACGGTACTTTAGTTATACTTGTCTATGATCGAGAAATTGTGCTCCAAGTCGTCCACAACCGCGGACACGGCTTTCAGAAAGATTTACCCTGCAGGGGTGCACAAATAGCAACACACACTCGATCAACCTCGGAAAAACCAACTCAAAACCCAACGAGGCATTCACGACAAAGTGATCACAAGATTCATAAAATATTTTAGGGGGCCACCCCGTTAAGCTACCCGCAACGAAGTTGGCCGGCTCTGAGACGGACCCAAGGTTTGCGCCAATGGCTGTAAACGACTGGGAACCCGGAAGTGTGACTGGGCTTGTCGATACCGCGAAAACACTCCGCAATTCCTAAACAGTACAGGTGCTCCACGCACAATCTTAATAAAACAGTAACATGGCATAAGTATAGGATGGTAAATAAAACCCCAAACTAGTTTGTGGCCCCAAGAAATAGAAATGAATCAAGCTCTAGCTCAGGGGGGTCCATAAGGCCTCCCGGATGTGGATAGTGCGAATAGTCAAGGAACGGGAATCAAGTACTCGGGGTCCTACGGGACACAAGTGAGCATGAAAAAACAAATAACAGATATTGCTCGCCGGTGCCTCTTTCATTAGTTATCCCATTACTACTCAGGTTAAGTTGTTTAGGCACCTCGTTATCCATCAGACACTCACATACCCTACACATGTTGTTCTACGACTCGCATGGCTCAAACAACTCCTGTAGTAATGGCTCATAGGATGGAGGAACAAGCTTCGGTGGGGTTTAAAAGTAAAGGCTATGCAGTACTTGGGATTCAATTTAATGCAATCGCGACTCAATGATGCAAGAATAAGATAGAAGCAATAGGTACTATATGTATGCAAGCATGTGGTAGTGCTTGCCTGGCAGGTCAATTGAAGCGAGATATGGATCTGGGTAGTACTCATGGGATTCTTGATAATTCCCCTGCTCGGCGTCTATTCGAAAGAAGATCCAAACAAACAAGGGCCAACATAAATAAAGTGCACAAGCATACGAATAAAATGCGACAAGCAAACAAGCATGCCATGATGAATGATGCACAATTTACATGGCAATAATGTAGCATGGCAAGGGTGAGGTGTGGGGTCAAGAATAACTCATTTTATTAATTATTTGGTCAAGTTTTATTACCATAAACAGTTCTGATTTTTAATATTGATATGATTCATGCTGCAAAACAGAATATGGAATGCATAAATAGAACGGTCTCGTCGCGCTGATCGATTTAGACATATTATTTGTCAAATTTGGAGTTATAGAATTAAAGTTATTAATTAATTGAGAAAAGGGCATTTAATGCAAAATTTAATCATCTCGAAAATTTAAAGTAGTCAAGCCTTATTTTGGATGGCATATTTGAATTCCTCCCATTTTTCTGATTCAAAAACATATATTATTGGTATTATTTGGATTTACCAATTAAAAGTTATTAAAAACTGGATTTAAAATCATATTTAACATTTCTGAAAACATTTTTATTAAATAGAAAAAGAACAGGGACTATTTGTACTCAGAGAGATTTAGCCCGAGACACAGACAGGTGGGGTCGTCTGCTGAGCTGGTGGGAAAACGACGTAGCGGCTTTTCTCACCGGGCGCTCACCCAGCCACGGAGGATGACAAGCGGGACCCACGTCTGTGCGGACCCGCACGCGGGCGCGCGAACAGGGCGCGGCCACGTGGGGAATCCAGGGGAGTTCGGGTGGGAAACCCTCAAAGCATGGGTATCTTTTCGTAAAAGGAACACTAGGGCTGGCTGGTGGGGCTCGGGGACCGCGGGTTGGAAGGGAAAGGAGCCCGGGGGGTTCTATAAAACTGCTGCGGGCTGCTGTTCTGACGAGACTGAAACGACGGAGAACCCCCGGTGGTCCGGCGATCTTGCGCGGACGGTGGCGACGAAACCACTGGACGAAAAGAGGTGCCGTAAAAGAAAAACTTGCAGCGGGATGAACGGGCTATCCTTTCTGTTCAGCAAGTGCGCACGGAGGCGGACCACATCGACCAGAAACCGCAGAAGCACAGAGGTGCGCGCGGGGGTTGCTGTTACTGACGCGCGGCTGCAGGCGTGCATCGGACAGCGCGAGTGGCGGTGCACGGAGGCTGCTCGATGGAGCGAGGCGGCGTTGCGGCCAGCTAGAGAGGGAAGGGAGATGTCGGGGAGCTAGAGGTGCTCACCAGCGACCATCAGGTGCAGACAAGCATGCTCGAGGCGGACCAGGTCGTCGGCGTGGCTTGTCCTCTCCTAGCCCCTGGTGCTGCAGTTCATGGCGGAGGCGAGGCTTCCCGGGCGAGCTCCGGCGCAGTGAAGGCCTTCCGGAGGACAGAGAGGACGCAGGAGATCATGATGGTGCGCTTGGCTCGGCTTGGAGATCATCATATCGACAAGGACAGGAGGTAGACGGAGCTAGGGTTTTTAGGTGGAGAAGATGGCCATGGCGGCTTGGGAGGAAGAAGGAGAAGGGGAGAGGGACCTGGGCGCCTCCTGGATGGGGTCTGAGGTGGGGTGAGGTGGTGGGGTAGTAGAGAGAGGGAAGGAGAGCACATGGGGGGTGTGGTGGCCACCTTTTTGTTAAACAAGGGAGAGATCGATGGGGGTAGGGTTTTCTTCCCTCTTTCCTCTCTCTCTCTCTCTACTTAGCTAGGAGGGGGTAAGTCACCAGGTGGGGAGGGTTGGCCGAGCTGGCTGCTCTTCTTGCAAGGCAAGGCAAGGGGTGGCCACGGTTGGGAGAAAAAGGGAGAGAGAGAGAGATCAGCTAGGTAAGGTGAGATTTGTGTGAGATGATGTAGGTGTTGGGGTAGATGTCTAGGGGAGAGGGAGAAAGAGAGGAATAGGGTGTGGAGATTAGCTAGCACATGGCAAGAGAAAAGGAGATGGGTGCCATGGTTTGGCTTGGATAAGAGTAAGGGTTTTGGATAAAGAAGAAGGGGCATGTGCTTCATATGATATATGCATGCCATGGGGCTTACAAAACAAAGAGTAGATGCCCCTAGGATGGTGGGGTTCAAACTTGAGCAAACTTGACTTGGTCCCAAAGAAACCATGCCCCACTCAAAAATCAAAGAAAATGCCAAATAAGAGAAGAGGGTGGTGATCTTGCATGGCCCATGCATATTTAATAAATGCCATGTTTATTCTTGTGATAACAATTGTGAAGACCCATGGGTATTTATTAACACATGCATTCCCAAAAGATGGAATTAAGGCCAAGCCAAAAAGAATAGGGTTGGTGTTCCATGTGGAGTAGATGGAATATGCTCATATTTGAATATAATTTGGACATGCTAGTGTGTATGTCCCACTAGATGCATAAACTGCCTCAAAATATTCCAACATGAGCATACATTCAAAAACAATCCATATGGAAGCTTGACAAGGGATTCCACTCACATAGCATGCAAAGGTGGCCATGTGGCTCTCCACATATCAATAATGTGAAAACAACATGATGCATATATGGGAGCATGTGGATTGTAAGTGGATCCATCCCAACCCACATGAGCTAGAGGTAAAACCAAATAAATTGCAAGGCTCTCATATAGTTGGATGGTGGAATGATGGGGTGGTGACAAGAAAGGTGGTGGAGTTAATAAAAGATATGCCCCCAACTCAACTTGGGCATCATTTATCAAGAACCAAATACAATGTATCAAGAGGCAAATACAATTAATAATACATATGAGATAAGAACCAAATGAAAAAGGGTTTTATATGATGCTCAAATGCAATGTGGCATGATGACATGAGCATGATATAATTATGATGCAACGAATATATGTAGGAAGGTAGCATATATATAGACTAGGCTAGTAGCATTGCAATTGTTAGACAATTGGGATGCTACATGCGACCACCTATGGCACCCCCTCTCCTCCCCTTTCGCCTATAAGATGCCTCCGATACATAAACCCTAAGGACCCGATCAAAATTCCACGAAAGAGTCTGTAGCCGCCGCCATCTCCATCCCTAGATCAGGAGGGATCTGAAGCCGGAGGGGAGATTTCACCCTGGAGGCCTTCTTCATCACCATGCAAGCCTTTGGTGTGATGCGTGAGTAGTTCATCCCTGGACTACGGGTCCATGTAGTAGCTAGATGGTTGGTTCTTGTCCTTTGTGCTACCATATTTAGAACTTGTGAGCTCCGTTCATGATCAAGATCATCTATTTGTAATCCTACATGTTGTGTTTGCGGGGATCCGATGAATGCTATTTCAGATTGATTATTGATTCTATCATGTCTTTGTTATTTGTGATCTTACATGCTCTCTGTTGTTAGTAGATATCTTGGCCGAGTAGATGCTAGCAACTCTAAGAGGGAGTATTTATGCTCGATAGTGGGTTCATGCCTCTAGGAATCTGGGGAAGTGACAGAAATCTCTAAGGTACTAGATGTCTTGTTGCTACTAGGGAGAAAACAGAAATCATGTGTTCATAGAACAGTCGTATTGTTTACTTTACACGCAATGCTTAATGCAATTATCTGTTGCTTGCAACTTAATACTAGAGGAAGTTCGGATGATAACCTGAAGGTGGATTATTAGTCATAGATGCAGTTGGATTACGGTCTATGTATAATATTGTAATGCCCAATTAAATCTCATAGGAGTTAAGATGATTAGTATATGCATGTATGCTTTCTCGATGTTTGTCAATTGCTTCACTGTAATTTGGTCACCCAACATGTCATCTATCTTAAGGAGAATCATCACTAGTGAACTATGGATCCCGGTCCTTTCTTTTACCATCAATCTACAACTATTTACTGTTTTCTGCTTACTTTCTGCAAGCTATTATTATCTTCCACACAATACGTTTAATCCTTTGTTTTTAGCAAAACCGGTGAGATTGACAACCTCACTGTAAGTTGGGGCAAAGTTCTGTGGTTGCGTTGTGCAGGATTCCAAGTTGGAAACAACACCTTGGAGGTGTTTTCTTGCTCCTACTGGTTCGATAACCTTGATTTTATAACTGAGAGAAAACTTGCTACTGTGCTCATCATACCTTCCTCTTGGGGTTCCCCAATGAGCTCGATATATTTTAGGCCATCACCGCTACTCCAACGCGCCACCACCACCGAAGACCGGCGGCCGCACCACGCCGAGGTGCCCAGCGGAAGCACCACGCCCAAGCAGGGAGAAGATGGCCCGCGTCGATCTCCTTCCGCGAGGGGGCGAGGAGGCCTCCCCTGCCGCCGGCAGCGGCCAGGATTTGCCCAGCTGCGCCTTGGGGCAGCGGGGGAGGAGGGGATAGAGGTAGGGAGGGGATGCGGATGGCGGCTAGGGTTTCCCCCTCCCGTCGCCTCGCGGGGGCGAGAGGAGGGGTGTCTCTATTTCCATGCATTGTGTCGTTTGTGAACGACACAATGCATGAAAATATATTTGTATAGCTTGTTATTGTATATGTTGTCTATTGAGTTGACTATAGATTACATGACACTACCTTCTAGCCAACGGTTGACTATACTACTATTGTTCTTGCTCTAAGATACAACAACACCCTCTCTCTTCCTTAATTAACATATCACATTAGCATTTTGCCTAGAATACCACGCTAAGACGCACTCATTGTCAAAGGCCTTAGCTAAGATACAAGAATTATCTTTCTTCATTAAGTGATATGCCATGTAAGAAAAATGCCTATGATACCGTGAAAGAAAACACCCACTGTGAGAGCATTTCCAATAGTATAGCGGACTACTAGCTATATGATCATCTATAGTCAGCTTATAGTCAATTAGTACAAGAGTTACCTTTAAAGATTTACTACTTTATGTGCAAATGGTCCACATCACATACTTACAAAGTGCCTAGACGCACGTGCAAGAGCTGGCTATTGCATGAGAACTCATTTCTCTTCTCTCTCATCCAACTAAGCAAAACAATACTAGTTTATTTCTTATAGCCTGCTGAGTAAGACTTTTTGTACTTGGTCTGATACATATAGTCGACACGCACACAAACCAAAGCTAGACGTAGAGCTCGCGCCTTCTGTACATCGCTCAGCTCGCTCGCTACGTTTCACCACCCCACGTACGTGCAACCTGTACGAACTCTGTGAGGATATCTCCAGAAGAGAAAGAAAACCTAGCAGTCCAGCGGAGTGACACAAACAGACTGATGCGTGCGGACCAGATCATTCCTGATCTAAACTTGGGCAGAAAATGCGTCAAAACCGGACGCGCCGGCCGGTGTCCTCCCGAGCCCGTCTAGCAGCGACCCACCACCCTTTGCCCTAGCCACCTATGAAAGTAGGTTGACTACCGCACTGGCATGAATGTTGGCCGTTGGACTCCTGCACTATATTAATGTCGCTCGACCTTTGCGCCGGCTTCAATGGCATGGCTGCTCGCGTCTTCCATTGCCACTTTGATCCGCTCTTGCTTCCCCCACACCATAGCACCGATAGCCATGGTCGGAGCATCCCCAGCCAGGGGCATAGGATCCAGGGCGACTGGGATGCCCCCAGGCTAAGGGCGGGGCTGAGGCAGTCGATTATTGCCGTTTCCACCGATGTTGTCCCGCGTATCGACATCTTCATCGCTGTCGTCGTTCCTCGTGGACCTCTATGACTTCGAGTTCATTGTTCCTTTCCACCAAAACTCTTGGGATAAACAGCGTCTTCCTGACAAGTTTGAGCGGGTGCTAGATGGACAGGAGCCCCGTGAAGTCAAGTTGCAGGAGGCCAGCGGTCGACGCCGCATCTAGCCTGTGAGGTGTTGTTCGATTGCTAATGCCACACGTACCTCCATCACAACTGGGAATACTTCGCATGCGTGCACGACCTAAAGGTCGATCACTTCCTCGTCTTTAATTTCGAAGGCACTGAATGCTCACCGTCAAGATCTTCAATGGAACCATGTGACGCAGGCACTACCACACTGACGAGGAGGAGGAGGAGGAGGAGGAGGAGGGCTCTAGGGAGATGCTTAGCTATTATCTATGTTTTTCTTACTTATATCCTGCCGATATAAAAACCATGTATATATCTATGAAAACAAAATTTGGATACGGCCGCTGGAGCGCCCCTGACAAATACAGACATGGCCGAAAAATCTGCTAGCGAGCGATCTGAAAAGACTAAAAGAGACACATTAATGTTGAAAATCCGGCCACGTTGCCATGCCTGCTGGAGTAAGTACGTTCCAGCGCCCACTTCAATCATTGCCCGTACGTACACACGTATGTACTCCTCCACACAGTCGCAAGGTCGCCCCGTCGTGTGCAGACATACCGCGGAGTGCATGTGATCGGCTATATTCTTTTCGATGCTCCGTCGACCAGATGTTAGCGTCCCACTTAGATGTCTAACACTTGGTTTACGTGTGCACATGGGTTAACATTCACTAGGGGAGTGTTTGGTAGCTCGTTTTTTCATTTCTCGCATGGCGCCAGAAAAATTAGGCCCGTTTGCGATGTTGGATCGCATGAAATTTTTACATCACACGGATTTTAAAGCAGGCCAAAAATTAGCCTGCTAGGATTGCCTATTTTGGATGTTTGTACATGGACACGCCCGCGAGCGTAAGGAGGGGAACGTCATGCGCGGTGAGGCAGCGCGGAGATGGCGGGAGCCAGGAAAATTGCAGTGACGTATGATGTGAAAAGTAGGCTCACCTCCCTCTTACAGTGTCACCACTCGGTGGGGAAAAATCCAACCCATTTTCTTCTTGAGCGGCGGCGGCAGCAGCAATTTGGATCTCCGGCAACGGCTGCTATAACCACTCCCGCACCGGCTGCTACATTTTCTCCGGCTCCGGCGTTAGAGGCCTTGCAGATCTACGACATCGGCTTCTCCCTCGCCATCTTCCCCGCCTGCTCCCAGTCGTCGATGTCTGCAGCCATGGAGGTAAGAATCTTGTCATTGCCTCCTTCTCCTCTATGTTACTACCTAGATAGTTAGCTCGACATTATGGTAGTACCTAGAGTGCTTACGCAATGCCACCATGTTTAGGACCAACAGATGAAGGTTATCATCCAGGCAGCTTCCCTGGTTACTGTGATCCAGGCATGGATGCTCTTGATCCACAGAAGACAGGGTGGCAGTGACATATGGCACCATGATGCAGCGTGACAGAAAGAGGATGGTAAATCTAAACTATATCTATAATAACGATACAGAGGTTGTCGCCATTCTCAGGATGAGAAGGACTCCTTTTAACCATCTTGTGCAAACTTTAAGGTCTAGAGTTTGCTTAAGGATAATATCAACACCTCTATCAAAGAGCAAGTGGCTATATTTATTCATGTTCCAGGATATAACCAGAGATTCCGAGTGATTCACGGCACAAGGAGGAGATATGCCGAGATGATTTTCCGATATTTCCATCAGGTGCCCTATTGTTGTTGGCGAGCTGAGGGGAGTGGTGATCAAACCACCTAGTGGTCAAAACCCCCTCGAAGATACAAGACAACGGTCGATGGTTCCCATGTTTAAAGGTGACCAACTCTACCTTGTACTTCGCGAGATGGTTGTATTACACTACTCTGAAGGACAGGTTTAAGATACTTGATCAGAAGTCTTTCCATTCTTTCCCCACCCAAGTTAAGATTGTTCTAGATTGTTGTATTTTGCACAACTGGATCTTGCAATTTGGCGCAGATGAATACTTCCTGGAAGAGGAAGATGTAATTCCTGACGACGATGACATTGATGGTGGTCATGGTGTTGCGCATAACGATTGTGCTACTTGGAGAAACATGAGAATGCAGTGAGCACTCGACATGTGGGCAATGAGAAAAAACTACAGGATCTAAAGATGAAAAAGTAGAGAAGAAGGATTGATGAAGTGATGCCCTTGTGTTTTATGAACAACCCCTAATGTTGGTGTAAGACAATCATTCCTAGTATCTAGGTACTATTCTGTTGAACTGTCATTTGCTAACCGTAGTTAGGTAACATTGTCATGAACTGATATTTGCTAGTAGCTAGGGTTCAAATTTGCTATTGCTAGTTTAATTTGATGCATATTTGCTTATGTGTGGTAATATCACCACCTATGGGAAGTGGTGACCACAACACTACCACATGTGCAATCAAACATGCATGTTTTTTGCATCGAAAGAGTCATAATCAGGATTGTTGGCAAGCAAACAAGTACGAAAATTGCAGAAAAACTAGATATGGGCTACTAAATAAAGTGCCAAAGTTGATCCAAGCTAAATTTGGCCACACACAGCATCTAGCCGGCCAAGTAGGAAAAAGGAAAAATATGGCCCCGAGCAAACAAACACGCCCTAGAGAGCTCACTTCATCTCAGAAACCTAGATTAGTGAGAGAAAGGAATCTCTCCTTTATAAGTTGAATGTGGCCTCCTTCTATAAACAAGATGAGACTAAACTCAAGCACTCACAACAAGTCATGACATGATAGGAAACAAGAAGTAACAAAGGGCTCCTACTTGTAGTGACACCTGGCACGTCGAACATGACACCCCCCCCCCCCCGATGTACTACTCATACGACACACACCGACCATGCAGGGCATCTCCAGCGGAGACCCAAACTGTCCACTCTGGTCCATTTTTGTCGTACCGGACAGCTAGACCGAAAATACAGTCTCCAGCAGGACGAACCAGGCCGGTCACCAATGGGTTGGTCCGGACAACAGTTATGTCCTGGTTGTCCATATGTGGCAGCAGGCCGGCCCATGTGCAACCACACAAATTCTCTCTTTTTTAGAACAAAATGGGTTGGCCCGCTGTGGCCTCTGTCCGGATAGGCCGGATAGGCCAACCCAAATCGTCCGCTCTTCGATCCAAACGAGACCATAACGGAAGATTTGGGTCGCCGGTTTGCATCGACCCGTTGGAGATGCCATGACCGAGAGAGCACTTCCCTCTGACCATAGAATATGCATGCCTCGTGGCTTTGCCGGACTAGCGGCGCGTGCGTGGCACTGGGCACTTGACAGTAGACTAGTCACGGCATGACCCATAGCAGCAGCAGTAGAGCGCTGTGCTATTCTACTCCACATCGCCGCAAAGATGGATCGATCGACCCGAGATCCTGACGCATCTAGCAATAAGAATGCCATGCACGCACGGCCTGTCGGCGGGCGCGGGCGGGCGCGCGCGCGCGAGCTCGACCCCACGTCGGACGCGCACGTCCCAGCTGCCGCGGGCGTGGGAAAACCGGCCGCACAAGAGGACGTCGCCCTCCGGCCTTGTCGCCGTCGCGCTGCGTACAGTCCAGCTCCACCGTGGGCGCGGAGGGGCGCGCCGGCCACCACCCGTTGTTGTCGAGCCGCTGCTGCGCCGTGAATGCGGCCAGCGCGCGCGTAGGGGCGCCCTGCTCTAATGGCCATGTGTGCCCCGCACCCGGGAGCCACGTACGCGGTACGCCCGGTCGCTCTCGCGCTGAGATCGATATGGATGCGTCCAGTGCGCGCGCCGGGGTCGGCGTCGCGTGTGCGTTGTCCGCTTGCCGGCCTCGCCCCCACGTTCGTACCGGGGGGGACGAGGAGGATCCGAAACGTCGCTGGGGCGGGATAATGCTGGATGTGTGACGCGTACGTGCGTACGTCGAACCCAGTCGATCGATCGGTGCGTGCTCGGTGCTCCATCGGTCGATCGGTCCCCGCGTCTGTATTATACCTGCGGCGCGTACGTACGTACGGCATGTATGGATGTGTGTAGTCTACTAGATGCGCTGCTTGCGTGCTCGTCGTTTTCTAGCTAGCCGGGGAAGATGTGCAAGCGCGGCGGAGGACGGAGACGTGCGAGGGACACGGCGTCTAGCGTACTTGATCGGTTGATCCGGTACGATATATAGCGATTTTATTGGGAGGGTAGTTCGAGTTTGTGAAGATCACAAATCTTGGATATGTCCTCGTCAACCGAATCTGACGTTTTCCCTCTAAATTCATCTTGCCTCGCGAATGCGTGGTGTCGGAACCGCAGCCTAGCCTGTAAAAAAAAATAGGGTTTAGAGCCGAATGGCCTACCATCTATTCCTCTGTCTTATCTGTTGTTACTCACAATGCACATTGAGATTAGAATATGGATCCTTTATACTATGACTGTAAATTCTAAATTCTAGATATTTTTATCTGTTTTCTTTCGGTTAGAACATGTGACTTGTTAAATCAACCACAGTAATTAATAGTCAGTTAACAAGCCCTAATATTGTTAATCAATTAGGTCCTAGCACGCATGTGTGAGTCATGGGTCGAGTTTGAAGTCAAACTCAAACTCACGTGCTTTAACAATCTGTACGGTCAATCTTACAGACGCATTTCACTCTATACTATTTTTGGATCTAATTCAAGGGTATTCATATATACCATGTTCACCGTACCGGCTTACTTAAGTATATTACCTTAAGTATAATACCACATTAATTATTTTTCTGTTATTTTCGTTGCTTTAATTTCGGAAGTATAACTTCGCAGTGAATATATAAAATATTGCAAGCCACAAATTTATACATTGTTGATAAAAAAACAGAGGAATCAGACTCGAAAATAGGTCTGCCGGAGATCAGACGAGGCGTTAGGGCATCTCCACCGGGCTGACCCATCCAGCCGACCCAAACGGTCCATTTCTGTCCGTTTGGGTCGGACCGCGGTCGCTTTTAGGTTGGGGTCCGGCCGACCGCGGCCAGCGGTGCGACCCATCTGTCCGCGTTTGGCCATCACCAACGTTGGCATATTTCCAGTGTCTTTCCGCCGCCACGCTCTCTCCCGCCGCTTCCCACGAGTTCTAAGCGTTTCACGCCCCGTCCAGGCGCCACCATAAAAAGGGGAGGGTGCCGAGATATCTTCGACCAGACCCGCGCCTGTAGGGGATCGGTGTAGAAAACAAAAAAATTCCTACGAATGAAACCCCGAAACTTTCCTAGGATCTATCTATGTAGTAATGCGGTAACGGTCGATGCGTAGAGAATACATACCCTTGTAGACTGTACGCGGTTAATGTTCCGCGGAGAACGTGGTTGATGTAGTCGTACTCGAAGCCGACCTCAAGGTCGCGAAGCTCCTCGCAGGTCACCCCTTGCTCCTTCTTGATCTTCATCATCTTCATCGCACAACAGCTCCGGCTCACGACATTTAAGCGCCCCAAGTGTTGTGCCTCGTGTCTTCGTACACATCTGGTGCACGATGAGACCTCTGGCTCCCCGATCCCGCCGAGACTGCGGAAGTTAATATCCGGCTAGGAATCCCTGCAGCGTAACGGCGTACTGCAGGTGTGCCTCGATCGCACAGCCCAGACTTGGGGCCATGGTCACAAGGTATAGAGAGAGGGAGAGAGAAAGTCAACCAAAGGACTTCTCAAGTTGTGTGTTCAATCCCACCCATGGGCACCCCTTTATATAGGCTAAGGGGGTGTACCTTTCTCAAAGGGTTAGCCATATGGGACTAAAAGGCAAAGAAAAAAGGGGAAAAGGCCTCCCCAGCCGGCTAGGCCTGGGCAGCCAGCCCAACAACCATTAGCAGCAAAGGAGCTGCCAGCCGGGTGGGCCGGCGGCGCCCACCGCGGCCCAGCTCGCAGCAGCAGCCAGGGAGGGAAGCAGCCGGGCGGGCCGGCCTCGCCCCCGCGGCCCAAGGCGGCCACCCGCCCTCAGTCCTGCCCGGGTGGGCCGGCAGCGGCCAGCGGCCCGCTCGCCTGGACCCCGCCTGCCCGGGTAGGCCGTGTCCCGCCAGCGGCCCAGCGGCGCAGCCCGCCGGCTGGCTCCCCGCGAGCTCCTCCTGGGCCGGGTCGAGCTGGCATGGCAGCGGCTGCGGCCAGCTGGCATCCGCCGCTCACGTGGCTGTTTCCTTTTTCTTTTTTCTCTTTATTTTTCTGCAGCTTTTATTTCTAGGCCTTTTTCCTCTGGGATTTGGCCTAATATAAAAGTTGACTTTATAAATCTTAATTTAAATATTGTTTATAATATATTAATTTATAATTAACATACAATAAATATATATTTAAATTCCCATTTATCCGAAAACACTTTTCGGGACTTTTCCTTTATTCTTTCTCCGAACAACTTCGGATCTGTCCGCGGAACGATTCCGGCTTTCTCTCTTTCTCTACTGTGATTCCGTCTTACGAATGATCGCTCTCATCGTACCCTTAAGTGTATCCTCTCACGGCTCGGGAATGCTCTAGACATGATCTGTATCAATGATCAATAGAGGGACCAAGGATATCCATGTGACCCCTATGCATTCCTAATTACAATGTTGTTTGAACCGTCTAAATGTAGCATCCTCTTCCTTTTGTTTCTCGATACAACTTGTCCGAGATCCGATCAATGGTATCTTATACCTTGTTCAATCTCGTTCACAACAAGTTCTGTTTTCTTGTTACCGTGATATTACATCCCCGTGACCTAGTCACATGTTGCAACATATATGGATGTAATCTCACCAAGCCGGCCGTATGTATCTTTTACCCGTCATGTGGGTGAACAAATCCCGGTCTTGCAGTCACATGTCATCTACTGTTCCTTCGGAATACCCAACATACACATTTATAGTCACCGTATTACCAGATGACGTTTGATGCAGTCAAAGCAGCCTAGGGAAACAGTGAGTAATATGAGCTCATGGTCTAAGGATAAGGAGTCTAGGTATAGCTATTGCAACAATGAACTGTATGACTTGATCGTGTTGCAATCCTTCGAGGAATGTCCAACCACATCATTCTCTAATGATATGATCTCGTTGTCAGTCGGCATAAATGCCCATGATCTTGAAACCCAGATCATCTTCGTGACCAACGAACTAGTATGAATAGAGGCTACTAGGGACTTGGTTGTTTCATACCACACCTGTACCAATGTTTCTACTTGGCACAGTTCTAGCACAATATGAAACTATTATAAAATAATTGAGATATGATAATAAAAACCTATTTCTTATTTGCCTCTAGGGCATATCTCCTTCAGTCTCCCACTTGCACTAGAGTACAAATAAACTAGCTTGCATTTTACTCATATAAACCATATAACATATGTGTTTATAGATCATGCATGCTCATGGAAAACGTCATGTCCATGTTCTGTTTTACCAGATCATTATGTCTTTTGCAAATCGTTAATGTCTTCCTAATCTGACATTTACTCCATTATCTTATAATGGGTCGAAGTATTTGTTTGGCAACAAAGTGAGGCTTTTGTTTCTTGTGTTTATAATGACGGTCGTTATTCACCGTTGTCATCTAAATTTCGAAACACACTTTGTTATCCTTTGTGTATATATACTATAGTCATGGCAGCAGAACGAGGCCTGATTTCAGGAGCTTACAGTGACTTTAGATCAACCTCGAGGGCTTTCTCATGGGCACTGGGCCCTGGGACACATCATTCTACGTTAAAAGCGAATTAGCCCCGCCATAACATTATACATCACATCAGATGTAGCTTTTTATACTACTATATCTATGCAGATCCTAGTGCATGAAATGCATCCATGCCACTTACATTGCTTCTTGCTACTTAAGTACAAACTTAATTCGGGTTCAGTGATCAACTCATGAATCACTTAAGGTCATGTTCTTACAGTTAAGAGCTAGTCCTTCCAACCAGAACCTTGGGTCACATTATATCGAGTATGCAACATGGTTATATGGAAGAACCTATGACTGGGGCATAGGAGATGCAACGCATCTCTTTCTTTCAACCATAGTTGCAATACTCAATGCTTCATATAGTAAGAGCTACTTTCTTACCTTCTGCTATTCTGAACTACTTCAGAATCTTGCTTAGGACGTTCTGAACATCTTTCAGAATCAAGTCCAGGAAGCATTCGACATTCAGTGTTTATTAAACTTACTAATCTATCTCGATAGATCTTTTGTTTAATAACTTCAACTTTATCCTAATTTATCTAACTTAAATATTATTAACACCAATCATATCATTCACATATGTCGTCCACATATCCCAGAATGATTTCACGCTCCTACTCGAATATGACATTCATGTTTGAGATCCAGGGATTTTACTTAGCTCCCACTCAAATATGACATTCATGTTTGAGATCCAGCGATTTCACTTAGCTCCCACTCAAAATATGTTAGCTACATATTATGAATTAGCCAAGCTGATTTTCTCCCACTCAAATCTAGGTCCTCTCAATAATCTTGGATATTCCAAAATTCCTTGGTCATCATCAAATCGAGAATTCCACTAACGAGATTTCAATGACCATTCATTTCTCGTACTTAGGTCCATCACGCTTCTTTGTAATTTGTAGGTATGTCTTGTTCAAAACATGACAAGTGAATCAATAATATAATTTCACAAACTTGTAGAATATATAGTTGAATCCTACTTTATTTAGTAAAAGTATTCGCTTGAAACTTTATGATCATTATCAATAGTTTCTTCTCTATTTGTAGAGTTTGGTTTCACGAAATAAATTCTGCTGCGCCACTCAACAATTCGGAGGTAAGGTCAAATACCTTGTTTTGATATTTTACTTTCTTCCACCTGTATCTTCATCAAGACACATTAACTTAGGACAACAACAGGTTTACCCCTTTGTGGAAGATGCATTCATAGCTACCTAAGAATGCTCTACAAAGACTTGTTTATTCGCCACGATTTCAACTTATCGAAATCTCTAGAAACTCGAACGTGTCATAACACTTATGGTGTTGTTTCCACGAATCTTTAGATGTTCCATTTGTATTTCAAATGAGTATTTGCTTATTATGATCTTTAACTCTAAATGACAACTATAACCCCTATAAGAGATAATTCTATACCATATGTATCTTAATACATAATGATTACGATGTTTAGACATTTCAACAAAGTTTGAACTCATCAAATTATCATAATTTGTGAAACATCTTTCACAAGTTCCTTTTATGCTAAACTTAACTTGAATACTTTAGTCAAGTCGATCAAATCGAAGGGACTTCATATTCTTGTTAACTTCAATATCCCATGAACTCATTTGAACAATTCAAATCATTTCAAACTTCATGTTTCATTAAGTAAATACACTTATTCACTTAAGTCCACAATAAATGATTTCCACTACTTGTTGAAAATACGATACATCCTATGTATAAGATTCAACATTTCTACGCATGTGACCGTTTTACCAGAATGCGGAGTTTTAGTCATTCTGCCTGAGAGGCATGGTGTTGCAAAGTCTCTAGATTATGCATCTAGGACCCCGATCTTTCATAAAGAACATGCAATAACCAAAATGACTTAAACTATAGTGTCATTTCATTATTAAGCTTTGGATATCTTTTAGCATTCTAATCCTTTGTAAATGTTTAAACTACTATCATTAACATAGTGATGAGAATAACTTATTTATAATCGTAATGTGACCATAACAGTATTGTTCATAAGAAAAGTACAAACTGGCTTGTAACTTGTTCATATGAATAATCGTCTCGCCAAAAGCAAGACACACAAACTAGGATTACAAATTATATTCAAGTTCACTAATCCAAATGATAAACTTTGAGGGAAGAGGTGATGTCGGCCATCAACTGTTTTGCTTGCCGCCATCAAGTCACTTTGCCTCAAATCTAGCAATTCTCAAGCAGATCATCCTGTCTTTCACAAAACGGGACAAGCATCAAATACTTTGCAAACTGCAACATGTTTTGCAAGAACCACATTTATAATTTGTATATCTTACATATAATTTTTTCTATCCATGATCTCCATTTGCAATCAAGCCTTTCTAAGAGTTCTCGACTCTAATGCAAGATCGCTAAGTGTTTCTCCAAACATTCCGGAGTCATCAAATTATCTCCTAATGGTTATTGTATCAAGAAAAGAAGATCACCTTTCACGAGGATATCCCTCAGGCGTGGGTATTAATCTATGAAGTTGGACCCTTTTGCTAAGTTCCAAATTAAGCAATATATTCCCATGGTCGCAAAGGACCTCAATGGGATAGACCAAGGTCTACTAAGATATTTGCAAATAGACATCTAGACTAAGTTTATAATAAGAGATCGATTTATAATTGGTCTCCACTAAAACGGTCATCCCCTGGACGATTTTAGTGATCGCATGATCCCTATCCTCTGCACCTCCCCCGATCGTCACGGCCATCAGTGCATTATCAAAGGTAGACATTCAATAATGCCAATCACATCATCCATGTGACTCATGCTCGATCTTTCGATCTCTTGTGTTCCGAGGCCACGCTTCTCTAGCGTGCTAGGCTCGCCAAATCTAACTTGTGTGTATTCGCTGTGCAACATGGCTTACACCCACTGTATGCGAACGTAGATATGTCTGACACCCAAGCCTGTAACCCTGGATCGCATCATACCAAAGAACTTTCTTGGTGGTGCACACACAAGGGGAACACGGAACATTGGAATTAAATAGGGATTATCTTATTTGCTACCGTTGAGTATCTAAATACTAGCACACAATAAGATGTAAAAACTAGGTATCAACATCATATGTATAATGTGATATGATATGGTCTTCTTGTGCCTTGATCTTCATCGAGCGCTCCGGCATGATCTCCATCATGCCCTTGGTTTGACGCCAAGTCCACGACGCCTCCACCAGGTCGTTCATCGGAACGATGACTATTACTATACTACTTAGTAACATAAAAGTAAACTACTTTACCTTTGTATCGACCAATGCCATATCATAATCACATGCCCCCTGCAAAATAAAGTTAGACGCCTCAATTTTATCTATTGAAGTTTTATGTGGTTGTTAGGGCTTTTGCACTAGAACAGTTTCTAAACTACGAACTTTCCAACCACAACATGGATCCGACAGTTGTCTCTATTACACCCCTTTCGGGGCCCTCCGTTGTAAATGCTATATCAACTATCGAATGAGAGACAGAAAACCCGCTAGCCACTTATACGGTACAAGCCGTATGTTGAGTGTGGAACCAGTCTCGCGTACGAATACGTGTAATGTCTGTCTGGGCCGCTTCATTAAACAATACCGCGATATAAACAAGTACACGTTAGAGGGTAACAACTAAGGGATCAATGCCCGCACAATACTTATGTGTACTGGCCATACAACACTCCTACGCATAGATCGGCTTTGATACCACTGTAGGAGATCGGTGCAGAAAACAAAAAAATTCCTACGAATGAAATCCCGAAACTTGTCTAGGATCTATCTATGTAGTAATGCGGTAACGGACGATGCGTAGAGAATACATACCCTTGTAGACCGTACGCGGTTAACGTTCCGCGGGGAAAGTTGTTGATGTAGTCGTACTCGAAGCCGACCTCAAGGTCGCGAAGCTCCTCGCAGGTCACCCCTTGCTCCTTCTTGATCTTCATCATCTTCATCGCGCAACAGCTCTGGCTCACAACATTTAAGCGCCCTAAGTGGTGTGCCTCGTGTCTTCGTACACATCCGGTGCACGATGAGACCTCTGGCTCCCCGATCCCGCCGGGAGTGCGGAAGTTGATATCCGGCTAGGAATCCCTGCAGCGCAATGGCGTACTGCAGGTGTGCCTCGATCGCACAGCTCAGACTTAGGGCCATGGTCACAAGGTATAGAGTGAGGGAGGGAGAAAGTCAACCAAAGGACTTCTCAAGTTGTGTGTTTAATCCCACCCATGGGCACCCCTTTATATAGGCTAAGGGGGTGTACCTTTCTCAAAGGGTTAGCCATATGGGACTAAAAGGCAAAGGAAAAAGGGGGAAAAGACCTCCCCAGCCGGCTGGGCCTGGGCGGCCAGCCCAACAACCAGCAGCAGCAAAGGAGCTACCAGCCGGGTGGGCTGGCGGTGCCCACCGTGGCCCAGCTCGCAGCAGCAGCAGCCAGGGAGGGAAGCAGTCGGGCGGGAAGCAGCCCCTGCGGCCAGGGAGGGAAGCAGCCCCCGCGGCCCAAGGCGGCCACACGCCCTCAGTCCTGCCCAGGTGGGCCGGTAGCGGCCCGCTCGCCTGGACCCCGCCTGCCCGGGTGGGCCGTGTCTCGCCAGCGGCGCAGCCCGCCGGCTGGCTCCCCGCGAGCTCCTCATGGGCCGAGTCGAGCTGGCCTGGCAGCGGCAGCGGCCAGCTGGCATCCGCCCTATGCGGCGGATATTATCCGCCGCTCACGTGGTTGTTTCCTTTTTCTTTTTTCTCTTTATTTTTCTGCAGCTTTTATTTCTAAGCCTTTTCCCTCTGGGATTTGGCCTAATATAAAAGTTGACTTTATAAATCTTAATCTAAATATTGTTTATAATATATTAATTCATAATTAACATATAATAAATATATATTTAAATTCCCATTTATTCGAAAACACCTTTCGGGACTTTTTCTTTATTCTTTCTCCGAACAACTTCGGATCTGTCCGCGGAACGATTCCGGCTTTCTCTCTTTCTCTACTGTGATTCCGTCTTACGAATGATCGCTCTTATCGTACCCTTAAGTGTATCCTCTCATGGCTCGGGAATGTTCTAGACATGATCTGTATCAATAATCAACAGAGAGACCAGGGATATCCATGTGACCCCTATGCATTTCTAATTACAATGTCGTTTGAACCGTCTAAATGTAGCATCCTCTTCCTTTTGTTTCTCGATACAACTTGTCCGAGATCCGATCAATGGTATCGTATACCTTGTTCAATCTCGTTCACAACAAGTTATGTTTTCTTGTTACCGTGATATTACATCCCCGTGACCTAGTCACATGTTGCAACATATATGGACGTAATATCACCAAGCCGGCCGTATGTATCTTTTAGCCGTCATGTGGGTGAACAAATCCCGGTCTTGCAGTCACATGTCATCTACTGTTCCTTCGGAATACCCAACATACACCTTTGTAGTCACCGTATTACCAGATGACGTTTAATACAATCAAAGCAGCCTAGAGAAACAGTGAGTAATATGAGCTCACGATCTAAGGAGAATGAGTCTAGGTATAGCTGTTGCAACAATGAACTGTATGACTTGATCGTGTTGCAATCCTTCGAGGAATGTCCAACCACATCATTCTCCAATGATATGATCTCGTTGTCAGTCGGCATAAATGCCCATGATCTTGAAACCCAGATCATCTTAGTGACCAACGAACTAGTATGAATAGAGGCTACTAGGGACTTTTTTATTCCATACCACACCTGTACCAATGTTTCTACTTGGCACAGTTCTAGCACAATATGAAACTATTATAAACTAATTGAGATATGATAATAAAAACCTATTTCTTATTTGCCTCTAGGGCATATCTACTTCAGCGCCACCCCAACACAAAACCACCATGCCTGGACATCGTCGTCATCGTCCTGAGCTCCGTGCCAACCCCGACGTCGGCAGAGAAGAGGTGGCGAGCGCCCGCAGCCCTCGTGGTGGCCGAACCCGCCGCCGCCTCCGATTCCGGGGCGCTCACAGATTTACACGCTGCGCCCCGGGCCACGTCGCCCTTTCTACAACCGTCATGTGATCACCGCCGAGCCATTCACGATGGAGGCGGCGGAACGTGTCTTCCTGCCGGAGTACCGGCGATAGGACCAGCTCGCATTGGTGTGTGCCGACCTCCGGCAAGCGGTGCAAGCCAATCCCGATGACGCTTCCCTAAGTGCCTGCCTCGACCGAGTTAAAGAGGAGGTGCTGACGCAGCGGGCGATCATCGTGTATCTCAATGACGAATGGTGTATCTGACCCATTGCAGCCCCCGGCCCCAGCGTCAGCAGCGGCGCGTAGTTTTAGGTGTGTGTGGTGTGCTTGTAACAAATGTTCTAAGGCTTGAATAAAGATTTTCATTGCAAATGGCCACTGCTTACATTGATACATCGTACATGGCGCGCGTATAGCCTAGCCTACTCGTCGGAGTCGGAGGTCGAGTGGTACCATCTCTGGCACATGTTGTCGTCGAAGACGTTGACGCTAACGCCGAGCCTTCCTTCGTCGTCGTACTTGAAGACGAGGATGTGGTCACGTGGCTAGAGAAAAGGACTGGATGTCTGGGTCGACCTCGTCGGGCGACGACGGCATTGAAGGAGAACGTGATGGCGCGCTGATCTGGTTGCGTCCTCCGCGCCTCCCTCGACGTCCACAGTCGGCACGCCCTCCCCTCGATCCTTCGCCGCCGGCCATGGCTAGCTACGAAAAAGAGAAGGAGGAGAGAATGGTGTGGTGTTGGAGAAAATTATCGCGGGCGGCCAGTTGAAAAGGTCCGGCATCGGATACCGGCGCGGAGGCCGAAGAGACGGCGTTGAAGCATCCAATCAGGAGGCCAGGCGTAGGGCGGCGCCTGCAGTGGCGATGGAGAGTGTGGCGTCCAGTCAGTCAGTGTGTCGTCTCAGCGCCATTGGTGGCGCAGGCTGCCGCCGGTCAGCCTTCTGCTAGCGACTCTGAATCGCTGTCGTGGTTGCGTCTGAATCGGTGCCGTTGCGCGCGTCAGAATCAACGCCACGGTGGCTGACAGGTGGGCCAGAGGCACCAACGGACGGGACACGCCTTCCGTCCGCGCGCGTCCGGGCCGACGCAACCGTTTCCCACATTTGGTGCACGGATAAGTCGGTCCGTGCGTGTTTATCTAGTTGGATCGTGTCGTTGGGCACCGAGCACGTCCCGTGTGTCTGCGTGTCTGCGAACGAGTTCAAACGCACTCAGACTGATTGGATAGACCCGGTGGAGATGCCCTTAGGTTCTCCCAGAGTTCAGATTTGTAAATTTCAATAGGCATGCTCGATTGCGCGGTGCGTCGCTATTTTCCACGGCTTTGGATGTGGATGTGGTGCATGCTTGCGCACAAAACGGGGCGTAGCCGAAAACTCTTTTCTACCGGCGTCGGTATGTAAAGTAGTAGCATCCACCGCTCAGTACTTTGCAATTCGCGTTGCCGTTTAGTTGTATCCATTTCTCCATTTCGTGACGTACATGTCAGCTGACACACTTTCTCTCTCCCCGCGTTTTCTTCTTGTAGTCTCTGCGAGGCTAGGCACCGATATGTACTGGCAGCTACAAGTTGTTAGCTCATCTTTTCACGTCAGCGCTGCACGGTGCACAGATCGTGTCACTTCACTAGTGACTTGCATGCCTACATGCATGCAGCTACTGAAAAGCTACACGATCTGGAAAAATAATTAGCGATTCTTTTCGTCAAAATTTGTATTTAGTCTTTTTCAATAAATTACATATGTAGCTTGTTACAATAAATTGATCTAAAACTGATGTGAAATTTAGTCTTGTTTCAATAAATTGATACAATAATTGTTTCATAAATTTAATTTTTCTCACAGACGGAGCGTGAGCGATGACCGGCTTGCCAGAGCGTAGGCTATGCTTGCGGCGCGGGGCAGTGGCCGGAGCGCGGGCAGCGCAAACATCAAGTTGGCGGTGGCCTGGGCACGACTGGCTGCTCGAGCGTGACCGGCGCGGGACGACACGGTGGCTGCCAACACCGGGACGACGCGTTGGTGGACGTGCACGGTGGCGGCTGACGCGCGGACGGGCGACGTGGTGGTAGACGACACAGCGACGACGGCCTGAGCGTTGTCGGCGGACATCGTGTACGAGGCTCGTGGTGGTCTCCGCGCTGCTCAGCTACCTCAACGATGCCGTAGGCATGGATCACATCCTCGTCTACTCAATCACCTTGTTCCTCGTGCGGCAGCAGCCGGAATGCGCGGTGGCAGTGGGAGAGCGAGTGGACGGGGCACGAGCGAGCTCGCGGGCGGAGCGCAGCAGGCGGCCAGAGTGGGTGGTGTGAGCACAAGATGTGACGCCGGCAGCGGCCGGAGCAGGCGGCATGAGCGGAGGCCACGCCGCGGGCAGCACGAGCGGAGGCTCGAGCTACGGCTAGAGGGTGCACGGCATGTGGGTGGCCGGAGCACGCGCGGCAATGCGGGGCCAGACCCGATGGCCTTCTATTCTTACGGTCACCTGTGAACACGGTCGAATTCCCACTGGTACTGTAGCGCCCGCCGCCTATCGGAATGAGCCGCACTGTCGCAGGAAAGAGGGAAGAGGAAGAGGCGAGGGTGACCGTGCCGCCCTACTTTAGACCCCCAGCTCCGCCCTCTCAGCCACCACTGGCCGGCGGCGCTTCCACGACCGCCTCGTTGCACCGCCCTCCTCACATGCATGTTTCAAAACAATTAAAACCACGCACAAATAAAACCACAAAATCATGTTTCAATAATTTGAAATCATAAAATCATGTTTGAAATAATTAAAACCACAAAAATATGATTGAAACATTCGAAAACTCACGAGCACGTTTCAAAACAATTGAAACCACACACAAATGAAACCATAAAACCATGTTTCAATAAATTGAAACCATAAGACCTAGTTTCATTTAATTGAAACCACAACATTATGTTTGAAACAATTGAAACCACCACTCCAAACATTTGAAACCACTAAAACATGTTTGAAACTACTAATACATGTTTCAAACAATTAAAACCACCACATAAAAAGAACCAGAACCACAAGACCAACTTTGATTTAATTGAAACCATAGAATCATCTTTGAAACAATTGAAACCACCACTGCAAACATTTGAAACCACTAAAACATGTTTGAAACATTTCAATCCACTAATACATGTTTGAAACAGTTGAAACCACCACATAACAAGAACTAGAACCAGAAGATCAAGTTTCATTTAATTAAAACCACCAAACCATGTTTGAAACAATTGAAACCACGACCTCAAACTTTTGAAACCACTAAAACATGTTACAAACATTTGAAATCACGAATACATGTTTCAAACAATTGAAACCACCACATAAAAAGAATCGAAATCACAAGATCAAGTTTCATTTAATTGAAACCACAAAGTCATGTTTGAAAAATTGAAACCACCACTTCATATAGTTCAAACCACTAAAACATGTTTGAAATAATTAAAACCACCACCTAACAACGGTTGCAACCACAATTGAAACCACCACTGCAAACATTTGAAACCATTAAAATATGTTTGAAGTATTTCAAACCACTAATACAAGTTTGAAACAATTGAAACCACCACATAACAAGAAACAGAACCAGAAGACCAAGTTTCATTTAATTGAAGCCACCAAACCATGTTTGAAACAATTGAAACCACTACCTCGAACTTTTGAACCCACTAAAACATGTTACAAACATTTAAAACCACTAATACATGTTTCAAACAATTGAAACCACCACATAGAAAGAACCGGAACCACAAGACCAAGTTTTATTTGATTGAAACCACAAAACCATGTTTTAAACAATAGAAACCACCACTTCAAACATTTCAAATCACTAAAACATGTTTCAAACATTTGAAACCACTAATACATATTTGAAACAATTGGTACCACGACATAAGAAGAACCAGAACCAGAAGACCACGTTTCATTAAATTGAAATCACAAAACCATGTTTGAAACAATTAAAACCAGCGCTCCAAACTTTTGAAACCACGAAAACATGTTTCAAATTTTTAAAACCACTAATACATATTTAAAACAATTGAAACCACCACATAAATAGAACCGAAACTATAAGACCAAGTTTCATTTAATTAAAACCACAAAATAATGTTTAAAACAATTGAAACCACCACTCCAAACATTTAAACCACTAAAATATGTTTGAAAAAAATTAAAACTACCACATAAGAAGAACCGGAATCACAAGACCGAGTTTTATTTAATTAAAACCACAAAACCATGTTTAAAATATATTGAAACCACAATGTCATGTTTAAAATTATTGAAACCTCCACGCATTACGGCCGACATTGCCTCATCCGCCACTCGTCCACAGGTCACCGAGGCCCCGTGCACGGTGGAGGCCGGAGCCTCAATGGCGCGGGGCTAGGCTTCACGACCACCATCGTCCAAGGAACAACCTCCGCCTCATGAAGAAATCCAGCTTTCCTTAGGTTGTCTTCTACTCCTCACTTTTCCTTAATGAACCGAAAGTGCCTTTTGTACAAATCTAAAGGGGATGTCATTGTTCAGTACGTGCTAGCTTTGGGATTTAAGTTCTCAGATGTAATTTTCTTTTGTTTCTTTTGTTAAATTTGGTACAGACCTCATAGTTCTTTGATATTCCTTTTTTGGGTTACTCCATCTGTAATCGGGGTTTTTTGTTTTTCCTTTTTTGGGTTACTCCATCCGTAATCGTGGGGGGGGGGGGGGGGGGGAGGGAGGGAGCGCACGGATGGAATAAAATATAGGTTCATGTGGCCACCCAAAAAGTTGCCGGTAGAAACGCCATGTTTTATTATATAAATTATAATAATTTTGCATTCACAGTTATTTATACTTTATCCGATCCAAATTAGTTGACTCAAATTTATTAAAATACGGCTCTATGTAATACCAAATCATGTCTGGATACAATCGACAAATCTAAGTCAACTAATTTGAGTCAGAGTACTAGATTTAACCTACTGTTATGTCAAAAATCCTAATTTAAATAAATTTTTAACACTAGTGTTAATTAAGTTAAATTAATTGAGCTCAAACGCGGTTTCTACTAGTCACGCACCGCTGTCAGGATAAAGTAGCACACATGCACTGTGCATGCGGGTGGGGACCACGGACGGAAAAGTAGACGAAAAGAGCGACAACACTCTATCACCAAAAGAATGCATCAAATCTCAAAGCATTGGTTTACGGTGGATACCGCGCCGGCCTCTACCGACGCCGGTAGAATCGCTGGGTTCGGGCATGGCCCGCTCGCGCGAGGCACGCAGGAGGACAACCTTCGCAGTGCGATGCAGGAACTGGAGGAGCCCAGGTGGATTGGACGGAGCTGGATCACGATCCGCAGACTGCTGGGCCGATTACCTACCTCGAGTGAGAGCAGAAGAGATTTGGATATCGATCTGGACGTTAGGTGCCAGAAGGGCTTGAGAAAAGTGAAATTTGCATGTACTAATATTTCCACAAAACTGGTGAACTTGAATTGAAAATGTAATTTTGGAAATTATTTTTTTTGTTCACAGGAGAAAAAAAGAACTGAGTCTGAAGATAGATTAAACATAAAAAGCTCCTACAAATAAATAAAACCTGCCTCTGGATGACCCTTAGGCTTTACACATAATATAGTTTGGGCCTGCATAGCAGGCCTAGGACCTCGACGAGTTCCTATAGTCTGAGACAAACCTTACCGTAGAAGGCGCCACCTTTTCTGGTTGGTGTTTGCAGCCATTACCGTACGCTTTGAAATATTCGTAATAAGATGGTGATAAAGAGGATCTTCAGCAGTGATACCCGTTGTCTACGCAGCGGGATCGGGAGAGCGTCGACGGCATGTTGCAGGCTCTCAGGACATCGGCACAGCGCTTCGTGGCTTCTGCTGCTGCCCCCTCGGCCGCCTAATGCGAGCCATTTTTTTAGTTCCTCTGCCATTTTTTTAGTTCCTCTGCCCTTTTTTTGGTACCTTGGGCGTGATGTGTTGATGTCCTAGCGGACTTGCTTTTTCTCTTTGTTAGGCGCTCTGGCGTCGATGACTTGTTGTACTCTATATAGATTTGGTTTTATTTATAAAACGGGATGGAAGCCTGTTCCGAGGATTAGCAAAGTAAAAAAATACCTATATGTTGTCAGTTTGCAGGGTTGTCTATTGTATACAAAAGGGATAGACCTAGAACTTGAGTTTTCTCTCTAAGTTGTTGCCGCTCACGAGACTCGAGGAGCATCTTCATGCAACCATGCCACTTAACTCTAGCCGTGTTTGCTAGGCCGGATCTTCTCGTAAGGGGCCGGAACAAATAAGGATATTTGTTTACACACACAAAAAGGAATCTTTACACCGCACGAGTTTTAAAGCAGTCATCACTCTGGTTCTGGAGGAACATCAAAATCGGGTGTTTCTACGGGGCCAACTTTTTCCTGCGCACGCGAGAGAAAAATATGCATGCGCCCGTGCAAGGAAGGGATGGCAGGAGCTCGCTCGCGTATGGGAAATTCCGGCGGGAGAAATTGGGTCACCGTCTGCCGATTTGTACCGTCTATTTACACCGCTCCGCCTCGCCTCCAAATTCCGTGCCACCATTTCTCCCTCATTTTGAGCTCTCCCTCCAAATTCTCTTCTTCACCGACGAGCAGGTATGCGGCGCCTCCTACTCCGATGGATCGAGCTCATCTCCGGCAAGTCTTCTTCGACCGCTTCTCTGACATGTCGTTCTCATCTTCTGATGTTGAGATCGCTATAAGAGAGTCATAACCCTAGCTCTCGAGTTTAGATCTATTACCATGGTATTGCTCATAGTTGATATGTTCGCATGTGGTCGCTCCTAGTAGATATGAACCTTTTATGGTAGATTTTGGCTGTCATTATTCATGTTGTACCGTGAGGATTGTTATATGGTATTGGTAGGTTCGATTATGGATCTCCTCTGCTTGTGTAATCCATGTTAAGTGTGAAGATTGGTATTAGGATTAGTGCTAAAACTATAGTTCTTCTCCTTGTACGAGCCATCTTGACACTACACATTGTATTTCTTCGCGCTAGTTGCATATCTCTAGTGCCGTAGGAGAAGTTGTGTCCCCTGATATGTTGCCAACCTCCGTGCTACCACTTTGTTATGCGTCGATGCCCGATAAGGTGTGCAAAAATAAGTTGTCCATGTCATGGCCAGCTTCTGTCCACCTTCGTCTTGTATAGGGTATGCTAGTTGATCCGTAAAGGGGGTCCAGTTCATCAGGGATTCAGAAAGGTGTACATGCGATCGATTGCAGATGATGTCTTCAAGTTCTATGGCCGGACAGTCACCCCGAACCAGGTCTACAACCACATGATGCACTGGAGAGTTAGGTGGATTCAGGTGCTCGGGATCAAAAGGTTTGGGAACATGCGATGGGTTAAGGAGACATCTACTATCATGATGGACTACGACCATTACTATGCGCACATCAAGGTTTGATATACTTGCACATGCATCAGTACGTTGAGTAGTTGTTAAGCTCACATATGTTGATATGAACTGTATGTTTTGAACTAACTGTGTTCTCATGTAGGCTCAACCGAAGGACACCGAGTTGATTAACAATGCTCAGATGAAGATGATCTACGGAGCTTGTATTCCCATCTGTGCACACCTCTCCGACTGCGATACTCCGTGCTCTAAGCCACCCGATGGAGCACAATGCACAAGCGAGCAGGTATCTTTCCATGACCCCTGACCGCAGGATGAGCTGGTTCATGGCCTTCCTGAATAAGAACTACCTCTGAGCAGCCGACTGTGGTGTTCGAGGAGGTGGTGGCAGCGGTGTTGATGATGTCTACTATGATGTCTACTGTGATGTATATTTTGAAGCAGTTAGGCTGATGAACTTTCATTACGGTGACCCCTGAACTTTGGTCTGTATATTTTGGGAGGTGGTATTCAGTTATAACTCCTCCATTTCTGATGAACTTGCGCTGCACCACGGGAAGTTGTTCATGAAATCGTGTTGCAGCACACACGTCCTGACTAATTATGTCGATTCAGTCTTAAGCTAGTTGTTCTCTGAATTGCAATTGTCTAAACTCTATAGTCTGTCGTGTTGTTGTCGTGGGTAAGCTCACCACACCAGCCATGATGTAAGGCTATCAGGGAGAATGCTACTAGCCAAACGAGTATGAAATTGCCGAAAACCAAGAATACATGCAAGAAAACAACTGGCATAGCTTCTCAACCCACCGAGAAATGAGAATGCACGCAACCAAATAAAATGCCCTTTAGACACGAGAGATTGCATTGTCACACGCAGCTTCCGTGGAGTCATGATCTCCAGGTACGCCTAAAGGGCACGAGCAAGAAAACATGCCCCTAGTCTCTCTAGACGTCTATCTCTCCCTTCCCTTCGTGCATTGGCGGGCAATTTTTGATTTGCTTTAAATACTAGCAAGTTTTCTCCTTTGTCCTAGTCATCGTGATAGCTATGTGAAGAGAAGAAACCATGAATGCTATGTAAAGAGAAGAACCCGTAACTTCTATGTGAAGAGAACAAAACTTGACAGGAAGGAGACTAGCTAGTTCTGGCGAGGAGAAAAATATTGATACCTATGTGAGGACTGAGGAGCAGACTAGGATTTCGGGCAAGTAACAAAGCAAACAGACCACAAGACTATGTGTCAATTACTTTGCCTGAAACGTCATCGTCAACAACCAACATTGATGATAACCTTGTCATTGACACGACGCAAGGTCAGCACCCTCGAATCTGTTGGAGTCTCAAGGCCACAACCCTGACTGCCTACCGCTCCATGTGCAGTCAACCAACACCACTTCTAGCACCGACCGTCCTCCCATCAACAACACCTTTCAACAACAACAACAACAACAACAACTTCCAAGACTGATGTCCCGTCGCTCACCTCCGAGTTACAACCGAACATTTGTAGACCATCTCTTAGACCATGCTATGTAACCTTCCAAGACTGATGTCCCGTCGCTCACCTCCGAATTACAACCGAATATTTCTAGACCGTCTCTTAGGCCATGCTATATGTGTTCGATTCAGAGGAAAACATGTAAGATTTAGGAATCGTCTAGTTTTTTTTTCTATGTGTCAACCACTTTTGGCAGTAAACGTGGGGCCCATTATTCTAGACCGTCTCTAAGGCCATGCTATATGTGTTCGATTCAGAGGAAAACATGTAAGATTTAGGAATCGTCTAGTTTTTTTCTATGTGTCAACCACTTTTGGCAGTAAACGTGGGGCCCATTATTCTAGACCGTCTCTTAGGCCATGCTATATGTGTTCGATTCAGAGGAAAACATGTAAGATTTAGGAATCGTCTAGTTTTTTTTCCTATGTGTCAACCGTTTTTGGCAGTAAACATGGGGCCCATTTGTCTCTCTTTTCCTTGTCCCTTTCCTCCAACAGATGCCCTAATTGGCCTTCTTCTTTCATGTCTCCGGTTAGATAGGTTTACCAACTTCATGCGTCGCTTTTTGTTTTCTATCTGACAACAAGCATCGATGCTCTACTATGTACTGAATCGGTTCATAGGCTTGTTTGAATTGCTTTTGCCCACATCAATGATCTACTATGTAGTGAACCGGTTCATCGGCTTGTTTGAATCGATTTTTGATCACATAGTGGATGGTCTTATTTTTTTTCCTTTGTCGTAGTCAGGGATTGTAAATTCCTAGTATACTTTTTCTATGGGGAACTAAACATAGCTTTTATCAAGCATAATTCAAGATGGTATACAGCATTTTAATTCTCTATTCATGTTTGCTAATCATCTATTCTTGTTATTTTGGACCGTGCATATCTAAGAGGCAATGTAAGCTTGAAACCATACACAAGACCATACAAACACGCAGATGGAAATGGCAGGATTTATCATTAGCACATTATTCATATTATCACATTCAATAAATGAATATGTAAAGGTTGTACACCAGTATGGCCCAAATATTAAGATACATCGAGGGAATAGCAATTGGCAATGGAATGAATTGATATGTAACCTAAAATAACACGGAGGCCTCACCGCATTTGCATGCGAGGCCCTGCCCTATCATATCAAGGCGATGGACACCGGGCAAGCCAAGAACTTGCACCCATCTTCTATCTATACTTCCTTTTCTTTTGGTTGTGTACCCACTGGGTTTTCAACACCTGAACTTATGGTGTGAAAAAATGATGGTCTTAAAGATGGCCCCCTCTGAACACAAGGTGATGGCACGTGCCATCACAAGGGTACGCACAGTCGGTGAACTTGGCGTTGCCCCTCTCGAAGTACCAGTCACCGACCGCTTCAGCGATTCTCTGTGTGTCGAAAAGCATGAGAGGAAGTTTCATCAGGCTAACCACCAGGTGAATTATTTTGCCAGCAAATTTAACATGTAATCATAAGCTTATTTTGTCATTGTGTACATGAATGATGCTGAGACCAGGTGAGGGGAAGGGTGCATATAATTGTGCGCATACCTTGTTACCAAGGCGAGGAGAGTTGCTTGAGTACCATGTATCCTGTCTCTCGCTCTGGCAATGGGCGAAGCATGAGTTGATAAATACCCCATTCTGCCCTGACCCGGAGAAACCTTTCACAGCGTCAAGCATTTCATCTCTAAAGCCTGCATCATACAAACGGAGATCATCCAATCTAATCTTAAGTTGACTGATTATGGGGATCAGACGATCTGTAATCACAGGGAAGTACCATTCAAAAACTGAAGTTGATTGCTATTACAAGAAGCATAATTTTGCTTGCATCTTTGCCATAGACCATGGGGATCAGCTGTTTTGGGGGCCAAACTTTCTTGAAGCTGGAAAGAAAAAAATAGATTTTGTTTAATTGGATATTCTATTGGTTTTATGCAGTTTCATATATCTCAAATCGTAGGGTTCAATGCCTAACAAGCACCTGCCACACGTCATAAGCAGTGTTCAAAATAAAAGTCGGTGTTTGAATGTTTGGCAGCACGTTCTGCGGGAAAAAGCACTGTAGAGGGCAACAGTTAGAAAAACTATTTGTAAATAAAAATAAAAGCTGCTCCATGTAGTATCTTTTAGACTATGGATGTTCTGTCTTCTTACCGAGGTTTTATCCATGCGAGAGGTACAAGACCTAGGCAAGCTTCTTCCAGAACCCTGTATTTTTGTGAATTTTGACAGTTAACATCAGCCAAATGAAGATATTGTTGTCGTTATATGGATGTCCAAAATAAATTAGTAGTATCAACAATGAATTGTCACAAACTATTCAGAAAATCATGTCTGGCAGATTGGCAGATACCTGCAATCTCACGATGCCGTTGAAGAACTCTCTCATTTGCCGACGACCAGCAATATCAACCCTGAAAATGGTAATAGGCTTATATCACCTTGTGAACGTACGCAAAGATCATATCAAAGCAAAGCTTCATCTAAATATGTGAACGTACGCGTCAAGGAACATTCCAGCATCCGCGAGGCACTTGACTCTGGTATTTGACGGAAACAGTCCACGAAACTCATCACAGTGAAGTATGGTAGAAGCACCCCCAGCAGAGCATCCAGAAAGAAGGGCCTGGTGGTGTCAGATTGCATCATGTAAACATAAATGATTTCGCAACGCAAGAGTTATTTACTAAAATGATTTTAACTGTGGAAGGACAAACACCTGACTAGCAGAGCGCATTCCTTGGGCCATCAGATCATCCATAGCAGCCTGCCAAATACGCTGACCTCGGAAATAAAGGCCTGAAGCCTACATATAGGAAATTCATAAATGAATCAGTATAACTTAGTAACCCAAACAGAAACACCATAAACATTTTACTTCTTTTGAGTGAAATGTGCAGTGTCTATGATTTAAGAGACTTATAATTAGAATTGAAACCTAACTGAATAATCAATATGCATGTTCCTTTAGGAATTGCTCAAATGAGGAAGGATCTATCACTGTGCAGTAAACATGTAGAGATATGATTTTCACTAACCGCATCAGCCCCGTCACCAGTGAAGGATCCACCATCACAATACCGAACCTTCACTCTGTTCCAGTTGTAGAAATCTAAGAGAAAAGAAAGCAGCATTACAATTCCTCGAACAGAGATATCAACTGAGTAATCAACTGCTATATTCGTTTTTGGGTCAAGGAAGAAGCAACAACTCAGATGACAAGTTCACAACATGTTAATTGATTAGAAAAATACCAGGATTTTCTTCAGGTCTGTTACTCATTATGCCTGTAAACTGGAGTTGCTTCTCCATGTGATTCGATGACCCACGCCGACTGCTCTTGCGGAACACGCAGCTTTTAACATCATTGCACCAGCCTCCACCCTGGAAATTTGATTTAGAATCACGGTCGGCGTGGAAGTCAGATTTATCTGTCAGTCCACATACATACATGTGAATCACCAAGCATTACTCACCTCCAGGTTGACAAGCCAATTGTTTGACCCTGATCCAGATCCCCGGTGTAGGTGGTAAGCCGGTAAGCTTCCATCCAAGCATACTGTAATCATTGTCATGGAAGTAAGCATCTACATTTAGCAGTGTACTATGATACTCATATAAGCTAGACGAAAAATCCAAGCATACTCAAGTACTACTTAATAATTACACTAACCAGACTTATTTGATTACAAAATTTTAGTAAATTATTTTGGTTAGTTTTACACAAGAGTTATCGTAATTCACAACACACATTCTTTCAGCACCACGACAAGGAATCTCCAAATCTTGATAAATTTACTGCCTACCGAAAGTCAGGTGGCGAACTAGTATTCAGAATCTATGGTCACCAAGCAACCATGCACAATTAAGTTGCAGAATTGAGAGGCAACAGATGGCACTGAACCCCACCCACACCCCCAATCAGGTAACAAGAATCCATCATGAGAAGCACCAGCAATGTAAGGCTAGATCCACATGCACGTATTTATCCGGATCCGCACATGGCACATGCTGCTACTACTACTACTACCGAACAATCCAAGGATAATAAGACTGCATGATCACTCAATCAGCAGAGCACCAAAATACACATTAGCAAATCACAAACTGTGTATGTAATACAGATAAAACTCTGACCGACCAGGGTCAACACATGAGCGACCTGCATCACATAGCTCGATGGCTCGATCTCAGGCTAAGCGCACGACCCATCGCACGTGACACGGCCAATAAAAAAACCAGTCTTTGCAACAGCTAAGAAAAATATTATATACAGGAATAATTGTTGGAGAAGGAGTGATTTACCGGCTCCCCTTGCGGCCGCCGACTGGATGAGGGTGAGGCCGACGAAGGCGCCGTTGCCGCCGCCGGAGTTGGCATTGGTGGAGTAGACCTGCGTCCCGTTGGACCAGGGCTCGGAGCCACGCGCCGCCCCGACCACGGACGCAAGAAGCAGGGCCAGGAGGACCCAAGAAGCCATGGCTGCGCTCTGCCCTCCCCTTCCTAACACACTCTCTCTCTCCCTCCTCAGTCCTCACAGGAGGGGAGGGGAGTGAGCACTGGAAGCTGGGACTAGGGGAGGGATGGATCTGGAAAGGGAGAGGAGGAAGGGATCGCGGATGTGGCCCAAGCAAGAAAAGGAAGGAACTTATACGCGGCGGCAGCAAGTGCACAAGTGCAGCTAGCTGGCTGGCAATGGCTGACAAAAGAAAAGCGGCCGCTTCTGGAGATTCTGTGCCCCGATGCGATGCTGCTACAACTGTGGCGCACCGCGGTGTGAACGTGGAGGTGTTTACTTGGTGCTGCGCAGCGTATTATTACCGCCGCGAAGCAAAGCATCTCTAGGCTGCTCGTTGGGGGAGAAGAAAGAAAGAAAGAAAGAAAGAAGAAAGAAAAGGGAGAGGAAGCTGGGAGCGCAGCAACGTGGTGGTCGACTGACTTGACAGTGGAGCTTGGAAAGCTGGAACTGGAAGGAGGGAGAGAGAGAGAGGGGTGAAAAGCTCGGGGAACCTGTGATTGCATTCACTGCTTTTTCTATTATCTGACGTGGGAAGTCTAAGATGTCGGGATTTTCTTTTGCTTTATATATGCGAGAATCGATTGATTTATGCTTCCGTCCGAGCAGAATGTTTGGCCCTCTCGCGGATTTTTCACCGAAAGCTCACATACTGTGCCCCACCGACATTTTCATTGTGTCCAATTTCGATATGAATGCTGCTTTCATACGAGCTGGATTTTTCTGAAGCAGCACGGGCCAGTTAGTTGCAGTACCGGTGAAGTATGGTTAGTTCAGGGAAAAATCGTTATGCTTGTAACTAGGTTCCAAGTGTCACTCACATCTACGCCTAGGAGTATTTTTTTTCCCGTAGCAGCAGTCATCGCCTCGCCACGCTCCGAGACGACACCAGTCTCCACGCCAGTCAGTCAGTGACAGTCCACTGCTGGCGCTACTTAAACTAAATAAATCGGATGACTGATGGCTTGTTTAACCGAGAGAAAATGTCCCGGATCATCTGCGGTATAGGAAAATGTCCGCATCTGTGTGGGCGGCCAATGTGAAGTCTCTTTTCTCCCTCACCACCGTAGGTGCCTCGGCAGGTCTCCACTGGTCCACTGACACGAGACAGACAATGCACTAAATCCGTCTTCAAACGATACGAGACGAGACGGAAGGACCGCCGTGATATGTGGATTCCAGACTTGTTCCGGCTGGCGCTGCAACTTGTGACGCCGAACTTGGCTCACTCGCCGCATGCGTCCACGACTCCTCGTACGTGACGGTTCCATAATCCGTCCGTCCGTCCGTGGAAAGCGAGACCTGACCGGCTTCTCTGTAACCAACAACCGGCACGGGCACGTGCCATGGAGGCACAGCTAGCGTGGCAGGATTCTCCCAGCTGAAATTTGCCCAAGCTTTAGCCTCCAAATGGCCCGAACTGCAAAATTTGGAAGGTATTGGGAAGTTTGTAATCATGATAGCCGATAGCGGCAAGTCGGATGTGTGCATCTATTCATGCAGACGAGGCTGAGGCTACGGATATTCGCTTCGGCCCGGGGGTCCAAATGCATCCATCGCGAGGAAATATATTTTGAAATGTAAAAAAACTATTTCCTCGATCCATATTAGTTGACTCAAATTTGTCTAGATTCGGATGTATCTAGCACTAAAACTTGACTAGATACATTCGTTTCTAGATGAATCTAAGTCAACTAATATGGATCGGAGGGAGTAAAAAAATCTAAATATACATTCGAACATTTTATTCTTGTTCACAAGTTTTCTGGACGAAATAACATTTATGTGTCGTGTATAAAAAGCCAAAAATATCATGTGAATATATGTACAAATTTGTTTTTAAATTTTTTGACATTTTAAAATATGTTTTCTTATAATGGGTGTATTTGCACCTATAGGCCAAATTGCCGCCTCCCTGAGGCTATGCTCTCTATTTCAAAAATAAATATCAGCAACATGTGCCATGATCGGTGTTATCGTAAGGGCAACTCCAACGAAATCCTCTATTTCGGACCATGATTATGTCCGAATCGGTCCGTTTGCGATGGCCCATGGATGTTAGCGTCCACTCATGTTAGCCCAGCACTCGGCCAACATTCTGGACGTTTATACGCACACTGCCTAACATTCAGCAAAGACTAGGGAGAGAAATGAATATCTCCCTTATAAGCTGGGTGTGGCCTCCTCCCGTAGGCGAGGTGGGACTAAATCCAACCAGCCTTGTTCTAGCGAACTAAGAAACATTATTATTAGGTCTTCCTATTTCCGTTCCCGCTCCCCATGGAGAGGTCGAGGAGGACAAGATCTGGCCCTGTTGTTCCCTCTAGTTAGGGTTTCCTTCTCTCGAGGCGATTGTCGTCGTTGAGATTTTCCTTCCCCGATCACCCCTGCGGCTCCTCCCGGTTGAGATCGGACTGATCCAGGGCGATATCGCATCGCTCTCGGTCTCGTCTCACTGGGTTGGACGCTGGGAAGTGGTTTAGGGTTTTTCCATACGGGGAGAACTGATCGCTGCCATGGCTGAGGGTTCAATAGGACCGAAGAATGGAGACATTGATGTAATGATGAAAAATCTGGGATCCGAGAAGAGGACCTGGATGACGTAGTGTTTGAGGATGAAGGGCCGCCGCCGGCGGAAGTAACAAGATGGCTGGCCATAGCCAGGGTGTTCACGGTGGGTGAATATTCCAGCTTTTGGTTCTATAAAAATATGAGATCGGCATGGGACCTTGCACAGGAGGTTAAAACAAAAACCCTAGAGGACAACCTTCACACTTTTCAATTTGCCTGCCTAGGTGATTGGGGAAGGGTGATGCATGGAGGACCCTGGCAATTTCGTGGTAATCATGTGCTGATTGCGCCCTATGATGGTTTCACTAAACCCTCCTCAATAGAGCTGTTTCATATCGATGTCTGGATTCAAATTCACGATTTGCCTGTTGGATATGCGCCGATGCTTAAATCTCTTGCGTCTAAGGTGGGAGATTGGATCTCTAATGAAGGTGTCTCCAATGACTTTGAAGGAAATTTTTATCGGGCGAGGGTTCGGGTGGATGTGAGGAAGCCGCTGAAAATTGTGGTGTCAATTATCAGAGCTAGTAAACGAGAATTGTTCTTAGTCAAATATGAGAATATACCTAACTGGTGCCAGGTATGTGGTCATCTAGGCCACGAATTCAAGGACCATGGAGATGGAATGCACTCGCCGGATAAGCTTGTATTTAAAGAGTTGCACGCTACATGGAGCTTGTGGGCTGGGGGCAGACCAACTCGTGGCAGAGGTGGTAGACGTGGTTGTGGGCTCGGAGGTTTTGCTTCTGGTCGGGGTGCCAAGGGTCGTCCCGATCATGACCAAGTATATCAATCCGATGGGGAAGAAAGAGATAACATGTCTGAGGATGAGGCCGAGCTGGGAAAGAAAAAGGCTGCAATGGATCGGGGCAAACCGATCAGGGATGTCCATATGGGAAATACAGGCTCGGATATGGGGATAATTCAGACCGATGTCACTGCCGAAGTTGTGCAGATGGTCAATCAATTTGAACCAGAAGCGCCACTTAGCCCAAATCCAATACGTGATCAGAAGAGAATGAGAACAGAGGAAGAAAGATTGGCCAACCAAAACCCAAGATCGGCGGGCTCCCACGAGGAGCACCGCCGGGATCAATGAGGATATTAGGAGTGAACTGCCGGGGTTTAGGGAATGACCCGGTAGTTCGATCGCTTTTGGATGTCCAGAGGCGAAGCAACCCCGATCTGCTGTTTTTGTCTGAGACACACTTGGACAACTATCCGCCTGAATGTCTTAGAAGACGATTGAAGATGGATTTTAAAATAGTGAACCCTAGTGATGGGCGTAGTGGTGGTGTTATGATGTTGTGGAAAAGAGAGATTAAAGTCCAACAGATTTTCTCGGCGCATAAATATATTGATGTTCATATTATTGAGAACCCCGAGAGAATTTGGAAGCTGACAGGTATCTATGGAGAACCCCGTTGGGAAGACAAATACAAAACTTGGGACAAAATTCGAGAACTAATGGCCAGGCTGATCTACCATGGGCAATTATTGGAGATTTCAATGAGATACTATGGTCTCATGAAAAAGAGGGTGGCAACGCTAGGCCCCAAGTCTACATGCAAGCTTTCAGATATGTGCTCACGAAATGCAATTTAGATGATCTTGGTTATATTGGAGACCCTTTCACTTGGAAGAGAGGACGCATGCGAGAACGATTAGATAGAGTGGTAGTCAATGGCAGTTGGCGGGCTATGCATCCTGAGTCAGTACTACAACATCTTGAGTGGTGCAGGGCCGATCACAGACCCATTCTTCTGGATACTGAACAATTGCCTCAGCCTACAATCCATTCTAAACCTCGGTTCGAGGCTAAGTGGTTACAAGAGGAGAAATTCCGGGAGGTGGTTCAAAGCGCATGGGAAAGTGCAAATAATGATGTTTTGGATGGAGGGATTCTTGCAAAACTGGCCCACCTGCATGGTACCCTGCATGATTGGGATAAATGTTTTCTTAAAAGCCCCAAAAGGCGTATTAGAAAAGCCCAACGTGAGCTAGAGAAGGCCATGAATGGACCACTGAATGATGAAAATGAAGCGAAGGCGAAGGAAATGTCAGAACTTATTGAGTTACTTTTGCATCAAGAGGAAATTCATTGGTTACAAAGGCCGAGAGCAAATTGGTTGAGACAAGGAGACAGGAATACATCGTTCTTCCACCAATATGCTACAGCCCGACGAAAGAAAAATATGATTAAAAAGCTTAGAAACGAGAATAACGAATGGGTAGAAGGTACGGTTATGCTTAAACCCCTTATTTTTCAGTATTTCTCAACTTTATTCACGTCTGAGGTACAGGAAACCGATCCGGCATTCCTAGAAAAGATACAACCGAAGATTTATGTCAGTATGAATGAAAAATTGCTATTACCCTTTACTCCGGAGGAAGTGAAGAAAGCTGCTTTTAGTATAGGAGATTTCAAAGCTCCTGGTCTGGATGGCTTGCATGGGGTATTCTACAAGAAATTTTGGGATTTATGCGGGCCTGACATTACCCAGGAGGTCCTACAAGCAATGAATACAGGGGTTATACCAGAGGGCTGGAATGATACTACTGTGGTCCTTATTCCTAAGGTCGATAATCCATAGAATATCACACAATTCCGCCCTATAAGCCAGTGTAATGTCATCTATAAAATCATATCAAAGATGTTGGTGCTCCGTTTGAAAGGTATACTCCCTGATGTTATTTCGCCTATGCAAAGTGCCTTCGTTCCAGGGCGCTTGATTACTGACAATGTGCTGGTGGCTTATGAGTATGTGCATGCAATTAAAAACAAGAGAACTCGGGTTAATGGTTCTTGTGCGGTGAAGCTAGACATGCATAAGGCATACGACCGTGTTGAGTGGATCTTTCTGGAGAACATGATGCGGAAGCTAGGATTTCATGAAAGATGGATTTCTCTTATGATGGCATGTGTGCGATCTGTGAGGTACCAAGTAAGATTCAACTCTGAAGAAACTGAGATGTTTTGCCCTACTAGGGGTCTTCGCCAGGGGGCCCCTCTATCTCCATACTTGTTCCTTTTATGTGCGAAAGGTTTATCAAGTTTATTGTTGTATGAAGAAGAAGTTGGTGGCATCGATGGGGTAAGGGTATACAGAAATGCACCGTCAGTCTCACATTTACTTTTTGCTGATGATTCCCTTATTCTCATGAAGGCGGATATGACTAATGCAACTTCCTTGCAACAAGTTCTTGATACATACTGTGCAAATTCAGGTCAAATGGTGAGTTTGATGAAGTCAAGTATTTTCTTTTCTCCAAATACCCATGTGATTCTGAGAGAAGAAATTTGTGAGGCTCTACATATTGATACAGAAGCTCTATCTGATAAATACCTTGGGCTTCCCGCTCTGGTGGGAGCTGATAAAAGTGACTATTTTGTCCAATTTATTGAGAGGATTATTCAGAGAATAAATGGGTGGAAAAAAAAGTTCTTATCAATTGGAGGAAAAGAGATTCTCCTTAAAGCGGTTGCTCAGGCAATTCCTGTTTATACCATGCATGTGTTCCAAATCCCAAAAGGTGTATGTAAGTGGATGATGGATGTTATCTCGAGTTTTTGGTGGGGCAATGAAGAGAATAGTAATAAGATGCACTAGTTGGCATGGTGGAAGCTTTGCTTCCCTAAGTCTGAAGGTGGCATGGGCTTTAGAGACTTCCATTCTATCAACTTGGCAATGTTGGCTAAACAGGTGTGGAGGCTAATAATTAATCATGAATCACTATGTGTCAGGGTCTTAAGAGCCAAGTATTATCCTCATGGTGACATTCTTTAAGCTGGTCCTAAATCTGGCTCATCTTTCACTTGGCGGAGTTTGTTAGCTAGTCTGACAACTTTCAAAAGAGGTTACATTTGGAGAGTAGGCAATGGTGCGAGTATTAACATTTATAATGATCCTTGGATACCTTCAAGCCCCAACCAGAAAATTATATCCCCAATACAAGATGTCAATTATACTAGAGTGATTCAGCTAATTGACTTGAGCACTAGACAATGGAAGGAGAGTTTACTTCATGAGCTATTTATTCATGTTGATGTTCATCGTATTCTTCGGATCCCTCTAAATACTGATGGATTTGATGATTTTATTGCATGGCAGGAGACTAGACATGGGAAATACACAGTCAGATCTGGTTATCATTTACAATGGCGACACCAATTTGGAGAGAGAGAGAGTCCTCGCTAGCTCTCCCAGGGTCATCGACAACTAATCCGGTGTGGAAAATTCTTTGGCAACTAAAGATCCCAGGAAAAATTAAAATTTTCATATGGCGAGCACTACACAGTATTATACCTTTGAAATCGATATTGGTGAATAGACACATGGGCTCGAGTGGCGAATGCCCGGTGTGCCACTTAGTAGCAGAAGACGTACTTCATTTACTATTCCGATGCTCCAATGCACATGCGATGTGGAATGAACTAGGCTTACATGCGATCATAGATGATGCCCTTGCTTCGGACCTAGCTGGGTTGGCTGTCCTGGAACACCTTTTGAAGCGCCAAGATAACTCATTCCCTGGTATGTCTTCGATCGGGCTAAAAGAAACAATTTCGGTTGCATGTTGGTATCTATGGTGGATGAGGAGAAAGCTGACTCACGATGAAAGGGTACCCCCAATCAAGCGATGCATGATGTCTGTTTTGAGCATTATTGCTAATGCCTGTAAGGTGCAAACTAATAGCCCCCAGGATCGCCCAAGGTGGACTAGACCAGGCCCTAAGCAAGTCAAGGTAAATGTCGACGGATCTTTTCATGTTGATGATTTTGCAGGTTCAGTTGGGGCTGTGTTGAGGGACTTTGAAGGACGGTTTGTTGCAGCAACAACTATTTATCTCCCAAATTTATCCTCGGCTGTTTCTGTGGAGGCCATTGCAATGCGGACCGGATTATATTTGGCTGCAAGACTTGGATGCAATAATATTATAGCAGAGTCAGACTCGTTGGAAGTGATTGAAGCATGCACAGGCGAACAAACATGGTGGGGAGAAAATGCTGCTGTTTTCGCTGATTGCATTGACTTGAGAACAATGATTTGAGGAGTTACTTTTAAGTACTGCCCGAGAGAAGCAAATGAGGTGGCTCATGAACTTGCTAGGACCTATTATCTTGATAAAATCTCTTGTAATTGGGACGATGATCCCCCTAGCTTTCTTTTACAAACTCTCCTACAAGATGTAACTATTGTGTGAACCAGGAGCAGCAAGTTTCTGATGCACTCTTTTCCTTTCAGGGTACCTAAGGGGACTGGGAGGTTTTTAATGAGGCGGCTTGCTGACTCAATATATTGTGATTCAAAAAAAAATCCAACCAGCCTTCACCGGTCAATAGGCTGCTAACAACGGACAGGACCGCATCCCATGTTCGCCCAGGGCAGGCCACTTCAACCAACACAGTCTCCCATTTATCCATGACCTAGGCCTTTTTTATTTTGTATATTTCAACCACATAAATTGTCCTAATTAAATAAAACGCATAAATTACCATTGTCGTCCCCGGCATGCACAAACGTACCGAAACTATAGTTCATGAGCACACGAATAGAGGTGACCAAGTGAAATCCCAGATATCGATCATGGATCATCTTCTTCTTCTTCACCAACCATGTCCATTGAATTGGATCCACGTCCTTACTCCAGGGAGTGGCCATGACCTTGGCCTCATCAGTGTGTAGGGTGAGCTCCAGTTCATTTTGCTTGTTATCTACTTTCTTGGCTCTTGCATGGTCATTCATCTCTTTGAATTCGAACTTCATATGTTGCGTGTCATAGAAGCTCTTCACCACCTCCTCTTTTTCCCGCCACTTTCTCTCTTCCCTCTTTTCACTTGACACCTCCTTATCAGCAAACATTGTATTGATCGACTACTGTAATACCAACAAGGAGGCCTCGTGTTTTGCTTCCTGCCGATATGTTAGGGACACGTGTCAATATAACCAGATGGTGGTTCGTCCCCACCATAGAGTTGTAACGGTAAGTGAAGCTTGAAAGGACCGATATGAGCGACTAGAGGGGGTGATTAGGTGCTACCAAATTTTATATGTTTTTTAAGTTTAGACTTGACACAAAGGTAAATTCTCTAGATATGCAATTATGTGAGTTTTCCTAGATGGCAAGCAACCATGCAAGTAGATAAACAACAAGGAGATAAGGATAGCGATAACCGTACGATGACACGAAGATGTGATTCCTAGAGTTATTTCCTTGTTAACAGAAGTACGTCTCCATTGGAGAGATGTTGGGACCACACAAGGTCTCCCAAGCGCCACAAGGCCTCACCTTCTTCTCCCGAGCATGCACCACAAAGGTAGGTACTCAATCCACTATTCGGTGCACTTGCGGTGGAAACCCGTAACCTTGCACAAAGCTTTGGGACACTTCTCCACAACCGAATTGGAGGCTCCCAACACAACCTCGGGGCTCTTACACACGAGGATGAGCTCGGAGGGCAACTTCTTCAAGTTAGGGTTTCCTCAAACCCTATAACATGAAATTCTTACACAAATGGTGGGGAAACACAAATCCCCTAGGTGAAAGGCTAGAAGTGACCACGAGGCATGCACAAATGTACCGAAACTATAGTTCATGAGCACATGAATAGAAGTGACCAAGTGAAATCCCAGATCTCGATCATGGATCATCTTCTTCTTCTTCACCAACCATGTCCATTGAATTGGATCCACGTCCTTACTCTAGGGAGTGGCCATGACCTTGGCCTCATCAGTGTGTAGGGTGAGCTCCAGTTCATTTTGCTTGTTATCTACTTTCTTGGCTCTTGCATGGTCATTCATCTCTTTGAATTCGAACTTCATATGTTGCGTGTCATAGAAGCTCTTCACCACCTCCTCTTTTTCCCGCCACTTTCTCTCTTCCCTCTTTTCACTTGACACCTCCTTATCAGCAAACATTGTATTGATCGACTACTGTAATACCAACAAGGAGGCCTCGTGTTTTGCTTCCTGCCGATATGTTAGGGACACGTGTCAATATAACCAGATGGTGGTTCGTCCCCACCATAGAGTTGTAACGGTAAGTGAAGCTTGAAAGGACCGATATGAGCGACTAGAGGGGGTGATTAGGTGCTACCAAATTTTATATGTTTTTTAAGTTTAGACTTGACACAAAGGTAAATTCTCTAGATATGCAATTATGTGAGTTTTCCTAGATGGCAAGCAACCATGCAAGTAGATAAACAACAAGGAGATAAGGATAGCGATAACCGTACGATGACACGAAGATGTGATTCCTAGAGTTATTTCCTTGTTAACAGAAGTACGTCTCCATTGGAGAGATGTTGGGACCACACAAGGTCTCCCAAGCGCCACAAGGCCTCACCTTCTTCTCCCGAGCACGCACCACAAAGGTAGGTACTCAATCCACTATTCGGTGCACTTGCGGTGGCAACCCGTAACCTTGCACAAAGCTTTGGGGCACTTCTCCACAACCGAATTGGAGGCTCCCAACACAACCTCGGGGCTCTTACACACGAGGATGAGCTCGGAGGGCAACTTCTTCAAGTTAGGGTTTCCTCAAACCCTATAACATGAAATTCTTACACAAATGGTGGGGAAACACAAATCCCCTAGGTGAAAGGCTAGAAGTGACCACGAGGCATGCACAAATGTACCGAAACTATAGTTCATGAGCACATGAATAGAAGTGACCAAGTGAAATCCCAGATCTCGATCATGGATCATCTTCTTCTTCTTCACCAACCATGTCCATTGAATTGGATCCACGTCCTTACTCTAGGGAGTGGCCATGACCTTGGCCTCATCAGTGTGTAGGGTGAGCTCCAGTTCATTTTGCTTGTTATCTACTTTCTTGGCTCTTGCATGGTCATTCATCTCTTTGAATTCGAACTTCATATGTTGCGTGTCATAGAAGCTCTTCACCACCTCCTCTTTTTCCCGCCACTTTCTCTCTTCCCTCTTTTCACTTGACACCTCCTTATCAGCAAACATTGTATTGATCGACTACTGTAATACCAACAAGGAGGCCTCGTGTTTTGCTTCCTGCCGATATGTTAGGGACACGTGTCAATATAACCAGATGGTGGTTCGTCCCCACCATAGAGTTGTAATGACAAGTGAAGCTTGAAAGGACCGATATGAGCGACTAGAGGGGGTGATTAGGTGCTACCAAATTTTATATGTTTTTTAAGTTTAGACTTGACACAAAGGTAAATTCTCTAGATATGCAATTATGTGAGTTTTCCGAGATGGCAAGCAACCATGCAAGTAGATAAACAACAAGGAGATAAGGATAGAGATAACCAGACGATGACACGAAGATGTGATTCCCAGAGTTATTTCCTTGTTAACGGAAGTACGTCTCCATTGGAGGGATGTTGGGACCACACAAGGTCTCCCAAGCGCCACAAGGCCTCACCTTCTTCTCCCGAGCACGCACCACAAAGGTAGGTACTCAATCCACTATTCGGTGCACTTGCGGTGGCAACCCGTAACCTTGCACAAAGCTTTGGGGCACTTCTCCACAACCGAATTGGAGGCTCCCAACACAACCTCGGGGCTCTTACACACGAGGATGACCTCGGAGGGCAACTTCTTCAAGTTAGGGTTTCCTCAAACCCTAGAACATAAAATTCTTACACAAATGGTGGGGAAACACAAATCCCCTAGGTGAAAGGCTAGATTTAGGTCTCCTCCCTTGATTCCCTAAAGGGCATCAAGTTCTAGTGGCAAGGGGTGGAGATTTTGGAGTTTTGAGCTCAACAACAATGGAGGAAATAGAATGGAAGCCACAACTTTGACTTGGAGAAGAAGGGTGATACCTTCGATCCGAATTACGTATGTAGTATAGCTATTTTTCCCTAATAGACTTAGGTTATCGAATCCTCGGGAAGCAGAAAGCGTAGTGAAGTTACTTTAATGAACCTTCAAGAGTTTTGGAATTCTTTTTGTGTTTTACCGGACCAAGAATTTGTTACCTTTTGTTGGTGTCGATGATGGAGAGAGAGGGCATAGGGCTTTCGGTTTCATCTGTAGCTGTGAAAAACATATGATGAATAAAAGATAATAATAAAGTATACATGTAATTGCTAGAGCAAGATAATTATATATGGGCAGTGCATCCATAATTGCTATTGCCTCTGCAACCGCTTATAGCAATAACCTACTAGTCTCATCCATAGAATAAAGAGAACTAATGATATGCATAGTGATGTCACCATTAGTTCCAAATAAATCCCTCACATATACAGCCGTACTACCCCTTCTGTCACTGGGGTTCCCAACTTGTAGATTAGTCATTACTCATACTCCCTATACCTGGCTCAATCCTCAGGGTCTTGGGTACCTGACAAGTCCTTGGATTGAGGCAAGAGAGGATACAATAATCATCATGTCATACAAACTAATACATTATCCCATCTATGATAAATAACATGCATAAAAGCTACATGGCTAGGCCGAAGCCCTTAGCCCAAAGAGAATTACTCACACATAGATATGAAATCAACAATCATAAACATTGTAATAGAAACCATGAGATTGATGGCAAATAGTCTTACAATGTCACCAATCAAAGATGAGATCTACTATTACAAGTGGTGGAATATGGCTATGGTGGTGGAGAAGGGTTTGGAGATTATATCTAAGTCTATTTCTCCGGTGGCTCTTCGGTGTTGTGGATGCAGGTTTCTGGGGTTCTGGGGGCTCTGTTTCTTGTCGCCCGAAGCCTCTTTATATAGGGGTACCTTCACGGAAGTTGTTCTGTTTGACCTAGCGGTGTCGATGGCAACTGTATGGCCAAAATTTTATTCTCGTTGTATAGTTGGTCATTAAAGCTTCTGTCTCCACTTCACGACCCCTGGTTTCTTTGGATTGTTGGAAATCTCGTATCTTTGACTTTAATGTTGTGATTCTCATCATCAAATGTCATTATCTGCGCAGGAAAAAATAGAAAGAAAGGATTGCATACCCCTTTGATCATCAGGCATTAGTGGCGGGGTTTAGAGAGATATCTCATAAAAAATATGAATAATATCCAGTTCAAATGTGGATGTAGATGGCTATATTTCACAGCCATCAACCTTCCCAAGCTTAAACTTGATCATCCTCGAGCAAGAAAACCAAAATCAAAAAGGAACTCTACATTTAAACTGAAATATCGAGATGATGGTCTTACTCATGATTGGTAGTCTCATGTTTCCTCCACTTTATTAATCTGAAAAACTTCAACATAGATAGAGTAATGACAAGCATATCATACGGGTTTTTATGCATCCCTACGCAACAAAACTATTGTTAACATGGATGACTCAAATGAGTAAACCTTATTTCATGTCATGTAATCAACTCATAGGCTTGCATTTGAACAATAGAGTATAATCATGTAAAATTGAGAGTGTGAGAATTTGTCATGAAAAACATATACATTAGAGTATCTCAATTCTCCCACATCAATAAGTTAAGACTTTTCAAGCACTACTTTTATGTTCATTGTCCTTCAAGAATTTTAGTTCTTAAGTAATTGAGAGCATGCCAAAAAATAGTTTATCGGGCTGTGATGGACACTCGTGGCATCACCAAGTTTTTTGTTCCTTTTGCATAATGATTACTCATGTCAGCCAGAGGAGTGATTCCACCATGAACACAGCTACCCAAGAATGCCAAGAATCTTACCCATTATAGCATTGCTACATATGTTTAATCAACTCATAGCCGAAATCTAGGAGTTTTCTCCATGAAGATTGTTCGTAGGCTAGCGGAGTTGTTGGCATCCCATGAAGTGTGACACGCATAAAGCTATATCATTCTTATGATTCACAAGTCAAACTTTGGCATGCTCACAAAAACCGCTAAACATTAATTCAATCGAACAAATCCTTTTAAAGAGAGCTATCAAGTCAATCATTATTTTTTGTGGTGTTGAGTGTCTCTATAAATAAGCCTTCAAGACTAAACACAACAACACCCAAGCCTTCAATTGTGAGACTTTTTCTTATTACAATTATTTAGCAAAAATTTTAGGCAAGACTTGGTTAACTACAAGAGCTGGAACAAAACGTACCCTACTAAATACCCATGCAAACAAAATTTTACTAAAATATAAAGACTTACTCCACCAATATAATATCTTAACATTTACTACTAACTGGCATGGGTTTCTCAAACTTCAAAAGTGGGGAGTCTTAAGGCATACCTCACATGATTGGTTCCACTTCTATCTTCCCTTTTGATTTGCTTCTTGGAAACTCGAAGTCGATCACTCTCCTGCAAATATGTGAAAGCCACAAGGAGAATATAAAGGAAGGAAAAGGGAAAATAAAGATAAACAGAAAAATCTTTTTGTTGTTTTTAAGAGAGGGAATTAAAAAATATAAAATTTCCAGCAAAGCTCAGTTAGAAAGTCCCGAAAACAAATAGAAATAACTAAAGATAAAGTGTTAGGGAAACCAACACGGGTGCTTATAAACTTGAATTAAAAACATAACCTCGAAATAAATAAAAGCAAATGAATGCAAATAAAGATAATGAGAAAACTTTCCCGAGCTTAGGCTTTTGCAAGCCCTTCAAATCATTGTGGTGACGGAAAAAAGTCGTAACTCCAGTTTGCAAATTGAGTTGATAAATTACTAGTTGTTTCTCGGAGGTTCAAGGAGAGGTTATGCATCCTCTCTACAGCTCCTCCAAGTTCTTGGAAGTCCTGGCATGTAGTGAACCGGGTTGGTGGCTGCTCCTCTTGATAAGGAACTTCTTGCTCCTCTTCTTGGTCCTCATCCTCATTCGGAATCTCCTCCTCAGGTTGGTGTTGCTCAACCTGCAAGTCATATAGCAAACTTCCTTCCTTGATAGAGAAAAGACCATTAGGAAAATGAGCGGGGTAGAGACGCCCAGCTCCAGCAATATGCAAGTAATAAACACCACCTCTCCTAGTGAGCATTCCACAAGCTTTTAAAGTACAGAAACCAACACGTCGCTCACCTAGCATTCCACAAGATTTTAAAGCTTTTAGGATTTTGGAATGGAAAAAAACCAATTTGAAAATAGTGGTTCCATTTGCAAGGAACCTCACAAGTAGGAAAACAAAATAGAGAGGTAAAATAGAGAGGGCAAATTAAGGTATATCAAATAAAAGCAAGATATAAAAGGACAAGAACGATATAATGCAACAAACACAATGCACCAATTTAGATGATCCATGCAATGTAGCATGATGAACATGATGATGCATTTTATTATGACATGCATTTGATCCATTACACAAGTAGAACATTTGAATTACAAGGGTTAGACACTTGGGATGCTACACTTCTGCCTTGGAGTTGGTACTTCCTCTCGGCCTCTTTGAAATCACGGACGCACTAGGGTGGCACCATCAACATTAATGACATGGGATTGCGTCCTTTGGGTTGTATTGTAGCCCTCATTGTCGGTCCATGGCGCATAGAGCGCTTGCCACCTGGGACAATTCTTGATGGTCTTCCAACAATGGACCATGGTGAATGCTTTGCCATTATGCTTGATGGAGAGTGTCCTTTGTTGGGCCTCTGCGGCAGCAGCAAGCCAGTTCCTGATGTTGAATCTATGGTTGGTTCATTTTATTGAGTCCTATGACCTTTGCACCGAAGTCAATTCCTTTTTTGGCTCCAACAGAACATCGGCGGCCACATCGACCTTTTTGGGGTGACCATGATCACAAGCAACAACCGCAGGCTCGGCCACATGAGCTGTGGCATTAGGACCAACATCGGTGGCTTCCTCGACCACATTGACAGGGATTTTGTCATCCATGGATCGCCTAGGGCTCGGCGGGGGAAGGTGGTGGGAGGTACAAGAGTACGGTGGAAGAATGTGGTGTGTGGCGGGCTGGCGGGCCGAACCGGACAAGAGGATGCATGACCGGGACGTGCGGGCTATCTGCGCCACCGCATTTCTATCCCAAATTTGGGCAGGAAATAGGAAAAAAAATGGACCAGTCCGCTACGTGCGGTCCATTTGTGGGGCACTGTTTGACCTTGTGAAGGGGAAATGGATGTCGCCTAGAGGGGGTGAATAGGCGTTTTAAAATTATTACAGTTTAGGCTCTAATAAATGCGGAATAAATCTAACGTTTAATTTATCAATCCAAAACCTATAACGACTAGGTTCACTAAGTGCACCAACAACCTATGCTAAGCAAGATAAGCAACAAGGTGATAGCAAGATATACTACTTCAAGCACGATGGCTATCACAATGTAAATTACATAAGTAAAGGGCTCGGTTGAGAGATAACCGATGGAAGCGGAGACGATGATTTGTTTCCCGAAGTTCACTTCCAAAGAATCTAGTCTCCGTTGGAGAGGTGTGATGGCGCAATGTACTTCGAATGCCACAACTAGCTCACCTCGAGGTGTGGTGGCTCGATACTCACCCAACGCCACACAAGGCCTCACCTCAAGATGCGAAGGCACACAACTCACCGATGCCACAAAAGTCTCACCCTATTCTCCCGTGAGCTCGCCACAAAGGCCTACTCACAATCCACTATGGGACACTTGAGGGCGGTCACCGAACCCGTACAAGGCTTGGGGCAATCTCCACAACTCAATTGTAGGGCTTCCAAGAAACGCCACAAAGGCTCCATAATGCCACAATAGGCCAACAAGCTTGGGAATCTCCACAACTCAATTCGAGCCCCCAAGAACACACCACAACTCCACACAACCGTCTAGGGTTCCAAGAACCTAAGAGAAACAAGCCCAAGAGCTTGAACTTGCTGAATCTCCGAGGAGAACTCAAACCTATGCACCAAATGCAAGAGGCAAGTGCTTCACTCTCAAATTCCACCAAAGCTACAAAAGCTATTGGGAGAATAAGAGAGGAAGAACACAAGAGGAGAACACAAAACTCTCCAAGATCTAGATCCCAAGGATTCCTTCACAAAGAAGGGATTTGGTTGGGAGGGGTTATAGATCTAGATCTCCTCTCTCAAATCCCTCAAAAAGATACAAGAATCATAGGAGGGTAAGGGGAGAGGGTAAGCTCTTCAAGGTCAGCAATGAAGGAGAGATAGAAAGGAAACCAAGAAAAAAACAACTCCCGAACGGGAAGGGGAGCTCCTTTTAAAGGGCTCCCCGATCTGCCCGTTACTCGCAGTTTCGCGCATGGCTGGTAGTACCGGCGGGTGGCCGGTACTATCGCTGGCACCCAGCCAACGGTCAGAATAGCACAGCGAGGGCCAGAAAGGCGAGCCTGGCCGGTACTATCACCGTCCACCAGAACTTCCGACGGGGGCGGTACTATCACCAGAAAATCCGACTCAAGATCTGTCAAATAGCGCATTCCAAAACAGAAACCTACTGAATGTTACCGGAACTTTGGCCGGAACTAGGTCCGGTACTACCGGCGGCAAACATGCCCTAGCGGTACTTCTGGTGGCGAGCCGGAACTTCCTCCTAGGGAAACTCCAGAACCAAAACTGCCACAACTTTTTCAACCGAACGCCACAAATATTGGGTATCACCAAGGGAGAAAATACCATGAATTTATATGTGAGATATCTCCCAAGGTGTGGAGCCATAAAACCTGCAAAATCAATACCGCAATAAGATATATCAGGGAAATCCGTTTTTGATGAACTAGAGCTTGTTATGAAGAAAACCACAAGCTCTAGATCCTCACATGGATAAGAACCAAACAACAACCAAGAAATACGATGCTATGTATGCAATGTTTTGAGCTCTCTCCGAAGGATACCATCGAGCACTCGCTCAAGAGCCCCTCTTGATAGTACGGCTATCTATCCTAAACCCGGTCTCCCAACACTACAAGACACCGGTAAAATAGAAAGCCTATCAAGATCATACCTTTGCCTTGAGCATTCCACTTGAGCTTGATGTAGACCGTCTTATCTTTCTCAAGATGGAATGCCTTTCTTGATTGCCTTGCTTGATCTTGCTTGATAAAGACTTGTGAAATGCTCCTCCAAACTCCAGGGGGAAACCTTTTCTTTAAACTTGTCTTCATCACTCCATGATCACCAAGGATGGCAAGCTTCAAGAATGAGATCTTCTAGAGATAGCGCACCTCGAGATTGCCCTTCATTTCTTGATGATATCTTGAAGATTACCATAAGGAACTCCGTCTTCTTCTTCTTCAAGACATACTTGATTTTCTTCTTCTACTTGATTCCAATAGGCACAAAGCTCTTGGACATTGCTTGTTCTTTTTCAATCTCAAAACCAACACATGGTCCAAGCGATACCAATGGACAAACCTATAAGTGAAACTCAATTTACACATTAGTCCATAGAGATTGCCATTAATTACCAAAACCACACATGGGGCATACATGCCCTTTCACCTTGCCCCTTGTCTGGTGAGACATATTTGTGTTATGAACGCGCCAAGCAAATAACGAAAAACGAAAACAAGAACACACAAGGGACATAGGATTTTAACGTGGAAAAACCTCTCCAACAAAGAAAAATAATCATGAGCGTGCCAGCGAAACTTCACTATAACGGAGAGCGTTTACACAACGCGAGGGATTTCACAGATGCAACTTCTTTTAGCCGACGGCTTACAATAAGTATAAATGACGGTGAAAATCTAGGTTTTCAATGATCCATACCCCAAGCCTATCGGCAACGGGCATCGCTCCGCTTGTTAGAAGTGGGTATGCTTAATAAATTTGGATCATACTTCAACAGATCGGATGGTCTTTTGCAGGAGACCATTGGAGTTACCCTAACTAGTGGGATTATGAATTTTATCTGCAAGCGAACCAGTACGTGTGGCTACTCCCACGAGAGCAGAGGCGGCGGCTGAAAAAACCCATCTAGGGTTCCTTCCCTCTGCCGGTGACGTTGTCTGTCTGTTCCGCCTTCGATGACCTTAGGGTATTGGAGGTGTGGCGGACCACGACCTCTCGCCAGCGGGAGGTTTTTGTTCTTTGCTTAGGCTATTTTCTCGTGCCTTTTTGGATGTTGAGGTGAAGGCTACATCCTGAAGTCAGAATAAAGTCCTCCCCGCTCTATCCTCGCTCCGGTGGTGCACCTAGCGCTGACGGAGGGCGCGTGAAGCCGTGTGTCCGAGTGATCTCCTCGCGTGTAGTCGTTTTTCGTGTTAATTTCAGGTCAGTCTCTTTCAATTTACTAGTGTCATCATTGGCGATGGTTGCTGCTTTAGTACACTGGTTTTTTGGGACCTTAGCACGACGACTTCCCGTCTGTATACTACAGCAAGCTCTACTACGATAAGCTTTGCCCGACTCCGGTGATGGAGGGACGAGGACAGCGGTGCGTCTTCGGCTCGTGCTAATGTTTGTAGTCTTCGCTAGGAGATCCATCGACCTATTTGTAAACTTTTATTACTTTTAGTTCTCTTTGTACTACCATGGATGATTATTAATAGATCGGACTAGTGGGATTACGAAAGCAGATCAACTCCGGTCAAAAAGGTCGATTCTGCCAAACTAGTTAGGTTATGAATCAGGTGTTTGCAAGAAAATAAAGGTGACGATTTACCCGTGATTTCGGGATACCGAGTGGTGAGCGCGCGACTTGCTGCTGAAATAACCTGGCAGCGAGCTACATAGGTGGGTGTGAGTTAGTACGTGTCATGTGTTTTACTATGTCCACTGTGTCTTGGGTTTTGTTCCTGCCGATCACGCATTATCTTATCTTATAACTTAAGCCTGGTGCTTACCCAGCTAGCCGAGAGCACTCCCGGAAGGTGTGTTATCATCTGTTGGATCTTTGGATGGAAGCGATCTGGGTCTTTGATTTGTAATTACTAACCCCAGTAAGCCTGCGAGAGCTCAAATGGAAGAACACTAGATCGATGGCTTTATTAATAATTATTAATTTCAGAATCGTAATCTCGCTCTCGCAGATGCCACAGCTGCATATACGCTAGCTCATGTCTCCTGGTTTTCTGCAACCCGGCTAGAGTACAAGATCTGCACGAAGCACGACGAATAACAATAGTAGCACGCGCACGAGCACGTCACGCCGTAGCAGGTACGCCACATCGCCGGCTGGATGTGTTCGCCCGGCGTAGAGGGAGCAGGTGAGAAACAATACTGTAGGAGAAAATGGAATCCCAAGGGCTAGATCTCGACGCCGGCGCGGCTCGGAACTGCAGATATCGAGGCTACTTTTGCCTACTCCGCACCATGGTTGTCCGAATAAATTACGCTCCGTCTAGGATTTGTCTAGATTTACATTTATTTATGGACATTGATACACAGTGTCTGGTCTTCAAAACGTCTCACGTAGTCTCCTTCTGTCCAAATCACAAACTTTTCCAAAATAGAAAGTGCTGGCCCCGTGTCTGGTCCCCGCGTCCCAGTCACGTCTCAGTTGCCAGCTCGCTATGGAAAAATAACAAGGGAAAAAACAACCCACGAGATCTTCACCTACCCCCAACGTCAAAACCCTACCTAACCTGGGTGAGTTTCTTCCTTCTCCAGCCGCCGGTTGCAAATCGCCATGGCTGATCTCGATTTTTCCCCCAAAAAAACTACAGCCTGCTAAAACAACTAGGAGCGAATCTTCCATCCCCTCTTCCCCCCAAAACAATGGGAAACCAGAAAACACTACAGGCAGTTCATTGGATGCAAAAAAAAGCACGAACACATGTATGTTCATCCCCAAAACTCTCACGGACATCCAGATTTCGAGACCTTTAGCTATGTAGAAACAAAAACCACTTCTCCCGGGGAGATACCGGGGGTACCTGGACGTTGATTTCAGGTGTAAGAAACACAAGTTGTCAGTTGTAGCAAAAACGAAAAGTGAACCAGATGTAAGAAAACTGTAGTTCCCAGGCTGAGAGGGGCTTTAGTGGATGTAGATTTGTTGCAGTCTGAACCATTCCAGGAAAAACCCAACAAGCTTCACGATCCACACTTGTATGTACAAAATCAAAAACACCGTGACAGTTATCCTGGTAATCATCTTCTAGCATTGCCCATGTATGAAAAAACCTCTAGTTTGGAATCTGCAAAAGAAACACAGAATTTTAGTAGCTGTCATGTAAAAACAAGGTGGTGGATTTGTCTTGTAAAATGTAACATTCTTCTATGTTTGGTTGAAAATAAATTAGCAGTGTACAAAAAGTAATGTTACCCGACTTGAAAAGGTAGCAGCTTAGTGTTTGAAGAAAAATGTAATATTTTTCTTATGTGTTTTGTTACAGATATGGCTTTTTGGTTCGGTAATGGTGGTATTGACTTAAACAACCCAGTGCTAGAAGATGATGGAAACGAGGACATGCTGGACAAATCTACTAAGGATGTTACAGGGAATGATAAACATATGCAAGATACAGACAATGTTCCTCCGTTTGGTGCTGATACCGGGCCATCTGCTGACACGGGCGCTGAAACGACAAATACATTGTCAAGCGCCAATTCAGGTGGAGAAGAAGAGGTTGAGTCAACACCTAGCCTAACTCTAGTAGAGAAACCATACCCACAGATGGTTTTTGAAACTCTAGATGATGCAAGGATGTGCTATAACAGATATGCTAAGAGTGTTGGTTTTTCCATCAAAACCATCACTTCTAGAAATTCTGTCGTGGACAAACAGAAAGACAAGCAGCTTTCTGTATGCAACAAGAGTGGGAAAAATGAAGACATTAACCAGCAAGATGCTCCACCTGTAAGACAGTGGAACCGTAGCATAACAAAGAAGACGCACTGCAAGGCATGTTTGAGAGTTAAAAGAAGAGCTGAAAAGTGGCATGTAAAAATGTTCATAGAGGAACACAATCACCCGTGTATCAAAAACATTTCCTTCAAAAAGTACCTGAGGCCATCAAGCTCATCAAAAAAGGGTGCTCAAGCCAGGCAAGAAGTCACTGTTTGTGGATGTTGGGAGAAAGCCCGTTGCATCAAAGACAACAATCGAGCTTTACAAGAAAGTTTGTGCCTACACTGTAAAGGATTTAAATGATCCTAATGAAGAACCAATCATAATTGACGACGGTAAATGGTTCATCCACTTAAAGGATTTGGCTGACTCAGTCAGGCTAGGTGCACAGTTGAGTAACTCCACATGTGAGATGGCTTTGAATGCTATGTCCATGGAGATGGCGCAGCAGAAGAAATTTTTGATGCCACTTAGGATTGCGGTAAGTGTATAGCGTATTTTTCTCCAAAAACATATGCATTTATTTTTCCCCAGTTTTTGTGTTTGTTTTATCTTTTTCTTATATGCATCTCATACTTTTACAGATAAAGCTTAGGAGTGCCACATGTTTTTTGGACAGCACTGTGAAGAAAGTTTTTGCAAACACACCTGCAAACCGGATTGACCACAAAGAGATGGTAAATCTTTTTAATTTATTGTCTTTTTTCAATCCAAACTACATCATTTGTTCACATCCATATGAGGTGTGTGTATGTGGATTATTTTTCAAATGCGCAAGTTTCTCCATGTGCAGATCATGTTTTCTGTTCTCCAAAATCTCACACCAAATATTAAAGTAATGACTGGGCACTACTACCTCATTGTTCTAAACCTAAAAGCGGAGAGGCTTGAAGTGATGGACTCGTTGAGGAGGGAGGGGGAAGGGTCTTCAAGGAGATTACAGACCAATTATTGGATCAAGAACATGTGGGCACAAAACTACAAGCAGTCCAAGTTCAACATCTCAAAGTACAAAACAGTGCACATCCCTACTCCAATGCAAAGCATGACGTAAGCACATCCCTATCTCCAAAGTATAAGCTATCTTCTATACCTTTTTTATGCGCCATCTAGAAGTGCTTGTTGACCCTGTCACCTAAAATTTAATACACCCCCGATGCACTTAGTATATCCAATAACATTTTTTCGAGGGCTCTAATTCATCCTATCATGTGTTTTGCCATGCGTTTAGCACGTAAATTTTTCTGTTACTTGCTTGGTTGGAGCCCACACACAAGCAACAGTTACATACAGCTGGAGTATCTACTTGCACCATGATGTATAAAACAGAAACATGTTTTTGCATAAATGGTGCTAAATGTTACTTTTTGTACATCCCGGTACAAAAAGATACAAGTAGATAGTCTATGTGTAAATAACTGTTGCTTGTATTAGAGGTCATCCCGCTTTTAGCTGTATGTAACTTCTGCCCTTTTTATACATCCTAAAGTAAATAGCTACTGTTATAATCATGTATTCATTACTGTTTTTATATATCCTAAAGTAAATGATGCTCCCATACAGAATGGAGTGTATGTAACTTTAGTTGTATGTAACTTCTGTCCTTTTTATACATCCTAAAGTAAATGATGTACAAAAATTCTACCCTCTACTTTCTCATGCAGATGGAGTATCTACTTAGCTGTATGTAACTTCTGCCTTTTTTTATACATCCTAAAGTAAATAGCTACTGCTATAATCTTGTATTCATTACTGTTTTTTTAGAGCATGTGTTTTGAATGGATTTTTTGAACATCTTTAGTTGTTTTGAGTAACACTATCTTTAGATTTTTTCATGGGGTTTATGACATCCTGATACTAGTACATGTTACTGGAAACATGTAAAATATACTGTTTCATTCAATGTGGAATTTATTTACATGCCAGACCTTTTAATATCATTTCTCACGCAGGTTCAATTGCGGGGTTTTCATGTTGAAGTTTATTGAATGCTGGAATGGGGAATGATCCTGCCTTTCAAGCCCGCTGATATGCCCACCATAAGGAAGTTTCTTATTGAAAAATGGTTGGATCGTCAGGAAAACAGAATAACCAACTGGCATGAAGTGTTGTTCCAGACCTGAATTTTTCTGGGGTTTTAGAAGACCATCAAGCAAGGTACAATCTCGCAGTTTTCATACCAGGTTTTTCTATTACTTTCTGTGTTCAAGAATAAAAGATGCGATTCTTGGAACATGACACATATTTTTCATCACATAATTCAAAACAAAGTTTTATCAACTAACCTTAGGATCTTACATATGTGATATTAGCCAACCACTTATAGAAATAGAAACAATTCAACGCAAAATTATGTTTTCCACACACTTAGCCAAATCGTACATATGAGTTGACACGCTAAACCATATCAGCCAAGAAATTGAACTCTACCGGTTTTTGAACAAGAGATATCTTGTTTGGTTTCTTATATTTCAAAGTCACTCTGTCTTCTTCCTTTTCTCCGGAGGACGAACTTTAGTGGTAGCACATTCAGGGTCATGAACATGCTGATACTATGATGCGCTCCCTTGACTATCATCACTTACAAACTCCAGCCCAAAAGGGTTTTCTTTTGTTTTTGCCTTACCCTTCTTCTATTTCCGCTTAGCTGATTCACTCAACTTCATTGCTTTCAGTTCATTACCCAACGCGCGCATGTACTTATCTTCTAGAGCTTTGCCTTGTCCGAATTTGGCCACAACCTTAGCATGTGTAACACCCCAACATTAGGATCTGACGAAGGGTGTGCATGCATGCATCTGTAAAATCAGGGTAAATTTTTCGCCAAACAAAACGCTAAAGGGATCAAAGTTTCTTTCGCTAACTGGAGGTAGAAATAGCTCTTGTTAGTGATTGCTTGACATGACCTTTAGGCATTATTAAGGTTTTGGGGAAGTTACTTTGAATTCAAATTCGAAATTTAAATCAGTTTGAAAGAATTTGAAAATTAGAAGTTTGTATTATTGGTTTGATTTCCAAAATTCCTTATTAATATTATTTGGTAAAATTATAGATAATAGATAACAATAAGGATTTAAGACAAGGAAAATTAAATAAGAAAGGGAATCTTATTTCCTGATTAAATAATAATAACACAAATAGTGTTAAATACACCAAAAACACTGAATATTACAGAAACAAACTTTATTAACTTATAATCACATCTTTACAAGATTCTTTACAAAAAGGAATAAAAATAAGATTACAATTGAAACATATACTACATATCTACTCCTATATTAGATCTTGTATGTCCAGATCTTGTTCCTGCAATTAAGAAAAACAACTAAATGAAAGAAAGGGTTAGTGGTTAGTTAAGTTTACTCTCAGTGGGGAATAGTGAAGTGCACTGTTCATATTACATCATTGAGTAAATAATAAAGGGGCAAGTTTCACCAAAAGTGCAGTACCTGTTCTTTTAAGTAAATAGACATATGCCACATTAGAAGCCAAGTGGAGAGAGGTAAGTTTCACCAGGCCAATAACAAGTAATCAGGTAAAAGTAAAAGTCAGATTACTTGAGCTGATCCACATGAACAGCTCACACAGACACACAGGTGATTCACGTAAATGCATGCTATGTGTTGTCCAAGCAGCAGTAGCAGTACTAGCACTCAAGCAGAGCACACAGCCAAAACTCATCTACAGCGAGCATCACTCTCCTTCTAGCACACGCTCTGACTTCATCGAGCTCACTAAAGCATCCACAAAATCACCAGCCATTACATCAAATTAACCATTACTTCACCTCAACATGGTGACATAAGGAGGGGGTGGTGCAGAAGGATAGCAAGGGCAACATCCTAATCACAAGAGAAGAGGAGGAGCAGGCGCAGAACTAGGAGGTGCATGCCAAGATCTAACTAGCAGAACAGGCTAGCAAGATCAAGCCACCAGATCAACTAGCAACAACATCAACCACTCCAATATTGTGGTAAGTAAGATAAAACCTTCACATGATCCAATTATGTTATCTAGATAAGAAGTCATGTGTTGTTCTATACTAAATCTCTCAGAAATCACCCAAGTGGGGTGTATCCATCATAGAGGAATCAGAGTTAAAGCCAAGCAATACATCAGTGCAAATAACACCAGGATCTCAGACCAGCATCACTGATCCTAGATAAAAGCTATATTCCAGATTAAATTAGCCCAAGGTATGGATTCTGGGCACATCTCTTAAAGGAGTATTACCCTAGAATCTACAGATCTACTGAATCCAAGATGAGTAGCTGGTATCAATACCAGAAATCATCTATTAGAGATAGCAAGTTAGGAAAACTAGTCCTATGCCTCAGAACAACATCATAGGCATGAAATAGTTATTGGATATCATAAACCAACATATACGGCAGGATTTTTCAAAGCAATTAAGCATTAAGCCATTCTGGAACATTTCTAGACCAAAACCAGCACTAGAGCAAATCTTGTGTACCATTCCTAGGAAGGTGTCACTAGGATTTGTTCTAATTAAGCAATCCTACCAAAGATCACATAGTCCAGGGAAATTGAAAGGGAATAGTTAATCATCTTCCCAATACACTAATTAGGAATCATTCTTTGGCATCTACAAAAAAAACTATCAACAGAGAGCATCCCAACTCTAGCATAGAAGTGAGTTTCAATCCAATATAATGAACCCATCACAGATACGACAAGGATAATCACATAAATGTACAATATACTTTCACAGAAGGTTCTCTGATAGAGAACAAGGTGGCAGCAACATATTCTGCAAGGTATGAACCCTAGGGTTTAGAGATGAACCCTAGACAGGGGGATTAGTCATGTTCGTCATGCCAAGGAAGTAGCTAGAGCATAAGAGAGGAGCACAGAGGGGAAGTATTCAGACTTACTCAAGGTCCTCGCAAAAGTAACCGAAGAGGAAGCAGAGGAATGGCCGTCGGCGGAGCGGAAGCGGCGGCATGGGGAGCACCCCAAAGGGGCGTTGCAAACCATGCCTACAGCACGTCAGAAACCGCTAGAGATGAGGGGAGTACACCGTGAGAAACCTCGGCACACCATCACCGAAGCTCCATGGCGGCCAAACCCTAATCCTAGCCTCGGGCAGGGGTTAGCGCGGCTAGGAGAGAGCACCATCGGTGGATCTGCTCGAACAGAATGGAACGGCGTCGTCGACTTAACCATCCTGCACCATGGCGGTGGCAACGGCGGCCGGACCTAGCCGGATTTGTGCGCGGCGGCGGCAGCGAGCGGAGGAGGTGACCATGTGAGCGAGCGAGAGAGAAGGGAGAGGAGTGTGAGTGCGTGGGGGTATTGGGCCTGTGGGCAGCCCAGTACTACCCTGGTGGACTTAACCGGGCCGAGTGGGCTGGGTCAGTTTGGGCCGGGCCAGCCTAGTGGGCCAGGCCTGTATGTTAAATGGGTTGTTTAAAAAGAAATAATTACAAATATGCCCCTGAAACAAAAACAACTCTAATAAATAAATAAAAATCTTAAAAATATAAATAATATAGCTATGAACTCACAAAAATATTCTCTATTGAGTAAAAATAATCAATAGAATTTTTGGCAACTAAAATTTTGGTCTATTATTAATATGGTGCCAATTACTTTTGAATTTTATAAAAATATATGAAACACTTAAAATTGAATAAAATTCATCTTTAAGATCCTAAATGAATATACTATTAAAGAAATATATTAGTTTGTATTTTTTTAAATAAACTCAGTGTGATAACAATAAAGTTGTATTTTTTTAAAAGAAGTTTAGTAAATATTTAAAAGATTAATTTTTTTGAATAAGTTCATATTTTTAACTCTTAGAATGATACTTTTCTTTTATTAATTAAAGAAAATAGTAAACTTTTACTAAGAGGGTAAAACATACAAAGAAGCAAATAATAAATCATTGCATGACATTGCTATGCATTTTATATTGCTTCTTTAAATATTGTCCTTACCGGGCAATAATGGTTCTTTGTAGAAACCGGAGCTCAAGGTCAAGTGGAAGCATCCGAATTCACTACCTTGCAGTCACAAGGCAAGTTCATAACTTGCTCATGTCCTTTGAAGAGTCTTTATCAAAGATATTGCAAATTGTGTGTTATCATCTATGATCTAGAGAAAGAAAATGCTATCTTCGCTAATAAATAAGATGTAGTTATCATCCTAAGTGATGATAAAGATTGGCAATGGAACTTAGTGTTCCAATTGCATAAGTCACATAGGCTTAACAACCCATGACATCAGTGATTCTAGTGCCGTATATTACGCGTTAACCATGAGATTTGGAATGGGACAGAGAAGTCAGATGTATCTTCTTCCTTTCATATGGAGGCAATATGACCTTATCGTGACGCTAGGATTCCTTGTGTGGATCCGGCATATGGGTGGGAAACCTTAGGCCCCACGATTTTGGTGTCTAGATTATCTATGAGTGGCTGTCGGAGGTATAGTCAGACCTTTATGGAGCTTGCCAGGAGCATCACCAGCTCATAGAGTCTTCGGGAACTCATCAGGGTTATAGCTTGCCCTAAATTGGGGGCTTAACGGAGATGGAGCTCGGCCCAGAGGATCGTGCAGACATATGGAATCGCGGAGAGGGAGTGATTGGCTTGGATCACCTACTGGGCCCCACATCACGGAATTGTTGACGGGAAAGTACGCCTGGTTGTGCAACAAGGAGTTGATCTCTCATGCGTAAAGCAACACACCTCTATAGAGTGTAAGAACTGTAACTTGTTACTCCCTTCCGGGAAGGAGCTACGAACGCGGTAGGAAATTAACTCCATGAAGTTCTGGTCAACCCGTGAAGGATGATGGGCTTAGTTTTTGATAATAAAATCAATCTTTGAAGAAATGTTTACGAAAACTGCATATCTCCAAGGACTTATAGTCCGAGGTGGTAGATAGAGCATCAAACTTCCCACCTTGCATATAATGAACTTGCTGGGTAACGCTGTTACTCACTCTTTCCTTTGAACCCCTGCTTAGACTCTGAGAATCCAGAAGACCCTTCAATGTATGTAGCTGAAGGACAAGAGGATGTCTACTATGAAGAGCCAGACCTGTCCCGATGAGTTGAAGGGGTGGACTACGAGATACGCTACGGAGTGCAGGGCAACGAGTCTGAGTAGTTGCCTTAGTTATTAGTAAAACAATTGAGCCGAGCAGCATAACCTTATAGAATAAGTTGTTGAGCTCAATTTGGAATATGAGTTTGGATTTTATATCTTCCGCTGAAACTACTTAAGTTTGGTTTGTAATTTTGTAACACTTGAAGTTGGAACTTCTGGTTTGTAATAATAATGAAGTGTGTATGTTTGTAATATGGACCCGCAATGTTTCTGTTGTACCACTCTAAGGGATGTGATATTTACGGAACGGTGTTCTGTAGATGTCATGTCAACAACTATAGTCTACCACACATGCAGTGGTATGCTGGGTCGCTGCAGCATGCTCCGTCCAGTCATTACATAGTGTCCCGTAACGCAGCAACTTCCTTTCCTTGTTTGTCTACTTCCTGTCAGTTGGCACATCAGGGAGCTCCACTTTTTGTGCCACAGTTTCATCCTCTGTCTTTTCCACCTAGGAAGTATATAGCGCGGCGGAATAGACTTCACAACACTAAGTTGTGCCATGACCCTCAAAACATGGCAACATAAAAGACCATCCCTACTAAATTTGCTACACTCACACTGGTATATTGATTCCTGCAAGTTAGCTTCCACTCTTTAGGACCTGTTCTCGTACCCAAACATAGCACCTGATATTGGCACAACATCAAACTGTTGTCCCTCAACATGGTTAACATTGTAGGAAGTAACTTTTCAAAGCTCACCACGGAAGTTCAAGTAAATGGGTCGTGTATATACATCCAAAGCTTGCTTTTCCAGAGGGTAATCTCCCCACACCCTTAGAACCTTGTCTTCCATTTGGAACTCATTCGAATCATCTGCTACATCTATCTTCTCTTGGAGCTTCATGTATTGTTGGAAGAAATGGAATAGGCTATTGTGAGGCTTCATATATCTTTTCAAAACCACATTAAACCCTTCACTACGAGCTGTAGATTGTAGGAATGGGAAAACCCGATCTTTGTGGTATGCAATGACAAAATCGGCCCTCAGATCATACAAATCCATCAAATGTTTGTTGTCCCCAACATTGTGTCGTAATATCATATCTGCCTACCTTGTTTCAAATTCTCCAATTGTCATGTTGTGATCTATAATATTGTAACATCTCAAAAATATTAAACAAGCTTATCAATTTCTAATCACCCAAGATTAGGGTTAACAAAAAATTATTCCTAAACCCATATGAGTGCATGTGTGATGTATATTAATGCATGAATGCTTGCCTTTGTCATGTTTGATTGCTACAATTGGTAAGGATTAGTTTAAAAAGGATTACCACATCATCTAGATCATTTCCAAACAAAACCAAATAAAAAGAAAATCAAATATGAAGCATATGATCAAATGGTCACTTTGGCCAAAATTAACCACTAACCCACTTTGGGCATCTCTAGTAAAAGATTTCTAACAGAAATAATTCCAATTCTTTTCACCCCTTGCTAGACCAAGTAAAAGTGAACCCAAGCAAACTTTACAAAATGGCAGAAACTATTTCCAACCCCATTTAAGAGGTATTTCAAAATTGAATCAAGTGTAGGTGCATAGATCACCACTTTTCAAAAACCACTCAAATCAACACCACTTGAGAATTCCCAGCAAATATAGACTACCAAGCATGTGACAAGCTCACCGACCAAAATTCCTGGCAAAATTCAAAAGTTAAGCTCATGCGGCCATTTGGTCGAACACCTCGGAGACAAAGTACAAGCTACCAACTATTCACTATTTGTGATCACTCAATTGCTCACCAATTGTACTGCAATCAAACCAATAAATCGCCCACGATCACCCCAGTACCTGGCCTGCAGTGGGGAAGCTCACCTTTGTCGTTGCACTAGTTCAATGCCGTACCCGAGCGAGGTCATGTCGGTCGACCATGGATGCCTAGCTGCTAGCCGTGACCGCACCGCCCCTCTCTGTCCACCTCTTGACCACCGGCGAGGAGTGGAGGAGCTAGAACAGCCGCGCCCATTGATACGTCCATAACGTATCTATAATTTTTGATGGTTTTATGCTAATAATATGCTTTCGATACTCCTTTCATATAAAGTTTATGATTTATTTGGACTAACCTACTAATAGTTGCAAAAGTGCACAATGTTCTTGTTTTACACTTTGATGTGTAGGAATTACCAAGAATACAAGTGGAAACCTTGTTGGAGTCAAATTGCGATTATGCAGAAATCTGTCTCAGAACTCTTTTTGAAGATGGTCACGTTTTGGGTCGAATACGGCGTCAAATGGAAAACTCTTCAACTACAAAGTTGTTGGAAATTTCGTGACAAACGTTCTGGATATAAAATTTAACTGATTCCAAGTCCGGACGGTCCTTTTAGGCCCGATTTACTGCAGCCCAAGATGGGGTGACGGGAATCCGAAAAGCTATATAAAGGGAGGAAACCTAATTCCCTCAAGGGACCTCCACCCACGAATTTGCAGCCACCAAAGACACGTTTTTGCCTCCCCCATAGATCCCATCTTCATGGGGAAGGGCTCCCAAGAAGCCATAAAGGAAGGGTGCTAAGGGGCTGTGCTCCCCTGTGATACCGGCGGCGGGAAAGGAGTCCTCCGCGCCGCCGCTGAAGTGCCCCCAGAGCTATCTCCATCGATCTCCATCACCATCTCCATCACCATTGTTGATTCCCATGATGAGGAGGGAGTAGTTCTCTCGAGGCTAAGAGTTCTACCGGTAGCTATGTGTTCATCTATCTCTATGCATGATCATATTGTGATCATGAGCTTGTAATCTATAGATATACCTTGCTACTCAAGTGCTTTAATAGATCTCTGCTCTCCCCATGTGTGTGAAAGTGACAACGTGCACACCATGGTGGCACTTAGGCTAGAGATTACAAATACTTGTTATGAGTTATATTTGGAGTTGGATGTCTTTATGAAATTGTGGTGTTTGTTGGAACCATCTAGTATTCAAGGTGACAGTGTGGGGTTTTCTAGATAGGAAAGATGGACTTTGAGGAGTGTTATTATAGCCCTACCGTTGATTAGAGTGTTCAACCGGAGAGTAGTTCAACGTAGTATCATGAAGATGATATATCTATATGAGAGTGTTCACTAGTGAAAGTATGATCCCTAGGCCTTGTTTCTTAGCATTGATACACCGTTTGCAACTAGATCTGTTACATGTTTGCTTGCTTCCGTCTTTGTTTCAGTTTGCCTTTAGTCTCTTCCATGCCATCAAAGTATTTTCTAGCACCGTTATCTTATATCCATACCACTTGTATTTCACTATCTCTTCGCCGAACTAGTGTACCTATACACCTGACAAGTGTATTGGGTGTGTTGGGGACACAAGATACTTCTTGTATCTTGATTGCAGGGTTGTTTGAGAGGGAATACCTTTGACCACTTCCTCCCTGAGTTCGATAAACCTTGGGTGATCCACTTAAGGGAAAACTTGCTGTTGTTCTACAAACCTCTGCACTTGGAGGCCCAACAACTGTTTACAAGAATAGAAGTGCGTAGACATCAAGCTATTTTTTGGCGCCGTTGCCAGGGAGGTAAGGTAAAAGGTATTCACACCGGAGGATTAAAGAAGAAGAACCTCCCACGGCAAACGCTTATTTTCTGGTGTGAGTACTCGAAGTTATTTCCTTTAGATTCCGCAATTTTGTCTTTTTGTTTCTTGTTTTCACTAGTTAGGCTTAATGGAAAACAACAACAAAATTAGAGAGCTTTATAGTATTTATCTTGAGTTAGGACATGAAGTGTTTGAAGAGAAAATTTAAAAAAACCTATGGAACTTTATTTGCATGCTAATAGCAATGTTGTTAGTATGAATTCTTTGGACACCATTATTGCTAATGCTATGAAAAATTCTAAACTTGGGGAAGCTAGTTTTTATGAAAATGATCATTTTAGTTCCCCAGCTTTGGAAGATAGCTATTCTATTGCTTATGATGATACCAAACCTCCAATATATGATGATTACAATGATGAATATGATATTTTCAGTCCACCTACTATTGAGGAGAAAATTAATGATTACAATATGCCTCCTATATTTGATGATTATGGTGATGAGAATAATAATGATAGCTATTTTGTTGAATTTGCTCCCACTACAATTAATAAGAATGACTATGCTTATGTGGAGAGTAATAATAATTATATGCATGTGGCTCATGATAAGAATGTTTTGTGTGATAGTTATATTGTTAATTTTATTCATGATGCTACTGAAAGTTATTATGAGAGAGGGAAACATGGTTTTATGTATCTCAATAATATTAAGTTTCCCCTCTTTATGTTAAAAGTCTTAAAGTTGCACTTGTTTTGCTTTCCTATGCTTGTTGCTTTGTGCTTTCATGAGTTGTTTCTTTACAAGATTCCTATGCATAGGAAGTGGGTTAGACTTAAATGTGTTTTGAATTTGCTTCTTGATGCTCTCTTTTACTTCAAGTCATATTTCTTATTTGAGCATCTTCTCAAACTATCAAGCCTAACTTAAAGGCATTAAAGAAAAGTACTTACTGGGAGATAACCCAAAAAATTTAGATGAGTCTTGGAAGTTATTACCTCTGTAATAACCGCTCCTTATCCTTTTTATTTGATTTTTGTGCCAAGAGTAACCTCTAATGAGAGAGAAGTAATGATTGGGAAAGTTGATGTCGTGAAACAGATTTTTGTGCTTTACCATAAAAATTTGTGAGAGATCTCTGTATGTCGGATTGAGCTGTAATTTTTGTGCTTCTGCCCCAGGTTGTTATCTAACTTTCGTTAGTTCAACACGTTTTTATTTGAGCAACAGAAGGTCTTCGAAAAAATTCGTCTTTACCTGCTGGTCTGTTTTGACAAATTTCTGCCATTTTCTGCATTTGCTTCTTGTGGGTTCCTTTTTGAGTTCTTTTGGGGAATTGAGCTTTTTGAGGGAAGTGCTACAGTATCTAGTGTTCTAATGGAAGTTTATTTGGTGTTAGAACTGAACCTTAAGACTTATTTATCCTAAGTGTACTAATGTTGCTAATAAAGATTGTGTGAAGTTTTGTATGAAGGAAAAAATTCAGGTGTATGGTAGGAATGAGTAATGAGATGAAGGATGGACTAAAGCTCAAGCTTGGGGATGCCATGCGTGTCACCCCAAGAAATATTCAAGAAGTACAAGCGTCAAAGGTTGGGAATGCCCAAGGCATCCCCTTCTTCATCAATAAAAACCCAGGTTTCTTCCAAACGCTTCATTTTTATTGTTTCATGCACAGTTGTGTTTTTCTTCGAGAGTCTTCTTTTCCGTTTTCGTTTTGGTTTTCGTTTGCTTTGGTTTGCTTAGTTTTCTGAATAAATTGGTTGGACCCCCTCTTTCATACATTGGTTTGCAAATAGTTTGGTCTGGTTTGGAAAAGAGTAGGAAAGTTCATGCTTATGTGGTAAAAAGAGCTTGTTTTTGACTGTGGCCTATGCTTTGTCATGCCATGCTTGATATTGTTTTGGCTTTATGCTTAGTATTCTTTGTTGTAGCATGACTTGTTATAAACAATTGAGATTTCTTAATGTGCCTTGGATGGATCATGCGTTGTTTTAGCATATTAAAGCATAGTATAGTGGTATTCTCCTTTTATGCTTTATTTGGGTTGACTTGGCGCATGCTCACACCATGATATGACTATCTCAAGTCACCATAGCCTTTATGGTCCTTTTGTTTTCAACTTGTAGTATCACTTTATGCTTTGATCAATGATGTTTTGTCGCTCTGCATGATTATGGCCATTATTGCTCTCTTAGTTTGTCGCTCCCAGTCTTTTGCTAGCCTCCACCACCAAGTATGAGTTCCACTCATGCATCCAACTCCCTAAACCAAGTTATTCCAAAGAGTCCACCATACCTACCTATTAGCTTATGCTATTCCAAGTATATTCATGCTTTTGTTTACCTTCCAAATTAAACTTGTTATGAGAAAACTAGTGATTAAAGCTCTCACGAACTTGATGGCACACTTTACTTTTCTTGCCCTTAATAAACTTGAACCATTGTGTCATCTATGTTGTATATGCTTGCACTTATTTGTTAGGAATTAGCAGAACCATGCTTTCATGGGGAACGCTTTCAACATTACACTTGGTACTTGTACCTAGTTGATATCATGCTCTTTTGTATATGGATGTCATCGGTGTGAAATGAAAGGGGAGCTTGTAAGTCCATGGAGTTATGTATATGTGTTAGAGAAACGCCTGGGCCGCTGGTCTAATCCATGCTGACATGGTGGAAACCTGCAGCGTAACCATAATGAGTTGTCTATGAAGCATTCTTCTATAAAAAAAAGAGTCCTATATTGAGAAAAAAGAGAAAAGGAAAAAAAGAGATATTATGAAAAGAGGAAAGAGAGAAAAAAGCATGATATTCCCATGGTAAATAAGAAGAATGTTGAGATGCTCGTTGTCTGCTTGCCTTGTCATTTTGATATAGGGATTCTTCTGTATCATCAGGCAAGGGGTACCCTGTTGGCGGTTCTCTATGATACACATGTACTTACAATGACAAGAACTTACCAGTGACTAAACTTGAGTAGCATGAGGAGCGGCCCTCGTATAAAAGGGACATGAGATTTCTAACTTATACTTCGTCAAGCATGTACACCATAGTTCGTTCACTTTAACCTTAATCACTTCAAGATGCTTATGATAGGGGCAATGAGAGTTGAAAGCTATAAGTACCATAATTTTTGGAAGCTCTTTATGAAACTTGAATCTCTGCTTCCTTCTATGAAGGTCTTTCTTCCACTTATACATTGAGTCTCCACCTTCTATCTTTATGCACCTACTTTGAGAGCATAGTGGCCATTCTTAGTTCTATGTGCATTGTCCCAAGACTAGTTGATTGATGCATACTTTGATATTGCTTGTTTTAAACTATTGTATCTGTTCACTCTTATGAACTTTGAAGGTGTCCTATGTATTTATATTTGCTACTCTATTGAGGGACAAGTTGAATACTATTATGCTATGTTTTCTTTATGTAAAACAAACAAACGTCTTGCAAAGCATTGTTATTCATGAATCTTTTGTTTGTGCCTTTAATATTGCATGCATAGTTGCTATGTCTTATTGTTAGAACTTTATCTTTCATGTTCATGATTAGAGTACCTTGATCCCAGCTATCAATGCTTTTACAATAATGATGATCAAGATTGTGTTGGTTGCATGTCATCTCAAAAATTATATTGTTTTTATCGTTTATCTACTCGAGGACGAGCAGGAACTAAGCTTGGGGATGTTGATATGTCCATAACGTATCTATAATTTTTGATGGTTTTATGCTAATAATATGCTTTCGATACTCCTTTTTATATAAAGTTTATGATTTATTTGGACTAACCTACTAATAGTTGCAAAAGTGCACAATGTTCTTGTTTTACACTTTGATGTGTAGGAATTACCAAGAATACAAGTGGAAACCTTGTTGGAGTCAAATTGGGATTTTGCAGAAATCTGTCTCAGAACTCTTTTTTAAGATGGTCACGTTTCGGGTTGAATACGGCGTCAAACGGAACACTCTTCAACTACAAAGTTGTTGGAAATTTCGTGACAAATGTTCTGGATATGAAATTTAACTGATTCCGATTCCGAACGGTCCTTTTAGGCCCGATTTACTGCAGCCCAAGATGGGGTGACGGGAATCCGAGAAGCTATATAAAGGGAGGAAACCTAATTCCCTCAAGGGACCTCCACCCATGAATTTGCAGCCACCAAAGACACGTTTTTGCCTCCCCCATAGATCCCATCTCCATGGGGAAGGGCTCCGAAGAAGCCATGAAGGAAGGGTGCTAAGGGGCGGTGCTCACCTGTGATACCGGCGGCGGGAAAGGAGTCCTTCGCGCCGCCGCCGAAGTGCCCCCGGAGCTATCTCCATCGATCCCCACCACCATCTCCATCACCATTGCTGATTCCCATGATGAGGAGGGAGAGGTTCTCTCGAGGCTAAGTGTTCTACCGGTAGCTATGTGTTCATCTCTCTCTATGCGTGATCATATTGTGATCATGAGCTTGTAATCTATAGATCTACCTTGCTACTCAAGTGCTTTAATAGATCTCTGCTCTCCCCATGTGTGTGAAAGTGACAGCGTGCACACCATGGTGGCACTTAGGCTAGAGATTAAAAATACTTGTTATGAGTTATATTTGGAGTTGGATGTCTTTATGAAATTGTGGTGTTTGTTGGAACCATCTAGTACTCAAGGTGATAGTGTGGGGTTTTCTAGATGGGAAAGATGGACTTTGAGGAGTGCTGTTATAGCCCTACCGTTGATTAGAGTGTTCAATCGGAGAGTAGATCAGCGTAGTATCATGAAGATGATATATTTATATGAGAGTGTTCACTAGTGAAAGTATGATCCCTAGGCCTTGTTTCTTAGCATTGATACACTGTTTGCAACTAGATCTGTTACATGTTTGCTTGCTTCCGTCTTTGTTTCAGTTTGCCTTTAGTCTCTTCCACGCCATCAAAGTATTTTTTAGCACCATTATCTTATATCCATACCACTTGTATTTCACTATCTCTTCACCGAACTAGTGCACCTATACACCTGACAAGTGTATTGGGTGTGTTGGGGACACAAGAGACTTCTTGTATCTTGATTGCAGGGTTGCTTGAGAGGGAATACCTTTGACCACTTCCTCCCTGAGTTCGATAAACCTTGGGTGATCCACTTAAGGGAAAACGTGTTGTTGTTCTACAAACCTCTGCACTTGGAGGCCCAACAACTGTTTACAAGAATAGAAGTGTGTACACATCACCCATTTAACACCCTGCCATGCCGAGAGCACGACGGAGCGCCGCAGCCGCCTTGCGCACATACATCGCGCCTCGCTCTCTCCGCTCGTACCCGCACCTGCCGCGTCACCAGCCACTTCCCAGACAACCTCATTCGCTGCCATGCGCCCCGTGACCACCGTACTGGATGACGAACACCTCTGTACCAGAACAGAGCGCCGACGTCGCCCGACCGACTGAGACCGCCCGTTGCCGAGCCATCACGCGCGTGATGATCACCGCAGTCCCCCACGACGACCCGTGCCATCTGCCATGCTTAGCTCGACCTGTAGCAGGGTCGCTAGTGAAGCCTGACCATGCTGCCTTGCCTCCAACGCCGGTGTATAAATAGGAGCCACCCTAGACCTCAATAGGCATGCCATCTCACTCCCCACTCACCCAGGAACCTCACTGACCCTTCCCTAGAGCAAGTCGAGCGCCACGACGCCGGAATTTGGATAGAGTCTGCCGCTGGAGTGAAGGAAGGAAGCCATCAATTGGAGCCACCCCAGGAGCCGCCGCGACCACCAATCGACCCCACGTTGTCGACCAGCTCGTTCGCCCCCGTCGTCGGACCTAGCTAGAGGCCTGGTAAGCCCCTAGTGACCCTCGCTGTCATGTTAGGTTTAGAATCTGACCAGAGCAGTTTGCAGTAGACGATGAATCTTAGCCGTTGATTTCATTCTAATCGTAAGGTCGAGATTGGTAGATACCGTTTCGGGTTAAATGAGTCGCTGACATGTGGGACCATTTTGTTAGCAGCCCGCTGCACATACGCTGTTCAGTTGGGCCGGCCCAAGTTCTTTCCCGCGCAGAGCCCAACACAAGTAGAATTTGTCCATTTAGTTTAAAACCCTATTCTATCAGTAGATTAAAAATTCAATTCAAAGAGATGTACTGATCTAAAATGCATGATTTCAATTTTGTTAGAAGGGGATTAAAAATATCTAATCACTCCCGTTGGATTCAAACCATTTGAAATGATAGATCACCTATACAAATAACAAGACATAGACTTTTACCACTTCAAACACTTTTATAAAATCAACCATAAATGCTTTTGAGTTGATTCCAACTCTCAAAAATCACATTTGCCATGCTCTACATGAATATATAAAAAGATTTGGTTTTATAGATATTAAAAATGGACTAGTATTAAAAGGATGCTATATAGGCTTTTCTAGTCACTTTAATATTATTAAATAGTAATATTAAATCTTGCAATATATGACCATCACTTTAAATCACATTCTCAAGTATTGGAATATGTGGTGATGACATGTGTCAACATAATCCCATATTTTAATTAGAGGATATTAAATCTTAAGTATTTTCAATGAGTAGAAATTACTTTTCTAGAAAAAGATAAATAAGAAAGTGTAAATATTACATGTGATGATAGAGAAGATGCTAGATCATATAGTGTGAGCCATGGTTGCTAAATAGAAGTAGTTAAGTATTGTTTGGTGATTGTGTATATGGAATGTATTTATAGACGCCGACCCGGGATACGATGAGGAGGAGTACTTCGAAGAAGAGGAAGAGAACTTCAATGACTGCACCCAACAAGGCAAGCTATCAGTGCAAGATATCCATGCAAGCCATCATATGCAAGCTAAACTATGCCAGTTATCCATGCAAGCCCACTAGGCTAGATAACCTATGCAAGATGCACCATGCATGCTTGGTTATGCAACTAGTCCTAGTTTTATATGCAAGCTTTACTTACCCTTTTACTCAAGTTTCTTCCTTAGTTAATGAATTGTGATTAGTGGAAAATAGGATGGATACTACCAAGAGCATAGAACTAGTCTTGGGTACTTATACCTGATTAGCACCCCTCACTAGTGATACACTCAATACTAGTGGCTAGTGCTACGCTAAAACTTGACCACTTGAGATGGGAACACTTGGTGAAAATGATTATGAAAACCTTGGAATGATGATTCATTCTATTGAAATTTTTTGACATGTGTTATGAAACACAATGGTGTGAGGATGAAACTGAAGGAGACATGAGCCTTGACTTTGATAAAAACTGATGGTTGGGTTCGGATACGATACCATTCCAATTTTACCATACAACCACAATTCCTTAGTTGGGTAGGGATTAACTAGAAGTTTATATGTCTTAGTATGGGTTCCCTTGTGGAAGAGGTTGAGCTGAGGCTAACCCGAGATTGAATGTCCACCTATGCAGTTCTCGGGATGGCAGTTGGCCATGGCTGGGAGGCCAAACTCATAGGGGAGGTGCCTATACTAGGGTGTGGAATTGAAAGATTAGGATTGATTATCCGCATACAAAGTATGATGATTCAGGGTTACCCCTGACAGATGAATCGAATTTTGTGGTGAGAGTGTACCACCTCTGCAGAGTGTCAAACTATTCGAATAGTCGTGCCCACGGTTATGGGCAGTTGGAGTGGCCATATTGTTCTGTTGTGGGATTTTTTTTCAAAATGACTTGGACTTGAAAGATGACTTTGACTTGACCACAACAGAGTTGTGGACGTGAAATCTTCCCACATAAGTAATGTAGAGAACTAAACTTAGGTCTTTACTCTTAAGGATTTATGAAATAAAGCTGGCTTTTTGCAAACAAACCTAGAGCTTATGATTCCTACTAGTTTTACCTTACTTATATTAGTAATAGTTAGCGAGTACTTAAAGACTACTCATGGCTTTGTCCCTAGATATTCTCATGGCCAGACTATGAGGAGGACTACCCGGAAGATGGGCAGCAGGAGGTCTATCATAACTAGGATTATCTCCCATCGTCAGCATTGCCAGTGACCATGAAGATGGAGCCTACTACGTTTACTTTCCGCTGCTTTGATGTGTATTAAGACTAGATCATGAGATCCTCTATTTGTAAGACCTTTAATATGGTTTGTAATGGATGATGTACTGTGGTACCAATTCTGTTATGCTCGCACAAATGTTAATCCTGGGATTGCAATGTACAGCGTAACAGGCTCTGGACTTAAAAATCCGGGTGTTGACAAGTTGGTATCAAAGCCAGGCTGGCCATAGGAGACCCTAGTTAGAATGGACGCTTGAAAACCCTAGTTTCAAAACAAAAGAAGTGAGTATTTACAAAAACCTATTCTCACTCTTATCCTTGAGATTCTTTCAAAAAGAGATCACTTACTCCTCAAAATTCTTGCAATTCTACATAAAATTTGACACACTTGATCACTTCACCAACTTACTCATCTTAATTGCTTATAGATGGAGATCAAATATAGCAACTTTTACCACTTGGGCAATGGAGGGAGCTGATCTTTGAGAGGGATTTGGACCAACTTTTGGAGTATCTTGGATGCCCGCACCCGGAGTTCTTCGGAGCACATCTCAATGGCCAATCTAGAAGGGAGCTACAATGGATGATTGTTGCCGACCTGAGAGGCAAAATGGAGCCACCGCTGTCATAGAAGATTCAGTTCAGTGTTAGGGATAACAACTGGTTAGACGGTCTAGCCAGGGCAATGCAGGAGGCACTTGCTCGCTTGTGTGCTCAGAACATCAACTAGATTAGTGGCACCCGCTATGCCCACTATGCAAGACGTGGCTCTACTAGACAGCCTTTGGCCATGCTGTTACATCCGGAGTTAAGGCATCATGTGGACCACTTGGACTTCATGCTACATGAGACTCAGAAGGAGTTGGACAATGCCCGTGCCTACGCCAACCAGAACCATGCTGAAGCTGTTGAGAGGAAGCAAACCCTCGCCATCCTCGCCAAGGAGCGCAAGTCACTTTGTCGCCAGTGTGATAAAAAGGATCGCATCATCGTCCGTCTTCATCAGAAGATAGACACCCTGGAGGAGACCATCCACGACCAGGAGATCCAGCTGGAGGAGAAGGAGGAGGAAGGTGAAGATATCCGTGGGGATATTCACTCTTACCTCAGTGATGACGATGACTATCTGGAGGATGCAGCCATGGAGGACCACACTAATGAGGATGATGTTGACTTCATTGATGATGAGGAGCCCAACACCCCCGATGATGAGTAGTCGCACCTGAGCACTATCGTAGGTGTGAGTTGTACCCGGTCCCACTGTATCGTAGCTTCCCAGGATGGTTCTAAAAACCATCTGTTTTCTAGTTGTGGTGTGTGTTTGTATTGTGTGCTTGGAATTAATGAATGAGAAGAAGTTGTTAGTTTTCAAAACCCGAGTCATACTCAAAGTTTAAAGCTTTTTGAAACAAACCCATAAACCATAGAAATTTCCCTCTTGCCTCATAATCTATCTCAATCTTCAGATGACTCGGGGGAACCCCGGAGGAAGCAGCTCATCTCAGGACCCAATGCTTTAGATTCTGTAGATGTTAGTTTCAGACCATGAAGCTGGTAGAGCTGAACGTCAAGCCAACTTAGCCACTCTTCAACAGATAGCCCAGATGGCCCATAATAATCAAGGCCATGGAAACCAAGATTACCATGGATCCAAGCTCAAGAACTTCCAGAATACCAATCCTCCTATGTTTAGCAAGTCTAAGGAGCCCTTAGATGCTGATGACTGGCTGCAGACAATGGAAAACAACCTAGAAGTCACAGGAGTTGATGCCAATGAGAAGGTGTTGTTTTCCACCCATTATCTGTCCGGCTACGCCAGATATTGGTGGAATAGCACATGTACCATGAATGGAGGTCAGATGATGATGTGGAGGAGTTCAAGATCAAGTTCAGTAGGACCCATGTGCCCCCAGGTTTGATCAAGCGGACGAGGGATGAATTCAGAGAACTAAAGTAGGGAAGAATGACTGCGGTTGAGTACCGTGACAAATTTCTGTCACTAGCTAGGTATGCACCTAATGAGATTCATACTAAAGCGAATAAGAAAGAGAGATTCATGAATGGACTGCATGATGAGATGCAAATTGTGCTAGTCAAAATTCCCTTTGATGACCTAGAAGCTTTAGTGGATTCTACTATCCAGATGGAAGGAAAGATAAACCAAGCCAGTGAGAACCGCAAGCGTCGTATGATGCACCAACCAGGACCCCACCATACCCTAAAGTATCGCCCCAACCCGTCTGCAGGATATGCACCCAGAAACAACAGGCCACCAATGAACCGTCCGAACTACACCAACCGTGGAGGAGGAAACCCGAGGCCCCAAGGAAACCACAACAACAACCCCGGCAACCCCAATAACTTCAACCGTGCACCGCCAAAGTCCAACAACAACAACAACAACAATACTGCCCCAAGGACTGGAAGCAATGCTATGCCTGTCGCAGGGAAAGACAAGTCAATGATCACTTGCTTTGAATGCGGAGTCACGGGTCACTACTCCAACGAGTGCCCCAAGAAGCTTGCCACAACAACCAATGTGACTACACCTGCCCAACAACAGCGTCGTGTCCAGTCTAGAAAAAGATTTGCCCCAGGAATACCGCACAACCGTAATGGCCGTTTGTTCCACATGAATGCTGAGGAAGCCCAGGTAGCGCCAGATGTCGTGCTGGGTATGTTTTCTGTTAACTCAGTTCTTGCAAGAGTGTTGTTTGATTCTGGAGCATCGCACTCATTTGTTACAGAATAATTTGCATGCACTAGTAAGATTCAACCAACAAATTTGAAGCATGTTATGATAGTTCAAATACCTGGTTCAACCACCAAAGCTAGAAAATTTTGCAAGGCCGTACCTATCAGAATACATGGGATAGATTTTTATGCCAATTTAATAGTACTTGGAACCAAAGGTTTTGAAGTAGTACTCGGGATGGATTGGATGTCGAAACATCAAGGATTAATCGTTGGTGCCAAGAAAGCCATAACCATGACCAGTAGCACCGGAGTATCAGTAGAGCATGTATCTAAGACGCTGCCCCGTCAATTCAAGTGCAACAAGAGTTTATCCAAAACAACCATTGACTAAGTTAGAGTAGTCTGTGAATACCCCTATGTGTTCCCAGATGAATTGCCCGGTATGCCCCCAGATCGGGATATCGAGTTTATCATTGAACTAGTTCCTGGAACTGGACCCATAGCTCAGAGACCCTATAGTATCAACCCATATGAATTAGTGGAGCTGAAGAAGCAACTGGATGATATGCCGGGAAAAGGTTAGATATAACCAAGTGCATCACCATGAAGGTCACCTATTTTGTTTGTTGATAAGAAGGATGGTGCCAACAGTTTGTGTACGGATTATCGGAAGTTGAATGACGTCACTATCAAGAATAAGTACCCATTGCCAAAGATAGAAGATTTGTTTGATCAACTGACTGGTGCCAGAGTGTTTTCTAAGATTGATCTCAGAACTGGTTATCATCAATTGAAGATTCATGCAACAGATATTCCAAAGACTGCCTTCACCACCAGATATGGATTATATGAGTACAATGTCATGTCTTTTGGATTAACCAATGCCCCCGCTTATTTCATGAACCTCATGAATAAGATTTTTATGAACTTTTTGGATAAGTTTGTCGTTGTGTTTATCGATGACATTCTGATCTACTCCAAGTAAGAAGACGATCATGAACTGCACCTAAGAACCATCCTTGACTCCCTTAGGGAGCATCCGTTGTATGCTAAGTTTAGCAAATGTGAGTTCTGGTTAAAGGAAGTAGGATTCCTAGGCCATATCTTATCGGAAGGAGGAGTTGTTGTTGATCCCGCCAAGATTAAGGATGTGGAAGATTGGAAAGCCCCAACCACTCAAACAGAAGTCCGTGCATTTCTTGGATTAACCGGATATTACCGCAAATTCGTTGAATGATTTTCGAGCATCGCAAGACCGATGACCCAGCTGTTGAAGAAAGATAAGAAGTTTGAATGGACGGACAAATGTGAAGCAAGTTTTCAAGATCTCAAGAAGAGATTGATTGAATTTTGATCATGCCGGATATCAAGAAGCCTTTTGATGTGTATTGTGATGCATCCAAGATTGGTCTCGGATGTGTGTTGATGCAAGAAGGCAAGGTCATATCATATCTGTCTATACAACTGAAGCAACATGAGCAGAACTATCCTACCCATGACTTAGAACTGGCAGCCGTAGTTTTAGCCTTGAAGACATGGCGTCATTACCTTATGGGTAACCGATGTGAGATTTATTCGGATCACAAGAGTTTGAAGTACATTTTCACCCAGAAGGAGCTGAATATGAGGCAAATGAGATGGATAGAGTTAATCATGGATTATGACCTTGACATTCACTATCACCCCGGTAAGGCCAATGTCATAGTGGATGCTCTTAGTAGACTGCCATGTAGATTAAACACCATGATTAAGGCAGCCCAGCCAAGTCTGCATGAGGAGATGGAAAATTTCAGAGTGGAGCTAGTTAGCGAAGGATTTCTAGCCAGTATTGAACTTCAACCCACCCTGACAAGTCAGATAAAGGAGGCCCAGAAAGGAAACCCCAGTATTGATGGAATCAAGCGTCGTATCGGTATAGGGAAGGTACCTGGATTCACCGAATATGAAGAAGGAGTTATGTGGTATAAGGGACGTATCTGTGTTCCAGCAGATTTAGAGTTGAAACAAGTCATTATGCAGGAAGCCCATGATACCCTTTATTCTATTCACCCGGGAGGAACCAAGATGTATCAGGATTTGAAGGAGCAATTTTGGTGGCACAAAATGAAGAGAGAAGTCAGAAACTACATAGCCAAGTGTGATATCTGTCAGAGAGTCAAAGCGGAACATCAACGACCCGCAGAACTTTTGCAACCATTGCAGATTCCGGAATGAAAATGGGATTCTGTTGGAATGGATTTTATCACAGGTTTGCCTACATCCAGTAGGGGAAATGACTATATTTGGGTCATAGTGGATAGACTATCCAAAGTAGCTCATTTCATACCCGTCAAGACTACATATCAAAGCTCAAAGTTAGCAGAGTTGTACATTGCTAGAATAGTCAGTCTGCATGGAACCCCCAAGACCATAGTGTCAGATCGAGGAACCCAGTTTACCTCAAGGTTTTGGAAGAAGGTCCAAGAAGGATTAGGAACCAAACTGAATTTCAGCACAGCTTATCACCCGCACACCGACGGATAAACTGAAAGAGTAAACCAGATCTTAGAAGATATGCTGAGAGCTTGTGTGTTAGAGTATGGATCTAAATGGGAAGATTGTATGCCCTTCGTGGAATTCTCATACAACAATAGTTACCAAGCCAGTTTGCAAATGGCCCCCTTTGAATTTCTGTATGGAAGAAAGTGTCGTACCCCATTGAATTGGTCGCAAGTAGGAGAGAGTCAGATTTTCGGACCCGACATTCTATGAGAAGCTAAAGAGAAGGTTCACAAAGTCCGTGAAGACCTCAAGACCACTCAATCCAGACAGAAGAGTTATGCTGACAAAAGACGTCGAGACCTGACCTTCAATGTCGGAGATTTTGTGTATCTCAAAGTATCACCCTTCTTGAAGGGAATGCAACGTTTTCAACTGAAAGGGAAGCTTGCCCCTAGATATATTGGACCCTTCAAGATTTTGAATCGCCGAGGAGAAGTATCCTATCAACTAGAACTGCCTGAGGAGATGTCAGTTGTACATGATGTGTTCCATATCTCGTTACTTAGGAAATGCCTAGAAGTTCCGGAGAAGACTGAAGTTTTCAAGAACATTGATCATAGAGCTATATATCAATAAGGATTTAACCTATCGTGAAGTGCCCATCTATTTTGGAAGAAGCATTCAGAACCACCCGGACTAGGAGTATCAAGTTTCTCAAGATCCAGTGGAGTAACCATACCGAAGAAGAAGCCACTTGGGAACGAGAAGATTATATTAGGACTGAGTTTCCGAATCTCTTTAGTTCCTAATTTTTCTTGAATCTCGGGACGATATTCTGCTTAAGGAGGGAAGGTTTGTAACATCTCAAAAATATTAAACAACCTTATCAATTTCTAATCACCGAAGATTAGGGTTAACAAAAAATATATTCCTAAACCCATATGAGTGCATGTGTGATGTATATTAATGCATGAATGCTTTCCTTTGCCATGTTTGATTTCTACAATTGGTAAGGATTAGTTTAAAAAGGATTACCACATCATATAGATCATTTCCAAACAAAATCAAATAAAAAGAAAATCAAATATGAAGCATATGATCAAATGGTCACTTTGGCCAAAATTAACCACTAGCCCACTTTGGGTATCTCTAGTAAAAGATTTCTAATAGAAACAATTCCAATTATTTTCACCCCTTGCTAGACCAAGTAAAAGTGAACCCAAGAAAACTTTACAAAATGTTAGAAACTATTTTCAACCCCATTTGAGAGGCATTTCAAAATTGAATCAAGTGTAGGTGCATAGATCACCACTTTTCAAAAACCACTCAAATCAACAACATTTGAAAATTTCCAGCAACCATAGACTACCAAGCATGTGACAAGCTCACCCACCAAAATTCATGGAAAAATTCAAAAGTTAAGCTCATGCGGCCATTTAGTCGAACACCTCGAAGACAAAGTACAAGCTACCAACTATTCACTATTTATGATCACTCAATTGCTCACCAATTGTACTGCAATCAAACCAATAAATCGCCCACGATCACCCTAGTACCTGGTGGTGCAATGGAGAATCTCACCTTCATCGTTGCGCCAGTGCAATGCCGTACCCGAGCGAGGTCATGTCGTTCGACCATGGACAGGTCGCCTCACACCACACCGCCCTCTCCCACGACACCTAGCTGCTAGCCGTGACCTCACCGCCCCTCTCTATCCACCTCTTGACCAACGACTAGGAGTGGAGGAGCCAGAACAGCCGCGCCCATTTAACACCATGCCATGTTGAGAGCACGATGGAGCGCCACAGCCACCTCACGCATACACGCCGCGCCTCGCTCTCTCCGCTTGTACCCGCACCCGCCGCGTCACCAACCACTTCCCAGATAACCTCATTCGCCGCCACGCGCCCCGTGACCACCGTACTGGATGCCGAACACCTCCGTACCTGAACAGAGCACCGACGTCGCCCAATCGACTGAGACCGCCCCTTGCCGCGCCGTCACATGCGTGACGATCGCCGGTGAAGCCTGATCATGCCGCCCTGCCTCCAACGCCGGTGTATAAATAGGAGCCACCCCAGACCTCAATCGGCACACCATCTCACTCCCCACTCACCCAGGAACCTCCCTGACCCTTCCTCGGAGCAAGGCGAGCATCACGATGCCAGAATTTGGCCGGAGTCCACCGCTGCAGTGAAGGAAGGAAGCCATCGATTGGAGCCACCACAGGAGCCGCGTGACCACCAATCGACCCGCCATCATCGACCAGCTCGTTCGTCTCCATCGCCAGACCTAGCTGGAGCGCTGGTAATCCCCATGCGACCCCCACTGTCGTGTTTGGTTTAGAATCTTGCCGGAGCAGTTCGTCGTAGACGATGAACCTCAGCCGTAGATTTCATTCTAATCGCAAGGCTAAGATTGGTAGATACCGTTTCGGGTTAGATGAGTCGCTGACGCGTGGGACCATTCTGTCAGCAGACTGCTGCACATACGTTGTGCAGTTGGGCCGGCCCAAGTTCTTTCCCGCACAGAGCCCAACAATTCAAATAGAATTTGTCCATTTAGTTTAAAACCATATTCTTTTAGTAGATTAAAAATTCAATTCAAAGAGATGTACTGATCCAAACTGCATGATTCCAATTTTGTTAGAAGGGGATTAAAAATATCTAATCACTCCTGTTGGATTCAAACCATTTGAAATGATAGATCACCTATACTAAAAATAACAAGATAGAGACTTTTACCACTTCAAACATTTTTATAAAATCAACCATAAATGCTTTTGAGTTGATTCCAACTCTCAAAAATCACACTTGCCATGATGAACATGAATATGTAAAAATATTTGGTTTTACAGATATTAAACATGGACTAGTATTAAAAGGATGCTATATAGGCTTTTATAGTCACTTTAATATTATTAAATAGTAATATTAAATCTTGCAATATATGACCATCACTTTAAATCACACTCTCAAGTATTGGAATATGTGGCGATGACATGTGTCAACATGATCCCATATTTTAATTAGACGATATTAAATCTTAAGTATTTTCAATGAGTAGAAATTACTTTTCGAGAAAAAGATAAATAAGAAAGTGTAAATATTACATGTGATGATAGAGATGATGCTAGATCATATAGTGTGAGCCATGTTTGCTAAATAGAAGTAGTTAAGTATTGTTTGGTGATTGTGTATATGGAATGTATTTATAGACGCTAGTACTGACCCGGGATACGATGAGGAGGTGTACTTCGAAGAAGAGGAAGAGAACTTCAACGACTGCACCCAGCAAGGCAAGTTATCAGTGCAAGCTATCCATGCAAGCCATCATATGCAAGGTAAACTATGCTAGTTATCCATTCAAGCCCACTAGGCTAGATAACCTATGCAAGATGCACCATGCATGGTTGGCTATGCAACTTTGATTATACCAATCCTAGTTTTATATGCAAGCTTTACTTTCCCTTTTACTCAACTTTCTTCCTTAGTTAATGAATTGTGATTAGTGGAAAATAGGATGGATACTACCAAGAGCATAGAACTAGTCTTGGGTACTTATACCTGATTAGCACCCCTCACTAGTGATACACTCAATACTAGTGGCTAGTGCTAAGATAAAACTTGACCACTTGAGATGGGAACACTTGGTGAAAATGATTAAGAAAACCTTAGAATGATGATTCATTCTATTGAAATGTTTTGACATGTGTTATAAAACACAATGGTTTGAGGATGAAACTGAAGGAGGCATGAGCCTTGACTTTGATAAAAACTAATGGTTGGGTTCGGATGCGATACCATTTCAATTTTACCGTACAACCACAATACCTGAGTTAGGTAGGGCTTAACTAGAAGTTTATATGTCTTAGTATGGGTTCCCTTGCGGAAGAGGTTGAGTTGAGGCTACCTCGGGAATGAATGTTCACCTATGCAGTTCCCGGGATGGCAGTTGGCCATGGCTAGGAGGCCAAACTCATAGGGGAGGTGCCTATACTAGGGTCTGTAATTGAAAGGTTGGGATTGATTATCCGCATACAAAGTATGATGATTCAGGGTTACCCCTGACGGATGTATCGAATTTTATGGTGAAAGTGTACCACCTCTACAGAGTGTCAAACTATTCGAATAGCCACGTCTGCGGTTATGGACAGTTGGATTGGCCATACTGTTCCGTTGTCAGATGTTTTTTTTCAAAATGACTTGGACTTGAAAGATGACTTTGACTTGACCACAACAGAGTTGTGGACATGAAATCTAAGTTCCAACATAAGTAATGTAGAGAACTAAACTTAGGTCTTTACTCTTAAGGCTTTATGAAACAAACCTGGCTTTTTGCAAACAAACCTAGAGCTTATGATTCCTACTAGTTTTACCTTACTTATATTAGTAGTAGTTTGCGAGTACTTAAAGATTACTCATGGCTTTGTCCCTGGATATTCCCATGGCAAGACTATGAGGAGGACTACCCGGAAGATGGGCATCAGGAGGTCTATGATAATTAGGATCATCTCCCATCGTCGGCATTGCATGTGACCATGAATATGGAGCCTACTACATTTACTTTCTGTTGCTTTGATGTGTATTAAGACTGGATCATGAGATCCTCTATTTGTAAGACCTTTAATATTGTTTGTAATGGATGATGTACTGTGGTACCAATTCTGTTATATCTCGCAAAAATGGTAATCTAGGATTGTGATGTATGGCATAACAGGCATCTGGACTTAAAAATCCGGGTGTTGACAAATATCATTCAATTCCCTACGCAGTTCCTCATGCGTGGATAATCAATTACGCAACACATTTTGCACATTTTGCATGATGTGCCATCTACAATTTCGATGCCACGTGTCTAGAAACACAACTAAGATATCACTCTTCATGGACCCATCCTGATCAGTGATGAAGTTACTTAGATGGACACCACCATGAGCTTCGAGAAATTGATTGTAGAGCCAAACATAATCTTCTATTCTTTCATTTTTAGAAACCCACATCCCAGCTAAATGGACTGCCCATATTGGTTTATACCAATGAATGGCGCAAACGCCATTTTGTAAGCATTGGTCATATAGGTTGCATCAAATGACACACAATCACTATAAAGCTTGTACGTAGCACTAGCTTCCCCCTAGAAGATACGTTGTACTCTATATGCATGATCAAGATCAAGCCTATAGAAGAATTCTAGATCGTCCTTTTTAACTTTTTCAAACTTAGCAAGCAATAGCGACATGTCTTTATATGCATGCCCTTCATCTAGTCTAGACATCTTTTGAATCATAAGGAACATTAGCTAAGCTCCCATACAACTCAGTCATAATAGACATCACCCTCCCGGCTGAGAGGTTAACCTTATGCAGTATCTTGATAAAATCTCTTTCTTCCTTGGGTATTTCTCTATGAGACCTCAAGTACTTTTTCAAGGAAAATTTCTTGATACACTGGTGATTGTGTTCCTCTATGAACATTGTTACATGCCACTTTTCATCTCTTCTTTTAACTCTCAAACGTGCCTTGCAGTCCGTCTTCTTTGTTATGCTACGGTTCCTCTGCCTTACAGGTGGAGCATCTTGCTGGTTAATGTCTTCATTTTTTCCACTCTTGTTGCAAACAAAAAGCTGCGTGTCTTTTTGTTTGTCCATAGTAGAATTTCTATAAGTGTTGGTTTTGATGCAAAAACCAAAACTCTTAGCATATCTGTTATAGCACATCCTTGCATCATCTAGAGTTTCAAAAACCATCTGTGGGTATGGTTTCTCTACTAGAGTTAGGCTATGTGTTCACTCAACCTCTTCTTCTCCACCTGAATCGGCGCTTGACAATGTATTTGCCATTTCAGCGTCCGTGTCAGTAGATGGCCCGGTATCAGGACCAAACAGAGGAACATTGTTTGTATCTTGCATATGTTCGTCATTCCATGTAACATCCTCAGCTGATTGTTTCCGTCATATTCTGGCACTAGGTTGTTTAAGTCAATACCACCATTACCGAACAAAAAGCCATATCTGTAACAAAACACATAAAAAAAATGTTACATTTTTCTTCAAACACTAAGCTGCTACTTTTCCAAGTCAGGTAACATTAATTTTTGTACACTGCTAATTTATTTTCAACCAAACATATAAGAATGTTACATTTTACAAGACAAAGCCACCACCTTATTTTTACATGACACCTACTAAAATTCTGTGTTTCTTTTGCAGATTCCAAACTAGAGGTTTTTTCATACATGGGCAATGCTAGAAGATGATTACCAGGATATCTGTCATGGTGTTTTTGATTTTGTACATACAAGTGTGGATCCTGAAGCTTGTTGGTTTTTGCCTGGGAATGGTTTAGACTGCAAGAAATCTACATCCACCAAAGCCCCTCTCATCCTGGGAACTATAGTTTTCTTACATTTTGTTCACTTTTTGTTTTTGCTACAACTAAGAACTTGTGTTTCTTACACCTGAACCCGTGTGGGGGAATCGATAACCTCTACTGAGATGGTGTAGAGAAATCAGCATCCAGGTACCTGATGGGTTCGTAGCATGGAAAACAAAAAAATTCTACCGCAAGAATGAACAAAACCCAGATCTAATCTAGATAAAAGCCAAGATCTAATCTATTAGACATGAGCAACGAGATAGATCTGTACTAACCCTTGTAGATCCGAAAGCGTTACGAGACTAGATCTCGTGGTTGATGTAGTCGATCACTTGCCGATCTCAAGATCGTGTGGACGATCCTTCCGGCGTCGCGTTCCAGCAGCGCTTCCGCAGTCGGTCAAGTGGACGATCCTTCCGGCGCCGCGATTCGGCAGCGCTTCCGCAGTCGGTCACACGTGCGGAGTCGAAGCAGACCTTCCTCTCCCCGTTCCAGCGAGCAGCGGAGGTAGTAGATCTTCTCCACGGAATCCCAGCAGCACGACGGCGTGGTGGTGGTGGAGTCGAGAATTCTGCAGGGCTTCGCCTATGCCTGTGCAGAAGAAAGGTGGAGGAGAGAGGCGGCAGAGATTGGAGTTGTGGGAGCAGGGGTTGGAGGGGGCGCCCCTGCCCTTCTATTTAAGGGGAGGAGGCGCGCCTGGGGAGGGGGAGTCCTTGTAGGACTCCCCTCCTCTATGGCCAACGAATTTGGGGAGGGGGGAGGAGTCCTCCTCCCCCACGAATCCGTGTCTTGACCCACCAGGACTCCTTGATCCCTATCATGATTTTCAAGCAAACTCCAAGATATCTTCTAGAACCTTCCGGAACATTCCGAAACCTTCTAGAATCTCCATACAAACACTCCGGAACATTTCCTATCTCATAAAATGATCCCCTATATATGAATCTTATTCTCCGGACCATTCCGGATCTCCTCGTGATGTCCCGAATCCAATCCGAGACTCCGAACAACATTCGGTATCCAACGCATGTTCCATATCTACTTAAAACAACTTTGAACCTTAAGTGTGTCACCCTACGGTTCGTGAATATGTAGACATGATAGAGACACATCTCCTATCAATAACCATCAGCGGGACCTGGAGATCCATAATGGCTCCCACATACTCAACAATGACTTCGCGATCGATTGAACCACTTATATACGAAACTAATTCCCTTTGTCTCGCGATACTATACTTATCCGAGGTTTGATCGTCGGTATCTCCATACCTAGTTCTACCTCGTTACTAATAAGTACTCTTTACTCGTTCCGTGATATGTCATCCCTTGTGACCTAGTCACATGCTTGCAAGCTAACTAGACGGCATTCCACCGAGAGGGCCCAGAGCATATCTATCCGTCATATGGATGGACAAATCCCAATCTTGGTTCATGCGCTTCAACACATACTTTCAGAATACCTAATGACACCTTTATGACCACCCAGTTACGAAGCGGTGTTTGATGTCATCAAAGTATCCATCCGGTGATGGTGATTAACATAACCTCATGGTCGAAGGATTAGGTTACTATGCATTTGAAAGCTTATAGCAATACGAACTTAATGACTTGATCTTTATGCTACGCTTACTATGGGTGTGTGTCCATTACATCATTCTCCTAATGATATAACCTTGTTATTAATCACATCCAATGTCCATGATCAGGAAACCATGATCATCAATTAATCAACAAGCTAGTTCAACAAGAGGCTTACTAGGGACTCTTTTATGTTTACAAAACACACATGTATTAGTGTTTCCTAATAATACAATTATAGCATGGGATGTAAACATTTATCATAAACATAAAGATATAATAATAACCACTTTATTATTGCCTCTTGGGCATATCTCTAACAGTCTCCCACTTGCACTAGAGTCAATAATCTAGTTAAAAACTTGTGCATTCAACACCTATGGCTTTCTGGTGTTGTATAGACACTATTGCTAGTGGTAAACATAATCTTCGGATCTAACACTTCCAGGTCCGTGTGTATTTCCATGTCCTTGCGTCTCTACGCATTACTCATTCTCCAATGAGATGGCATTGTATAAATTTGGTCCTTTGGTGAGACCTTTAGTTCCTTCGGCTCAAAATATGTTGATATTATTGTCACACAATATATCTTCATAGTATTAGCCCGCTAGGAACCACACCTAGTTTGATGACAAACTACTTGACGCAAATGCCCTCATTTACTGCTACAATAGTAGTCATATACTTAGCCTTTTGTTGTAGTATCTGTTACAATGTTTTAACTTTGGTACTCAACCAAATCCGTTATGGAACTTCCTTTCCATTACATTGTGCCACCCATAGTTTAAATTGAGATAAATTCAATTTGTATGTTGTGACAACACTAGTATCAATGTAACACTTTACAATGAACTACCTTTAACTATTTGTCACTTATACATGGTATATTCTTAGTTCTTCCAAAGCTCATAAGAATATCTTTACTATTGTCCAATGATTATCTTATGAATCATTCTGGTATATGCTCATAACATTTAGAGCATAGGACATATCTGGATGTGTACATCTCAAAGAATGATTGATCAAAATATTCTTGTGATTTCACCAAGTGTCAAAACACTTGAATCTCGTGTCAACACACTCGAATTTTGATTCAGTCCTTTCCGTGCGTCAAGAACCTTTCTTGTTGTTTCCATATTGAACTCATTCAACATCTTATCTATGTACATTTGGAAAAACCATATTAGTGCCTCAATCTATCCATATAGACATTGATGCCTAATTTGGGTTATGCCTAAGTCTTTCATCGAAATGAAATTCTTAACCTGTGTCAATACAAGATACATCATTTCCAATCAACAATATGTCTTTCACATAAATGTATTAGAAATATGTCTCAGCGCTCCCACTTAATTTCTTGCAAATGCAAGCATCTTCATCATCTCCGATGAATTTAAACTCTTCTAACAGTTTCATCATGGTGAAGATTCCAACTCCGCTATGCTTACTTCAACCATTGAAGTTTTGCATACTATTTTAGCATCCTTTGAATTAACAAAACCCTTTGGATCGTGTCATTTACACGTCCTAGGTAACCATTCTATTAGAAGAACTTGTTTTGTTTGTTCAACTACCATATACCAAAATATATGTAGTGGTTGCTACATTAATCCGTCCAGACTAAATATCGCTATGAAAGATCAAATCTTATCATAGTCAATTCCTTGAACATTGTCGTAAACTCTTTCCGACATGTCGACTATTTCATAGATTTGAAACATCCATGTCTATTTCTTTATAGGTCCAAACACGACCGATAGGCTTCACGTCTTTCCGGAGGGTCTTCAAAGTTCAGAAACTCGATTTCTCGTGTATGGATGCTATCACGGATTCCATGACTTCTAGTAATTTTATGGAGTCAGGGCCCATCATCGCTTCTTTGCATGTAGTCGGTTCATCATTGTCAAAACAGTAACGACTTGCTTATCAAATCTTACTATTTGATTCTTACCGACCCACATGGTTCTATAGGAACTCTAATCTCCGAGATCACACCTTTTGTAATCACGAGAGCCATGAGCATTGTGGTCGTCACCGGGACACTTTCCGGCGCTGCGCTACTTAGCACATATAGCTAAGGTTCAACAACCTTATCAAAGTTCTATTGTCCTCCCACTTAACTCTTCACGAAAAATTCCTTCTCAAGAAACTTGACGTTCCAAGCGACAAACTCTTTTTGTCCTCGGAGTTATGGAGAAATTCCCAACAAATTCTTTGGGATAACCTACAAAGACGTGCTTATCCGACTTTGATTGTAAACATTTTACTTATGCATAACATACCAAAATTTAAGAAAAGACAATTCGGGTTTTATCCCAAACCATGACTTATGTGGTGTCATTTCAACGGATCACGATGGAGCTCTTTTCAGTGTAAAAGCGGTAGTCACTAAAGCTTTAATCTTTAAAATATAATGGCAATTTTATAAATGACACCTTTGATCTTACCATGTCAAACAAGGTTTCATTACATATCTTGAACACTCCATATTCCTATGGTGTTTTGGGAAATGCAAATCCATGGAACGATTCCTCAAATCTTAGGTGTTTTGCTAAACTTGTAACTCAAACATCTTTCTTTATGATCGAATCATAAACTCTTTATTTTCTTGTTACAATGATTTTCCACTTCATCTTGAAAGTCTTTGAACATTTTTCAAATGTTTCATACTTCTTCCTTATTGAGTAAATATATACATATACTCACTCAAATCTTCAGAGAAAGCATATGAAGTTGAAATCCATCGCCCACGACTACACATAATGGACTATATACATCAATATGTACATATTCCAATCAGTTAGTCGTCTGTTCCTCTTTTGGCCTACAAACGGTGTTTTAATTATCTCCAGGAAAGTATCACAAGCGTCATTTGATCAAAATCAAAGACTCCAAAAATCCATCAACATGGAGTTTCTTCATGTGTTCCTTTCAATATAATTTAAACGGCGATGTCACTTCGCAAGTGATCTTTCAATCATTTGTCTTGCGACATTTTAGCAATAGTGTTTATGGATGTGATTTCTCCCACTAAACTTGTAAAAGTTCATCCATCCTTTATGGAATATGGTTATTATTTGAACAACCATTGTTCTCGTAATACCGGAACAAAATAACAATTATTAAAACAAATCATGAAGGCTAGGTTTGATGACAACGAAAAACGTAATAACACTTTATTTGTTTTCGATGAACATCATCACTCATTCTCTTGCTAGTTACTTAGGCCATTGTAGTTCATGAATTGCGTTGTCCTATATGACACTTCATACCAACCGATTCGGTATCCAATACCGAAGAACCACATTGTTTAACAAGCAAGGAATACAACCATAACATGTATATCTTCTATATACCCAAGTTGGACATCTCCAACCTTATAATTTCTGCCAAATAATTTATAGATTCTCTTTCAGCAATTCCTTTTTCTTTTAAAAGAATCTATCAACATCAATAGTGGTGTCATTCACATGACACATAGTACAAAGTGTGTATAGTCAAATACCAATACCTTTGGACTTGCACTTTGAAGTGGATCACCTTCATCAAATGTTTGGCATTCTTTCAAAAATCCATTCTTTAGTAATCTATTAGTGTAGTAAACATTTTACTTACATCTTCTATTCATCCTTATCATGACATCTTTCATGATCAAGCTGCTATAGCTTATAAAGGTGAATTGCGAGTATAATGTTTCTTTTTCAAAACCTTTTGGAGGATTAGGACGACTAGCGTCTCCAACCTTCACAAATTCTCATCAAATATGAGGACGTATACTCTATCATGTTGTAACCAACACATTGTTTTAGATATCGGAATACCTTTCACATATGATGGTTTCTGAAACATTGCTTTCAGCTCTTAGATAAACTTGATATTAAAAACAATCTTTTGAGTATCAAGAATCATGGAGGCAAACATGATACTTTAGATACTAACATTGGAATTCTTACTCTTGATTTAATACTACTTATTAAACTTCATGGAGTAAATAGAGTTTGCTGAAAGTTTGCAATAGGACTTATAAACTTTAAATTGACATTCAAAACAATACGATACCAGTTCGTAAAGTAAATATCCAGAATTTCTATAGTTCCACTATCTCAACTATAACTAAGCGTAAGGTGGTGAACGGATGCCAATGACTACAACAAACTATGCAAATTCACTTTGATTGTGTTTATGATAAATTGAGTTCGACTAATCCAAATTACAAACGAACTCCCACTCAAAACAACATCCCTCAAGTTGTTTTAGTGATTACATGAACCAAATCCACTACACCAAGTCCGATCATCACGTGAGATGATGTAGCTTTAAAGGCGAACAATCAACATGTTTATCATATCATCCATATGACTCATGCTTTACCTTTCGGTATTCTGTGTTCCGAGACCATGTCTGTACATGCTAGGCTCGTCAAGGTTAACCTTAGTTTCTGCATGTGCAAATCTGGCTTGCATCCGTTGTATGCACACGTAGAGTCTATCACACCCGATCATCACGAGACGACGAGTCTTAGCAACGGTGCCAACTAAGGATGAACACTTTATTACTTGATATTTAGTGAGAGGGATCATCTTATAATGCTACCGTCGCGATCTAAGCAATACAAGATGCATAAAGGATTAACATCACAGGCAATTCATAATATGTGATATGATATGGCCTTTCTTCTTGTGCCTTTGATCTCCATCTCCAAAGCATGGACAAGATCTCCATAATCACCAGCATTGCGTCAAGGTCCGTGGCGCCGCTTCATGGTTGTCCATCATCACTAGTAACTATTACAACTACTTGGAATAAAGCTATTATAAGATGAATAGACACACAGGTCTTAACAGAATTAAAAGACAACCATTAGGCTCCTGCCGGTTGCCATATTACAACAAGGATCATTGCATACATCAAATATAATCACAATCACATGATGGCCATATCACATCACAAAACCCCTGCAAAAACAAGTTAGACGCCTCTAATTTTCTTTGCATGTTTTACGTGGTTTGGGGCTTTCGCATAAGACCGATCTTACCTACGAACAAGAACCACAACGTTGATACAAGTGTTGTCAGATGCTCATTGTAAATTGAATCTTCACTATGGTGGGAGAGACAGACACCCGCAAAGCCACTTGTGCAAAGCAAGTTGCACGTCAAGCGTGGAGCAAGTCTCATGTGCGATGACATGTAATGTTAGCCCGAGCCGCTTCATCCCACCATGCCGCAAGATGCAAAGTACACGCTAAGACACCGACAACAATAGCATCAACGCCCACAACATCATTGTGTTCTACTCGTGCAACAGATCTACGCATAGATACGGCTCTGATACCACTGATGGGTTCGTAGCATGGAAAACAAAAAATTTCTACCGCAAGAACGAACAAAACCTAGATCTAATCTAGATAAGAGCCAAGATCTAATCTATTAGACATGAGCAACGAGATAGATCTGTACTAACCCTTGTAGATCCGAAAGCGTTACGAGACTAGATCTCGTGGTTGATGTAGTCGATCACTTGCAGATCTCAAGATCATGTGGACGATCCTTCCGGCGTCGCGTTCCAGCAGCGCTTCCGCGGTCGGTCAAGTGGACGATCCTTCCGGCGCCGCGATTCGGCAGCGCTTCCGCAGTCGGTCACACGTGCGGAGTCGAAGCAGACCTTCCTCTCCCCGTTCCAGCGAGCAGCGGAGGTAGTAGATCTTCTCCACGGAATCCCAGCAGCACGACGGCGTGGTGGTGGTGGTGGAGTAGAGAATTCTGCAGGGCTTCGCCTATGCCTGTGCAGAAGAAAGGTGGAGGAGAGAGGCGGCAGAGATTGGAGTTGTGGGAGCAGGGGTTGGAGGGGGCGCCCCTGCCCTTCTATTTAAGGGGAGGAGGCGCGCCTGGGGAGGGGGAGTCCTTGTAGGACTCCCCTCCTCTATGGCCAACGAATTTGGGGAGGGGGGAGGAGTCCTCCTCCCCCACGAATCCGTGTCTTGACCCACCAGGACTCCTTGATCCCTATCATGATTTTCAAGCAAACTCCAAGATATCTTCTAGAACCTTCCGGAACATTCCGAAACCTTCTAGAATCTCCATACAAACACTCCGGAACATTTCCTATCTCATAAAATGATCCCCTATATATGAATCTTATTCTCCGGACCATTCCGGATCTCCTCGTGATGTCCCGAATCCAATCCGAGACTCCGAACAACATTCGGTCTCCAACGCATATTCCATATCTACTTAAAACAACTTCGAACCTTAAGTGTGTCACCCTACGGTTCGTGAATATGTAGACATGATAGAGACACATCTCCTATCAATAACCATCAGCGGGACCTGGAGATCCATAATGGCTCCCACATACTCAACAATGACTTTGCGATCGATTGAACCACTTATATACGAAACTAATTCCCTTTGTCTCGCGATACTATACTTATCCGAGGTTTGATCGTCGGTATCTCCATACCTAGTTCTACCTCGTTACTAATAAGTACTCTTTACTCGTTCCGTGATATGTCATCCCTTGTGACCTAGTCACATGCTTGCAAGCTAACTAGACGGCATTCCACCGAGAGGGCCCAGAGCATATCTATCCGTCATATGGATGGACAAATCCCAATCTTGGTTCATGCGCTTCAACACATACTTTCAGAATACCTAATGACACCTTTATGACCACCCAGTTACGAAGCGGTGTTTGATGTCATCAAAGTATCCATCCGGTGATGGTGATTAACATAACCTCATGGTCGAAGGATTAGGTTACTATGCATTTGAAAGCTTATAGCAATACGAACTTAATGACTTGATCTTTATGCTACGCTTACTATGGGTGTGTGTCCATTACATCATTCTCCTAATGATATAACCTTGTTATTAATCACATCCAATGTCCATGATCAGGAAACCATGATCATCAATTAATCAACAAGCTAGTTCAACAAGAGGCTTACTAGGGACTCTTTTATGTTTACAAAACACACATGTATTAGTGTTTCCTAATAATACAATTATAGCATGGGATGTAAACATTTATCATAAACATAAAGATATAATAATAACCACTTTATTATTGCCTCTTGGGCATATCTCTAACAGTACCCCCAGATATCTTCCTAGAGGAAGTGGTTTTTGTTTCTACATAGCTAAAAGGTCTTGACATCGGGATGTTCATGAGAGTTTTGGGGATGAACATACATGTGTTTGTATTTTTTTGCATCCAATGAACTGCCTGTAGTGTTTTCTGGTTTCCCTTTGTTTTGGGGAGAAGAGGGGACAGAAGATCCGCTCCTAGTCGTTTTAGCAGGCTGTAGTTTTTTGGGGGAAGAAATCGAGATCGACCGTGGCGATTTGTAGCCGACGGCTGGAGAAGGAAGAAACTCACCCAGGTTAGGTAGGGTTTTGACGTTGGGGGGCAGGTGAAGATCTCGTGGATTGTTTTTCCCCTTGTTATTTTTCCATCGCGAGCTGGCAACCGAGACGCAACTGGGAAGCGGGGACCAGACGCGGGGCCAACACTTTCTATTTTGGGAAAGTTTGTGATTCAGACGGGGGCGGCGTGTAAGACATTTTGGAGACCAGGCACTGTGTATCAACGTCCTTATTTATATACTTCCTCTGTTCTAAAATAAGTGACGTGAGGTTTTATTTGCGAAATTCCTTCGATCTATTAATAATCGTCAACAGCTACAAAGAGATCCAAAAGTAATAAAAATCACCTAGCGACGACTACAAACACTAGCGCAAGCCAAAGGCGCGCCGCCGTCCTCGTCACTCCACCACCGGAGCCAAGCAAAGCTTGTCGTAGTAGAGCTTATTGTACTACCTCCGTCCAAAGGCTTAAGGCATATAAATTTTTTCAGAAGTCAAAACAACTAAAGTTTGACCAAGTTTTTAGAGAAAAATATTAATATTTACACTACGTAATCCATACCCTTTCATACATCATGAAACATATTTTCACATGGTATCTATATAATATAATAGTTCTTAATAGATTTTTCTAAAAGTTTGGTCAAACTTTACATGACTTGACTTTTCAAAAATTATATGCCTTAACCTTGGGATGGAGGGAGTAGTAGACAGACGGGAAGTCGTCGTGCTAAGGTCACAATGGACCAGCGTACTAGAGCAGCAACCATCGCCAATGATGGCATCCGTAGAACGGAAGAGACTGGCCTAAAAGCAAACTGACGAACACGAAAACGGAGAGAATCTCAGGAGATCTGTCGGACAAACAACTCCACGTATGCTTCATTAGCGGTAGATGCACCGCCGGAGCGAGGATAGAGCGGGGAAGATCTTATTCTGACTTCAGAACGTAGCAGTCGCCTTAATATTTCAAAGAAGACACTAAAAAGCAGGTGAAATAAAGAACGAAAAACCTCCCGCTGACGAGAGGCTGTGGTCCGTCACACCTCCAAGGCCCTAGGGCCACCGGAGGCGGACCGGACCGACGACGTCACCGGCGAGGAGTGCAGAACCCTAGATGGTTTTTCTCCTTGGAGCCTGGCGGCTGCTATACGCTACGTACGTACCGGTTCCAATAAGTAACGTGAGTTTGTGTCATAATTTAGTATATATAGATACATGTGAAATTAGACAAAAAACGCCATTTATTTTAGGACCGAGGGAATACCAAATATTGCTAGATACCTCGAAATCTAGAAAAAATTGACATTTTTTTTAAAGATGGAAGGAGTACTAGTAGGAGAGTGCAAGCGATCACGTGACACTGTCTTGACATACATGCCTCCGACTCCGAGCATCGATACTGGATTGGATCATCGAACATCTGGACGCTGGCTGCAGGGGGCAAAAGGACTCGAATCAAGCTGCGAGCCAGCGTGCGTGCATGTTCCGGTGTCTGCCGATTAATCAATGCAAGATTTGGTGGAAGCAGCAGCAAGGCACGTGCACGTACAGTCAAGGAAACTGCAGTGAAGTTCACGCGCAAGCGCCGAAAACTTCAGAGATGCACGCACTGGCACTGAAGCGAAGCGGTGCGTACTTCACTGTCCGGCCGAGCGGCCACCACCGCTACTGCTGATCGGTGGCGCCGCTGCGCGCGTACGTTGTACGTGTTCATGCGGTTGTGGTGCCTGGTGGGTTGGGTGTGGGCACGTGATCGGTCAGACCGCTCTAGCTGGCCGACCACACGCGCCGACGCTCTTGACGCCAGTATCGGTCGAACCGCCGTCCGCCGACGCTACTCGCAGGGGCAGTGAGCCAGCGACATTTCGATGGGATTTTTGTTAGGGAGAAACTATTTAAAAAAAATATTATTCCGTAGCTTAATAACGCAGCGTTCTGAGACCACTCCTTCCATATGTATTATTAACCGTTTGATTTTGAAAGAGGAGTCATATGGATCGTCCACTAGAACCGATAAGTTTGGTTTTTTTTACCTTGAGCAGTGACTCTCCTCTTAGGTGATTGGGTCCTATCCATAGCCTTGGCCCGCCGTAGCGATTGAGGACTCCTCATAAACTATAAAAGTGACGGCCTCTTTTATCAGCTCGATGTGACCCCCTCATCCTTCCCGTCTCTCCCGGAGTGCGCTGCCAACCAAATTAGGCGAGCAACCACCACCACGCCTCCAATCCTGCCGCCGGAGTGCAGAGCATCATGTTGCCTCATGTCAACGAGAACTGTGGGGCCGATCCTCACACGGACTCTGATCTGATATTATGCTATAGCTTAATCTTGGAGAAAATTGAGCCTTCTCAGCCTATCAACTCATCCTTAATGAATCAATGCTTACCTAGACGTTTACGAGGCAAAAGATAAATTTAAAATATAAAATAGAAAGTGGAAGTGATAAGCTACGTAAAGTTGGGCGCTTAGTTCAGACGTTAATTATAGCTCCCAGCGGCCCTCTACTCTTCACGACACATGGGAAAAAATAAGTAGCGCCAGACTAAAAGATTTGCGACGGGCGCCCAGGATTCAAAGCATCAATTGCCGAGATAGCATGATTTTAATCCTAGCATCGCCTTTTAAGAGCCATGTTGTTGCTGCTCTTAGCTGCCGCTTTGACGCTATCATGTGGGCCTTGCCGAGCTCGAGCGCATCTGCCAGAGACGTGTAACTGAGGTGTGGACCCGAAGGCATCAAAGCTCAAGAGCGGTTCCCTCTCGCAGCAACTCTCTCGGGCACAATTCCTCTCGTCCTGCTCCCGTCCTAGGGTTTCCGCCGCCACCGGCTCCCACTCGCTCTCCCACGAGAACCAGATGTTGGCCAAATCTACATGGACGTCCGAACCTTGGCCCCGACGACGACCTTCGTCTCCATCTCTCTTCTCGAGAAAATTGTCGTCATTGTCCACCTTGACCTCGGCCTCGACGTCGACTTTCCACTCCACGGATTTTACCTGCTCACCGAGGTGGCCGTCCATTGTTGGTTTGTCCTCGGTCTTGAGGTTGTAGCTCTCCTCCGTCCAGCTGCACTTTGGCCACTTGTTCGATGGATGGAGGACGAGCCACGCTTCGGTTGTGTTTTGCCAACCTAGAGCACAACAACTTTTGATTTCTAGGCGCTGGCTGGACCTTCAGTGTCTTTAGTGACGGTGTGCCTCTTGCAGAGATGACCGCCATGGCTCGCCCTAATCTAAGGTTTCCAATCTCACCTTGCTCGCTGCCACTTTGACGCCATGGGGTTTGCTACCACTATAATCATGGTGGGTGCTTGCTTTAGCTTAGCTACGCCGCCTCTAGCCCTCTACATTCTGGTTTCTCCTCCACGATTGACTCTCACTTTTCTCGCTTGTCGTGACTCCCATGCCTGCCAGTACGTGCTTGCAAGCTAGGATGTAGGAGGTTGATCCCGTGCTCACTTCTACTTTCCTGCTGCTCAGCAGGCCATTGCTGATCGGGGCATGGCAATGGATGCTGGTATGAGCTATGACAAGCGCCATAGTATTAACACTGGCTCAAGGACGAGGACCAGAGAAAGGGGGCCAATGTAGGATGGCCACCGCTGTCGCTGGTGTTCTACTCATGTCTCCTTGTTTGTGCCATGTATAGCTAGCATCATTTGCTAGGGAAGGCAATGTCCAACTTATGCTATTCTAGCGTTTTATGTATTGCATTAGGTTGTAGCTCTAGCAAGAAGGCCTATCATTTATAAGATAAAGTGGTAGTTATCTACATGGTATCTGAGAATCATTATTCGCCGAAACTTCTGGAATACCTATTGTGGATAAGTTGTTCGAACACAAAGTTTTCTTTAGCTTGGAAGCATAAACCAACCCTTGGTAGCACCAAGGTTGCAAAGTGCAGATAGTCCATTTTATGTGTGTTATGCCAATGCATCCAAGCACACATGCTAATTCTGTACGTTGACCATACAATGGCTAAACGTTTTAAAGGCGGGATGGCAAAGCGCGCAAACCCGTCTATCTAGTAAGAATCTATTCCTCTTGATGGATACGAGCGTACTATGTTTGGCCGCGAGACGTGATAGATTTGATATAGCAGCATGATGCCACGCGTTACCGCATATATAAAAAGGATAAAGGGTAGACGATATGTTTTTCTTTTCATTTTGAGAATCATGGAATTTTTTTTTCACGCACTACACATAACTCGACAAAGATTAATAAATATATTTCCTCCGGTTCATATTGATGTTTTCAATTAATATAGTTAATAATTTAGACTAGATGCATTCGTACCTTGATAAAGTTGAGAACACTAATATAAACCAGAGGGATCATGTTCTTTTTAAGAATCATGGAACAATTTTTCTTTCTTATTGAGAAATCAGCAAAAGGCAGAGAGACTGCTCAGACATGGCCCGTATATCCTAATGCCTAAAAGCTGACAGAGGCCTTTTCTGGGCCTGAAGCTTATTGAGCTAGATTTTGGCAAGGGCGAGTCAAATGCAGCCCATCTGTTAGGAAGAAAACTAAAAAATATATATGCAACACTGCGTCTGCAATTAAATTCACTGGACTAAACCTTTACAACCACACTACCAGGAGCGGGGCCACTTCAATTCAAGGGTATTCAGTTGAATACCAAAATATTTTGACAAAATAGTGCTATTTTCAATGTTCGATGAGATTTAGAAGTTAAATAAACTGTCCAATTACAACATTCCTGGTGTACTAGCTGTGTTGTTTCCTTTTAGGAATAACTCCGTTGAATTGTTAGGTCGTGGGTTCAAATCCCACACATCTATAATTTTTTGAAATATTTTTTTTTGCATCTATTTTGTTATGAAAAACTCATATAGCTTCTTCTACTACTATTACAGTTTCATGTTTACTCCATTAGTTAGAAATATGTAGAAAGTTACATATTGGATACTCTTATTTCAATGAATTTATATGTTCACAAGCACAAGTATCCTTTATTTTGATGTTTTCTCAAGAGCATATGAAATAAGTTTGATCGATAGTTCATAGTCTAATTCTTTTGTAAGCATTTAATTTAAACACTAAAATAATTTATAAATTTTGAATACCCGTACTCAAAGTTCTAGCCCGCCCCTGCACACTACTCGTACATCACAATAGTCCCAAATCCTTGAGATAGAATGACGTAAGTAGTAGCTGAACGGTAGAATTTGACTTGGCTATTATTTTTATGTGTAGCTACATATGTCTTCTTTATCCCTCGTGTAAAATGACGCCGGGTAGAAAAGTTTAGAAGACATATGCATCTTCTTATGTCAATACTATCTGACTGTTCAGTAGCTTCTTATGACTTACTTGACTTTCATTCGACTAGATTTGGCGATCTCATCCAGAGGGATGAACGCAAATAAATGTCCGAGGAGCCATCAAAAGGACGACATCAGTGTCGACATAGTTGGCAACTCAAAAGGTCAGTTACATTCATGAAACAAAACAACATATCGAACTACTATCAGTAGCTGTGTCTGTGCTTGACATGTGCTTTATGCCAATCGAACATCTGCGTAGCAACGCACGTGCACATGTGCTATGCTAGTAAAAGGATAAAGGCCAGACGATATGTCTTTCTTTACTTTTTGAAAATCATGGAACAAAATTTATTTTTCCATGCGTTGTCGCATAGCTCGACAAGGATTAATTAAATAAAGAGAAGAAGAATGTTTTTTTCTCTTTTTGAGAATCGTGGAAAAGTTTTTTCTTATTGTTAGAATCAGCAAAAGGCAGGAAGACTGATCAGACATGGGCCGTATATCCTCAGGTCTAAAAGACGACAGAGGCCTTTTGTGGGCCCTGAAGCAAGCGCGGTCCATCTTGCAGGACCAAAACTAAAAAGAGAAGAACAAAAAAAAGAAACTGTGGCTGCTGGGATTCGAGCCCAGGTCTCCACGGCCACAACGTGGAATTCTCACCACTAAACTACAGCCACCACTTTTTGTCTAAATTTGATAGTCCTCTTTACTAAACTACGTATGACTCCAAAATATCTGGTAGTATTCTACCGTCCTTATGTGTCCTTTATAAACGAGTAATTTTCAGCACCAATCGACCAGGAAGGTTGAACTTGATGACGGATGCGTGTGTCGCGTGTGTCACTTGAGAAAAAGAATTCCATTCTCCCTTGATCGTATTAGGTGTGAAGGGACTTTCCCAAGCGACATAGAACCTTCTCCCTCCTCATAATTTGATGATGACAGAGTAAACAAGGAATTCTTCTCCTCGCGCGGGTCGCGTTATCCATTCAGCAACGGCAGCACGCTGTACAGGTTGTTCTGTAAAGAAGAACCGAAGGAGGAGTCTTTGTTTGCATGCAGTACGTTTGTGGTGATCGTGTCGATGACCTAATTAAAGCCATCGTCACCCGGTGGACAGGTAGCTCTTGTGCGCGCACACACACCACTGGCCAGTCCTCGCACGCACTGAAAGAAAGAAAGGAAGGCGAACGCAGCATTCCAATCATAGGAGTATAGTATTTGTTGTCGTCCAAAACCGAAGATTATGCACAGTCCATAATTCAGTAGTATATTAGTCTGTCACCCTCGTGCTTCATGACTCGCTCATGCACGCTCTCTCCGTTATACTACAACTTCCTCCGTTTCGAAATATAAGATGTTTTAGCTTTGTGAAATGAGTGTATCTATACGTTTTTTAGTGTCTAGGTTCATTCTAAACCTAAATAAACCTACACACTAAAAATAGTCTAGATACACTTCTTTTACAAAACTAAAATATCTTATATTTTAAAACGAAGGGAGTACTGCACAATAAAGATAACGGTAAAACAACGAGGTCGAACAGGTCACTGACGGGCAAACAAACAAACGCGGAACGAGAGCGACGTGGTTCTGCGCCTATGCCCGGTGGCGCAGCATTATCCGATCACAGTAGCGAACCACCGAATCTTTACAAGGCCGGCCACGTCAGTCAGTGATCGACCCGTACCGAATCGCCTGGTCGGCGGCGGGTGGCACGGAGGCTTAGACTAACGTACGTGCTTCTAAAGGAAAACGTTGCGATCTCGCGTATGCTTTTCTTTAAATTAGGGGTATACCGTATACGTCGCGATCTTGTGCATGTGGCGTCAGTTGGCCGACCCCGAGAACGCTATCCGACGCTCACTCCACTATGATCGATCAGAGCAATCGCTGTCCAGGAGTACGCCCCCTCCCCTCGCGTGGGAAAGCACTTTCGAGGTTAGAGCACCTCCACTCGTTGGATGTTCGAGACCGAAATCCGACGTTATTTAGCGCCGGACGGACGTAACATTCTGTCTGAGAATGGTCGTTTTGCTACTCGCGTTCCCAAGCGGCGTCCTAGACGACGCAAAATCGGCGACACGTTTGAATATTTTTTGTTTCCGTCGACGAAATTTCACCCAAAGGTGTTCGACAGAAGTATGCCCAAAAGGTTTCGGCGAAAATTTTATTACAAAACAGAATGAAGATCGGCGATCAGACGTCGATGGGGATGACCTCCTCCGGCGTGTCAAGTGCGACGGGGATGGGCTCCTCGATCAGTACAGGGGCAATCGATGGGTTGGAGGAGGTGGAGGCAGGGCTCGGCCAAGGGGTTGTGGCCGAAATGGTACGCGCAGGTCTCGACGTGCTAGCAGGGACGTCCTCGTCGAGAATGGCGGTGTGGCGCGCCATGTACCAGGCCTTGACCTGGGGGCTAATTGTCGCCGAGGTGTCTTCGCCGCCCAAGAGGAACTAGAGGTCTTTGTTCCTCTTCTTTACGGCGAAGTTCGCCTTGGGGAGCTCGAGCTTCCTATTTTGGTTCTGCAGCAGCTGCGTCCACCTCTCCTCGGCCTTCTCCTCCCTCTTCACGGCAGGGGCCTTGGAATCAGCGATGCACTTCTCGATCGACGCGTCGAGGCGTTCGGCGGGAGGTCTTGTAGCTTTCAGCATCTCCGCCTTCTTCTGGCCGATTTCCGGCCTCCCTCCGTCGGCAATTGGAGCCTCTGATTTGTACACGTCATCCTTATTCTTGCCTAGGCTCACGCGAGTGTCCGCTCATTTCGGGTAGTTTTGAATCTTGTCGAACACGTGGTGGAACTTGAACTCCGTGCCAATGTCGTTCCTGTACATGCCGAGCGCACGTAGGAGCTGCATGGAGAAAGCGAAATGTGTCAGGACAGGCATCATGTCAGCATAGATTTAAGCTTGAAGTCAGTGACCTATCTGAAGGAAATATGCCCGAGAGACAATAATAAAGTGGTTATTATCTTATTCCATGTTTATGATAAATGTTTATTTTGCATGCTATAATTGTATTAATTGGAAACGTTAATACATGTGTGTTTAATAAACAAAATACAAAATTCCTAGTAATGTCTCTCATATAAACTAGCTCGTTGATTAACAAGATGATCAAGGTTTCCTGATCATGGATATTGGATGTTGTTAATAAGGATGTCACAACTGTTGGAGATATGCCCAAGAGGCAATAATAAAGTGGTTATTATTATATCTTTATGTTTATGATAAATGTTTACATCCCATGCTATAATTGTATTATTAGGAAACACTAATACATGTGTGTTTTGTAAACATAAAAGAGTCCCTAGTAAGCCTCTTGTTAAACTAGCTTGTTGATTAATGGATGATCATGGTTTCCTGATCATGGATATTGGATGTCGTTAATAACAAGGTTATATCATTAGGAGAATGATGTGATGGACACACACCCATAGTAAGCGTAGCATAAGATCAAGTCATTAAGTTCGTATTGCTGTAAGCTTTTAAATGCATAGTAACCTAATCCTTCGACCATGAGGTTATGTTAATCACCATCGCCGGATGGATACTTTGATGACATCAAACGCCGCTTCGTAACTGGGTGGTTATAAAAGTATCATTGGGTATTCTGAAAGTATGTGTTGAAGCGCATGAACCAAGATTGGGATTTGTCCATCCATATGACGGATAGATATGCTCTGGGTCCTCTCGGTGGAATGTCATCTAGTTAGTTTGCAAGCATGTGACTAGGTCACAAGGGATGACATATCACGGAACGAGTAAAGAGTACTTATCAGTAACGAGGTAGAACTAGGTATGGAGATACCAACGATCAAACCTCGGATAAGTATAGTATCGCGAGACAAAGGGAATTGGTTTCATATGTAAGTGGTTCAATCGATCGCGAAGTCATCGTTGAGTATGTGGGAGCCATTATGGATCTCCAGGTCCCGCTGATGGTTATTGATAGGAGATGTGTCTCTATCATGTCTACATATTCACGAACCGTAGGGTGACACACTTAAGGTTCGAAGTTGTTTTAAGTAGATATGGAATGTGCGTTGGAGACCGAATGTTGTTCGGAGTCTCGGATTGGATTCGGGACATCACAAGGAGATCCGGAATGGTCCGGAGAATAAGATTCATATATAGGGGATCATTTTCTAAGTTAGGAAATGTTCCGAAGTGTTTGTATGAGGATTCTAAAAGGTTTCAGAATGTTCCGGAAGGTTCTAGAAGATATCTTGAAGTTTGCTTGAAAATCAAGATAGGGATCAAAGGAGTCCAGGTGGGTCAAGACACGGATTCATGGGGGAGGAGGATTCCTTCTCCCTCCCCAATCCGCCGGCCATAGAGGAAAGGGAGTCCTACAAGGACTCCCCTCCCCAAGGCGCCATCCCCTCTTTAAATAGAGGGGCAGGGGGCGCCCCCTCTTCGCACGCTCTCATAACGTCCAATCTCTGCCGCCTCTCTCCTCCACCATATTCTGCACAGGCATAGGCGAAGCCCTGCAGAATTCTCTACTCCACCACCACCACCACGCCGTCGTGCTGCTGGAATTCCGTGGAGAAGATCTACTACCTCCGCTGCTCGCTGGAACGGGGAGAGGAAGGTCTGCTTCGACTCCGCACGTGTGACCGACTGCGGAAGCGCTGCCGAAACGTGGCGCCGGAAGGATCGTCTACTAGACCAAGGGCGGAAGCGCTGCTGGAACGCGACGCCGGAAGGATCGTCTACTTGACCGAGGGCGGAAGCGCTGCTGGAACGTGACGCCGGAAGGATCGTCCACACGATCTTGAGATCGGCAAGTGATCGACTACATCAACCACGAGATCTAATCTCGTTAACTCTTTCGGATCTACGAGGGTTAGTTCCTATCTATCTCGTTGCTCATATCTAATAGATTAGATATTGGCTTTTATCTAGATTAGATCTAGGTTTTGTTCGTTCTTGCGGTAGAATTTTTTTATTTTCCATGCTACGAACCCATCAACAACATTGGTGGAATAATGTGATGAACATTCATCCGAAGTATAGCATTATGATCAAAGTCATTATGTTTATATTGCTATAACATCATACGAAGTAATCTTAGTCTTTAGACCACGAGATCATGTTAATTGCTAACATTGAAAGAGTCACTTGATAACATCAAACGACACACCGTAAAAGGGTGACTATAAAGGTGGGTTCAGATACTCCAAAGGTGTTATGTTGAGGCTCATGGATCAAGAGTGGAATTTGTCAATCCCGATGACAGATAGATATACTCTGGGCCCTCTCGGTGATATCACATTAAGATAGCTTGCAAGTAAGTGATGTGATCACTAGAATGTTATATCACGGGAACGAGAAAAAAGTACATGTCGGTAACGAGATCAAACTAGGTATTTGGATGCCGGTGATCGAATCTCGGACATGTAATATATCGCGAGACAAAGGGATTTAGTTACAACGTTAAAGGATCACACGATCACAAGAGTCATCATTGAATATGTGGGAGTCAGTACGGATCTCCATGTCCCGCTGCTGATTATTGATCGAAGAGGAGTCTCGATCATGTTTGCATTATTCGCGAACCGTAGGGTAACACACTTAAGGGATACCGATACCATTTAGGAGCAAATATGTTTCAGATAAAGATTAAGAAAGCGCTAAAATCATTTCGATGGAAACCGGAATTGTTTTGGGTGAAATTGCTGAAACTGGTTCTGCATGTGATATTGAAATGTTGGAGGGAGTTTTATGTGAATGTTTGTTAATTAAAGTAATTAATAAAATTCTGAATAAAATTAATACAAGTGTTTTATTTAATAGAAAATGCATTTAATTTGGTGGACATTAAATGCAAAGTGAGTGGAGTTGAAATTGATGTGAGTGGGCTTAGTGGAAGCTCCATCCACATGAATGAGGGAGAGGTGGGGGCACCCAGCATGGCCGGCCAGCCATGGCCTTGGGGCTGCGCCCCCTCCCCTATAAAAGGAGCCCCATGGCTCCTGTCCTCTTGCCCCACCTCTTCGTGAAGGTTCTCTTCTCCCTCTAGTTATTCCCCATTGTCTCGGATTAGCGAGATACATGTTCTCGGTGGCTTTATCTAGAAAGGAGTTGCTGCTTCCGCTGCATCGCTGGAGCGAGGAGGTGGAGGTTGTTCGGTGGACTGTACGTGTGTGCGATCACGGATGCACCGCTACTTTGCGGTGCTGGACCTGATGGTGCTGGAACTACTGGACCTGAAGGACTTCATCACGATCTTGAGATCGACAAGTGTACGACTACATCATCTACGAGTTCCATCTTGATAACAAAGATTTGTTGTCGGGGTAAGTTCTCTATGGATGTATATCCATTACTTGTATCTAGTAGATAGATCTTGGTGTATAGTTCCCATCGTAGGAATTTTTTTGTTTTCTATGCTGCGAACCCAACACTACCTTCCTATCCATGCTTTTGCCGCTGATTGGTGTGCGCCCAATCTCTTCCATAATGTCATGCCACTTGCTGCAAGCATGCTGCACCAGTCCCCAGTGATTGGTCATGGCCTTCTCGCCGCTCTCCATATGGACCTTATTGAACTTTGGGTCCATGAGACTGCGCTCATCGAACGCCAACTTCACACGCTTCCAGTAATTATCCGAGTTTTGGTTTGCACGTGTGATGGGATCCATGCTCACCGACATCCATGCCTCGGCGAGGCAAAGGTCCTCGAGCGTCGTCCACTTGATGCGGGGCTCCGCCGTCTTCCCCTTCAACTTGCCCTTCCAATTCTCCGCAACCAAGGCAGCCTCTTCGGCCTGCATCTGGCCAACGTCATCCTCGGCCTATGTCCGGTCTGCGTCGTCCTCTTCGCCAAAGTCCTGGGACTCGAGGCCATGTTCGGCGGCGGTCCGTGACTGCTCTTCGCTGAAAAAGCCGGTTGCTGTGGAACCGGAGGCGATCATGCCCGACATGAAGGCCTCGCCAGGCGTTCCACCGAACAGGTTGTGGGTGTCCTCTTCGCCGAAGTTGTTGGGCATGGAGTTGCCGCCGGCGAACGGAAGCGGGCCTCGGCGCATGGCCGACGATGAGCCGGACGACAGAGAGCTGGCGCAGAGGACGTTGATGTCGATGTTGAAGGCCGGAGGGTGAGGTGCGGGGCAGGGGAAGAGCACGTTCGGGTTGAACCCGTCGTCGAACTCAGGGGAGGACGAGAACCTCTACCGCGGGTTCGCTTGGCTCTCCTGGAACATGGCGGGCGAGATCGGCGAGAACCCGGCCGGAGAACCGACGCTTGGCTGGCTCCCCAGTGAGCGGTGTACTACGAGGCGGGCATTGGCGTCGGGAGGTACATCGGCGTCGGAGCCGTGCACGAGGCGCGCTCCGATGCCTCCCGCGCTTCCCTCATCTCTGCCCTCGCTGTCTGATCCTTCTGGCTATCTGTCTCAATCTTCTTCCGCCGGCACTCCTTCGCCCACTCGGCGTCGTTGTAGCCATCCGGCCTCGGCGCCGGCTTGCTCGGCTGCCTCGGCTTCTTCTCCTTTAGCACGCCGACGACGGATCGGGGTTTCACGAAACCCTTGGACGGCATGGTGGACGGGAGCTCAGGGAACTGGCAGGAGATGTGGCAGGGTATGGAGAAGAAATACGGGAGGGGGGAGAAGAAAGGCGGGAACTCGGCCTTGAGTCGCCGATAAGGCTGGCCCACACGTATTTTCACAGCTTCCGGCGTTCCTAGCCGGTTCCCAGTGCACTGGATTCGGCCTGAAAACGCCGGATAAAAGTTGTACCAAATCCGGACTAATTCGGCGTACTGAGAACACGAGTGGACGAAGTCGAGATGTAAAAATCGTCCTGGTAACGCCCTCACGAGAATGCAGAGTGGAGATACTCTTAGATCCTTGATGGGGAGTGACGGGCAAAGAAGGTAATCAGCGAGAGCAGGAAGAATGATTGGGGGCAACAGTTTTTGACTCGATGATGGGGGTGGGAGGGTGTCGAGTCATCGCGATATGCTTCCCTCATCAGACATAACCGCTGGTGTCGCTACCGCGTGTCATCTTCCAGTTCCAGAGAGCTGATCATCGAGTCAGAGTCAGAGTCAGACTCCTCGCGTACTGTGCGTGCGGTTTGTGTTGTATAAATAGAGGGGCTAGGCTATGGCGAAACGGCATCGACCTGTGCTGTTCATCCTGCTGCTCCCGTCCAGCACCTAGGTATGCTTTGCCCCTCAGTTGTTTCATTGTCATTTCGGTGGGTTCACTTCACTCTTAGACTTAAGTCCCATCTTCTGCTCGTGTCTGTATGTCTGTCTGTCGGGACGAGCTCTGCTCCTGCTGTGATCCTGCCGCAGTCTGAGGATCGATCAGCCGGTTCTCTGTTTTAACCTTGTTGTGCTTATGACGATTCCTCTCTCAGTGGTTGGTTGCAGACGCTGCCCAGCCTGTGACCATGGAGTCCTACATGAACGGAGCCAAATTTGATTGCCTGCTATTCGGTAGGTCTACTCTCTCATTGTTCTGTATATATATTTCGATGGACAGGGGGAGTTCTCCTAGAACTGTATTTTTTTTCACTCAACGCTTCTTTGATCATTTTCTCCACACGATTCAGACATGGACGACACCCTCTACCCGCTCAGCTTAGGAATCAACCTAGCCTGCCGGAACAACATAATAGGCGAGTAAACATTTGCACAGGTCCCCAGTTCACTTGCCGCTAAATTTGTTTGCTGATAGAGTTGCCGTCTACCGAATTGCAGACTACATGCTGAACAAGCTTCGGATCGAGGAGAGCCTGGTCCCCAAGATGTGCCTAGATTTGTACAGGGAGTATGGGACCACGATGGCCGGCCTCAAGCTTCTGGGCTACGACTTCGACTGCGACGAGTTCCATGCCTGCGTTCATGGCGCATTGCCGTACGAGAAGCTCAAGCCTGACCCTGTCCTCAGGAACCTGCTGCTCTCCCTGCCGCAGAGGAAAATAGTAAGCCCTGCATCCAAATGTCTCCCCTTCCACTATCAGTCAACAACAATTAGTTACCTGAACAACGGTTTGTGCTGTCCCGTTGCAGATATTCACCAACTCTGACGAAGCTCACGCGGCGACGGTCCTCGAGAAGATGGGGCTGCAGGGCTGCTTCGAGGGGATCATTTGCTTCGAGACCCTGAACCCGCCCGAATCAGCTTCTGACAAGAGGATCCTGTGCAAGCCGTCTCTGGAATCTATGGAAGCCGTCGTGCAGATCGCGAAACTCGACCCAAGGAAGACGGTAAGCACCTCTCAACGATGCAGCAAAACTGCAAGCTGCGCCTGGCTGCAACTGACAGGACTCCCTTTTTTTATTTGCAGGTGTTCTTCGACGACAGCCCACGGAACATCGCCACAGGAAAAGCTGCAGGATTCCACACCGTCATCGTAAGCTCTCACTGCGTAAATCCCCACACAATTAGAGTACTGACTGACTGAAGTAATAACATAACGTACATGCTCTGAAACGATGATGCAGGTAGGGAGCTCGGTGTTGGTGCCGGGGGCGGACGTGGCGCTGGAGAGCATTCACAACATCAGGGAGGCGCTGCCGGAGCTGTGGGAGTCGGCCGGCAATCACACGGAAGTTCCCGTCGACATCCGGTCCGCCGCCGTTGCGGAGACCACTGTGCGTGCATGAACAGTCGGCGCTGCCGCCGACATAGTAACATGTTTCGTCCACCCTGAATGAATATTAGCGGAAAAAAGGGGAGGCGATAACATCTGAATCCAGAAAATAACCCGTACGTGCGTGGGTGTACTCGATCATGATCCAGGTGACTGATGAATGTGTATGTATCTGTGTAGTGATGTGGTTTCATCAAAAAAATGATAGTGATGTGATCGAAACACCGTAATAATAAGCACCATAAATGCATAACTGTTCGTGGATCGTTCAGATGGAAGCCATGGATACAAAATCGAGGGGCGGGGAGGCCATGAATTTCGTTTGCACGTACTGTGGGACGTCTTGTGCATCTTTTAGCAGCGGAAGCGCCGCTGGCCGCAGACTCATTCGTACAGTAGGTCAGACAGACTCCGGCCGTGCCAAAGGCGACGAAGACACCGAGAAAAGCCCCTGAGGTCAACTTTCGAGGCCACCAATTCTTGGGCTCGATTTGCCAAGAAAGCCCAGTCAATCTCGGGAGTTTAGGCCCATTTCTTGTGCTCCTCATACTCCACGAGAGTCACGCGACCTCACGTAGATCTTTTCTTAATAACCCTAGAAAAAAGATTTGATTGTTTGTTATAAGGAACCCCCATAAAGTAGATCGGAAACCCCACACAATCGGAAGCCCCTCCCCCACCCCACCACGCCACAGCCATCCGCCATCTGCCAATCGTCGCCGCCATGGGAAGGACCCGCCACCGCAAGCCCCGCGGCAACTCCGCCACGTTCCAGCTCTGCCCGCGCCCTGGCGCCGCCGACGCCTCCGACCGCGTCCTCGTCCGCGTCGACGGCAACCCCTACTACCTCCCCGGCTTCGCCGAAGACGAGTGCGATGGCTACGACGGCGCCTTCCCCTCCTCCTCCTCCTTCGGGGCCGTAGGCGACTACGAAGACGAACACTCGTACTCCTCCTCCTCCGCCGCCGGCGACGCCCTCCCCGAGCACGTCCGCCGCGAGATCCTGGAGCTCGGTCTCCCCGACGACGGCTACAACTACCTCACCCACATCCGCGATTTCCGCCCGTCATTCTCCTCCACCGGAGGCGGCGGATCCTCCGCCGCATTCATCCCCAGCCGCCGCCCCCCGCCGCGCTCCGGCCTCCCATTGAGCGTCAAAGTCTGTTGTCCTGTTTCACCGCAACCTACTGCCGCATAGTTTCATCCGTTATGGGTTTTTATAATCCCGCTACTCTGCTCATCTGCTGTGCAGGCTTACGATGCGCGCCGTGTTGAAGTTGGTACCGACAATGTCGCCGCGGCAGCAGTGGTGGCTCCGGTAGAGGAGGTTGTCGATCCGGATGTCACCAAGCTGCTCGAGGAGAGCGATGTGCCAGATCTCACTAAACTGCCAGAGGATAGTGATGTGCCACAGGAGACATCGGAGGATGTCACAATGCTGCCTGAGGAGAGCGATGTGCCAGAGGGGACCTCAGAGGATGAGGAATTGGAGGAGGACTTCGTTATCATTGCAAATCAGCCCGAGGAGGAAGAGCAGATGGATCTCGAAGACGATTTTATCATCCTTGCAAACCAGTCTGACGAGGAGATTGAAATGGTGAGATTCCTGCACCTGCCATTGTAATTCGGAGAAAAAGTATAGCAATGTGGCTTGCCAAAGTAGTACGGAATAGTTATTTTACTATTTGTTGTTGTTGATGACCTGCATTTCTTACCACGTGCAATTTTAGTTTCTTATATTGTTGACACTGACGAATTATGTGAGATAGGAAACAGTTCCTAGTACTAGGATTTAGGCTAGAAATTTTGGATGAGGATACGTATGCCTCTTATGAGATGAGGAAAGCACTGGAAAATATAGAAATGGTAAATGCTAGGCCTTCTCAGCAATACTATTTGGATAAAAAAATCTTGGTAGTTGAAACTAGGATTTTAGCTAGAAATTTTGATGAGGATGCATATGCCTGTGAGGAAAGGACTGGATAATATGGAATGGGTAAATGCTAGGCCTTCTTAGCAAGACTATATGGATCAAGAAATCTTGTAGTCAAAAGTGAAGCTAATTTAGTACTTCCTCTGATCCATATTAATGTTCTCAACTTTGTCTAGATTCATATGTATCTAGTTAAACATTTAGACTAGATGCATTCCTATCTAGACAAAGTTGAGAACACTAATATGGACCAGAGGGAGTAGAGTATTTTGTTTTAGTTATCCGTGTTGTAAGGTGAGGAGTAAATGGGTGAATAATTTTCTGAGTAGGAGGATTGTAAGGGACAAACTCGAGTCAAGACAGCTTATGCCATACCTTGAACCCAATATATGCAGATGAACTTTGTGTTTGGATGATAATTTATGGATTTGAGTATTAGCGTGTTGTAGCAGTTTTGGTAGTATATGAATTTTATCTTTTGTGTTGCAATTTTCCGATGACTTCCGACCATTGGTTTCTGCAACTGTGGCACTATTTTCTGCTTGCTACTAAAATTCCGTGTGCAATTTGTTAACCTATATTTTTGGCTGTTCACAAGAACCACTTTCAAGCTTTTCACTTTTTGATTTGCATTTGCAGCTCTCTTTCAGAACAAAGAAGGCTCAGAAAGGCTTCACAGGGTCCTCCTTATGCCTTGTGTAAGTTCTTCAAACTGATACACTACTGTATATATTGTGTGGACAGTGCACTGTTTATCACAGAAATTCAGTTGAATCATATAGTTTTCAATCTTAATAATTCTGTGCCTTCTTATAACAGATAAAAGGTACTGGGTGATGTAGAACACGCATTTCCTTCTGTACAGCTCATTTCCTTAGGTTATCCGTCAAAACTCAAGATATACATAGTGTTATATTGCCATCTCATGGTGCTACGCCAGGAAGTTGTTTCAGTGGATGGCCTGGTTCAGATATCCCTGTCCTGAGTCCTTGCATTCGTATCCTCTTATTGTTAAATAATGTAAGTTATGTAGCACCTTGATGGGCAAAGTCCAGGGGTCGTAATTAGCCCAGTGGTGTAATTTCAGACTATTGGTTGTACCTATTATTATTTTCAGGATTATAATGGTGATGTTATTAAACTACTTATTACTATTCTTGCAATTTTTCCTTGGACTGATGCACTCTCCTACCAAAATGATATTCCCTTGCTCTGGAAAATCTTGATCTGTAGTGGGGATGTGAAGACAGAATGTTTCCTGTCTGTGCACTGAAATATGATCTCTGTCCCAATTGATGAACTTCATTTACGATTAAACGGATGGTCTCTGATCTGAACTATGCGGTTTTGTGTCCGAAGCTAAACTTTTATCTATGACGGCGCCTGAACGGTTTAAGGGCTTGAGGTGGATGCAACTGCACCTGTACTTGGTGATGATCACTATGGTAGTGCTTTGTCCTTTTCGTTCGTACATTGTTAATGTATAAAGGTAGCGTCAAGTTTTTTACTGAGCTCCAGCCAGTCGGTGAAGATGTTTTGCAGTTCATTGATAACCCAATCATCTGATGAAGATGGGATTACACTGTTCATCTCATGCGATGATTTTGTCTTCTTTTCTTTCTTGAGACAGGAGTTTTGGAACTGGCTTTACAAGTTGTTCACAAGTTCTTCAACATTAATATGCAGGTAATGGCAATTTACATAAAGCATTATTTTCCGCTAACTTGGGGCTGGATTTATATACCAGAGCTAAAGTTCGGACAGAGCCTTACAACCTTAGCCCAAGGTTACCATATCAGGGCAAGCAGGCGTGGCTTTAAGAACAGTAAAAGCGTGGTGTGGTGTCTGGCTAGAATGATGTGGAAATGAATGACACAACATCCAGTTGGTCACACAGTTCTTCTCTTTACACAATCACGTATATCATTACCCCGAAAGGACCAACCGAACTATACATTGAGATTTCCTCCAATGGAAAGCACACTTTTCATACAACCAACCAACCAACCTCGGCCAACTTACCTTTAGAAGAAGGCCACAACAACTTTTTTTACTAACCAGATCTGCATCATTACATCATATGCACTGATGTGTCTCCCAATTCTACAGCACGCCACAGGGCCACTCTCGTCATCAGGCCCTCGAACCTGAGTATTCACCACAAACAGGTTTCGCGGTGTGAGACATAATGAGACCAATGTCAAACATAATGATGCATACAGGAGATTAGGAGGAAGATCTTACAGGCTCTACGATGAACAGCACCACCTCCCACCACTGTTAGTTTCATTGGGGGTGTCGCTCTGCAGCACCACGGGTTTCCCGTTGCTTAGTGATTGCAGCTCGCTTCTCTTCTGCTCTTGAGATTGGAACACCTTCCTGCTTAGTATGCTGTAGATCTCCTTGACTACGGTCTGAAAAGCTGCTGTGACGTTTGACGAGTCCAGCGCCGAGGTTTCCATGTAGAAGAGGCCCTGCGCCTCGGCCAGGGCTTTGCCTTCCGCGGTGCTCACCTCCCGGGCATGCTTCAGATCAGTCTTGTTGCCAATCAGAATCGTGACCACATTCATGTCGGAATGAGCTGTTCCATGGTTGAAGGAACCAAACAAAGATGATAGAGCAAACAAGAAATCAAACTAAAGTGTATTCAATTTGAATTACTATGGACATGTAGCAAGAGAACAACCTAGCTCAAGGCAATGTCATATATTCTAAAGAATGTAAGTAAAATGTTTTGTCCTCACCGTGCAGCTCGTTCAGCCATCGGCCAACACTGTCGAATGTCTGGCGCCTGGTAATATCGTAAACCAAAAGAGCTCCAACAGCTCCTCTGTAGTAGGCAGACGTGACTGCTCTGAAACGTTCCTGTCCTGCTGTGTCCCAGATCTGAGCTTTAATTTCCTTTCCATCAATTACCAATCTCTGGGTCTGGAACTCTACCCCTATTGTGGATTTTGAATTCGGAAAGAACTCATTCCTAGCAAATCTGGCTAGCAAATTTGATTTACCAACAGAAGAGTCACCAATCAGAACGATTTTGAATAGATAGTCTTGGCTTTGTTGCTCGTCTCCACCATAAGCCATTCTGCAACAACTCTAGAGAAGCAGCTACCTTTCTAGTGCCTTGCAAGATTATTATAGTACTCCTGTCAAGTTTACACATTAGTATCATAATAAGATGGGTAGACAATCAACGTAAATGAGTTAAGTAACAGTAAAGGACGATAAGTATTAATAGTGTTATGCAATGACAAAATTTTCATCGATATAGGAAATAGTTCCATAGCTTATTATACATGATAAGAAACTGCAGTGATGTTCTGCTTCCGCATGAACAGTGACTCGAATAAGTAATGTAATTACAGAACTGAACAATCAGTTGATCACTGGACAAGCCTAAGTACTCCAAATGCAATCAGAACTCAGACGTGAAAATAAATGGAAGGATCCATTGTTCGAAAAAAGGTTAAACTACATGATTGGATCGAAAGCAACGATTTATACCCCTTCCAGTTCAAAATATAAGGCCACTAATTTTGCAAAGGATATAGTACAGCATATTCTTGCAGAATTAGTGGCTCTCATTTTCCTAATTTACACCCCACGTCTCTTTCACAATTCACATGCAAAAAACACTCATACCGACCATTATCTCTCTTGTTTCCAAGGTATGAATACAAAGGATACCATGGGCATATTCCTCCACTATTTCCTTACTGAAATGGCCACCTTAATTAATCCCTCTACTTGACCAACATATGCTTTACACGACATGAGGAGTACATGCTAAGATCAAATTTAGAAGAGTTATAACCGAAAAATGTTCCAATGAGAACAAACTTGCATACAGAGCAACTACCAATGAGTTAGTATAGAGTTCACAAGGTGTGACTTGGTATCGATTTAAGAAAAACTTTCCTTTAGCAAGGCATTTTATTCTACTGTAGCAGGATTTAATTTCTAAAGTATCTATGGTGCCCTTAGGCCATTTAAATTACAACATTTTTCTTGCCAATAATTTCAGATCTTGGAGAAAGCGGTCGGATATGTCAATTTACAGAACTATTGTCAAAGCCGGGCATTGCACTGTTTCCTGTGTTTTTGAAGGGTCCGAGTACTAAAAAGCACGCTACTATTATTAGCCAAAACCAACGGGCCTGACAGTTTGTCAAAACAAACAGGATCGCCGTGAGATCAGCTCACCAGACATCAGCGAAAATGGAGAGCAGACGGAAGTGGCTAGCAAACAGATTTTCGCTCAAATTCCAGAGAGACTGATCTGCGACGCTGTGCTACACCCACGCTTCTCACGGTCTGCCAAAATTATGCCAGTGAAACGGGGTGGATCACAGGGGCGGATCTAGACGGCGTGGCGGGCGCGCCACCGGCGGGCACACAAATTGCAAATGTCGGTGGGGTTTCACGGATGTAATGGCTGGATTGGAACAACCTCGTACCTCGGAATCCGATGGCAGAGACTGCGGCCGGGGAGGAGGAGGCAGCGGGAACGCCGCGACGGGGACGGCGATGGAGGCGACGACCGCGCGTGAGAGGCGGGAGGCTGGGGTGTTGTTAGCGGGGGGAGCAGGATTGGGGGCGTCGGCCGGCGGTGGGCGGTCAGGTACGGCACGGCGGCAGCTGCGGGGCACGGTGGTGGACTAGAGACATAGGAGAGATTTAGAGTCGCGTTGTTGGTAGTACTTGGGTAGGTCAGACAGGACTCCAAGAGGAAGAGGAAGAGAAAAGAAAGGAGAGGAGTACCTCGCCGAGTTCGCCCAAGCCGAAATGTTGGTGTGAGTGTGTGAGACCAGACCCGGTGATGTAGCTGTGGCACGGGACGGGAGGCAGGTGGAGCGGCAAAAGATCCAATAAAACCTTTGCATTTATTGATACGGAACTTTTTTCCCAACATCAAGCGCAGTACAGAAGGACATATACGCGAAAAAATGATTTTGGATCCCGAGCTCACTTAAGTCTTTTATTTTAAAATAAAAACGAAAATGATAAAAAAATAGGACTCTGGCGTTACGAGAAATATTAAATAGTGCAAGCCGCTTAACAAAAACAAAAATTACATCGAAATCCTTGATAAGCCCTTAATCTTCGATCTCGAGACCAAGTCGACGGTGCGTCGCCACTGCTGCTCCTTTCTGAGCTGGCCCGACGTTGTTGATTATGGATGAAAAGTATTCGAACGGGTTAAAAAGACCATATCTGTCCCGGTGACGAAGAAAAAAATTGAACTGTTGATGAAGCTCATTGACGACACAAGATCCTCACAGCCAGAAGAATTACTCGAGGACAACACCACTCCCACAAGCTCCTCGACGTTGATGAAGCATCATAGGGATTTCCTGGATAATTCTTCCGAAGGAAGTTTCACTAATAGAACTCAAAAGGAGGCAGCGGATTTATTGAAAACTATTTCTCAAAATACCGAAACTTGGGATCTTGATAAAGATAATAAACTAGGTTTTGAATATGAATATTCATGTGTAGAGAATTTCTCTACTTCTATATTATTTGAGGAACTTAAGAACAAGTTTGGTGTTGACCCTCATGTTTTAGTAGAAATTGCTAAATCTTTTGCTAACCGTCTTAATGTTCCAAAGAAAGGATTTAATGTATTTGTTGAACCTCTTAAATTTTTTGCATATGTTTCTAAGGTTGTGAAACAGGTTCATCAAGTCTCATCTCCTAAGATAGAAGAAATATTTGAAGCTCCTCCTTATCCTAGCAAAGTGAAGAAAAATTTACTCACTACTATTACTAATAAGAGTGCTGGGAGATGTCATGAACCATATGAACAAACTCAAGTTCAACATCAAATTTCGACCATTAAAGAATTAAATGAAGAAGCACCTTGTGATGTGTATATGTGTGAAGATTATACCAAGGTAATAAAAGGTAACACCAGTAGAGTTGGGAAACCTATCATATCATGTATTATTGGGACTTCATCTTATCATAAACTTTGTGATATTGGAGCAAGTATAAGTGTGATTCCATATTCTCTATATCTTGAAATCAAGCCTGATATTGATCCCATCCACATGGAAGAGACAGGTATAACTATCCAACTTGCTAATAAAGAGTATATTTGTCCTCTTGGTATTGTTAGAGATGTTGAAGTATAAATTGAAAAGATTAAGTATCCTGCTGATTTTATTGTGCTTGGCTGCTCCCAAGATGTATTTTGTCCTATTATATTTGGTAGACCTTTCTTACATACTGTTGGTGCTGGAATTAATTTGCTTAAAGAGAAAGTGTTCATTAAATTTGCTGGTGAAAGACTTGAGTTTAACTTTTCAAAGTTTACTGATAAACATTTCGAAAAGAAAAAACTCTCTAAAGACATAGTGGAGACTCTTGCTTTAGTGGCAGTTGCTTCATTGGACGCGATGGAACGATATGTGCTTAATCAAGAGGAGCCATTTAATGATGAAGAGAAAGAAGCTCTAGAACAAATACTATCTCAACAACCACACCATCTACAATTACATATGCCACCTGATAATCTTGGAGAACTACCACCACCTAAAGGAGATCCTAGTTTTGAACTTAAACCATTGCCTGGAGATATGAAATATGCATTCCTTGATGATAATAAAATATATCCTGTTATTATTAGTGCTAACCTTTTAGATGAAGAAGAATCATAATTACTTGAAGTATCAAGAGCTCATAGGCTAGTCATGGGCTATTCACGTGATGATTTGAAAGGTATAAGTCCCGCTTTATGCATGCATAAGATTAACTTGAAAGAAGATGCCTGTTGTTGACTATCAACACCGTGTTCATCCAAGAATGAAAGAAGTGGTAAGAAAATAGGTAATCAGACTCATTGAGGCAGTTATTATCTATCTCATAGCTGATAGTAAATGGGTAAGTCATGTCCATTGTGTGCCAAAAAAGGGTGGAATCACCTTGGTTCCAAATGATGAAAATGAACTTCTTGCTCAACGTACTATAACTAGTCATAGAATGTGCACTGATTATAGGAAACTTAATAACGAAACTCGTAAGGATCATTATCCCTTACCATTCATTGATCAAATGCTTGAAAGATTATCCAAACACTCTCACTTTTGTTATTTAGATGGTTATTCAGGTTTCTCACAGATTTCGGTGCACAAGGATGATCAAGAGAAGACTACTTTCACGTGTCCCTTTGGTCCTTATGCTTATAGGAGGATGCCATTCGGTTTGTGCAATACTCCTGGTACTTTTCAAAGATGCATGAATGCTATATTTGCTGATTATATTGAGAAAATTATGGAAGTATTTATGGATGACTTTTCTGTGTATGGTACCTCTTTTGAAAACTGCTTGTTCAATCTTAACAAAGTTTTGCAGCGTTGTGAGGACCAACACTTAGTCCTAAATTGGGAGAAATGCCATTTCATGGTGGCAGAAGGTGTTGTTCTTGGACACCGAGTTTCAGGAAGAGGCATTGAAGTGGACCGCGCCAAGATATAAGCGATGGAGAAGCTACCATATCCTAGGGATATAAGAGGTATAATAAGTTTTCTTGGTCATGCTGGTTTCTATAGAAGATTTATTAAAGAATTTTCTAAAATATCCAAGCCTCTAATAAATATTTTGCAAAAAAGACATGCCATTTTCTTTTAATGACGATTGTGTAGAGTCTTTTGATATTTTAAAGAATGCTTTGATAAGTGCTCCTATAATTCAACCACCTAATTGGAATTTTCCTTTTGAAATCATGTGTGATGCTAGTGACTATACTGTAGGAGCAGTTTTAGGACAAAGAGAATTGATAAAAAACTTAATGTGATATATTATGCTAGTAAGACTCTTGATGGCGCCCAAAGAAATTATGCTACAACTGAAAAAGAATTCTTGGTTGTACTTTTTGCATGTGACAAGTTTAGATCTTACATCGTAACTCTAAGGTAATAGTACACACTGATCATTCTTCTATTAAATACCTTATGAATAAAAAATATGCTAAGCCTAGACTCATAAGATGGGTTATTTTACTTCAAGAATTTGACCTACATATTGTAGATAGGAAAGGTGAGGACAACCCGGTAGCTGATCATTTATCTAGAATGGAAAACATTCCGGTAGATCTTATTCCTATTAATGGTAACTTTGCAAATGAACAACTAGCAAACATTAATGTATCTGCTGCTAGAGTGGCTTCACCATGGTTTGCTGATTATGCTAATTTCGTAGTTGGAAAAGTAATTCCTCCACATTTCACACACCAACAAAGGAAGAAATTCTTTTATGATCTTAGACATTATTCTTGGGATGACCCATTTCTTTATAAGAAAAGTGTAGATGGTATTATTAGACATTGTGTCCCTGAGTTTGAGCAACATGCTATCATAAGGGATTGTCACGATAGTCCTTATGGAGGACATCATGCAGGAGACCGCACTGCTACAAAGGTAGTACAATCTGGTTTTTATTGGCCTACTTTATTTAAATGTTGTGCTAATTATGTTAAAGCTTGTGACAAATGCCAATGTGTTGGAAATATTGGTAAGAGAAATGAAATGCCTATGAATTATTCACTGCCTCTTGAACCATTTGATGTATGGGGTTTGACTTTATGGGACCATTTGCCCCATAAAAAACAAAACATACTCATATTTTGGTTGTAGTGGATTATGTTACGAAGTGTGTTGAGGCAATTCCAACAAAAAGCGCAGACCATGCCACAGCAATGAAGATGCTTAAGGACATCATCTTTCCCATGATTGGAGTACCTAGGTTTTTAATTACTGATGGTGGTACTAATTTTATTCATGAAGTATTTAGAAAAACTCTAGCTAAATATGGTGTTAATCATAGAATTGCATCTCCATATCATCCTCAAACTAGTGGGCAAGTTGAATTAAGCAGTAGGGAAATTAAACTTATATTGGAGAAGATAGTTAATAAAGCTAGATCTGATTGGCCAACTAAAATTAATGATGCTTTATGGGCATATAGAACTGCTTCTAAAAATCCTATGGGCATGTCTCCTTATAAAATGGTTTATGGAAAAACATGTCATCTTCTAGTTGAATTAGAACATAAAGCTAGGTAGGGTGTTAAATAACAACTTTGATTTTAAAACTATTGGTGAGAAAAGAATTCTTGATTTAATCTTGTTAGATGAATGGAGGAATAAAGCATATGAAAGTGCTAGAATATTTAAAGAGAAAGTAAAAATCTGGCATGATAAGAAAATAAAAAGAAAGGAATTCAAAGTAGGAGATCAAGTATTATTGTTCAACTCTCGTTTCAAGTTTTCTGCAGGAAAGTTAGCCTCAAGATGGCAGGGTTCGTTAGTTGTGCAGTAGGTGTATCGCTCTAGAGCCATTCGTCTTCATGGAGACTTCAATGGTAAACCTAATGACGTTACTGGAAAACGTCTTAAACATTACATTGCAGGCCAAACATTTGCTGGAAGGGTTGAAGTAATGAATCTCCAAAGTCTGGAAGCTATAATTGCGAAAATTATCCTCTACCAGATACTCAAAATCACCAAAAGACAAAAAGAGATGCGTAACAATCTCGGAATATCTTCATATTTTAGGAAAGTTATTATTTTGGCAAATCAATGCGCATCATGAAAGAATTGGATGAAACGGAGTCCCCGGGAGGGAAAGAGACCAGGTGGCGCGCCCACTCCCTGGGCGCGCCACCCGAGGTCTTTCCCTCTTCCGAAGTCCGTCTTGCTTCTGTTTCTTCCTCAACGCTTTGTCTTACCCTAAAAACCATATATAAATACTCCTCTCTACCGATCTAATCTCGCATCGAGTCTTTTCGAGCGAACTTTGTTTTTCCCCCTGTTTTTCAGATTTCTCTCTACACCAACACCTCCGCCATGTCTTCCGGAGACTCCTACCAGTGTTCCTCCATGGATGACGATGATGATGAACTTGAGGGCCTTATCCCCAAGTAAATATGGAAGAGGAAGGACTGCTCCGATGATGAAGAGTATGTGCACAAGGATGATGGAGATGATAAGGATGATGATCATGAGCCCATCACCAACGTTGAGTACAAAGGGAGGCTCCGGCTAACTCCCATACAAATCGTTGTAGTGAGGCCGATGCCAGCTCCGAAGAAGACTAGGCAAGCTGCTCGTATGAGTCCTGGTTGAAAAACTCGAAGGCATTGCCTCGCTTCAAGAAACCCCATTGTTAATCTTATTCGCAGGGAACACATGAGAGGTGGTGGGTAGATCCCCGATTGGAATCCCAGCAAGGAGGGAGTTGGGAAAAAGCTTTGGGAGGACTTCACAAGATCTTCCGAACAATTTCAACGAGCCTATGATCTCATGATGGGCGTGCTCAGGGACCTCCACCATCACCACGACCCTAAGGAGCAAGAGAAGGAGAAGAAGTAGAGACCTACTACAACAACTCAAGCTTGGGGGAGTTCCACCATACTTTACGCTTTTTAGTTATCGTATTTGCATCTAGTTCATAATCATTAGGAGGTTTTGCTTGCATCCATTAGGTATCGATTTTACTAAAGTTTGAAGAGATCTTAGAGCATTATCATGTATCCTTGGTTGAGTGGTTTTGAATAAAATATAAAGTATGGTGTCATCCATGATTCTCTTTTCTGGAGATTTATGGGTAACACTCATGCAGATGTGCGCACCATATGTAGAAGTTTCACTTACATATTTCCTTGAACTAAATTAACTTGAGCATGTTGGATAAGCATAGAATTACTCAACAAGCTAAACTTGCAAATAAGGAAAGATCCATACAAGGGAAGCAACACTTATTAAAAAAGGAACATTGTGAATTTGTGGTGAGATAAAGAGTCTTATAAAATAAATAGTTGGAAAGAGGAGGATGACAAGGGGGAGATGAGATACTCTTATCCTACTTAGTAATCAATGAGTAAACTGAATGGTTGTCATGGGTATTTCAATACATATGTTCTATGGCAAAGTTTTTGAAAGGCAGGCACCCGAGAATTCGGCTAGCCATAGAAAGTGAAAGACAAAGGTTGTTTAGAGCATATGACATGATTGAAAGACCCATGAATAAGGTTCATACTGGTTATTGATACGTTGCAAACGTATCCATAATTTTTGATGTTCCATGCTTGGTTTTATCTACTTTCTTATGTTTTGTCCACACTTTGGAGTACTTTCTATAAACTTTCTTGGACTAACCTATTAACAAGAGCCACAACGCCAGCTGCCTGTTTTCTGCTGTTTTTGATTCTAGGAAAGTCAGAAAATGAATATTCTCGGAATTGGACGAGACAAAAGCCAAAGTCAGTTTTTCACAAAGGGACACACGGAGCCAGAATACGAGACGGAGAGGGGCCAGAGGGCCGCCACACCACATGGCCGCGCGGCCAGGCCTGACTTGCGCCAGGGGTGGTGTGGCCGCCTAGGGCACCCCCTCGGCCTCCCCTTTCGCCTATACGATGCCTCCGATACAGAAACCCTAAGGACCCGATCAAAATTCTACGAAAGAGTCTGTAGCCACCATCATCTCCATCCCTAGATCGGGAGGGATCTGAAGCTCTTCCTGGCACCCTGCCGGAGGGTAGAATTCACCCTGGAGGCCTTCTTCATCACCATGCAAGCCTCCGGTGTGATGCGTGAGTAGTTCATCTCTGGACTACGGGTCCATGTAGTAGCTAGATGGCTGGTTCTTCTCCTTTGTGCTATCATGTTTAGATCTTGTGAGCTCCGCTCATGATCAAGATCATCTATTTATAATTCCTATATGTTGTGTTTGTGGGGATCCGATGGATATTGAGATGCTATTTCAGATTGATTATTGATTCTATCATGTCTTTGTTATTTGTGATCTTGCATGATTTCCGTTGTTAGTAGCTATCCTAGCCAAGTAGATGCTAGCAACTCCAAGAGTTAGTATTTATGCTTGAAAGTGGGTTCATGCCTCTAGTAATCTGGGGAAGTGACAGAAATCTCTAAGGTACTAGATGTGTTGTTGCTACTAGGGAGAAAACAACAATCCTTTGTTCATAGAACAATCGTATTGTTTACTTTACACGCAATGTGTAATGCAATTATCTGTTGCTTGCAACTTAATACTGGAGGAGGTTCAGATGATAACGTGAAGGTGGATTATTAGTCATAGATGCAGTTGGATTATGGTCTATGTATAATGTTGTAATGCCCAATCGAATCTCAAAGGAGTCAAGACGTTTAGTATATGCATGTATGCTTTCTCGATGTTTGTCAATTGCCCCGCTGTAATTTTTTCACCAACATGTCATCTATCTTAAAGAGAGCCACCACTAGTGAACTATGGACCCCGGTCCTTTCTTTTACCATCAATCTACAACTGTTTACTACTTTCTGTTTACTTTCTACAAACTATTACTGTCTTCCACACAATACGTTTAATCCTTTGTTTTCAGCAAAACCGGTGAGATTGACAACCTCACTATAAGTTGGGGCAAAGTTTTGTGGTTGTGTTGTGCAGGTTTCCACGTTGCTGCTGGCGTCGGTAGTGCACCCTGCCAAAGTCCAGCTAGCAACACCTTTGAGGTATTTTCTTGCTCCTACTGGATTGATAACCTTGGTTTCATAACTGAGGGAAAACTTACTGTTGTACTCATCATACCTTCCTCTTGGGGTTCCCCAACGAGCTTGTTAATACACGAGTGATACATTGCAAATGTATCTATAATTTTTGATGTTCCATGCTTAGTTTTATCCACTTTCTTGTGTTTTGTCCACACTTTGGAGTACTTTTCATATGATTTCTTGGACTAACCTATTAACAAGAGCCACAGTACCAGCTGCTTGTTTTCTGTTGTTTTTGGTTCCAGGAAAGTCAGAAAATGAATATTCTCGGAATTGGACGGGTCAAAAGCCAAAGTGCCTATTTTACCCAAAGTCATCTGGAGCCAGAATACGAGACAGAGAGGAGCCAGGGGGCCACCACACCACCTGGTCGCGCGGGTCAGGCCTGGCCGCTCTAGGGGGTGGTGTGGCCAGCCCAGGCACCCCCTCGGCCTCCCTCTTTGCCTATAAGTTGCCTACTGACTTAAAAATTCAGGGGGGTTTGACATTTTTCAGAAGGAGTTCCGCTCCACCGCCACCACCAGATTCCACGAAACAGCACCAGAAACTCCGTTCTGGCACCCTGCCGGGATGGGGAATTGGAGGAGATCATCGCCATCATCATCACCATCGCTTCTCCATCGACCATCCATGTTTCCCCCATCCATGAGTGAGTAATCCCCCACTACAGGCTATGGGGATGGTAGGGACTGGATGAGATCGTTTATGTAATGGCATCAGATTGTTAGGGCATGGTGCCTAGTATCTTTTATTTGTGCTTTATGACTTTGTTGCGACTTGTTATGCTTAATGCTTGTCACTAGGGCCTGAGTGCCATGATTTCAGATTTGAACATGTTATTGATTCATTATGATAGTATTGTTTTTGGTCTTACCTGCAAGTTGTATACACACGTTGTTGTCCGGAACCAAAGGCCCCGAAGTGATAGAAATCGGGATAACCGAAGGGAATGGCCTTGATGTGAGGATCACATGTGTTCATGGAGTGTTAATGCTTTGCTCCGGTGCTCTATTAAAAGGAGCACCTTAATTGCCAGTAGTTTCCTTGAGGCCCCGCTGCAAATAGGCTGGCAGGACAAAAGATGTTATACAAGTTCTCATTGCGAGCACGTATGACTATATATGGAACACATTCCTAGGATTATCTAGTACTTGGATGCTTTATCTTATTTATCTGCAATTGCCCTATGTTCTGATTGCTATGTGAATTGTCTTGTCCATGCAACGCCCGTCCATCCATCCCTATGCCTACCGCGCTCTAATCCTATGGTTTACTGCTATTGTTACTGCTGTCTTTACTTTACTACTACTGCTACTTTACTATTCCTACTACAAAACTGTTGCTACCGATAAACTGCTGTGAGCAAGATTGTTTCCAGATGCAGCTGAATTGACAACTCAGTTGTTAAGGCTTATAAATATTCTTTGGCTCCCCTTGTGTCGAATCAATAAATTCGGTTTCACCTCCCTCGAAAATACTGCGATACACCCCCTATACTTGTGGGTCATCAACGAGTCAGCAAGTATATTTTCTAGCGCCGTTGCCAGGGAGTCAAGGACATCTTCACAAGGGGAGTCCCTCATAACCAATCTCTTTACTTTGTTGTTTTTGTTTTGCTTAGTTTATTTCTGCTTTGTTTGCTTGTTTCTTATTCAAAAACAAACAAAAATTAGTTGTTCTACTTTGCTTTCTTTATTAAAAACACACAAAAAATAGTTCCTATCTTAAGTTGCCATTATGTCTAGCATTGCTCCAATCACAATGTCACCTGAGGAAATGATTTTCACTTTTAAACAAGGAATTGAAGAGAGTTTCAAAGAAGCTTAGTCTAGAATCTCTGATCTACATGAAAAAACTGAACCTAAAATGACTCAAAGCTTGTTCCTTAGCAATTTTTACCTTGGAATTGCTCTTTGCTATAGATATGCTTTGGATGATGTAGTAGGAGGAGATTTCCTCCAATGCAATGAGGATGATGCTGTTAATGACATCAAGAAGTTGGTCTTTGCTTACAACTTGCCTAGCAAATCTAATTCTTCCTTCATAAACATATTTGCTAGATTGAATACTCTTGAGACCAGCACTGCTAGTTTAAAAGATTGCTATAATACACTTAGAGAGCACCATGACTATGTTCCAATAAATTTTGAACCATCAAAGTGGCTCCCCACAGTGAAGATTGTTATAAATAATGAAACTTTTCATGCTTGCTATGATATCGTGTCTGAATTCTGTCTTATGCCTAAAGATATCTATGAATCTTTGAATCTTTGGGTACTTTCTGAAGGAGGAGAAGAAATATTTCTTGCTAATAACGCCACAATATTACCCATTGGAATAGCTGAAGGAGTGTTTACAAAGATCCTAGGGAAAATGGTTTCTACTGATTATCTTGTTATTGAATGTGTAGGAGAAGTACAAATTACACTTGGAAGATCCCTATTAAAACTCCTTGGAGCAATAATAGATGTGGAAAAGGGACCATGCACTTTGCTTCTCCACCAAGAAATCATATGTTCCCCAAGGTTAAAGAATAAAAGTAAGAGAGTAAGGGCAAGAAATTTGGTTTTAATGCTTCTTCATTTGAGAACACTTGATTATTTTTCTTGCTTCTTATGAATAACTTAAAGGCGTTAAAGAAAAGTACTTATTGGGAGATAACCCAAAAAATTTATATGAGTCTTGGAAGTTATTACTTCAGTAATAACCGCTCCTTATCCTTTTTATTTGCTTTTTGTGCCAAGATTAACCTCTAATGAGAGAGAAGTAATGATTGGGAAAGTTGTTGTCCCAAAACAGATTTATGTGCTTCACCGTAAAAATTCGTCTAAAATCTCTGTATGTCGTTTTGAGGCGTGAATTTTTGTGCTTCTGACCCAGGTTGTTATCTAACTTTTGTTAGTTTAAGACCTTTTGATTTGATTAACAGAAGGTCTTCAAAAAAATTGGTTTATACATGCTGGTCTGTTTTGACAGATTTCTGCCATTATTTGCTTTTGCTTCTTGTTGGTTCCTTTTTGAGTTCTTTGGGGAATTGAGGTTTTTGAGGGAAGTGCTACAGTACCTTGTCTTCTAGTGGAAGTTTTATTGGTGTTGAAACTGAACTTAAAGACTTATTATCTTGAGTGCACTAATGTTGCTAATAAAGATTGTGTGAAGTTTTGTATGAAGGAAAAATTTCAGGTGTATGGAGAGAATGATGTAATGAGATGAATAATGGACTAATTCTCAAGCTTGGGGATGCCACCCCATGTCACCCCAAGAAATATTCAAGAGGTACAAGCGTCAAAGCTTGGGGATGCCCAAGGCATCCCCTTCTTCATCAATAAAAATCCTAGGTTTCTTCCAAACACTTCATTTTATTGTTTCATGCACAGTTGTGTTGTTCTTGGAGCGTCTTCTTTTTCATTTTCGTTTTGGTTTTTCATTTGCTTAGGTTTCTTAGTTTGCTGAATAAATTGGTTGGACCCCCTCTTTCATACATTGGTTTTCAAATAGTTTGGTTTGGATTGGAAAAGAGTAGGAAAAGTTCATGCTTAAGTGGTAAAAGGAGCTTGTTTTTGACTGTGGCATATGCTTTGTCATTCCATGCTTGATATTGTTTTGGCTTTATGCTTTGTGATATTTGCTGTAGCATCACTTGTTATAAACAATTGGTATTGCTTAATATGCCTTTGAAGAATCATGCGTTGTTTTAGCATATTAAAGCATAGTATTGTGGTATTCTCCTTTGATGCTTTATTTGGGTTGACTTGGCGCATGCTCACAGCATGTTATGACTATACCAAGTCACTATAAGCCTTTATGATCCTTTAGTTTTCAACTTGTAGTATCACTTTATGCTTTGATTAATGATGTTTTGTCGCTCTGCATGATTATGGCCATTATTGCTCTCTTAGTTGGTCGCTCCCAGTCTTTTACTAGCCTCCATAACCAAGTATGAGTTCCAGTCATGCATCCAACTCCTAAAACCAAGTTATTCCAAAGAGTCCACCATACCTACTTATTAGCATTTGCTATTCCAAGTATATTCATGTTTTTATCTACCTTCCGAATTAAACTTGTTATGAGAAAACTAGTGATTAAAGCTCTCACGAACTTGATGGCACACTTTACTTTTCTTGCCCTTAATAAACTTGAACCATTGTGTCGTCTATGTTGTATATGCTTGCACTTATATGTTGGGGATTAGCAGAACCATGTTGTCATGGGGAACGCTTTCAGCATTGCACTTGTACTTTGTACCTAGTTGATATCATGCTCTTTTGTCTATGGATGTCGTCGGTGTGAAATGAAAGGGGATCTTGTAAGTCCATTGAGTTATGTATGTGTGTTAGAGAAACGCCTGGGCCGCTGCTCTAATCCATGCTGTCATGGTGGAAACCTGCAGCGTAACCATAATGAGCTCTCTATGAAGCGTTCTTCTTATAAAACAAAAGAGTCAGATATTGATAAAAAGAGAAAAATAAAAAAAGAGATATGAGAAAAGAGGAAAGAGAGAAAGAGAGAAAAAAGCACCATTTTCCCATGGTAAATAAGAAGATTGTTGAGATGCTCGTTGTCTGCTTGCCTTGTCATTTTGATATGGGGATTCTTCCATATCATCGGGCAAGGGGTACCCTGGTTGCGGTTCTCTATGATACACATGTACTTACTATGACAAGAACTTACCTATAACTAAACTTGAGTAGCATGAGGAGCGACCCTCATATTCAAGGGACATTAGATTTCCAACTTATACTTTGTCAAGCATATACTCCATAGTTTGTTCACTTTAACCTTAATCACTTCAAGATGCTTATGATAGGGGCAATGAGAGCTGAAAGCTAATAAGTACCATAATTTTTGGAAGCTCTTTATGAAACTTGAATCCCTACTTCCTTCTATGAATGCCTTTCTTTTACTTTTATGTTGAGTCTCTACCTTCTATATTTATGCACCTACTTTGAGAGCATAGTGTCCATTCTTAGTTCTATGTGCATTGTCCCAAGACTTGTTGATTGATGCATAACGTTGATATTGCTTGTTTTAAACTATTTGTATATAGTCACTCTTATGAGCTTTGAAGGTGTCCTATGCATTTATGTTTGCTACTCTATGAGGGACAAGCCGAATGCCACCATGCTATGTTTTCTTTATGTGAAACAAACAAACGTCTTGCAAAGCATTGTTATTCATGAATCTTTTGTTTGTGTCGTTTCATGTTGCAACATAGTTGCTTTGTCTTATTGCTAGAACTTTATCTTTCATGCTATGTTGAAGTACTATGATCCCAGCTATCAATGTTTTACAAATACTTTGATCAAGTTTATGATGGTGTGTGTCACCTCAAAAATTATTCTTTCTTTTTTATCACTTACCTACTCGTGGACGAGCAGGAGTTAAGCTTGGGGATATTGATATGTTGCAAATGTATCCATAATTTTTGATGTTCCATGCTTGGTTTTATCTACTTTCTTATGTTTTGCCCACACTTTGGAGTACTTTCCATACACTTTCTTGGACTAACCTATTAACAAGAGCAACAGTGCCAGCTGCATGTTTTCTGCTGTTTTTGGTTCCAGGATAGTCAGAAAATGAATATTCTCGGAATTGGACGAGACAAAAGCCAAAGTCAGTTTTTCACCGACGGACACACGGAGCTAGAATACGAGACGGAGAGGGTCCAGAGGGGAAGTGACAGAAATCTCTAAGGTACTAGATGTGTTGTTGCTACTAGGGAGAAAACAACAATCCTGTGTTCATACAACAATCATATTGTTTACTTTACACACAATGCGCAATGCAATTATCTGTTGCTTGCAACTTAATACTGGAGGGGGTTCGGATGATAACCTGAAGGTGGATTATTAGTCATAGATGCAGTTGGATTACGGTCTATGTTTAACGTTGTAATGCCCAATCGAATCTCAAAGGAGTCAAGGTGTTTAGTATATGCATGTATGCTTTCTCGATGTTTGTCAATTGCCCCGCTGTAATTTGTTCACCCAACAAGTCATCCATATTAAGGAGAGCCACCACTAGTGAACTATGGACCCCGGTCCTTTCTTTTACCATCAATCTACAACTATTTACTGCTTTCTGTTTACTTTCTGCAAACTATTACTTTCTTCCACACAATACGTTTAATCCTTTGTTGTTAGCAAAACCGGTGAGATTGACAACCTCACTGTAAGTTGGGGGAAAAGTTCTGTGGTTGAGTTGTGCAGGTTTCCACATTGCTGCTGGCATCGGTAGTTGGCCCTGCCAAAGTCCAGCTAGCAACACCTTTGAGGTGTTTCCTTGCTCCTACTGGATTGATAACCTTGGTTTCATAACTGAGGGAAAACTTACTGCTGTACTCATCATACCTTCCTCTTGGGGTTCCCCAACGAGCTCGTTAATACACGAGTCAACAGTTACTAAGAGGGCAAGACCGTTAATTGATGCCATACAAAAAGTGGTGAAAGTTCTTGACAAAAAGTCAAAATAGTCATGTCTATCTTGTTGTTTAAACAATTCTCTTTTCCACTATTTGTTTTATAAGAAACTTATCTTTATTACAAATGCATATCCAAAGGTTAAATTAAAAGCTGGTAAAAATCCATGCAAAGCTATGAAAGATAGCGGAGTGTATGATAAATTTAAGACTTGTTCAGTTGTCCAACATGCAATGGTTAGTTTTTGTTCAAAAAGTAAGGGGTAAGTGTATCTATCTATGTAGCCCATATGTGCATGGCTATTAATTCATATTTATTTTTGACAAGTGAATATGCATAAGTTGATGACGTCATGCTCGTATTTTCTTGTCAACCATGAGCTCATTGATGCATGATCATGATCTATTCCCTTATTTGCTCGAGGACGAGCAAAGGTTTAAGCTTGGGGAGTTGATACATGCATTTTGCATCATCATTTTTAGGACCTTTATGTACTAATTAGAATCCTATTGATGACCCACAAGTATAGGGGGTGTATCGCAGTATTTTCGATAAGTAAGAGTGTCGAACCCAACGAGGAGCAGAAGGTGTTGACGAGTGGCTTGGATCAGAAATTCTCTATAAATACTTAGCAAATGTTTTTTAGGGGTTTTTGATAATGCAGATAAATAAAGTGCGAGTAAATAAAAGACAATAATAATTGCAGCAAGTGGCCCAATCCTTTCTTTAGCATAGGACAAGCCGGTTGTATTACTTAAGATGACCAAACGTTCTCGAGGACACATGGGAATATTTTCAAGTGCTTTCGCTTCACATAGTTTATTAATCTTCTCTAGTTGGATAAGTGTTGTGTGGGTGAACATGTGCTAATGTACTAAGCTTCCTAGGACTAATACATACTTGTGATTATACCCCTTGCAAGCATCCACAACTACAATAAAGTAATTAAGATAAAAACCTAACCACAACCTTAAACTCTGAGATCCTACACTCCCTTGTGCAAAGGTTTCCTAATGGGGGTTCAGGTTTCTGTCACTCCGGCAACCCCACAATTAGTAGCCAAATACACAATGCATTCCCCTAGGACCATAAAGGTGAAGTATCATGTAGTTGACGCTCATATGACACCACTAGAATAATAACACCACAACTTAATTATCAAACCATTGAATCTTTCTCAACACAATTCCACTACTAACAACATGACTTATCCCATGTCCTCAAGAACTAAATGAACTACTCACGAGACATCATATGGATCAAGATCAGAGATGAAATAATGATGTGTAACAATCTAAACATGAACAATAATTCAATGGTTCCATTCAATAGCATAAACTACAACAAGTAATCAATACTGGGAAAGTTTCCCCTAAAAACTAGGCAAGATTCAACCCAATTGTTACATCGATATGGAGTGGTGATGATCTCCCCTCTCTAGGAAGGAATTTCCTCGGCAGATTTCTGCCTGCCGGAGAGCTCTTTCTCTCTCTATTTTTCTGCCCTGCAGAGGCAGCAGAATCTATTTGTGGTTGCCCCCCGAGTCTTAGGGTTTTGAGGGGTTTTTATGCGTCAGAGGGCGATGCCAAAGGTGGGCTAGGATGGCCACACCACCTGGTGGAACGGCCAGGGCTGGCCTGCGCTAGGGGGTGCTGTGGCCCCCCTGTGTCCCATCTCCACTCCCCCTTCTGGATTCCTTCGTCTTCTGGAAAAATAGGATTTTCCATATATTTTCCGAGATTTTCTGATCTTCGCGAATTTTTCCTCCAAACAATGCCTTTTCCATCAGAATCCTGGCTCTGATGGTTCATCCTCCCAAAATCATCAATCATGCAAAAATAGATGAAATAACATGAGTACCATCTCTTAGCATGAAATATCTCAATGAATAATAGTGAATTGTGATATAAAATAGTGATGCAAAATGGACGTATCACCTATTTACCTTGATCCTTCTTTATTTATGCATATTTAGATGATTTACGGGACTTTCCTACAAAGTCCCTTTCATTGGTATTTAATTTCTGGGAGGTAGAAAAACTCCCTTTTCATGTTTTTGTTGTGTTGGGACCTTTTGCACGTCAATAAATCGAAGGAAAAATACCTAACAAGTTTTTTACCAGGAGAACCAACTTGGGCCAAAGAATGAAGCAAGAGGAGCCACGGGGCCCGAAAGAGGCCAGGTGGCGCGCCCACCCCTAGGCGTGCCACACATGCTCTTTCGGCTCTCGAGGATCATCTCGGCTCCTCCTTTTTAGAGACGCCTTCGTATCATTAGAAAACCTACGCCACATTTTCCCACGATTTACAGAGGCGGCGGAGGCGAAAGTCCTCTCCTACTCTAGGAGGGGGCAGATCCTGCCGTGCCGGAGCCTACACTGAGGGGTAAGTCGACACCATCGTCATCACCACTCATCCTATGCATAAGGGATGCCTCTCCATCAACACCATCATCATCACCATCACCATCTCCAAGGTCCATCTCGTTCCCCTCATAGTTTGTGATTGATTGAACCCCGGATATTATTTTAAGGGCTATTTACATGTTTGTGATTGGCATCTTTGTAACACCCCAGCATTTTGGAACCAACAAAGGGTAGAAATAGGAATTTGTCCATATGCATGCATTCATCTGTAAAATCGGGGTAAATTTTTCGCCAAACAAAAACCTAAAGAGATCAAAGTTTCTTTCACTATCTAGAGGTAGGAATAGCTCTATGAGGTGATTGCTATAAATTTTGACATGACCTTTAGGCATTAATGTGTTTTGGGGGGAACATTTTGAATTCACATTTGAAATTCAAATAATTTGTATAATATCTGAAATTAGAAGTTAGAATCTTCAAGTGATTTTCCAAAATAGGTATTAACATTGTTTGATTATATTATAGATTTATTAAACAACAATATGAATTTAAGACAAGTAAATTCAAAGAAGAAATGAATTCTTATTCTTTTCTTTATTCCATAATCAATATTACAAATGGAGATCATTACATCAAGACAAATAGTTACAAGGAAGAAATTCCAATAAAATGAATCTTTATTAAATCATAGAAATATTGTTACAAGATTCTTTACAAAAAGAATAAAGGGAAATTACAGCACAACCTATCTATCTGTTCCTATACTATATCTTGACAATCCAGTCTTTGTTCTTGCTGAAAGGGCATTTATGGCCTTACTATTATTTTGATGTTTCGTGACAACACTTGGATAAGTTTAATCATCTGTTAAATGTTTTAGGAGATTGCAGTTGTCCCTACGTATGTTGCAATATAGGAAAAAGAGTTGCCTAGGATCTGGTCTGTGCAGGGGACAAGTCTCCGCCGGACTGTCCGACTGATCCAGGCTGGAGTGTCCGGCCAGGCCGGACTGTCCGGCGGGATTCACCCGGACTGTCCACCCCTGGGAAGTGGGCAACTTCTCTAGACACTCAGAATAGCTTTTCTGAAACTCCCCGGACACATCCTAGATACTGGCTGGAAACTTGGCCAGGCCGGAGTGTCCGGCTGGTCTCGCCCGGAGTGTCCGGCTGGTGTTGGCCGGGCTGTCCGAGGTAAGTGGCTCCCAATGGCTCTATTTCCAAGGGGGCTGTATAAAGGCCCCTTCTTCTACCTTGGACGCTGCTCGTCCACCTCAAGAACTCCAGCACCATTTGAGCCACCAAATCCACAAGATCTCCTCACTCAACATCCTAAGTCATTGATCTTTGGAGAATCGAAGGAGGAGGCCTTGATCTACATCTTTACCAAGAGAGATCTTCAGTTCCCCCTCATTCACTTGAGGCCCCCTTGCTCTAGTGTTTCATTGGAAACCCTAGCTTGTGATTTGGTTCTTACTAGCTTGTCTTTGATTGTTTGACAGCTAGCTTGTACTTGAGAGCCTCCAATTAAGTTGTGGATGTGTGCCCCGAACTCGTTGTAAAGGTGCCGGCTTCCACCTTAAAGGTTGCCGTATAGTGGAAGAGGTGAATCGAACCTGTTGGGGTGAGGTTCATCGGAGAACAAGGGAGGCCTCTTGTCGTTGTATTGGGAACGGCAGTACCTGAGGAGGTTAGATAGAGGTGTGGGGACTAGCAGGGAAGCTATCGACGGCGTCCGCAGGCGGGATTGGATACAAGCGAGCGTAGCGGGACGCAAGAAGTACCCAGGTTCGGGGCCCTCGTGGTGAGGTAAAGCCCCTACTCCTGACGGATCTGACTATGTGGAATACTCGAACTACAAGTGCTCCTCGAGTTGTATACGCTACCTACTGCCTTAAATGCTGTAAGACCAACCCTTTCTACTGAGGCCTTGCCTCTCCTTATATAGGCAGAGAGGCAAAGGTCTCACTGGCTAGTCCGACAGGCGGGCCCCACAGGCGGGTCCCAGCCGGCTAGTCATCTATAGTGTCCAGTATGGCTTGTCTTATCGGAGTATGAGCAGTGTGGCTGTCGTAGGCACAGTGGACGCCGTGCGAGCCTGTCGTCAGCACAGGCCACTGTTCCTCCGTCATCCACGCAAAGTCTTCTGTATGGCCGGGTGGTTGCTAGTCTTGTCGCCGTACAGGGCGTACCGTGCACTGATACACACGTCGTCCTGTCCCATTGATTGAGTCCGGCTACGTCGCCGTATCTGGCCGCCTCTTGATGATCCAGCTACCGGGGGATAGCCGGCCTGTCTTGCCCTGTCCGACTGCATCTGGTCAGCCAGACACGATCCGACTGTCTTGTTTCTTATTTGGTTGGGGTACCTAGGGATCATCCCCCTGACACTAGCCCCCGAGCGTGTGTGGATTCCGCCCTTAGGCGAAATGTGCGCGCGCTTCCTCTTGCTTTTGAATTTGTGTCCGGCTGAGCATGGCGGTTGCACTACCCGTGACGTCAGTGCTGACGCCGGCCACGTGCGCACGCGCCATCATTGCTCTGCGGCGGGCAGCGTAACGTCCCGTTGCACGTCGCCTCGGGGAACTGCTGTCCGGCGCTTCGGTTCTCGCTCCAGGATCTTCTGCGCATCCTGCTCTGGCACACGGGATCTAGGCGGCGGTTGGGGTGTGGGTTGCCCGGATGCGCGCCACGTGCCCCGTCGACGGTTGCCCTTCCGGTCCTTTAAAGGGACGCCTCGGGGGAGGCAGTTTCTTTCCTTCGTTCCCCTGCTGCAGTTTCCTTCTCTCTCGCTGCTTCTGCTCCTATGCCCTTGCCCTTTGCGCCGCCCGCTCGCCGTCGTCGACGCTACGGGCCACCGCCAATCTTCCATCACCGCCCCCTCCTTCAGCCAGAAATGGCCGCCGACCGCGGGGCCTGGTGCGGCTCCTCCGTCACCGCGGACCAGATCCAGAAGTATCGCGCCACCCGCGTTCTCCCGTCGAAGGAGGAGGTGGCGGTGCGGCTGGCGCCGGCGGGGGAGGTGTCGCCGCACCTGGCGAAAGGGGAGCGCGTCATCTTTCTCTCCCACTTGGCACGCGGGTTCGCCCTTCCGGTGAACCCGTTCCTCTTGACCTTTCTTGCTTTCTTCGATCTTCGCCTCCACCACCTCGGCGCCAACGCAATCGGAACGTTGGCGCACTTCGTAGCTTTCTACGAGAGCTACCTCGGGATCCAGCCGGATCTCGGGCTCTTCTGCCGGCTCTTCCGAGTCCGGCCGCAGGTGCAATTCACTCAGGGGCCACTAGTCGTCTGCGGCAGCGCCTCCATCTACTCCCGCTCGCAGACCGGCTACCCCAAATTCCTTCTTCAGGATACGGTACGACTATGGCAGCAGTCGTACTTCTACGTGAAGAACCTCACCAACATCGACCGGATCAATCTGCCGGCCTTCCAGGACGTCGAGTCCAGCCGGCAGAACTGGGACTTGAAGTTCCACGGTGACAAGGCGGAGACGGATGAGTTGCTGAAGCGCATGCGCTCGCTCGTCCACTGCCGGCTGACCGGCCTGGACGTCACTCTCAGCTGGATGTCCCGGCTGATGATGCCATTGCAGCAGCGAGCACACAAGATGTGCTACTACTCCGGCCGGTTGGACCCGACCCGGCTGTCGCGCCGTGATCCCCGCTACCACAACCTGAAGGAGTGGGTGTGGACGATCACCAAGGAACGGCTGCCGGAGAACTGGAAGTTTAGTCTGGCGCTTTATACTCGGGAGAACCGCGCGCCCCGGGTAAGCTCTTCTAACCGGATGCTATTTTGGTGTTTCTTGTACTTGTTCTTTGTTTTTGTTTGGCTGATCTCTTGTATTCGGCAGATGTTCCCTTGCATCATCCACGAGGAGGGTGCGGCTCCCCTCGAGGAATTCCCGCCCGACTTGCCCGAGCCGCGCGCTCGGCGGTCCGGCGAGGAATCGGATGGGGACGGCGACGCCTTCCCCAGCCGGAATGATGAGCCGGCCGCCGACCCACACGCGGAGGTGCACGAGGAGGAGGCCGCGCCGACCACGGAGCCGACGACGCGCTCCGCGACGGACAGGGAGGCGGGTGGGAGCGGCTCCAGCCGTTCCGGCTCCCACCGCCATGCGACGGAGGAGCCGGCTCCCAAGAGGAGCCGGTCCGGCGCCTTGCCGCCAAGCCGTCTCGGCCGGAAGAAAGGGCCACCCCCAGTTGTGCCGGGGTATGATGCTTCCCCCCTCCATGTTTTCTTTCGGCTCCTTTGCCTTCTCCTTTTTCTCTTTAGCACACTGGTTTCCTTCGGAGCCGCGAGCCCGGCACGCGCGCCAGCCGGGTCGCCGCCCCGTGCCCCGACTGCGCCGACCAGCACCCCTCCTTCTTCTGAGGCGCAGCTTTCGCCTCCCCTTTAGGCCGAGCCGACCGCCCCCACCCAGCCGGAAGTCCCTCAGCCGGAAGCGGGGTCCTCCCAGCCGGAAGGCTCCTCCGCGGGCGCGCGGGGGGCTGCCGGCAAGGACCTCGTCGTCGTTGGCGACGACAACTCCGATGAGGAGCCTGGGGAGGAATGGCAGACGGCGGTGGTCGCGGCGAAGGAGTCATTGGCCGTCAATGCCGTGGACGACGATGCTTCCTCCGGCGCCTTGCTGTCGGACCTCGCCGCCATGCTTGAGCTAGCGATGAAGGAGATCCGGCTGCTGGAGGCTGCAGCCGGCGGGAAACGGACGTTGGAGCAGAAGCTTGTTGCCGCCAACGGGACTTCCCAGAGTAAGTTCGCTTCACCTGGCTTGCCCTTTTTTTGGGTACTGATAGCTGGTTTTGTTGCAGCCATCCTCGTGTGCACTCAGCGCGAGATCGATCGCTTGAAGAAAGCGAACGACTGGCTGAGCAAGTCCAATTCTACTCTGCGGCTGCAGAACAAGGATTGGCACGCGAGGGTGGACGGTCTGGAGGCCACCATCAAGGAGCGTGACGCCTCGCTCGCTAGCCGGACCGAAGCCTTCTCCCTTCTCGAGGCCCAGAACAAGGACCAAGAGAAGGAGATCAAACGGCTAGCGACAAAGGAGAAGGCGCTGGTGGAGGAGCTGATGCAGGTCGGCCACACTGCCAAGGGTGAGTCCTTTTCCCGTCTTCTTTCTTTTCGGATCCGGTAGCCGGATCTGACTACTCTTTTCTGATAGCCTTTTACCCTGGCATAGACCTGCTGGCCTACAACCGGCTGCAGGAGAACTGGCCAGGAGCGCAGCCGACGGCCCAGGAGCTCGTCGTTCTCCTTGGCGAGGAAGCTGCCAAGCTTCGCCAGGCGGCACGGGACGTCTTCTCCTTTGTGTGGCCGGAGGCTCCGGTTCCAGAGACGATGGCACAGCTAGCTGCGAAGGTGGGGGAGGTGCCGGCTGCGGTGGACCGGCTGCGAGACTTGGCGGCGCGGGCTGGAGCGGAGATGGCTCTGTCCCTCATGCTCTCCTGGTACAAGGACGCCCGCGTCGAGAAGATCGACGGTGGCTTCCGTGCCGGAGCCGATCTTGCCGCCATCCGTCAGGCCCATTCGGAGCTCCACGGATCCGCCATTAAGATCGCCGATTACGTGGATCCCGACGAGGTGCTCACCGACTCGGAGTCCATCGGTACTCCTGATGTGGAGGTCCCGATACCGCCGCCTGCCAGCGCCGGAACCGTATCAAGCTCCGCGCCTCCATCGCCGCCCGAAGCTTCTGCCGGCCAAGAACTCCCCCGCGGCAAGGGTCCTGCCGTTTAGCTATCACCCCGGGATGCCGGTTGTATTTGTCTTGTGTTACATACTTATGAACCTTGTCTGTTTGTGCCGACCGTCTTTGACGCCGGGTAACTTATGGAGCTTCGTCTCTCTTTTGTTTGTCATTGTTGAAATTCTTGAGTTTCCCTTGACTTGTGTGCTTCGAATTTTCTTTCAATACTTCGCCGGTTAACCTTATCCGGCTTACTTTGCCCGGCTACACACTTTTAGCCGGGGGAACTGCACCTCCAGTGGGGGCGCGCGAGCGCACCCACTGGGTGTAGCCCCCGAGATTCACAGTAGCTGGCGTAGCCAGGTGCTTCGAATCTTCCTTCTTTCCCAATTCTTCTATCTTTATCCGACTAGACTCGTCTTAGTCGGTTGCTTTTGCTGGCTGAACACCTTTAGCCGGGGGAACTAACATTCCAGTGGGGGCACGCGAGCGCACCCACTGGGTGTAGCCCCCGAGATTCGGAGTAGCTGGCGTAGCCAGGTGCTTCGAATCTTCCTTGTCTTCTCTTGCTCCAGCCCTTGCCCTCACCTGGGCTCCGATCAGCCGGCTAAACGCCTTTAGCCGGCCAGGAACCACAAGATTCCATTGGGGGTGCGCGAGCACACCCAGTGGGTGTAGCCCCCGAGATTCGGAGCGCTTGATGAAGGCAAGGACTTTGAATCTTCTTTCCTTCTCCACATAGGTACATACGCATACACACATGTCCACATAGGTTAGTAGGTTAGTCTGCCAAATTGTAGCCGGAAAACGGCTTGTTTTTTCGAAAACTGGCTTGTCCCTTTCTAGACACTTAGTCGCTTTCCCGTGCGCTCTGCTGTTTTCGCTGCGTCCTTGCCGGGCAGCCGGGTTGCGGTCTACAGCCGGAATTGAAGGGAGCTGACAGTACATTGCACATGGTACTATTGGCTTAGCAGCTAGATTGGTTCGAGCTAGTTGCAGGGACGGGACACCCGATCTGTCGTGTCTCCTCCCTGTTTTTCGTGTGGGATGCCTCGGGCTTTTGCTCTTGCTAGCCGGACAGCTGGGTTGCGGTCTATAGCTGAGACGAAGAGTGGGCCTCTGACATCATCGCACAGTACCCAGCCGGTTTGTTGACTTAGCAGGCCGGGCCAGCCGGCGAGCCCCCGGGTAGGGGTTGCCGGAGCCGGAAAATCAGAACCGGAAAACAGATGCATACACATTTCTAGCAAGGAGCCCCCGGGATTCTCGTGGGGGTCCACATTTTCATTCATAGGGTTTTCGGGATACATACACCGCCTGGCGACTAGGTGTAAAACAGGCGCAGCAGGGCCGCGTTCCAAGGACGCTCGGTTTCCTCGTCCGATTTGTCCATCTTGTTCTTGCGCGGCTGCTGCGCGTCGATGAGGTATTAGGAGTCGTTGGGCAGCGCTCGGCTGATGATGAAGGGGCCCTCCCAGGGTGGCGATAGCTTGTGCATGCCCTTCGTGTCTTGCACCAGCCGGAGAACCATGTCACCCTCACGGAATGCGACTGGGCGGATCCGGCTTGAATGGTAGCGACGTAGTCGCTGCTGGTACAGGGCTGACCTGGACAAGGCCAGCTCGCGGGCCTCCTCCAGGAGTTCCACTCCGTCCTCCCGCGCCTCCTGGTTGGCTTTTTAGTTGTAGAGGAGCTTGCGAGGGGAGTCGAACTCGATGTCGGCGGAGAGGACGACTTTCGATCCGTAGACCAGGAAGAATGGCGTGTAGCCGGTTGACCTGTTCGGCGTGGTGTGGAGGCTCCACAGCACAGCCGGCAGTTCTTCGATCCAGCATCCGGGTGAACGCTCCAATGGCTCGATGAGACGTGGCTTGATGCCGGCTAGCACCAAGCCGTTTGCTCTTTCGACTTGCCCGTTGGATTGCGGGTGCGCGAGGGAGGCGAGGTCCAGTCGAATGCCCTTGTTGTTGTAGAACCGGGCGAAGGCCACCTTGGCGAAGTTCGTGCCATTGTCGGTGATGATGCTGTTGGGGTAGCCGAAACGGTTGATGATGTCGGTGAAGAAGGTGACAACTGTCGCCCCGTCCAGCTTCCGGATAGGCTTGGCCTCGATCCACTTCGTGAACTTGTCCACCGCCACCAGCAGGTGGGTCATGCCCGCGCATGCTCGCTTGAAGGGACCGACCATGTCAAGGCCCCAAACCGCGAAAGGCCAAGTGATCGGTATGGTCTTGAGTACCGAAGTTGGCATGTGCCTGAGCTACCCGAAGCGCTGGCACCCGTTGCATGCGCGGACCAGCTGCTGAGTGTCCTCGAGGGCGATGGGCCAATAGAAACCATGGCGGAATGCCTTGGCGACTATCACCCTTGACAAAGCGTGGTGCTCGCACTCGCCCTGGTGGATAATCCTTGAGTAGACGGTAGCCCGTGTCCACATCAACACATCTTTGGAAGATACCGGATACACTACGCTTGTACATCTCGCCGTTTATGATGGTGTACGTGTGCGCGCGGCGCCGGATTTTCCTGGCCTCCACCTCGTCGTCCGGAAGTTCTCCATCGGTGATGTAGCTCATGAAGGGTTGTGCCCAGGATGGAACTTCCCGAATGACGAGGACGTTCATGTCCTCCGGCTGACGGATGTCGGGGGGTCATCCGGATGGCGTATCTGGAACGGCAGCCCCCGAGCCGCTAGGCAAGCCGGCAGCCCCCGGGTCTTGCGAGCCGGAAGGCACTGCTTGGCCGGAATTGGTGCGGGTCTTCTTCTTCGGTGGTTCTGTTGGCTCCGCTTCCGCTGTTCCGTCAGCCGAAACGGTTCCTGCCCAGACGATGGAGTCTGATTCTGGCGACGGGTTGATGGATGCTTGCGCAGGTGCTCCAAGGAGACCCCTGGTGGGATAGCCTGCCTGGTGGATCCGATCTTGGAGAGAACATCGGCTGCCTCGTTGTTGACGACGGGGATGTGGTGAAATTCGCACCCGTCGAAGGAGGCGCTGAGCTTCTGGATGTGGAACCGGTAGAGAGCCATGTTTGCGTCTCTGGCGTCCCATTCTCCGGATACCTACTGCACCACCAAGTCCGAATCACCGAAGCATAGGATCTGGTTGACACCAATCTCTTTGGCCAGCCGGAGCCCGTGCGCCAGTGCCTCGTATTCGGCTACGTTGTTGGAGGCCTTGAAGTGGATCTGCAGCACGTATTCCAGCCGGTCTCCTTTGGGCGAGGTGAGCACGATGCCGGCTCCCATGCCCCCGAGCATCTTCGACCCGTCGAAGTGCATCCGCCAATGGTCCGAATCCGGAACCGGTGGGAGATACTGGGTCTCGGCCCAGTCGACGAGGAAGTCCGCCAACTCCTGCGACTTGATCGTGAGTCGGGGCTCGTACTGGATGGAGTAGGCGGCAAGCTTGATGGCCCATTTGGCGACTCGGCCGGTGGCGTACTTGTTGCCGATGATTTCCGAAAGGGGTGCAGTGCACACGACCTTAATCGGGTGCTCCTAGAAGTAGTGCTTGAGCTTCTTGCACGCCAGGTACACGCCGTAGCACATCTTCTGGTAGTGGGGGTAGTTCTGCTTGGAGAGGGAGAGAACGTCGCTGAGGTAGTAGACAGGTCTCTGAACCGGCTGAGCCTTGCCTTTCTCGGGGCGCTCCACCACCAGGATGACGCTGACAACCCGGCTGATGGCTGCTATATAGAGCAACATTGGCTCCTTGCTAGCTGGCATGGCTAGAACCAGTGCTGTGGATAGCATGCGCTTGAGGTCGTGAAACGTGGTGTCGGCTTGCGAAGTCCAGGAGAACTTGTCCGTCTTCTTCATCAGCTGGTACAACGGGAGTGCCTTCTTCCCCAGCCGGCTGACAAAGTGACTGAGGGAAGCCAGGCATCTGGTGAACTTCTAGACCCCAAGCAGGTTCCTGGGTGGCTGCATCCTCTCGATGGCCGTGATCTTCTCCGGATTCGCCTCGATGCCTCACTGTGAAATGAGGAAACCAAGTAGCTGGCTGGACAGTACTTCGAAGACGCACTTCTCTGGGTTCAGCTTCATCTGGTACTGGCGGAGGTTGCCGAACATTTCTCCCAGATCCTCGAGGAGGGTGCGCTTCTGCTTGGTCTTGATGACCACGTCATCCACGTAAGCGTGCATGTTTCGGCCTATCTGCAAGTGCAAGCATTTCTGCATACATCGCTGATAGGTGGCGCCTGCGTTCTTTAGGCCGAAAGGCATGGTTACATAGCAGAAAGCCCCATAGGGGGTGATAAATGATGTCTTAATCTGATCAGCCGGGTTTAGCCGGATCTGATTGTACCTGGAATAACAATCTAGAAAAGACAACAAATCACAGCCGGCCGTGGAGTCGATGACTTGATCGATACGGGGCTAGGCGAAGGGGTCTTTCAGGCACGCCTTGTTTAGGCTGGTGTAGTCGATACACATGCGCCAGGTCTTGTTCTTCTTCAGCACCAAGACTGGGTTTGCAAACCAGTCCGGGTGGTACACTTCCATGATGAACCCGGCTGCAAGGAGCCGGGTGATCTCATCACCGATTATCTTTCTCTTCTCCTCTGCAAACCGACGCAGAAGTTGCTTGACCGGCTTGGCATCCGGACGCACATGAAGCGAGTGCTCGGCGAACTCCCTTGGCACACCCGGCATGTCCTTGGGGGACCACGCGAAGATGTCCCGATTCTCACGGAGGAAGTCGACGAGTGCGCCTTCCTATTTGCTGTCCAAGCCGGCACCAATGGTGATGAACTTAGTCGGGTCGGAGGGGTCGAGCAGGATCCTCTTCGTCTCCTTTGCCGGCTGGAAGGCTCCTTCTCCAGCCGGTTTGCTGCTAGCTGGAATGTCCTGCTGGGCCATGGCCACATTGCGCATGATCACGCGCTTCTCCTCGGCTATGATGAGGGCCTCTGCCAGTTTGGAACCGGCTGAAGCGCACTCCATTGACCGCCTGAAGCAGCCGGCAACGGTGATCACGCCGTGGGGTCCCGGCATCTTCGTCTTGAGGTAGGCGTAGTGGGGGATGGCCATGAACTTGGCGAGGGCGGGGCGCCCGAGGAGAGCGTGGTAGGAGCTCGTCAGATTTACCACCTCGAACCAGATTGGTTCGCGGCGGAAGTTCTCCTCGGTCCCGAAGATGACGTCCAGCTGGATTTTCCCTAGTGGGGCGCAGGTTGGCCCCGACAGTACACCGTGGAACGTCGTGGTAGTCGGGCACAGGTCGCTTTCGAATGACCAGCTTTTCCAGCGAGGACTGGTAGAGGAGGTTGAGGTTGCTTCCTCCGTCGATAAGGACGCGCGAGAATCGGCAGGTGCACGCGTTGGAGACGATGAGAGGGTCGAGCACCATGGCATAGCCCCCGGGAGTCGATAGGTGCTCAGGCTGATCCGCCCGGCTCCAGGTGATGGGGGTTTCCGACCAGTTCAGGTACTAGGGGACCGGAGAGGCGATGGTATTGACCTCCTTGGAGCGTCGCCTGTGGCTATGATTGTCGTCCTGCTCCGCCTCGAAGATGTGGTAGGCGGCGTGCGGCTAGGGGTAGCCGTTGTTGTTGTTGCCGCCGTTACCATCATTGCCGGCTCCCCTAGCCGGTGGTGGAGGTCCACCCGGTAGGGGAGGCGGGGGACGAGGCTGGTTGCCCTGTTCCTTTAGCTGGCGGGTCTAGCTGTAGTTCCAGGTGGTGTGCGTAGCCGGCTTGAAGGGACCGCTATGCCACTTGCACGGGCCGTCAAACATCTGGTCAAAGGTGAGCCGTGGCTTCTGCCTCCTTGCCTCATTAGCCGGTGCGTCATGCGCACCCTCCACGGCATTGACCTGCCGCGCGTGATAGCGAGGCTTCTGCTGTCCGGCCTGGCGGTCCCCATGGAACCGGTTGTCGTTGCCCTGGCACCTGGAGGATCCGTCTTCTCTAGTCGGATTGCTTGGCCGGTCGTCAGCCGGCTCCGTGGGAGTCGGACGTCCGTCCGCGTTTACTCGGAGGGGCTTCTTCATGGCGGCATCCGTCGTGGCGTACTGGTTCGCAACCGTCATGAGCTCCGCCATGGTTTTCGGCTTGTCACACAGTAGCCGGTGGTGAAGCATGGTGCCCTCTCGGCAACCCTCGATGAAGAAAATGATGGCCTGGCTCTCTAGGATGCCCTCGCAAGTGTTGCGCAGCTCCGTCCACTTTGCGAGGTACTCGCGGTCGGTCTTGTGGTCGCCCTGGACGCACCAGGCCAGGTCGCGCGGGCGCCCTGGGCGCTTGTACGTGCCGTTGAAGTTGCGGACGAACACCTTCTCGAAGTCAGGCCAGGCATTGATGCTGTTGGGCGCGAGGCTATTGAGCCATGTCCTTGCCGACCCGGTTAGCAGGAGAGGGACGTAGCGCACGGCTGTGCGCTTGTTCCCGTGGGCGATGTCGACTGCCGTAGCATAGTCGGTCAACCAGTCTTCCGGCTTCATGCTGCTGTCGTACTTGGGGGTGTCCCTGGGCAGGGAGAATTTATCCGAAAACGGCTCGTTCCGGATGCGGGGTCCGAAACAAACCGGGCCGATAGAATCTTCCTCCTCCGTGACGCGCGCTTGAGCGAGGAGATCGATGTGGTCACGGGCATCCGGACAATCCGGGTTGGGCGCTCCCACCCGACCCGATAGACGGGAACGGGCTGGTTTGGGTGATCCGGCTGCCGGAGGGGGAGGTGGCGGGTTGCTGTTCACCATCTGCTCTTGGCGCGGCTGGCCCCTGTTGCCAGAGCTGCGACGCCTACTGCGGGCCCTGGGCGGCTGAAGGGAGGACGCCTGCTGGGTGTCACGCGGTGCGCCCCTGCTGTTGGCAGGTAGCCTGCTCCCCCTGGAGTAGCTAAGGTCTTCCTACATCTACCGGTTAGCACCGGCCTGCTCGTCCGCGACGCGGAGGAGCTCCTGCACGCGAGCGTGCTGGTGGGCTCGCTCCTCGCCCTCCAGGCTGGGTAGTTCCTCTACCACGGCTCGCGCCGCGCGCAAGTTCTTGATGGGCGTGCTATAGGTGGGCCGTGCAAGGGCAGACACGGGATCCGGTTCCCCGTCCTTTTCCATCCTACCGCCCAGCTCGCCGCCCCGACGTCGTACCTGGCCACGCCGGCTCGGCTCCGCGGCAGCCGGAGTGAGACCGTGTGCGCGGTCGTACTCGCGCCGGGTGATCTCGAGCTGCTTGCGGGCTGCCGCTATCTCCATGGCCTCATGGAGGAGGATCTGTCTCTCCATGCTGAAGTTGGCCTTCGCTTCCTCCGGGTTAACCCCCAGGTTAACCGGCGTCAGGAGCCGATCAATGGCGTCCTCCACTGGGTTCCGAGGCTGCGGGGGAGCGGAAGTTCCGACCTCGTCCGTGCCTCGCTCCTGCGGCTAGCGGGGATGGGAGCCGGAACCGGCCATCATGACCTCTACGCCGCGAGACACGGCGGAGGCGCTGCCGCCTGAGCGCGGCAGCTCCGCGACAGAGACGATTTCCCTAGGGAAATGCGCCGGGATGGTGGCGACATAAACGGGGAGGTCGCCGAATAGCAGGACGGTGCCGCTTGCCGGGAAGGAGATTCCGGCGAAGCAGGAGGCGTTGTTGATGACGTAGTCGAACTTGCCGAGCATGAGCACCAGGCCGGAGGCCACGCGCTCACCGGCTGAAGTGCGGGGTCCCGTGCGGAACGTGACTCCGGTCGAAGCCATCTAGCCCCATGGTGGGCGCCAACTGTCGTTGTATTGGGAACGGCAGTACCTGAGGAGGTTAGATAGAGGTGTGGGGACTAGCAGGGAAGCTATCGACGGCGTCCGCAGGCGGGATTGGATACAAGCGAGTGTAGCGGGACGCAAGAAGTACCCAGGTTCGGGGCCCTCGTGGTGCGGTAAAGCCCCTACTCCTGCCGGATCTGACTATGTGGAATACTCGAACTACAAGTGCTCCTCGAGCTGTATACGCTAAATACTGCCTTAAATGCTGTAAGACCAACCCTTTCTACTGAGGCCTTGCCTCTCCTTATATAGGCAGAGAGGCATAGGTCTCACTGGCTAGTCTGACTGGCGGGCACCAAAGGCGGGTCCCAGCCGGCTAGTCATCTACAGTGTCCAGTATGGCTTGTCTTATCGGAGTATGAGCGGTGTGGCTGTCGTAGGCACAGTGGACGCCGTACGAGCCTGTCATCAGCACAGGCCACTGTTCCTGCGTCATCCACGCAAAGTCTTCGGTATGGCCGGGTGGTTGCCAGTCGTGTCGCCGTACAGGGCGTACCGTGCACTGATACACACGTCGTCATGTCCCATTGATTGAGTCCGGCTACGTCGCCGTATCCGGCTGCCTCTTGATGATCTGGCTACCGGGGGATAGCCAACCTGTCTTGCCCTGTCCGGCTGCATCTGGTCAGCCGGACACAATCCGACTGTCTTGTTTCTTATTTAGTTGGGGTACCTGGGGATCATCCCCCTGACACCTCTCGTGGCGTTGGTGGTTTGAAACCACCCCCTCTCAAAACATAGACGTACTTCCCCTCAAAAGGAAGGAACTACGGGAAACAAATCCTTGTGTCTCCGTGTGCTCCACTTTGGTTACTTCTATCCTTTACCACACTTTACTTATCTAGTTAGTGCTTAGTATATGTGCTAGATTGACATATAGATAAATTCACCATAGTTGCATAATCTAGAGAATTTACCTTTCATGTCAAACCCTAAATTGAAAAGGAGTAAAATTTGAAGTAGCACCTATTCACCCCCCTCTAGGTGCCCATACGATCCTTTTAATTGGTATCAGAGGCTCAGATCTTTATTCGAGCTTAACCGCTTAAGAGATTATGGGCAACCCAGATGAGGGAGAAAGTTAGGCTAGCCATTCGGTGACCATGGTAGATCTCAAGAACTTGGAAACAAGCTTGAGCTGTACCTTGGGCAACAAAATCCTACAGTTGCACCAACTCGTTGAGCAACTTGTTAAGGATAAGCAAACCTCTTCTCCTCCCTCCCATGTGGAAACACCACCTAACCCAAAGGCAAATGCTCCGGCTAAGCCTTTGGAGGAACTGGCGGGGGATGAACATAATTCCACTGACTCCACCACCAAAACGGGTGATGGGAAGGAAGAGAACCATGTGGTTCCCGGATGATACTCTGCCGACCCCCCTATCCCTCACCCACATATAAATAATAGAGGTGACCCACCTAAGTTAGCTGCACATACTTTTGCTCAATGGCAAGTTTTAATGAAATCTCATGTACGCAGCTCTTGCATTGATTTGTGGAATATTATTGAAAAAGGTCTCAAAATTGAGGATCCAACCAACTTGACTAGAAGAGAAGTGGTCAATAGCCAATGCAACTGCCTTGCACATGATCCAACTTGGGGTGGGGCCAAAGGATTTTCCCCACATTGAGCACTACAACACCGCCAAGGAAGCTTGGGATGCTCTCATTGACTTGTTTGTTGGCAAAGAGAGTATGAGAAGAAATAGATATGATGCCTTAAGCAATGAGGCCGAAGGTTTCTTCATGAAGGATGGTGAGGATCATGAAGACATGTATCGAAGACTCAAATCCACAGCCACCACCTTCAGGAATGTTGGTGCCTCTCACATTGATGATGCCTGGATCAAGAGGAAGTATGTGAGTGCTCTCATGCCCTTCTATCCTACTGACTTGAAGAGTCTCCAAGGAAAACACAAATACCATCTCATGACCTCCAATGAAGTTATGCAAGATATGGCAGCCTTCAAGGTTGCCGCCAAGAATGCCAAAGATGCCCGTGCTTGTGCCATTGGAATGAGTAGTGGTGTCAATCTTGCCTTGAAGGCCAAGGTTGTGGAGTATGATGAAGATGAAGGAAGTGATGAGGGGCTTTCAATGAGCCACCCCGAAGATGTCAAGGTTGCTCATGGTGAATACATGGCCTTCTATGCAAGAAACTTTTGGAAAGATGCCACCAAGGCCAAGATGGAAATGCAACAAAGAAGCAGCCCCAATGGGAGAAGAGATAATGGGTCCAAGTTGAGAACTTGCTTCAATTGTGGTGACCTCTATCACTTTGTTGCTGCTTGTCCTTATGAGAAAAGAGAAGATCATGGGGGTAAACTTGTGTTGAAGAAGACCTCCAAAGCTCCTTACAAGAAACCCTTCATCAAAAGGAATGCAACCAACAAGAAGCTGGGTGAAATTGTCTTGATCACACATGAAGAATTCTCCTCCGATGATGATGATGAAGATGATGAAGAGGAAACATCAAGTGGTGTGGCGGCTCTTTCCACCACTTCTACCCCTACATTATCACTCTTTGACTCTCCAAATGAGAATATCTCCAACAAGAACGTCACTTGCCTTATGACAAGAGGAATGGAGGTATTATCATCATCACACTCCACCTCTTTAATCTATGATGAATTTGATGATGAGTTATCTCTTGAGGTTAAAAAGGAATTAGTTGATTTTGATGTGTTTATGAACAACTTGCAAGGGGAACATAAGAAACATGTTGTGGACCTCTTAGATCAACTTGCACACACACAAGAACTTCTAGATGAAAGATGCAAATTAGGAAGAGAGCACATGATTGAGGTAGAAGCTCTAAATAATGCTCTAGAAGAAGAACAAGAAACTAGAATATCCCTTGAAACTAAACTTGAGGGTCCTGATGAAGCAAATGATCTCATTATTAATAAACTCATCAAGGAACGTGAAATATAAAACGGCTAAAAAGGACAAGATTGAGTTTGATGTTGTTCATGAAAAACTTGCCGAGGACTTTAGGATGCTTAACAAGGCTCACAAGGCCTTGGAGAGTGAACTCTTGTTGCTCACATCTCGTGAAAAGCCTCAAACTCAATTGACTAATATTTCTTCACCTAGTACTTTCATTGCCTCTAGTTGTACTAGTATACTTGAAGAAAATGCTAGGTTGAAGGGGAGCTAGCTAAGGCCACCTTTCCCAAAGAAACAAGTCTACTGATGACCTCTTGAGTAAGCAAAGGTCAAGTAGTGAGAAAGGGGGCATTGGCTTTGTCTCTAAAGGCAATAAGAAGAAGAACAACAAGAAAAGATAGGCCAAGCCCACACAAAAAAAGGACAAGGTCATTGTGGATAGTAAGACCACTAATGGCAAAACTATGTCTCATCGAAAGTATTAGAGATAAGAGAGAGCACAGAGAGGAGAAGTAGAAGAACTTACTCGAGGTCCTCGTAAATTTATTTGAAGAGGAAGTAGAGAGGAGGCCGGTGGCAGAGGGGTGGCGGCACGGGGAGCACCCCGAGGGGGCGCTGCAACCCACGCCTACACACAACAATGGCGATCATGGAGGAGAAGCACCACAAGCACCACAGCATCAGCGGGGGAGCACCAGAGCACGGCAAACCCTAACCCTAGCCTCGTGTAGAGGGCAGCACAGCCAGAGAAGAGGGCACCAGCGATGAATCGGCTTGGACAGCAATGTGTAGCGACATCGTCTTGGTCGTCCTATACTGCAGCGGCAGCCACGTCGCCTGGACTTGGCCAGAATTGTGTGCAGCAGCGGCGGCGACATCAGGCACCAAGGAGGGCCGCGAGAGATAGAGGTGAGAGAGAGTGCGCGTGGGGGGTACTGGGTCGATGGGCTGCCCAGTATAGCGAGGTGGTCTTTGACCAAGCCAGGTGGGTCGGGTCTGATTGGGCCGGGCCAGCCCAAAGGGTCGGGCCCATGTCTCAAAAGACATATCTAAAAATAAAAATTTACAAATATACCCCTGAAACAAAATCAACTCCAGAAAAATAAATAAAAATCCTAAAAATACAAATAATATATTTATGAAATCACAAAAATATCCTTTATCCAATAAAAATAGTAGATAGTAAATTTTATCAATTAAATATAGATCTATTATTAAAATTGTATACATTCCTTTTGGAATTTTATAAAATTATGCAAAACACTTAAAATTGAATAAAATTCATTTATGTGATTCTAAAAGGAAGTACTATTAAAGAAAAATACTAGTTTGTATTTTTGAAAAGTAAATCATGTATAATAGAAATAAAGTCTTATTTCCTTAAAGGAAATTTAGTTAAATATTTAAAAGAGTTAAAAATTAAATAAACACATTTTTAAACTCTTAGAATAATACTGGTTATTATAAAATTCCTAATGCCAAAATAATATGAATTTGATGATTTCTTAAATAATGCTTTTCTATTATTAATTAAAAGAAACTTAAAACCTATCCAAGCTGGGTAAAACACGCAAAGAAGAAAGAAAATAAATCATTGCATGACATTACTATGCATTGCATATTGCTTCTTTAAATATTATCCTTACCGGGCAATAATGGTTTCTGTAGCAACCGGAGCTCAAGCTTAGGTGGAAATATCCGACTCCACTACCTTGCAGTCACAAGGCAAGTTCATCACTTGCTCATGTCCTTTGAAGAGTCTTTATGAAAGTATTTGAAAATTGTGTGTTATCACCTATGTTCTAAAGGAGACAGAAAATAAGTATTTTCACAAACAAATGAAATGCTATTATCATCCTAAGTGATGATAAATACTAAGAATTGCAGGGGAATCTAAGATTCCAATTGCAAAACAATTAGGACTTAATAACCCATGACATCAGTGATTCTAGCGCCATATATTACACGTTAACCATAAGATTTGGAATGGGATGGAGAAGTCAGCTGTATCTTCTTCCTCCCGCATGCATCCGGATGGCCAGGTTGTGGTTGTTATCCTCGTAGCATGCATTTATTGGTAATTCATAGAGGATATGCAGCATATGGGTGGGAACCCTCAATGTCCCACGATAGTTCCGGCATCTGACGTTCTGTACTAACCAGTGCCGTAATTCAATATGTGGGCATGGCGTACACCAAGGGGACATGCGGGGTTGCGAAGGGGGCAGTGATTAGCTTGGATCATCTACTAGGCCCCACGTCATGGAATTGTGGACGGGAAAGTATGCCCGGTTGTGCAACAAGGAGTTGGTCTCTTATGGGTAAAGCAACGCACCTCTGTAGAGTGTAAGAATTGTGACATGTTACTCCCTGTTCTGGGAAGGAGCTACGAATGCGGCAACAAAGGAACTCCATGAAGTTCTGGTCAACCTGTGAAGGCTGATGGGCATAGTTTTGATAATTAAAATCAATCTTTGAAGAAATGTTTACCGAAACTGCATAGTTGATACATTGCAAATGTATCTACAATTTTTGATGTTTCATGCTTGGTTTTATCTACTTTCTTATGTTTTGCCCATACTTTGGAGTACTTTTCATATGATTTCTTGGACTAACCTATTAACAAGAGCCATAGTGCCAGTTGACTGTTTTCTGCTATTTTTGGTTCCAGGAAAGTCAGAAAATGAATATTCTCGGAATTGGACGAGACAAAAGCCACAGTCATTATTTTACCGAGGGACACCTGGAGACAGAATACGAGACTGAGAAGGTCTAGAGGGCGGCCACACCACCTGGCCGCGTGGCCAGGCCTAGCCCGCACCAAGGGGTGGTGTGGCCAGGCTAGGCACCCCCTCAGCCTCTCCTTCCGCCTATATATTGCCTCTGATACGGAAACCCTAAGGACCCGATCAAAATTCCACGAAAGAGTCCGTAGCCGCCGTCATCTCCATCCCTAGATCAGGAGGGATTTGAAGCTCTTCCCGGCACCCTACCGGAGAGGGAAATTCTCCCTAGAGGCCTTCTTCATCATCATGCAAGCCTCCGGTGTGATGCGTGAATAGTTCATCTCTAGACTACAGGTCCATGTAGTAGCTAGATGGCTGGTTCTCCTCCTTTGTGCTTTCATGTTTAGATCTTGTGACCTCCGTTCATGATCAAGATCATCTATTTGTAATTCTGCATGTTGTGTTTGCGGGGATCCGATGGGTACTGAGATGCTATTTTAGATTGATTATTGATTCTATCATGTCTTTTTTATTTGTGATCTTGCATGCTTCCCGTTGTTAGTAGCTATCTTGGCCAAGTAGATTCTAGCAACTCCAAGAGTTAGTATTCATGCTCGATAGTGGGTTCATGCCTCTAGTAATCTGGGGAAGTGACAGAAATCTCTAAGGTACTAGATGTGATGTTGCTACTAGGGAGAAAACAACAACCCTTTGTTCATAGAACAATCGTATTGTTTACTTTACACGCAATTCGTAATGCAACTATCCGTTGCTTGCAACATAATACTGGAGGGGGTTCGGATGATAACTTGAAGGTGGATTATTAGTCATAGATGTAGTTGGATGGCGGTTTATGTATAATGTTGTAATGCCCAATCAAGTCTCAAAGGAGTCAAGATGAGTAGTATATGCTTGTATGCTTTCTCGATGTTTGTCAATTGCCACGCTATAATTTGTTCACCCAGCATGTTATCTATCTTAAGGAGAGCCACCACTAGTGAACTATGGACCCCGGTCCTTTCTTTTACATTCAATCTACAATCAACTATTTACTGCTTTGTGTTTACTTTCTACAAACTATTACTTCATTCCATTCGATACGTTTAATCCTTTGTTTTTAGCAAAACCGGTGAGATTGACAACCTCATCACAAGTTGGGGGCAAAGTTCTGTGGTTGTGTTGTGCAGGTCTCCACGTTGCTACTAGCACAGGTAGTGCACCCTGCTAAGGCTCAGCTAGCAACACCTTTGGGGGTGTTTCCTTAGTCCTACTAGATTGATAACCTTGGTTTCGTACTAAGGGAAAACTTGCTGCTGTGCTCATCATACCTTCCTCTTGGGGTTCCCCAACGAGCTCGATATATTTTGGGCCATCAATAATACCAAGGACTTATCGTCCGAGGTGGTAGATAGAGAATCAAACTTCCCACCTTACATATAGTGAACTTGCCGGGTAACACTGTTACTCACCCTTTCCTTTGAACCCCTTGCTAGACTTTGAGGGCTAGAAGGAGGACCAGGTGTATGCTACGGAGGTCTAGAACGACGTCTACTATGAAGAGCTAGACCTATCTGGTGGAATTGAAGGAGTGGACTACGGTATACACTATGGAGTTGAAGACAACAAGTCATAGTAGTTGTTAGGCCGTACTTTAGTTATGTAGGTTGAGCCGAGCAGCACGATCTCTATAGAATAAGCTATTGAGCTCACATCTTTATTACCGTTGTGTTTTCCTCGTTCTTCCACTAAACTTATGAAATAAGTTATTTGGTTTGTAAGTTTGAACCTCTTGAAGTCTCGAACTTCTGGTATTGTAATAATAATGAAGTGTGTATGTTTGTAATTTGGACCCGCGATGTTTTTATTGTACCACTCTTACGGATGTGATATTTATAGAACAATGTTTTGTGGATGTCATTTCAACGACTATAGTGTACTACACGTGAAGTGGTATGTTGGGTCACCGCAGCTCGTATCAGAGCAATTGCTTTGACCTTAGGTTGGAAACCTTGTAAAGGGAACTACATGTAGGAGTCTTAGGACAACGGTAAAGGGTTCTCTAGATTACATGATGAATATTTGATTGGAAATAATTCGTTATATTTTTTAGTGCGATAATTCTTTATTATGATGCATCATTACAATTAATGGTTACTAATTATGAATATTTCCGATACAGTGGAAATGGCACCCAAGTTTCCAAAATAGACTTTAGCAAGGAAAGAAGAGACTCTCGATGATTATCAGGGGGCTTTAACTGAACACCTCCAAGAAATTCTGAGGATTTTTGGTGGCACAACTAATATTCCAGTCAATACCATGACATACCATGATGGGCGAATGTTAGCCAAATATCGTGTTAGTATCCATCTACCAAAGAAGCTTGGTTTATATCACGATTTACCTACGGGTGAAGGTAGAAGTCACCTAGCAGCATACCATGTTGCTATTGTGGAGGAGATATCAAATGTTCGGGAGCACAAAGCAAATGAGTTAGATGGAAGCACATATTCTATGATTCCCCATGACTCTATAGACGAGGAGCCAAAACCCGATCATCTTACTTTAGTAAAGAAGCATCCAAAACTAGCTTCCAAGTTTATGGATCTATATCGACTGATGATTGGGTCTTTGTATAAGACACATCACGTTATTGTAGAGGATCATATTGATATGCTAGAGGATTTAACTAATCCTAAATGAAGGGAGAAATTAGCATCTAAACTGGAGAATGAAGCAGTGGATAGGGTTAACCCAATTTTTAAGGATATACCTATAGATCCAACATCTTTTACACCATATCCTTATTCACCTATTCAAGAACCCACTAGATATCTTGATGAGGGTACTAGTCATCCAATACCATAGAGTTCTTGGGGAATTGAGGACTCAGAACTACCTATTGGAAATTCCGAAGGTTGGAGGTACGGATTGATGGATGGATCTGCCGGGAATCCTATTCCTGTGGAAGATTCAGTTGGGGATACCGGCCAAACTAGTCGCATGAGAGTGAGATCTTATTCCGTTAATGGAAGTGATGTCCATGTGGAGGATGTAGAGCCCGATAAGGAAGATCCTGAATAAAGGGTGTTTGAGTTACCAGAACATTATCCTACTCAAGATAACGTGCACTATCCAATTATAGCTGAGGACTATCGTACCCAGATGAGTACTTGCGAAGCATTAGAAGCAAAATATTCTGTTGATAACTCAGAAGTCAAAATACAGGAGGAGATTGAAGAAGATAGTGATGAGGATGATTCTGAAGACACCTCAGACGAGTTGGAAGGTATGGACACACTTCAGCTAGATGATGTATCAAGTCCAGATACTTTTGATACTAAGTATCGTCCATCGAAGAGGCAAGTCGTTCCACAGACGACGCGTCGTACTTCCTGTCAGCACAGTTGTACTCCGGGAATGTACGATGAACGTCGCAGCTTGTGGGGAGCGTGACCTTGAGACAAAATATCTCAATGAGGATACGGGAGTTAGAGTCTGAGCACTGGATGTAAATAAATAAGTGGGATAGTATGCACATGAGTTGTAATACCTAAACGGTATGGGCTTGTAATGACGTTGTACTAACTATGTGGTATGTAATGTATAATATGTGAAATGCATAGTTGGTTCTTATTTGGATTTTTTTCCATTGTGTGACTAGTTATGTGCATATGCATGATGTAATTATGAGTGTTCACTTTATGTTACAGGACTAGGGGGTATGGAAATGAGTGTAGAGGACGAGACCGAACAGTAGCGCATGGAGCACAAAACTAAGGAAAAGGCGGATGAAGACGCCAGAATGCAGGCAAATTTACCACCACCACGAGTGAGGACGTTGATGGAATAGAACTTTATGCAGTACATGCAAATGATGCAAGAGTCCCAGAACAAGTTCATGGAAGGATTAGTGGATCGAGTGGGACACTAGAGGGAACCTGAAGGACGTGGTGTGAGTCTTTCTGACTTTCAAAATGTAAGGCCGTTACCTTTTGAATCAGCCCCTGAGCCAATGGATGCAGAGGATTGGCTAGCAGACACGGAGAGAAAGTTAAAAACTGTAGCATGCAATGACGAGGAAAAGTTGAGGTATGCAACACATCTCTTAACTGGACCTGCAACATCTTGGTGGGAGAATCAATTAGCAATGTAACCTCCAAGTAGGGAGTATACCCGGGAGGAGTTTAAGCAAACATTCCATGAGTATCATGTTCCAGAAAGTGAGTTGAAGCATATGGAGTTTGAAGAGCTTCAGCAGGGTTATACCAGTGTCATGAAGTACATCCGAGAGTTTAGTCAACTATCTCGTTATGTTGAGGATGAAGTGAGCACTGATGATAAGAGGAAGAAACGTTTCATGCGTGTTTTAAATCTATTTGTGAAGATGCAGCTAAGGCTGGCCAATAAAGCAACTTTTCAGCAGTTACTAGATGCAACTATCACATTTGAGGATGATTATAAGAATGTCCAAGAGGACCGAAGAAAGGGAGCAAAGAAGGATACTAAGAGGATTCAAGCAAGTAAACCTAAACCCAATCTGGAGTTCAAACCTAGGAATCAACCCTTCAATAACAACAACAAAACTAACAAGAATACCAGTGGAGGTCAGTCCAACCCTAGGAGGAATATTATATGTGACAATTGTGATATTCTAGGGCATTTCCAAAGGGAATGTAAGAAACCAGTAATGATATGTTATGGTTGTGGTCAGAAGGGGCATATTAAGCCGGACTGCCCAAGCAAACCACCAGGAGGTTGGCCTACAACAGGCAGTGGTCAAGCAAGAGGCGGAGGTGGACAGCCCAACAGAGGTGGAAGCTATGGAAAAAATGACAATGGCAAGAGAGGTAGACCTACCGGAAAGCTGAATTGCGCAACCTTGGAGGAGGTGGATAACTCGGATCAAGCGGTGATAGGTATGCTCAATATTCTCACAAATCCTAGAAAAGTTGTATTTGATACCGGTGTAACTACTTCATTCATACCTGAACAATTTTGTGATAAGTTCGGGATTAGAAGGGCACCGTTAGAAAAACCTCTGACCGTAGTTACCGCTGGAGGGATGGTGGTAGTTAGAACCATTAAATTAAACCAAGTTATCTCAATCTGTGGTCAAACCTATTATGCGGATCTTTATGTGATTCCACTAAAGGGAATAACAGTAGTGTTGGGAATGGATTGGATGACAGACTATGGGGCTCAGATCAATTGTGAGGAGAAACATGTTTCAATCAAGCTTCCAAGTGGAGGAAGGATAGTCTATCATGGGATAAACATATCCATATCATGGTGGATCTGTAGTTTTACTCAATAAAAGAGGTCAAACTGGAAGATATTCCTGTAGTGAAGGAATTTCAAGATGTTTTTCCAGCAGAGTTACCAGGAATGCCATCAGATCGAGAAATAGAGTTCACTATTGACCTGATACCTAGTACAACACCAATAGCCCAAGCACCGTATAATATGGTACCAAAATAATTAAAAGAGCTTAAGGAGCAAATTGATGAATTAGCCAGAAAAGGATTTATTCAGGAAAGTGTATCCCCATGGGGAACTCCGTTAATTTTTGTGGATAAAAGAGATGGAGGACAAAGAATGTGTGGTGATTACAGAAATCTCAACAATTTTACCATCAAGAACAAATATCCATTGCCAAGAATTCAAGATCTATTTGATCAAGTCAAAGGAGCTGGAGTGTTTTCCAAGATTGATCTAAGATCAGGATACCATTAGATAAAATTAAACCTGAAGATGTTCCAAAAACAACATTTGTGTCAAGGTATGTACATCATGAGTATCTCGTCATACCTTTTGGATTGACCAATGCACGCAATATTCATGAACCTGATGAACAAAATCTTCATGCCGTATCTGGATAAGTTTGTCATAGTGTTTATTGATGATATTTTGATATACTCTAAGGATAAAGAAGAGCATGCTGATCATTTGAGAATAGCATTGCAAATCCAGAGAGAACATAAGTTGTATGCTAAATTCAGCAAGTGTGAATTTTGGTTGGACAAGGTAGAATTTCTTGGTCATATAATCAGTAAGGATGGAATTACGGTAAATCCATCCAAAGTTCAACCAGTGTTGGAATGGAATGCACCAACCAATATGAAACAAATTCGAGGTTTCTTAGGAATGGCAGGCTATTATTAGAGGTTCATTGAAGGTTTTTCCAAGATAGCTGGACCAATGACCAAATTGCTACGAAAGAATGCACCATTAATATGGGACGAGAAGTGCGAAGCAAGTTTTCAGGAATTGAAAACCAGATTAACAACCGCACCAATCTTAGCTATAACAGAAACCTGAAGAGATTACATAGTTTATTGTGATGCATCCAAGGAAGGATTAGGATGTGTGCTAATGCAAGATCACAAGGTAATTGCTTATGGGTCTAGACAACTCAAACCACATGAAGTCAACTACCCAACACATGATTTGGAGTTAGCAGCAATGGTCTTTGCTTTAAAAGGATGGAGAAATTTTCTCTATGGAGCTAGATGTGAACTATACACGGATCATAAAAGTCTTAAATATTTCTTTACTCGGAAGGAGCTGAATATGAGGCAGAAAAGATGGCTGGAGTTGATCAAGGATTATGATCTTACAATTAACTATACTCCAGGAAAAGCCAATGTAGTAGCAGATGCTTTAAGTCGAAAGAGTACGAATATTCAACCCATCAATAGAGAATTACCAAAGGAGTTGCAAATGGATTTGGAAAGGTTAGATATACAATTCTTAAGGATAGAAGTTCATGTAGGCTTAGCAACCATGAGGGTTGTAGAAGAGCAAAGTAGTGATCTTCATCATGAAATCTATCGACATAACCTTGATGATCCATTTATTGCTGAACAAATTAGAAGAATTTTCGAAGGACAAAAATCAGTTTTTCACCTAGGAGATTATGGATCTTTATGGTTTCAAAACCGTATTTGTGTACCAGATGTACCGGAGATCAAAGAGGTGATACTCCAAGAAGCACATGAAACACAATATTCAATTCATCCTAGAAGTACGAAGATGTACATGGATCTTAAGGAATTATTCTGGTGGAATAACATTAAAAGGGATATTGCAAAGTATGTATCTGAATGCCATACTTGTCAAAGGGTAAAAGAAAAACATCAAAGTCCAGTAGGACCATTACAACCTTTGGAAATTCCAGAAAGGAAATGGGAAGAAATTGGTATGGATTTTATCACGGGATTACCTATGACACCAAAGCGGAAGGATATGATCTGGGTGATTATGGATAGATTCACGAAAAGTGCACATTTCATCCCGGTAAATCAAAAGGATAATGCCGAGAAGTTAGTAGAAATATATGTCAAAGAGATAGTAAGTAAGCACGGAGTACCTAAGAAAATTGTATCACATAGAGGATATGTGTTTACTTCAGCATTTTGGAAAAAATTACATGAAGCACTTGGCTCAAAGTTGGATTTCAGCACAGCCTATCATCCAAAGACTGGAGGCCAAACGGAAAGGACCAATCAAATCTTAGAAGACATGCTTAGAGCTTATGCATTAGATTTTGGAGGTTCGTGGGAAGATCATCTACCGTTGGCAGAATTTTCCTACAATAATAGCTATCAAAGTAGTTTGAAAGCCGCACCATATCAAGTACTTTATGGGAGAAGATGTAGATCACTAATATGTTGGTATGAACCTGGTAGTAGCAAGTAATTTGCACCAGACTATATCAAGGAAAAGCAAGATGTCATCGATATTATTAGAGATCGATTAAAGATGGCTCAAGGTCGCTAGAAGAGTTATGCTGATCAAAGTCGGAGACCATGGCATCCAAAAGTGGGAGATATGGTATATCTCAAAGTAAGTCCAATGAAGGCAGTTAAAAGATTCGGAGTCAAAGGAAAACTGAGTCCAAGATATATTGGACCACTTAAGATACTAACTCAGAAAAGAACAATGGCTTATGCTCTGGAGTTACCAAAAATATTGGCTCAAGTTCATAATGGTTTCCATGTGTCGCAATTACGAAAATGTCTTAAAGTTCCTGATGATGCAATCACACACCAAGAAGTTGAATTATAGGCAGATTTAACTTATGTGGAGAAACCCTGTAAAATTCTGGAAGAGAACTGGAAAATGTTGAGAAACAAGGCAATCAAATACTGCAAGGTACAATGGGAACATCACCCAGAGAGAGAAGCTACCTGGGAGAAAGAGGATGACTTAAAAGAAGCATATCCTGAACTATTCAGGTACACATCAGCGAACTTCGGGACGAAGTTTAATTTAAGGGGGGGGGAAGTCTATAACACCCGAGCATTTAGGAACCAACAAAGGGTAGAAATAGGAATTTGTGCATATGCATGCATTCATCTGAGAAATCGGGGTAAATTTTTCGCCAAACAAAAACCTAAAGAGATCATAGTTTCTTTCACTATCTAGAGGTAGGAATATCTCTATAAGGTGATTGCTATAAATTTTGGCATGACATTTAGGCATTACCGTGTTTTGGGGGGAACATTTTGAATTCACATTTGAAATTTAAATAATTTGTATAATATCTGAAAATTAGAAGTTAGAATCTTTAAGTGATTTTCCAAAATAGGTATTAACATTGTTTGATTATATTATAGATATATTAAACAACAATATATGAATTTAAGACAAGTAAATTCAAACAAGAAATGAATTCTTATTATTTTCTTTATTCCATAATCAATATTACAAATAGAGATCATTACATCAAGACAAATAGTTACAAGGAAGAAATTCCAATAAAATGAATCTTTATTAAATCACAGAAATATTGTTACAAGATTCTTTACAAAAAGAATAAAGGGAAATTACAACACAACCTATGTATCTGTTCCTATACTATATCTTGACAATCCAGGCTTTGTTCCTGCAAAATAAGATAAACCACTAACCAAAGAAATAAAAATGTTAGTGACTAGTTTTACTCTCAGTGGTGAACAGTGAAGTGCACTGTTCATATTACATCATAGAGTAATTTGAAGGGGCAAGTTTCACCAAAGTGCAGTATCTGTTCTTATAAGTAAATAGTTCCAGAATCACAATATAAGCCAAATAGACAAGTGATAAGTTTCACCAGGGCAAGTAACCAGTAAAAGGGTAGACAGTAAAAGTCCAATTACTTGATCTCATCCACAACCAAAGCAAGTAGAGTAGCAGCTTACACACCTAAATGCATGCATTGAGGTGTCAACAGCAGAGAACAAAGGGACAACCCAAGTTACAGCCGTATAGAGGAAATCAGGCTCTGCTACTCACTTCACAGTGAGCTCAACCACAGTTTCTCACCAGCACAACCAAGAACAGCACAAGAACAACACCAGATCTTACCATAATAGCATTAGATCAAACCATTTTCCACCACAGAAAACCTAGGCATCACCAGCCAAGATGGTGACTTGAAGAGGAGGAAGCATTGGGTGGACAACAAGGTCACAGGAGCAACAACACCAGGAGGAGCAAGCCAAGGCCAAAGGGGAAGGCAGCAACAGGCCAACACAAGGCTACTAAGGGTAATCCCCAACATTTTCAATCCAATAGTGAATTTGGAGCATATTCATATGAGTAATCATGTTTATATATGGATCTGATCATGCAAGTACATGCTACATACATAAGAAATAAGCCATCAAGTAAAAACAAGGGGTTTCTACTTGAGGATGGTATCGAGCCAGCATCATAGACCAGGGGATCTAGTTTTAACTAGATGATACTCATCATAGCTGCTGGTACAGGGCACATCCCCAACTAGGTAACACCTCTATACCAACAGGTTCATCACTTATTGAGAACAAGCCTAAGCGTCATCTTTTAAAAACACTTAATCATTTCCCTAAATGATTTAGGAATCATCTATAACAGCATTCAACATCTATCATAAGGCAGAGCCTTTGATCATGAAAGTTTTACACTAAAAGCAATAGCCAAAGCTATATCAGCCAACAGTAAGGCATCATCACTCCAAAAGAGTGAGCTCACAATCACAACCACACGGATAGTCACACCAATTTAAACTTGCTCAACCAAGTGTTCTCTAACAGAGAACACGGTAACACCAACAAGATCAGCAGAGTGCTAACTAACAAAGACAGAGCAACAGATCATGCTCAACAGAGAGTATCACATGCACCACTAGAAGGTCAACATCCAGGAGATCAACACAATCATATTAACCCTAGAAACCTAACTGAACATCACTACAAGGAGGGTAAAACCCTAGACATTTAGGGATGAACCCTAAATGGAGAAATCCATCACCAGTGACCACATGGCAAGGATTAGAGATAAGAGAGAGCACAAAGAGGAGAAGTAGAAGAACTTACTCGACGTCCTCGTAAATTTATTTGAAGATGAAGCAGAGAGGATACCAGCGGTAGAGGGTGGTGATACGTTGCAAATGTATCCATAATTTTTGATGTTCCATGCTTGGTTTTATCTACTTTCTTGTGTTTTGTCCACACTTTGGAGTATTTTTCATATGATTTCTTGGACTAACCTATTAAAAGAGCCACAGTGCCAGCTGCCTGTTTTCTGCTGTTTTTGGTTCCTGGAAAGTCAGAAAATGAATATTCTGGGAATTGGGCGGGACAAAAGCCAAAGTCAGTTTTTCACCGAGGGACACCTGGAGCCAGAATACGAGACGGAGAGGGGCTGGGGCCCAGCCACACCACCTGGCCGTGCAGCTAGGCCTGGCCCGCACCAGGGGGTGATCTAGCCACCCCAAGCACCCCCTCGGCCTCTCCTTCCGCCTATATATTGCCTCTAATACGGAAACCCTAAGGACCCGATCAAAATTCCACGAAAGAGTCTGTAGCCGCCGTCATCTCCATCCCTAGACCGGGAGGGATCTAAAGCTCTTCCCGGCACCTTGCCGGAGAGGGGAATTCACCCTGGAGGCCTTCTTCATCACCATGCAAGCCTCCGGTGTGATGCATGAGTAGTTCATCTCTGGAGTACGGGTCCATGTAGTAGCTAGATGGCTGGTTCTCCTCCTTTGTGCTATCATGTTTAGATCTTGTGAGCTCCGTTCATGATCAAGATCATCTATTTGTAATTCTGCATGTTGTGTTTGCGGGGATCTGATGGATATTGAGATGCTATTTCAGATTGATTATTGATTCTATCATGTCTTTGTTATTTGTGATCTTGCATGATTTCCGTTGTTAGTAGCTATCTTGGCCAAGTAGATCCTAGCAACTCCAAGAGTTAGTATTTATGCTCGATAGTGGGTTCATGCCTCTAGTAATCTGGGGAAGTGACAGAAATCTCTAAGGTACTAGATGTGTTGTTGCTACTAGGGAGAAAACAACAATCCTTTGTTCATAGAACAATCGTATTGTTTACTTTACAGGCAATTCGTAATGCAATTATTCGTTGCTTGCAACTTAATACTAGAGGGGGTTCGGATGATAACCTGAAGGTGGGTTATTAGTCATAGATGCAGTTGGATGGCGGTCTATGTATAATGTTGTAATGCCCAATCGAATCTCAAAGGAGTCAAGATGAGTAGTATATGCTTGTATGCTTTCTCGATGTTTGTCAATTGCCCCGCTGTAATTTGTTCACCTAGCAAGTTATCTATCTTAAGGAGAGCCACCTCTAGTGAACTATGGACCCCGGTCCTTTCTTTTACTATCAATCTACAATCAAACAGTTTACTGTTTTGTGTTTACTTTCTGCAAACTATTATTTTCTTCCACTCGATACGTTTAATCCTTTGTTTTCAGCAAAACCGGTGAGACTGACAACCTCATCGCAAGTTGGGGGCAGAGTTCTGTGGTTGTGTTGTGCAGGTCTCCATGTTGCTGCTGGCACCGGTAGTGTGCCCTGCCAAAGTTCAGCTAGCTACACCTTTGGAGTGTTTCCTTGCTCCGACTGGTTCGATCAAACCTTGGTTTCATACTGAGGGAAAACTTGCTGTTGTGCTCATCATACCTTCCTCTTGGGGTTCCCCAACGAGCTCGATATATTTTGGGCCATCAAGCTATTTTTCTGGCGCTGTTGCCCCGGAGTCAAGGACATCTTCACAAGGGGAGTCCCTCATAACCAATCTCTTTACTTTGTTATTTTTGTTTTGCTTAGTTTACTTTTGCTTTGTTTGCTTGTTTCTTTATCAAAAACACACAAAAATTAGTTTTACAAGTTTGCTTTCTTTATTAAAAACACAAAAAAATGACTACTCTTGAAAACACTAAGTTGTGTGACTTCACTAGCACCAACAACAATGATTTTATGAGCACACCTATTGCTCCACCTGTTCCTAAAGCTACTTTCTTTGAGATAAAACCTACTTTACTCAATCTTGTTATGAGAGAACATTTTCTGGTATTGGTAATGAAGATGATGCTACCTATCTAATTAACTTTATTGAACTTTGTAAGATGCAAAAGCATAAGGATATAGATGGAGATATTATTAAGCTTAAATTGTTTCCTTTCTCTTTGAGAGGAAAAGCTAAAGAATGGTTGAATTCCTTAACTAGGAATAGTATTGATTCTTGGACTAAATGCAAAGATGCTTTCACTTGAAAATACTATCCTCCTGCTAAGATTATATCTATGAGAAGTGAAATAATGAAGTTTAAACAATCTGAAAATGAACATGTTGCTCAAGCTTGGGAAAGAATGAAATTTTTGGTAAAGAATTGTCCCACTAATGGATATCCAAACCTTTTATGCAGGATTGAACTAGATATCCAAACCTTTTATGCAGGATTAAACTATTCTTCAAGAAATCTATTGGATTCTGCCACTAGAAGTACCTTTATGACCATTACTTTGGGTGCTGCAACAAAGCTTCTGGATAATATGATGGTTAACTACTCTGAATGGCATACTGAAAGAGCTCCACAAGGTAAGAAGGTAAATTCTGTTGAGGAAACCTCCTCCTTGAGTGATAAGATTGATTTATTATGTCTATGCTTGTTAATGGGAAAGCCCATATTGATCCAAATAATGTTCCCCTAGCCTCTTTGGTTGCTCAAGAAGAGCAAATTGATGTGAACTTTATAAGAAATAATAATTTTAGCAACAATGCCTACATGAATAATTTTGGTAACAACAATTATAAGCCATATCCTCCCAACAATGGTAATTCTTATGGAAATTCCTACAACAACAATAGGAGTGCTCCCTCTAAACTTGAAGTTATGCTTAAGGACTTTAGTAGTAAACAAACTGCTTTCAATAAAACTATTGAGGAAAAACTCTCTAATGCTGAAAGAAATATAGCATCACTAGCTGAAGCTCAATCTTCTTTGAATAAAATGGCTGCTAAACCTAAAACTATTGATAATCCCTTTGCAGCTACTAATACCATACAAGTAAGAATTGATGAAAATGTTAGACTATTAGCTGAATTGCATGCTAAGTGGGAAAGAGAAGATGAAATTGCTAGAAACATTAGTGTTTCTACTATCACTACCACTAGTGTTGAGGCTAGTAATAGCTCTACTACTTTAGATGATAATTATGATTTTGATCTTGATGGTTGCAATATCTCTGAAGTTATTAAGTTCCTACAAAAACTTGCTAAAAGTCCTAATGCTAGTGCTATGAACATGGCCTTTACAAAACACATTACTGATGCTCTCATAAAGATTAAAGAAGAAAAGATGAAACATAAAGCTTCTATTCCTATAAAACAAGAAGATGGTTGGGAACCCACCATTAATATGAAAGTGACTGATTTTGATTTCAAAGCTTTATGTGATCTTTATAGTAGTGTTTCTATTATGCCTAGAAGGATCTATGATATGCTTGATTTGCCACCTTTGGAAGATTGCTATTTGAATGTCCCACTTGATGATAATGCTAAAAAGAAACCCATGGGGAGTATTAATGATGTTCTTATTATGGTTAACAATGCCTATGTCCCCGTTGATTTCTATGTTTTGGATATTGAATGCAATGCTTCTTGTCCTATTACTTTGGGAATACCTTTTCTTAGAACTGTTGGTGCCATTATTGACATGAAAGAAGGCACCATTAAATATCAACTCCAACTCAAGAAAGTTATAGAACACTTCCCTAAAAAGAGAGAGAAGATTTCTTTTGCCTCTCCTATGAAAACAAAATTTTCTCTTAATGCTTCTTCATTTGAGAACACTTGATTCTTTTTCTTGCTTCTTATGCCTAACTTAAAGGCGTTAAAGAAAAAAGTACTTATTGGGAGATAACCCAAAAGTTTTAGATGAGTCTTGGAAGTTATTACTTCAGTAATAACCTCTCCTTATCCTTTTTATTTGCTTTTTGTGCCAAGAGCCTCTAATGAGAGAGAAGTAATGATTGGGAAAGTTGATGTCCCGAAACAGATTTATGTGCTTCACCGTAAAACTTCGTGTAAAATCCCTGTACGTCGTTTTGAGGCGTGAATTTTTGTGCTTCCGACCCAGGTTGTTATCTAACTTTAGTTAGTTTAAGACCTTTTGATTTGATTAACAAAAGGTCTTCGAAAAAATTGGTTTATACCTGCTGGTCCGTTTTGACAGATTTCTGCCATTATTTGCATTTGCTTCTTGTTGGTTCCTTTTTGAGTTCTTTTGGGGAATTGAGCTTTTTGAGGGAAGTGCTATAGTAGCTTGTGTTCTAATGGAAGTTTTATTGGTGTTGAAACTGAACCTAAAGACTTATTATCTTGAGTGCAGTAATGTTGCTAATAAAGATTGTGTGAAGTTTTGTATGAAGGAAAAATTGCAGGTGTATGGAGAGAATGATGTAATGAGATGAAGAATGGACTAAATCTCAAGCTTGGGGATGCCACCCCATGTCACCCCAAGAAATATTAAAGAGGTACAAGCATCAAAGCTTGGGGATGCCCAAGGCATCCCCTTCTTCATCAATAAAAATCCCAGGTTTCTTCCAAACACTTTATTTTTATTGTTTCATGCACAATTGTGTTGTTCTTGGAGCGTCTTGTTTTTCGTTTTCATTTTGGTTTTTCATTTGCTTGGTTTTCTTAGTTTGCTGAATAAATTGGTTGGACCCCCTCTTTCATACATTGGTTTTCAAATAGTTTGGTCTGGATTGGAAAAGAGTGGGAAAAGTTCATGCTTAAGTGGTAAAAGGAGTTTGTTTTTTACTGTGGCCTATGCTTTGTCATACCATGCTTGATATTGTTTTGGCTTTATGCTTAGTGATCTTTGCTGTAGCATGACTTGTTATAAACAATTGATATTTCTTAATGTGCCTTTGAAGAATCATGCGTTGTTTTAGCATATTAAATCATAGTATTGTGGTATTCTCCTTTGATGCTTTATTTGGGTTGACTTGGCGCATGCTCACACCATGTTATGACTATTCCAAGTCACCATAGACTTTATGATACTTTAGTTTTCAACTTGTAGTATCACTTTATGCTTTGATCAATGATGTTTTATCGCTCTGCATGATTATGCCCATTATTGCTCTCTTAGTTTGTCGCTCCCAGTCTTTTGCTAGCCTCCGCAACCAAGTCTGAGTTCCACTCATGCATCCAACTCCTTAAACCAAGTTATTCCAAAGAGTCCACCATACCCACCTACTAGCATATTCTATTCCAAGTATATTCATGTTTTTATCTACCTTCCGAATTAAACTTGTTATGAGAAAACTAGTGATTAAAGCTCTCACGAACTTGATGGCACACTTTACTTTTCCTGCCCTTAATAAACTTGAACCATTGGGTCCATCTTTGTTGCGTATATGCTTCTGACCCAGGTTGTTATCTAACTTTCTTTAGTTCAACACTTTTTGATTTGAGCAACAGAAGGTCTTCGAAAAAATTCGTCTTTACCTGCTGGTCTGTTTTGACAAATTTCTGCCATTTTCTGGATTTGCTTCTTGTGGGTTTCTTTTTGAGTTCTTTTGGGGAATTGAGATTTTTGAGGGATGTGCTACAGTAGCTAGTGTTCTAATGGAAGTTTATTTGGTGTTAGAACTGAACCTTAAGACTTATTTATCTTAATTGCACTAATGTTGCTAATAAAGATTGTGTGAAGTTTTGTATGAAGGAAAAATTTCACGTGTATGGAAGGAATGAGTAATGAGATGAAGGATGGACTAAAGCTCACGCTTGGGGATGCCACGCGTGTCACCCCAAGAAATATCCAAGAAGTACAAGCGTCAAAGCTTGGGGATGCCCAATGCATCCCCTTCTTCATCAATAAAAATTCCAGGTTTCTTCCAAACGCTTCATTTTTATTATTTCATGCACAATTGTGTTTTTCTTGGAGCATCTTCTTTTTCATTTTCGTTTTGGTTTTTTGTTTGCTTTGGTTTGCTTAGTTTTCTTAATAAATTGGTTGGACCCCCTCTTCATACATTGGTTTTCAAATAGTTTGGTTTGGATTGGAAAAGAATAGGAAAGTTCATGCTTAAGTGGTAAACAGAGCTTGTTTTTGACTGTGGCCTATTCTTTGTCATGCCATGCTTGATATTGTTTTGGATTTATGCTTAGTATTCTTTGCTGTAGCATGACTTGTTATAAACAATTGAGATTTCTTAATGTGCCTTGGATGAATCATGCGTTGTTTTAGCATATTAAAGCATAGTATAGTGGTATTCTCCTTTGATGCTTTATTTGGGTTGACTTGGCGCATGATCACACCATTTTATGACTATCTCAAGTCACCATAGCCTTTATGATCCTTTAGTTTTCAACTTGTAGTATCACTTTATGCTTTGATCATTGATGTTTTGTCGCTCTGCATGATTATGGCCATTATTGCTCTCTTAGTTTGTCGCACCCAGTATTTTGCTAGCCTCCGTAACCAAGAATGAGTTCCACTCATGCATCCAACTCCCTAAACCAAGTTATTCCAAAGATTCCACCATACCTACCTATTAGTATATGATATTCCAAGTATATTCATGCTTTTGTTTACCTTCCAAATTAAACTTGTTATGAGAAAACTAGTGATTAAAGATCTCACGAACTTGATGGCACACTTTACTTTTCTTGCCCTTAATAAACTTGAACCATTATGTCTTCTATGTTGTATATGCTTGCACTTATTTGTCGGGAATTAGCAGAACCATGCTTTCATGGGGAACGCTTTCAACATTGCACTTGGTACTTGTACCTAGTTGATATCATGCTCTTTTGTATATGGATGTCGTCGGTGTGAAATGAAAGGGGAGCTTGTAAGTCCATGGAGTTATGTATATGTGTTAGAGAAATGCCTGGGCCGCTGGTCTAATCCATGCTGACATGGTGGAAACCTGCAGCGTAACCATAATGAGCTATCTATGAAGCATTCTTCTTATAAAAAAAGAGTCCTATATTGAGAAAAAATAGAAAAGGAGAAAAAAAAAGAGATTATGAAAAGAGGAAAGAGAGAAAAAAGCACCATATTCCCATGGTAAATAAGAAGATTGCTGAGATGCTCGTTGTATGCTTGCCTTGTCATTTTGATATGGGGATTCTTCCGTATCATCGGGCAAGGGGTACCCCATTGGCAGTTCTCTATGATACACATGTACTTACGATGACAAGAACTTACCGGTGACTAAACTTGAGTAGCATGAGGAGCGGCCCTCGTATACAAGGGACATGAGATTTCTAACTTATACTTCGTCAAGCATGTACACCATAGTTTGTTCACTTTAACCTTAATCACTTCAAGATGCTTATGATAGGGGCAAAGAGAGCTGAAAGCTATTAAGCACCATAATTTTTGGAAGCTCTTTATGAGACTTGAATCCCTGCTTCCTTCTATGAAGGCCTTTCTTCCACCATTATATTGAGTCTCCACCTTCTATCTTTATGCGCTTACTTTGAGAGCATAGTGGCCATTCTTAGTTCTATGTGCATTGTCCCAAGACTAGTTGATTGATGCATAACTTGATATTGCTTGTTTTAAACTATTTGTATCTAGTCACTCTTATGAACTTTGAAGGTGTCCTATGCATTTATATTTGCTACTCTATGAGGGACAAGCTGAATGCTATTATGCTATGTTTTCTTTATGTGAAACAAACAAACGTCTTGCAAAGCATTGTTATTCATGAATCTTTTGTTTGTGCCTTTTCATGTTGCATCATAGTTTCTTTGCTTATTGCTAGAACTTTGTCTTTCATGTTATGATTGAAGTACTATGATCCCAGCTTTCAATGTTTTACAAATGCTTTGATCAAGTTTATGATGGTGCTTGTCACCTCAAAAATTATTCTTTCTTTTTATCACTTACCTACTCGAGGACGAGCAGGAGTTAAGCTTGGGGATGTTGATACATTGCAAATGTATCTATAATTTTTGATGTTCCATGCTTGGTTTTATCCACTTTCTTGTGTTTTGTTCCAACTTTGGAGTACTTTTCATATGATTTCTTGGACTAACCTATTAACAAGAGCCACAGTGCCAGTTGCCTGTTTTCTGCTGTTTTTGGTTCTAGGAAAGTCAGAAAATCAATATTCTCGGAATTGGACGGGACAAAAGCCAAAGTTCCTATTTTACCGAAAGACTCACGGAGCCAGAAGGAGAGTCGGAGAGGAGCCACAGGGTGGCCACACCACCCCTAGGCGCGGGTCCACCTAGGCCGCGCCACCAGGTGGTGTGGGCCCCCTGGCACTCCACCGACCTTGCCCTCTGGCCTATAAGAAGCCTCCCGATACCAAAACCCTAAATCATCAAGCCTCTAGCCACGAAAAGTTCTGTAGCGCCACCGCCACCGAAAGGGGAGATTCGGGGGACAGAAAGTCTCTATTCCGGCACCCTGCCGGGACGGGGAAGTGCCCCCGGAGCCATCTCCATCGATCTCCACCATCATCTCCATCACCATTGTTGATTCCTATGATGAGGAGGGAGTAGTTCTCTCTCGAGGCTAAGGGTTTTACCGGTAGCTATGTGTTCATCTCTCTCTCTATGCATGATCTTATTGAGATCATGAGCTTGTAATCTATAGATCTACCTTGCTACTCAAGTGCTTTAATGAATCTCTGCTCTCCCCATGTTTGTGAAAGTGATAGCGTTCTCACCATGGTGGCACTTAGGCTAGAGATTACAAATACTTGTTATGAGTTATATTTGGAGTTGGATGTCTTTATGAAATTGTGGTGTTTGTTGGACCTATCTAGTGCTCAACGTGACAGTGTGGGGTTTTCTAGATGGGAAAGGCTTACTTTGAGGTGTGCTATTATAGCCCTACCATCGATTAGAGTGTTCAACCGGAGAGTACTTAAGAGTAGTATCATGAAGATAATATATTTATGAAAGAGTGTTCACTAGTGAAAGTATGATCCCTAGGCCTTGTTTCTAAGCACTGAAACACCGTTTGCTATTAGATCTATTGCATGTTTGCTTGCTTCTATCTTTATTTCAGTTTTACTTTAGTCTTTTCCACACCATCAAGCTATTTTCCATCACCGTTACCACTTATAATTATCCATACCACTTGTATTTCACTATCTCTTCGCCGAACTAGTGCACCTATACACCTGACAAGTGTATTGGGTGTGTTGGGGACACAAGAGACTTCTTGTATCTTGATTGCAGGGTTGCTTGAGAGGGAATACCTTTGACCACTTCCTCCCTGAGTTCGATAAACCTTGGGTGATCCACTTAAGGGAAAACTTGCTGCTGTTCTACAAACCTCTACACTTGGAGGCCCAACAATTGTCTACAAGAATAGAAGTGCGTAGACATCAAGATGCTCATTGTCTGCTTGCCTTGTCATTTTGATTATGGGATAGCTCATGTATCATGTGCAAGGGGTACCCCGTTGGCGGTTCTTTATGATACATATGTACTTACAATGACAAGAGCTTACTTGGGACTAAAGTTGAGTAGCATGAGGTTCGGTCCTCGTAAGTAAGGGGCATGAGATTTCGGTTTATAACTTGTCAAGCATATCCTCTTAGTTGTGCCACTTTAACCTTAATCACCTTCAAGATGCTTATGATAGGGGCAATGAGAGCTGAAAGCTATTAAATACCATAATTTTTGGAAGCTATTTATGAGACTTGAATCCCTACTTCCTTCTATGAAGGCCTTTCTTTTACTTTTTTTGTTGAGTCTCCACCTTCTATCTTTATGCACCTACTTTGAGAGCATAGTGGTCATTCTTAGTTCTATGTGCATTGTCCCAAGACTTGTTGATTATTGCATAGCCTTGATATTGCTTGTTCTAAACTATTTGTATATAGTCACTCTTATGAACTTTGAAGGTGTCCTATGCATTTATGTTTGCTACTCTATGAGGGACAAGCTGAATGCCAATATGCTATGTTTTGTTTATGTGAAACAAACAAATGTCTTGCAAAGCATTATTATTCATTAATCTTTTGTTTGTGCCTTTTCATGTTGCAACGTAGTTTCTTTGTCTTATTGCTAGAACTTTGTCTTTCATGTTATGATTGAAGTACTATGATCCCAGCTTTGAATGTTTTACAAATACTTTGATCAAGTTTATGAGGGTGCATGTCACCTCAAAAATTATTCTTTCTTTTGATCACTTACCTACTCGAGGATGAGAAAGAGTTAAGCTTGGGGATGTTGATATGTTGCAAACGTATCCATAATTTTTGATGTTCCATGCTTGGTTTTATCTACTTTCTTGTGTTTTTTCCATACTTTGGAGTACTTTTCATATGATTTCTTAGACTAACCTATTAACAAGAGCCACAGTGCAAGCTGCCTGTTTTCTGCTGTTTTTGGTTCCAAGAAAGTCAGAAAATGAATATTCTCGAAATTGGACGGGACAAAAGCCAAAGTCAGTTTTTCACCGACGGACACCTGGAGCCAGAATACGAAACGGAGAGGGGATAGGGCCCGGCCACACCACCTGGCCGCGCGGCCAGGCCTGTCCCACGCTAGGGGGTGGTCTGGCCGCCCCAGGCACCCCCTCGCCCTATCCTTCCGCCTATATATTGCCTCTGATACGGAAACCCTAAGGACCCAATCAAAATTCCACGAAAGAGTATGTAGCCCCCGTCATCTCCACCCTAGATCGGCAGGGATCTGAAGCTCTTCCCGGCACCATGCTAGAGAGGGGAATTCACCCTGGAGGCCTTCTTCATCACCATGCAAGCCTCCGGTGTGATGCATGAGTAGTTCATCTCTGGACTATGGGTCCATGTAGTAGCTAGATGGATAGTTCTCCTCCTTTGTTCTATCATGTTTAGATCTTGTGAGCTCTGTTCATGATCAAGATCATCTATTTGTAATTATGCATGTTGTGTTTGCGGGGATCCGATGGATATTGAGATGCTATTATAGATTGATTATTGATTCTATCATGTCTTCGTTATTTGTGATCTTGGATTCTTTCTGTTGTTAGTAGCTATCTTGGCCAAGTAGATGCTAGCAACTCCAAGAGTTAGTATTTATGCTCGATAGTCGGTTCATGCCTCTGGTAATCTGAGGAAGTGACAGAAATCTCTAAGGTACTGATACGTTGCAAACGTATCCATAATTTTTGATGTTCCATGCTTGGTTTTATCTACTTTCTTGTGTTTTGTCCACACTTTGGAGTACTTTTCATATGATTTCTTGGACTAACCTATTAACAAGAGCCACAGTGCCAGCTGCCTGTTTTCTGCTGTTTTTGGTTCCAGGAAAGTCAGAAAATGAATATTCTCGGAATTGGACGGGACAAAAGCCAAAGTTGATATTTTACCGAAAGACTCACGGAGCCAGAAGACGAGACGGAGAGGGGCCACAGGGTGGCCACACCATATGGTGACGCGGGCTAGCCCTGGCCGCGCCACCAGGTGGTGTGGGCCCCCTGGCCGCCCACCGACCTTGCCTCTTCGCCTATAAGATGCCTCCCGATGCAAAAACACTAAATCGTCAAGCCTCCAGCCACGAAAAGTTCTGCAGCGCCGCCGCCACCAAAGGGGAGATTCGGGGGACAGAAAATCTCTGTTCCGGCACCCTGCCGGGACGAGGAAGTGCCTTTGGAGTGATGTCCATCGATCTCCACCGCCATCTCCATCATCGTTGCTGATTACCATGATGAGGAGGGAGTAGTTCTCTCTCGAGGCTAAGGGTTCTACCGGTAGCTATGTGTTCATCTCTCTTTCTATGCATGATCATATTGTGATCATGAGCTTTGTAATCAAGTATATCTACCTTGCTACTCAAGTGCTTTAATAGATCTCTGCACTCCCCATGTGTCTGAAAGTAACAGCGTGTATACCATGGTAGCACTTAGGCTAGAGATTACAAATACTTGTTATGAGTTATATTTGGAGTTGGATGTCTTTATGAAATTGTGGTGTGTTGGAACCATCTAGTGCTCAAGGTGACAGTGTGGGGTTATCTAGATGGGAAAGGCTTACTTTGAGAAGTGATGTTATAGCCCTACCATGCATGAGAGTGTCCAACCGGAGAGTAGTTAAGAGTAGTATCATAAAGAGAAGATATATATATTAGAGTGTTCACTTGTGAAAGTATGATCCCTAGGCCTTGTTTCTAAGCATTGGAACACCGTTTGCAACTAGATCTGTTACATGTTTGCTTGCTTCCATCTTTATTTCAGTTTGCCTTTAGTCTCTTCCACGCCATCAAACTATTTTCTATCACCGTTACCACTTATAATTATCCATACCACTTGTATTTCTTTATCTCTTTGCCGAACTAGTGCACCTATACACCGGACAAGTGTATTGGGTGTGTTGGGGAGATAAGAGACTTCTTGTATCTTGATTGCAGGGTTGCTTGAGAGGGGATACCTTTGACCACTTCCTCCCTGAGTTCGATAAACATTGGGTAATCCACTTAATGGAAAACTTGTTGCTGTTCTACAAACCTCTACACTTGGAGGCCCAACAACTTTCTACAAGAATAGAAGTGCGTAGACATCAAGCTATTTTCTAGCGCCGTTGCCGGGGAGGTAAGGTAAAAGCTACTCACATCCTCCGGTGTGAGTGCTTGAAGTTATTTCCTTTAGATTCTGCAATTTTGTCTTTTTGTTTCTTGTTTTTATTTTCACTAGTTAGGCTTAATGGAAAACAACAACAAAATTAGAGAGCTTTATAGTATTTATCTTGAGTTAGGACATGAAGTGTTTGAAGAGAAAATTAAAAAACCTATGGAACTTTATTTGCATGCTAATAGCAATGTTGTTAGTATGAATTCTTTGGACACCATTATTGCTAATGCTATGGAAAAGTCTAAGCTTATGGAAGCTAGTTTTTATGAAAATGATCTTTTTAGTTACCCGGCTTTGGAAGATAGCTATTCTATTGCTTATGATGATACCAACCCTCCAATATATGATGATTACAATGATGAATACGATATTTTCAGTCCACCTACTATTGAGGAAAAAATTAATTATGACTACAATATGCCTCCTATATTTGATGATTATGGTGATGAGAATAATAATAATAGCTATTTTCTTGAATTTGCTCCCACTACGATTAATAAGAATGACTATGTTTATGAGGGGAGTATTAATTCTTTTATGCATGTGGCTCATGATAAGAATGTTTCATGTGATAGTTATATTGTTAATTTTATTCATGATGCTACTGAAAGTTATTATGAGAGAGGGAAACATGGTTTTATGCATCTCAATAATATTAAGTTTCTCCTCTTTATGTTGAAAGTCTTGAAGTTGCACTTGTTTTGCTTTCCTATGCATGTTGCTTAGTGCTTTCATGAGTTGTTTCTTTACAAGATTCCTATGCATAGGAAGTGGATTAGACTTAAATGTATTTTGAATTTGCTTCTTGATGCTCTCTTTTACTTAAATTCATATTCTTATGTGAGCATCTTTTCAAACTATCATGCCTAACTTAAAGGCGTTAAAGAAAAGTACTTATTGGGAGATAACAAAAAGTTTTAGATAAGTCTTGGAAGTTATTAACTCAGTAATAACCGCTCCTTATCCTTTTTATTTGATTTTTGTGCCAAGAGTAACCTCTAATGAGAGAGAAGTAATGCTAGGGAAAGTTGTTGTCCCGAAACAGATTTTTGTGCTTCACTGTAGAAACTCGTCTAAAATCTCTGTACGTTGTTTTAAGGTGTGAATTTTTGTGCTTCTGCCCCAGATTGTTATCTAACTTTCGTTAGTTCAAAACTTTTCGATTTGAGCAACAAAAGGTCTTCGAAAAAATTCGTCTTTACCTGCTGGTCTGTTTTGAAAGATTTCTGCCATTATTTGTATTTGCTTCTTGTTGGTTCCTTTTTGAGTTATTTTGGGGAATTGAGCTTTTTTAGGGAAGTGCTACAGTAGCTAGTGTTTTAATGGAAGTTTTATTGGTGTTATAACTGAATCTAAAGACTTATTATCTTGAGTTCACTAATGTTGCTAATAAAGATTGTGTGAAGTTTTGTATGAAGGAAAAATTTCAGGTGTATGGAAGGAATGAGTAATGAGATGAAGGATGGACTAAAGCTCAAGCTTGGGGATGCCACGCGTGTCACCCCAAGAAATATCCAAGAAGTACAAGCGTCAAAGCTTGGGGATGCCCAAAGCATCCCCTTCTTCATCAATAAAAATCTCAGGTTTCTTCCAAACACTTTATTTTTATTGTTTCATGCACAATTGTGTTGTTCTTGGAGCGTCTTTGTTTTTGTTTTTGGTTTTTAGTTTGCTTGGTTTTCTTAGTTTTCTTGATTAAATTGGTTGGACCCCCTCTTTCATACATTGGTTTTCAAATAGTTTGGTTCGGATTGGAAAGAGTAGGAAAAGTTCATGCTTAAGTGGTAAAAGGAGCTTGTTTTTGACTGTGGCCTATGCTTTGTCATCCCTTGCTTGATATTGTTTTGGCTTTATGCTTAGTATTCTTTGCTGTAGCATGACTTGTTACAAACAATTGAGATTGCTTAATGTGCCTTGGAAGGATCATGCGTTGTTTTAGCATATTAAAGCATAGTATTGTGGTATTGTCCTTTGATGCTTTATTTGGGTTGACTTGGTGCATGCTCAAACCATGTTATGACTATCCCAAGTCACCATATCCTTTATGATCCTTTAGTTTTCAACTTGTGGTATCACTTTATGCTTTGATCAATGATGTTTTGTTGCTCTGCATGATTATGAACATTATTGCTCTCTTAGTTTGTCGCTCCCAGTCTTTTGCTAGCCTCCATAACAAAGTATGAGTTACACTCATGCATCCAATTCCTTAAACCAAGTTATTCCAAAGAGTCCACCATACCTACCTACTAGCATATGCTATTCCAAGTATATTCATGTTTTTGTCTACCTTCCAAATTAAACTTGTTATGTGAAAACTAGTGATTAAAGATCTCACGAACTTGATGGCACAGTTTACTTTTCTCGCCCTTAATAAACTTGAACCATTGTGTCGTCTATGTTGTTTATGCTTGCACTTATTTGTTGGGGATTAGAAGAACCATGCTGTCATGGGGAACGCTTTCAACATTGCACTTGTACTTTGTACCTAGTTGATATCATGCTCTTTTGTCTATGAATGTCGTCCGTGTGAAATGAAAGGGGAGCTTGTAAGTCCATGGAGTTATGTATATGTGTTAGAGAAACGCCTGGGCCGCCGGTCTAATCCATGTTGTCATGGTGGAAACCTGCAGCGTAACCATAATGAGCTGTCTATGAAGCATTCTTCTTATAAAAAAAGAGTTAGATATTGAGAAGAAAAAGAAAAAAGAGATTATGAAAAGAGGAAAGAGAGAAAAAAGCACCATATTCCCATGGTAAATAAGAAGATTGCTGAGATGCTCGTTGTTTGCTTGCCTTGTCATTTTGATATGGGGATTCTTCCGTATCGTCGGGCAAGGGGTACCCCTTTGGCGGTTCTCTATGATACACATGTACTTACGATGATAAGAACTTACCGGTAACTAAACTTTAGTAGCATGAGGAGCGGCCCTCGTATTCATGGGACATGATATTTCCAACTTATACTTCGTCAAGCATATACACCATAGTTTGTTCACTTTAACCTTAATCACTTCAAGATGCTTATGATAGGGGCAATGAGAGCTAAAAGCTAAAAAGTACCATAATTTTTGGAAGCTCTTTATGAAACTTGAATCCCTACTTCCTTCTATGAAGGCCTTTCTTTTACTTTTATGTTGAGTCTCCACCTTCTATATTTATGCACCTACTTTGAGAGCATAGTGGCCATTCTTAGTTCTATGTGCATTGTCCCAAGACTTGTTGATTGATGCATAACTTTGATATTGCTTGTTTTAAACTATTTGTATCTAGTCACTCTTATGAACTTTGAAGGTGTCCTATGCATTTATATTTGCTACTCTATGAGGGACAAGCTGAATGCTACTATGCTATGTTTTCTTTATGTGAAACAAACAAACGGCTTGCAAAGCATTGTTATTCATTAATCTTTTGTTTGTGCCTTTTCATGTTGCAACATAGTTTCTTTGTCTTATTGCTAGAACTTTGTCTTTCATGTTATGATTGAAGTACTATGATCCCAGCTTTGAATGTTTTACAAATACTTTGATCAAGTTTATGATGGTGCATGTGAAAGGGCTTGTATGCCCCCATGTGTGGTTTTGGTAATTAATGACAATCCCTATGGACTAATGTGCAAATTAAGTCTCACTTGTAGGTTTGTCCATTGGCATCGCTTGGACCATGTGTTGGTTTCAAGGATGAAAAAGAAGAAGTTTTTTCAAAGGGCTTTGTGCCTATTGGAATCAAGTAGTAGAAGAAGAAGATCAAGTATGTCTTGAAGAAGAAGAAGAAGATGGTGTTCCTCATGGATATCTTCAAGACATCATTAAGAATTGAAGTGCAAGATCAAGATGCGTCCTCTCTAGAATATCTCATGCTTGAAGCTTGCCATCCTCAGCAATAATGGAATGATGGAGAGAAGTTCGAAGAAGAGGCTTCCCCATGGAGTATGGGGGAGAATGTCTCAAGACTTCATCAAGCAAGTGCAATCAAGAAAGGTGTTCCATCTTGAAGGTGACAAGATCGTCTACATCAAGCTCAAGTGGGATGCTCAAGGCAAAGGTATGATCTTGATAGGGTTTCTACTTTACTGGTCTCTTGTAGTGTTGGGAGACCGGATTTAGGATAGATAACCGTACTATCAAGAGGGGCTCTCGAGTGGGTGACTCGTTCGTATCTTTCGGACAGAGATCAAACCTTTGCTTACATAGCATCATCTTTCTTGGTTGTTGTTTGGTTCGTGTCCATGTGAGGATCTAGAGCTTGTGGTTATCTTCATAACAAGCTCTAGTTCATCAAAAACGGATTTCCCTTGTATATCTTATTGCGTTTTTGATCTTGCGGGTTTTTCGGCTCCACACCTTGGGAGGTATCTCACATATATATATTCATGGTATTTTCTCCCTTGATTCTACACGTCGTTATCTTTCCAACAAAATTGGTTTAATCTCATTTGGAGTTCGGATGCAAAAGTTGTGGCAGTTCTGGTTCAGGAGTTTTTGCCTGGCCGGTAGTTCCGTCCGGCCATCGGTAGTACCGCTAGGGCAGTTTGCCGCCGGTAGTACCGGTGTTAATTCCGGCCCAATTTCCGGTAACCTTGTTTTCGCTTCAGTATGCTCTCTGCCTGGTTTTCCCTATTTGACGGTACTTCGGTCGGAATCTTGGGTGGTAGTACCGGCCCAGGCGGTAGTACCGATGACCCACCGGTAGTACCGGTCGGCCTCGTTTTTGTGTTCTTTCGCACCTCGTTTTTGGACCGTTGGCTGAGTTGCACCAGTAGTACCGGCCACCCACCGGTACTACCGGTCGTGCACGAATCTGTGGGTAACGGGCAGATCGGGGAGCCCTTTAAAAGAAGCCCCTTTCCCCTTCGGCCCCAACTCTTGTTCTTCTCGGTTTTTGGCTTTCTCTCTCCTCCATTGTTGACCTTGAAGAGCTTGCCCTCTCCCATTCCCCCTCCTATGATTCTTGCATATTTTTGAGGGATTTGAGAGAGGAGATCTAGATCTACAAGCCCAACCAAACCAAATCCCTTCTTTGTGAAGGAATCCTTGGGATCTAGATCTTGGAGAGTTTTGTGTTCTCCTCTTGTGTTCTTCCTCTCTTATTCCCCCAATAGATTTTGTAGCTTTGGTGGAATTTAAGAGAGAAGGACTTGCCTCTTGCATTTGGTGCATAGGTTTGAGTTCTCCTCAGAGATTCGGCGAGTTCAAGCCCTTGGGCTTGTTTCTCTTGGGTTCTTGGAACCCTAGACGGTTGTGTGGTTGGATTTTTGACCTCTTGTGGTCTTGTATCCTTTTGTGGCCTTATTGCCTTTTGTGGCTTTGTAGCCTTTGTGGCATTGTTGTTGGGAGCCTCCAATTGAGTTGTGGAGATTGTTATTGGGAGCCTCCAAGTGTCCCATAGTGGAACTTGAGTAGGCCTTTTTGGAGAGCTCACGGGAGAATAGGTGAGCCTGTTGTGGCGTCGATAGGTTGCGTGCCTTCACATCTTGGGGTGAGGCCTTGTGTGGCGTAGGGTGAGCATCAAGCCACCACACCTCGAGGTGAGCCACTTGTGGCGTTCGAAGTACATTGCACCCCCGCACCTCTCCAACGGAGATGTAGCTTCTTTGGAAGTGAACTTCGGGAAAGAAATCATCGTCTCCGCGTCCATCGGTTATCTCTCAACCGAACCCTTTACTTTTGCAATTTACATTGTGATAGCCATTGTGCTTGAAGTATTATATCTTGCTATCACCTTGTTGTTTTTCTTGCTTAGCATAGGTTGTTGGTGCACTTAGTGAACCTAGTGAATATAGGTTTTGGCTTGATAAATTAAACATTAAGTTTATTCCGCATTTATTAGAGCCTAAACCGTAATAATTTTAAAATGCCTATTCACCCTCCTCTAGGCGACGTCCATTTCCCTTTCAGCATGTCACCTCAAAAATTATTCTTTCTTTCTTTTTATCACTTACCTACTCGAGGACGAGCGGGAGTTAAGCTTGGGGATGTTGATACGTTGCAAACTTATCCATAATTTTTGATGTTCCATGCTTGGTTTTATCTACTTTCTTGTGTTTTGTCCACACTTTGGAGTACTTTTCATATGATTTCTTGGACTAACCTATTAACAAGAGCCACAGTGCCAGCTGCCTGTTTTCTGCTGTTTTTGGTTCCAGGAAAGTCAGAAAATGAATATTCTCAGAATTGGACGGGACAAAAGCCAAAGTTGATATTTTACCGAAAGACTCACGGAGCCAGAACACGAGACGGAGAGGGACCACAAGGTGGCCACACCATATGGTGACGCGGGCTAGCCCTGGCCACGCCACCAGGTGGTGTGGGCCCCCTGGCCGCCCACCGACCTTGCCTCTTCGCCTATAAGATGCCTCCCGATGCAAAAACCCTAAATCGTCAAGCCTCCAGCCACGAAAAGTTCTGCAGCGCCGCCGCCACCAAAGGGGAGATTCGGGGGACAGAAAGTCTGTGTTCCGGCACCCTGCCGGGACGAGGAAGTGCCCCTGGAGTGATCTCCATCGATCTCCACCACCATCTCCATCATCGTTGCTGATTACCATGATGGGGAGGGAGTAGTTCTCTCTCGAGGCTAAGGGTTCTACCGGTAGCTATGTGTTCATCTCTCTCTCTATGCATGATCATATTGTGATCATGAGCTTTGTAATCAAGTAGATCTACCTTGCTACTCAAGTGCTTTAATAGACCTCTGCTCTCCCCATGTGTGTGAAAGTGACAACATGCACACCATGGTGGTACTTAGGCTAGAGATTACAAATACTTGTTATGAGTTATCTTTGGAGTTGGATGTCTTTATGAAATTGTGGTGTTTGTTGGAACCATCTAGTGCTCAAGGTGACAGTGTGGGGTTATCTAGATGGGAAAGGCTTACTTTGAGGAGTGTTGTTATAGCCCTACCATGGATTAGAGTGTCCAACCAGAGAGTAGTTAAGAGTAGTATCATAAAGAGAAGATATTTATATGAGAGTGTTCACTAGTGAAAGTATGATCCCTAGACCTTGTTTCTAAGCATTGGAACATCGTTTGCAACTAGATCTGTTACATGTTTGCTTTCTTCCATCTTTATTGCAGTTTGCCTTTAGTCTCTTCCACGTCATCAAAGTATTTTCTATCACCGTTACCACTTATAATTATCCATACCACTTGTATTTCACTATATCTTCGCCGAACTAGTGCACCTATACACCTAACAAGTATATTGGGTGTGTTGGGGACATAAGAGACTTCTTGTATCTTGATTGCAGGGTTGCTTGAGAGGGGATACCTTTGACCACTTCCTCCCTAAGTTCGATAAACCTTGGGCAATCCACTTAAGGGAAAACTTGCTGCTATTCTACAAACCTCTGCACTTCGAGGTCCAACAACTGTCTACAAGAATAGAAGTGCGTAGACATCAGGTACTAGATGTGTTGTTGCTACTAGGGAGAAAACAACAATCCTTTGTTCACAGAACAATCGTATTGTTTACTTTACACGCAACTCGTAATGCAATTATCCGTTGCTTGCAACTTAATACTAGAGGGGGTTCGGATGATAACCTGAACATGGATTATTTGTCATAGATGCAGTTGGATGGCGGTCTATGTATAATGTTGTAATGCCCAATCGAATCTCAAAGGAGTCAAGATGAGTAGTATATGCTTGTATGCTTTCTCGATGTTTGTCAATTGCCCCGTTGTAATTTGTTCACCCAACATGTTATCTATCTTAAGGAGAGCCACCTCTAGTGAACTATGGACCCTGATCCTTTCTTTTACTATCAATCTACAATCAAACAGTTTAATGTTTTGTGTTTACTTTCTGCAAACTATTACTTTCTTCCACTCGATACATTTAATCCTTTGTTTTCAGCAAAACCGGTGCTATTGACAACCTCATCGCAAGTTGGGGGCAGAGTTCTGTTGTTGTGTTGTGTAGGTCTCCACGTTGCTGCTAGCACCGGTAGTGTGCCCTGCCAAAGTTCAGCTAGCTACACCTTTGGGGTGTTTCCTTGCTCCTACTGGTTCGATTAAACCTTGGTTTCATACTGAGGGAAAACTTGATGTTGTGCTCATCATACCTTCCTCTTGGGGTTCCCCAACGAGCTCGATATATTTTGGGCCATCAGGTGGCAGCACGGGGAGCACCCCGAGGGAGTGCTGCAACCCTCGCATGCACACAACAATGGCGATCATGGAGGAGAAGCACGACAACATCAGCGGGGAGTGCCAAAGCACGGCAAACCCTAACCCTAGCCTCGTGCAGAGGGCATCACGGCCAGAGAAGAGGGGCCGACGATGAATCGTCTTGGACAGCGATACGCAACGGCATTGTCTTGGTCGTCCTGTACCATGGGGGCAGCCATGGCGGCCGGACTTGGCCGGAATCGTGCGCAGCAGCGACGACGGCATCGAGCACCAGGGAGGGTCGCGAGAGATAGGGTGAGAGAGAGTGCGCGTGGGGGATACTGGGCCGGCAGGCTACCTAGTACAGCGAGGTGGTCTTTGACCAGGCCGGGTGGGCCGGGTCTGGTTGGTCCGGGCCAACCCAAAGGGTCGGGCCCATGTCTCAAAAGACATATCTAAAAATAAATATTTACAAATATACCCTTGGAACGAAAACAACTCTTGAAAAATAAGTAAAAATCCTAAAAATACAAATAATATATTTATGCAATCACAAAAATATCCTTTATCCAATAAAAATACTAGATAGTAAATTTCAGCAATTAAATATAGATCTATTATCAAAATTGGATACATTCATTTTAGAATTTTATAAATTATGCAAAACACTTAAATTTGAATAAAATTCATTTTTAAGATTCTAAAAGTAAGTACTATTAAATAAAAATACTAGTTTGTATTTGTGAAAAGTAAATCATGTATAATAGAAATAAAGTCTTATTTCCTTAAAGGAATTTTAGTTAAATATTTAAAAGAGTTAAAAATTAAATAAATTCATTTTTAAACTCTTAGAATAATACTAGTTATTATAAAATTGCTAAATGCCAAAAATAATATGAATTTGATGATTTCTTAAATAATGTTTTTCTTTTATTAATTGAAAGAAACTTAAAACCTATACAAGCTAGGTAAAACATGCAAAGAAGAAAGAAAATAAATCATTGCATGACATTACTATGCATTGCATATTGCTTCTTTAAATATTGTCCTTACCGGGCAATAATGGTTTTCTGTAGCAACCGGAGCTCAAGGTCAGGTGGAAATATCCGACTCCACTACCTTGCAGTCACAAGGCAAGTTCATCACTTGCTCATGTCCTTTGAAGAGTTTTTAAGAAAGTATTTGAAAATTGTGTGTTATCACCTATGTTCTAAGGGAGACAGAAAATAAGTATTTTCCCAAACAAAATGAAATGCTATTATCATCCTAAGTGATGATAAATACTAAGAATTGTAGGGGAATCTAAGATTCCAATTGCAAAACAAGTAGGACTTAATAACCCATGACATCAGTGATTCTAGCACCGTATATTACGCGTTAACTATAAGATTTGGAATGGGACGGAGAAGACAGTTGTAATTCATAGAGGGTATGCAGCATATGGGTGGGAACCATCAACGTCCCATGATAGTTCTAGCATCTGACGGTCTGTACTAACCAGTGCCGTAATTCAAGATGTGGGCATGGCGCACACCAAGGGGACATGCAGGGTCGCGAAGGGGGCAGTGATTGGCTTAGATCATCTACTAGGCCCCACATCATGGAATTGTGGATGGGAAAGTATGTCCGGTTGTGCAACAAGGAGTTGGTCTCTTATGGATAAAGCAACGCACCTCTGCAGAGTGTAATAATTCTGACATGTTACTCCCTGTTCCGGGAAGGAGCTACAAACGCGGCAGGAAAGGAACTCCATGATGTTCTAGTCAACCTGTGAAGGCTAATGGGCATACTTTTGATAACTAAAATCAATCTTTGAAGAAATGTTTATCGAAACTGCATAGTACCAAGGACTTATCATCCGAGGTGGTAGATAGAGCATCAAATTTCCCACCTTACATATAGTGAACTTGCTGGGTAACACAGTTACTCACCCTTTCCTTTGAACCCCTTGCTAGATTTTGAGGGCCAGAAGGAGGACCAGGTGTATGCTATGGAGGTCCAGAACGACGTCTACTATGAAGAGCCAGACCTATCTGGTGGAATCAAAGGAGTGGACTACGGGATACACTATGGAGCTGAAGACAAGGAGTCAGAGTAGTTGTCAGGCCATACTTTAGTTAGCTAGGTTGAGCCGAGCAACACGAACTCTATAGAATAAGCTGTTGAGCTCACGTCTTTATTACCGTTGTGTTTTCCTCGTTCTTCCACTGAACTTATGAAATTAGTTATTTGGTTTGTAAGTTTGAACCTCTTAAAGTCTCGAACTTCTGGTATTGTAATAATAATGAACTGTGTATGTTTGTAATTTGGACCCGCAATGTTTCTGTTGTACCACTCTGAGGGATGTGATATTTACGGAATGGTGTTCTGTGGATGTCATGTCAACGACTATAGTGTACTACACGTGCAATGGTATGTTGGGTCACCGCAATCTTGTCTTTATTTGGTGGAGACATTATATTTTCAGATTGTGTTGTAATCCATTTACTACTGGTCAATATCATGTTTGACACTTGTGAGTAGATCCCTATGTTCCTGAGGGCATAGGATGAATTGGCTATGATTTCGATATAATATGCAATGAGAATGTGGTCTAGTTTTCTATCTTTTATATTGTTCTATGATTGTTTTATGCGAACATCGACTGCATATTACTTCACCTACATGGGCTCATAGGAGAATACTTTGAATGATATGGGTTGGAAGGGACAGAATTGACAGAAACCGTTTACCAATTCTTTAAGTTGCATTGGAGGGATTATATGTCGAGGACCAATGAACCTATTGCTATGGTGGAACATGTATGTCTTAATGATTCCAAGATTTTCATGTAAATGGATCTAGGACCCATCATAAGTGGTGTATATAGTCCATACTCATGGCTGCACCTAATTAGGCTCCACCCTAAGGGAATAAAACTCGACAACATATTCACCATATTGTCTAGAAATCTTTAGGCTAAGTAAATCCATGCCGCCTTCGGGAATGCTTTTCACATATAAGTACACACACACACTTGAGTTTGTCCTCTTGCTGCATAGAGGATTGGGCTTTCTCTCATTGAGAGCATTCACTTATTGTTATTTACTTTCAGCATTTTACGTTCTTGCAAAACTACAAACCCAAAACACCAAATCTACTGCATTTACTATTATTCCCTTTGTCAAATTTGCTAACCAATACCTTCAGCTCCTCGTGGTTTCAACAACCTTTCTTTATTGAAAAGTACTACAGTTGATCTCCTACACTTGGGAACCATCAAATGCTAGTAAAGTATGCAAACTTCAGAGGTCCATCTATGGAATGAAGCAAACCTTCGATTTGATGAAGTCATCAACAGTTTTGGATTTGTCCAGAACGCAGAAGAAGCCTGCATATATAAGAAAGTGAATGAGAGTTCAGTGGGAATCCTAGTACTATATGTGGACAACATATTGTTGATAGGTAATGATGTGAATCTTTTGAAAAATGTGAAAGAGTATTTAAACAGTAAATTCTCTATGAAGGACATGGGTGAAGCTGCCTACATATTAGGCATTAGGATCTATAGAGATATATCAAAGCATCTGCTAGCTCTTGGTCAAAGCACCTACATAGAAAAGATTCTGAAGAGGTTCAGAATGTAATTGTCAAAAAAGTTCTTTGCTAATCATAAAAGGTGATAAGTTGAGTGTGAGTCATTGCCCAGTAACAGAACATGAAAAGGAAGCAATGAGAGGTGTTTCATATGCCTCGGCCATTGGATCCATCATGTATGCCATGCTGAGTACTAGACCAGATGTAGCCTTAGCTCTTAGCTTGACGAGCCATTTCCAAAGCGACCCAGGGACAGTTCATTGGAATGCATTTAAGAATATCCTCAAGTACTTGAGAAGAACTAAGGATATGTTGTTAGACTTGGGAGGACATGAAGAAGAACTTGATGTAACATGTTACATGTATGCAAGCTTCTCCACTAGTCCAGATGACAGGAAATCTCTAACAGGGTACATGTTCATGGTTAATGGTGGAGCGGTTAGCTAGAGGAGCGGGAAGCAAGGCTCAATGGCTAAATATACAATGGAGTCAGAATACATGGTTTCCATAGATTCAACTAATGAAGTTGAATGGATGAGGAAGTTCATCATTGAACTTGGAGTGTTCCCAAGCGCACAAGACACTGTATGCATTTACTGCGACAACACGGGGGGGGGGGGGGCATTGCAAATGCAAAGGACTAGAGGTTCCACTCCACAACCAAGAACATTGAATGGCGTTATCTTGTAATAAGAGAGTTTGTTGCTAAAGGCACCATCAGAATTTGTAAAGTACATACTGATGTGAATGTAGTTGATCCATTCACTAAGCCTCGTCCACAAGCAAAGCATGATCAACACCAGGATGCTATTGGTGTTAGATTATTGTCTATTGTAAACTAGTGTAATTGTACTCTAGTGCAAGTGGGATACTAAAGGAGACATGCCTTAGAGGCCAATAAATAAAGTTGTTTATTGATATATCTCTAATGTGTTCATAATAGTTTTGTATCATGCTATAACTATATTAAATGAAAACATTAATACATGTATGGTATGTAAACAATTAGGTCCCTAGTATCCTATAGTACTAGTTTGTTGGGCAGATGATGATCAGGGTTTCCTGATCATGGACTTGAAATAAAATATTCACCTGACAACGAGGTGACTTAATGAAGTGATGGACACACCCAATCGTAGAATTGCAACGTGATCTAGTCACAAAGTTCAATGTTGTAATATCTAGCAAAGCGTAGTAACTTAATCCTTCGACCATGAGATCGTGTTTAATCACTATCTCTCGTGGCTGCTTTGATCACATCAACCGTCATGTCCGTAACTAGGTAACCATAAATGTGTGTTTTAGGTATTCCAGAAGAATGGTTGAGGCATGTGATCGAGATCGGGATCTGCCTATTCGAGTGACGGATAGATACTCCTGGCCCACTCGGTAAGACCACATCAATGAGCTTGCAAGCCTGTGACTAGGTCACAGGGATGTGATATCACGAGAACTAGTAAACGTGTTTGTCGGTAATAAGATTGAACTGTATGGGATACATGAGATCATGTCTTGGACAAACCAAGTATCGTTGTGCAGAGGAAATATGTAACATCCCAAATCTTTAATCAAGGTTATTAAGATCCAAATCACCCAATTTAGGGTTAACAAAAACTTTTTATTATTAAAACAATTAAGCATGCATATGTGTGTTGCATTAATATGTAAGTGTTTTGAATTGCCATGTTTGTTTGTTATAATGGTTGTAAAATGATTCTAAGGTGAATGCCACAACATCTAGATCATTCCCAAGCAAAATCCAAAGAAAAAGAAATCAATTGGAATTAATAAAGGCAAATGGTCACTTTTGCCATTTTAATCCACTAGGTCACTTTAGGTGTTCCTAGAAGTCAATTCTTAACAGAAACAATTCTAACTCTTTGCACCCCTTGCTAGTACAAGTAAAGATCTGCCAAGGCCCACTTTGAAATCTTAAACATTTAAACACTAATTTTAAATGGCATTTGAAAATGGAATTCAAGTCATATGCATAGATCACACCTTTTCAAAAACCACTCAAATGAATTCCCCTTGAGCTTTCCAAGTAGGCATAGAATCTCAAACTTAAGTGGAGAACACTCAAAAATTTTGAATCCAAAATTCAAAACTTTTCTTCTTGCGGCCATTCTGTCGAACAGATGGCAGGCACTAAACTAGAACTAGAGTAGCTTCACTATTTCCACAGTGATCATCGACCAATTTGGTCTCCCACTTAATCCCCTGTCCCCCTAGCATCTACCCCAGCCTAGATCAGCTCCCCCTTCACCGCTAGCAGCAGTGGCACGCCGCCCAAATATGGTCGTCGTCGGCCAAACACGGGCAACACGCCAGCGACCGCGCAACGCCAATCCAGCACGCCCCTAGCTCCGCCAAACCCTACCGCCGCCCACGGTCCCTTCCCCGAGCCTTTCCAGCCCCTAGACCGCCGAGGAAAGCTCACGCCCACCGTCTCTACACCGTGCCCAGCTAACGCCAGAGCACCGTCCCCGACAAGCACACACAAGCCGCGCCTTGCCTTCAGCTCGCATGCGCTGCTCTGCCATAATCCCGGCACCTCCCCAGACATGCCATTTCCCGCCGCGCGACCAGCAGCCACCGCATGCCGCGTCGAGCACCGCCTTTGCCGCGCAGAGCGCCAGCCTTTCTCGACCGCATGCCACCGCCCCTAGCGTCGCCATCACAGCGTAGCTGACCGCCAGGAGGCAAGCCACCGTCCGCCTACCCTGCCCAGGCCTCTAGCGCCCTGTATCATCGTCACCGACAAGCTCACCGTCGCCCTCACGGTCCCCTCGTCGAGCCTATATAAGGAGCCCTCCCCAACACCAATTCCTCGCACCACGCAACTCCCCTCTCCCTCAGAACCACCTCACCCCATCGCCAGAGCTGCTCGAGCAGCAGTTCACCGGAATTGTGCTAGAGTTCGCCGCAGCAGAAAAGAAAGGGGCCTGCCGATTCCGTCCACCCCAGGAGCCGCCGTGACCTCGCCTGAGTCCGCCGTCGTCTCCTCATTCAATCGCCCCCATCGCCACACTAGCTGGAGCCCTGGTATGCCCCCACTGCACCCCCACCGAGCCGCTAGGGTTCCGTCTCGCCGGCGACCAGTCCGTCGTCGATGATGAACCACAGTCGTCGATCGTAGTTCTAATCGTGCGGTCCACATCGCCCCGTACCGCTTCGCGTTAGAAGAGTCACTGACATGCGGGACCCCCTGTCAGCTGTCCTCTGCACCGTGGAGTGAAACTGGGCTGGCCCGTTAGTGTTCCCGCGCTGGCCCTAGAATTCAAATTTAGATTTTTCTATTTAGACTTAATCTAGTTTCTATCTACTAGTTTGAAAATCAATTCAGAAACATTTATTGAACCAAATTGAATGATTCAAATTTTGCTAAAAAGACAATTCAAATATCTATCCAAGCCAATTGGATTTAAATCAATTAGAGTTATAGATCACATATAGCAAGAATAACAAGACTGAGACTTTTCCACATTCAAACATTTTTCAAAAATCAACCATAATAGCTTTTGAGTTGATTCCACCTCTCAAAAATCACATTCGAAAATACCTATCTAAATATGTAATAATATTTAGGTTTGCATGCAATGAATTTGGACTAGTACCAAAATAATGCTATATATGCATTTCTAGTCACTTTAAATCATTAAATATTAATCCTAAACTTATTAAAATGTGATCCAACATTTAAATAACATTCCCATGCATTAGAATATGTGGTGATGACATGTGTCCACATGATCCCATAATTTAATTGGAGAATATTAAATCTTAGTTATTTTCAATGAGTAGAAATTACTTTTCTCAAATAAAATAAAATGAAACTAGTTCATTAAACCTTGTGATGAATGTGATGATACTAGATAATTAAATGTGTGCCTTAGTGTATTAAATCGACTAGTTAAGTATTGTTTGGTGATTGTGTATTCCGTATGTATTTATAGACGATAGTACCGACCAAGTCTACGAGGAGGAGGAGTTCTACTCCAAAGAAGACGAGGAGAATTTCAATCACTGCACCAACCAAGGCAAGCTATTATTGGCAAGCTAAAACTTACAAGCCATCACTAGATGCAATATAACCCAAGCAAGATGCAATAGGCATGCTTTGGTTATACCTCTTTGATTTATACCAATCCCAAATTTTACTTACAAGCTTTACTTTCTTTTACTTTACCAAAGTTCTTTACTTTGTTTATAGATAGCATAAAGAGTATAAAACTTGGCCTATCTAGTTGTACTTAGATGTTATTCTATGTCATGAGATTGATATTAGCATCCCACATTAGTGAACACCCTTAACTTAGTAGTTTAGAGCTAAACCAAAAACTTGATCACTTTAGATGGGAATACTTGGTGAAAATGACTTATGAAAACCTTGGAATGATGAGTCATTCTATTGAGATGTTTTGACATGTGTTGAGAAACACAAATGGTTTATGATGATGAAAATGTTGAGGCCTGAGCCTTAGCCCTTTGATAAAAACTGATGGTTGGGTTCGGATGCGATACCATTCCAAGTTTATCGTACAACCACAATACCTGAATTGGGTAAGGCTTAGCCGGAAGTTTATATGCATTAGTATTAGTTCCCTCGCGAGAGAGGTTTGAGCTGAGGCTACCTCTCAATGTTGTCCACCTATGTAGTGTCCAGGATGGCAGATGGCCATGGCTGGGAGGCCAAGCTCATAGGAGAGGTGCTTATACTAGAGTGTGTAAATGAAAGGTTATGTTTGATTATCTGTATACTAAGTATGATGATTCAGTGTTATCCCTGACAGATGTATCGAATTTTGTGGTGAAAGTGTACCACCTCTATAGAGCGTCAAACTATTCGAATAGCCGCGTCCGCGGTTATGGACAGTTGGAGTGGCCATATTGTTCTGTTGTTAGATGTTTTCAAAATGACTTATGAAATGAATTGTGACATGATTTGACCACAACATGGTTGTGACTATGACAACTAAGTTCCCACTTAGGTGATTTCAAACCTGATTTTATCTTTCTTTGTTTCTGAACTCAGCTTAGGTTTCAAACTTAACTTTATAAATAAACTTAGAATTCAGCTTTCCTACTAGAACTACCTTACTTGTTAGTGATAGCTTGCGAGTACTTAAAGAGTACTCATGGCTTTGTCCCTGGCTATTCCCGTGGCCAGACTATGAGGAGGACTATCCAGAAGAAGGACAGCAGGATGGCTACGACAACTAGGATCATCTCCCATCGTCAGCATTATCTCTAACACTGAAGATGGAGCTCACTGCTACGCTATTTATTATGCTACTTGTTTGTACTAAGACTGGATCATGAGATCCTTTATTTGTGTAAGACTTTATTATGGTTTGTAATGGATGATATACTGTGATATCCAATCTATTATGTCTCGCAAAAATGGTAATCCTAGGATTGCGATGTATGGCATAACAGGCAACTAGGATTAAAAATCCGGGTGTTGACAAAATAAGACTCGACATTTAGAAGGTTCAAGCGAACAACACTTTGTCATGGAATAAGCAGGGATCATCGTGTATTTCCAGATACCATCGATGATCAATGATAGGGAGAGATCCCCTTCATACCTGAACATTCCCAAACTATAAGGGTGTCACACTAAAGGTTAATTGACACTACGAGTTGATCCAATACCGATAGAGAAATTGGAAGAGATAATCAGAATGGTTCTAGAGAGAATACCGAAGTGTTCGGAGTTTGTTCAAAAGGAGTTTTGAACAATCAAAAATTAAATAATGTATTTAATATTTAATTATGAATTAATATTAAATATGGAAATTATTTAAATAAAAGGAAAAAGGAAAAACCCCCACATGGGCCTTCCCTAGGAGGGAAGAGGCCCCAAGAGGGGAGGGCCAAGGGACCTAGGGGCCATGGGGCTAGGGCTCCCACCCTGCTGGCCACTCTAGGTGGGCCAAGGAGCGCGGGTGTGGCCCATTCCCCCGACTAGCTCCCTCATCCCACCTCCTCTTGTTTAGTCCCACCCCGAGACTTAGAGGGTGGGAATAGCCTAGTTTTTCCTATATATAGGGGAAGCATCACCCAATTTCTCAATCCATCAGTCAATTGGCATTAGCCATTCTCTCTCTCCCTCTCAAGTGTGTTCCCAAGTTAGGAACGTGCTACACGAGGTAGAGGATTCTCCACCCAGCGCACGTCGTCGTGCCACTGGAATCGGTCCGAATATTCTTCTTCCACTGCCTTGCTGGACCGTGGCTGGGGAGACGTCCTTTACACCAGAGGCCTGTAAAGCTTGATGAGGCATCACCAATAGTTGTGCTCGACGCTTGAAGCCTTCTAGACCTTGAGGTCTACGACGCTCGGCTTCATTAGCAACATTTGCGTGGGAACATATTCCCGCTTTCTCGGTCTTCAAAGGTATGATCACCGTATCTCACTCGTTACTGTACTTCTCCATAGATAGATCTTGGGTTGGCGTGAACTCGTAGTAGGAAAAATTATTGTTTTCTACCACGGAATCCCTTCAGCACGTCGACCCCTAGCTCGATGACCCCCTAGCTCGATGACCCCAATCTCGACGACAAAGAGGATGACTGCGTACTCAGAGCAGCAGACGGCTCTAGGCTTGGGACGCGCTCCGACGGTGATGGACGGTACAACTGCTATATAACCTCCTCCTCCTCACCGAATTCAACAACTCATTCAGCGAGCAGTCGTTGTCCCTTTGCACGTGTGGGTCCCCGGCATGTCCTTCAACTCCAACTTTTACCATGGGCGCTCGTGCCCCTGCCCTGTCCACCATTTTCCTAGAAGAAGGCCCCAAATCAACACCATATCATAAGCGGATGCTTATCGACGGTAAAATCGGTGAGAAAAGAAGGATGCGACGGAAATTTTGTTACCTGGACTAGACAGGAGGACCTGCCGGAACAGATGAGGGCACACAAAAATGGTGAAGTGGCCTCGAAAATGGAAAATCTCGCCGAAGACGAGCTTGGGCCACAGGAGAAAACAATGGGAAGGGGAGGAACTCTATACCATGAAACAGTGAGAGAAAGAGGCCTCCTACTCTCTCTCCTAGCACGGGATGGGCACAATGGTAGGTGCGTAGGAAGAGAGAAAGGCTACTGTTGCCACGCGCATCGCACGACGTAAAGGGAGGAGAAAATCAGACTTGACGTGATATGAAAAATTAGGAGGGGAATTCACAAAATGCTAGGGTGCATAATGGACACGGATGTCGGAGGCCGCATAGAGGAATAGGATAGTTATTGTACCCATGTGTACAAGCACATAATTCATTCTCCAATATATACTCAATTTATCTTCATAGATGCCGAACAAATCATAGCGATATACATTGGCCAAGCCCCGCTCTCGGTCTCTCCGCTTCCTCCTTGAGGGTCTACTCCGGATCTCGGTCGCCATCCCTCTCCTTCCTTCTCTCCGGAGGCTCTGTCGACCAGCGAGGGGATGGATTATGTGGTAGGCTTTCCTTCTACATAGTAGTTGTAGGCTTAGTGCTAGGCTTCCCGAAGTGGGTGGTTGTCCATGTGTCGTATCAGAGCGTCTTGCTGATGCTGGTGAGTGGTTGTCCATGTGTCGTATCAGAGCGTCTTGCTGATGCTGGTGAGTTGCATCGATTGGCTTGTGATGCTCCTATTCCTTGCCATGATGGTGTGGTGCCACACGTAGCAGGGAAGAGCTGCATCGATGTCTTCATCAATAAGCTCACAGGATACCTGGCTGTTGGAGCTCTAGAGGTTACGATGCTGGATTTTCTTCTACGTGCCATGGTGGCGGTGGGGAGGAGTTAGATGCAGCACTGGACGACCAATGTTCCGGCGATCCTGGAGTTGTGGTGCTGCTCAATCATGAGGAACAAATCTCGGCGCCCTTCGATTTGGTGTCCAACTCTGGTGGCCATCTGGTGACCTTCGTTGATGTTGATGCTAGCTGTCAGTTCTACAACCTCCAAGCGGTGACCGAGTTTTGAGCTCGCGATGGTGTCCCCCTTCCTCTTGGCTCCAAGTGGTCTCGTCCCCGGCGCCGCCGAGGATGGTCGTGGCTCGAGCTCGCAGATCTCCGGCGGTAGCGTAGGGCCTAATGTTTTTCATCTTTTGTTGAGGGTCTTTTCTGCAAAAAGTAGGGGCATGGTTGTCTTTCTTTTTGTTTGGGTCCCTCGCTTTTGTAAATTGTAACTTCGGGGCCTGTCGAGTGTTCAAAAAATAATAATCTTTAGAAACCTCTCCAAGCTTTATTTCAGCGGTATCACGTATATCTGGATCAGTGGGGACAGCATGAGTTGAAAGCATCCGTAATGACAGCAGCAGCTGTTGCCGGCTACCGGCCGGCGGCGGAGGAGACACCGACGTTGGGAAGCATTTCCGCTTCTTCCATTACCTACTACGGGGTTGTATCGGTAGGAGAGAGCATAGCACGTTTAAACGATGGACCATGCTCCTAAAACTAAACAGCAAACATCATGCTACTAGTAGTGATAGACACCAAACTAGTACTACTAGTGCTTGCAGTAGGGGAGCCAATTAAATCACACCCTTCATTGCAATATTTTCCATCCTAGTATTTAGTAGGCCATTACATCGATCTAGTACAAAATCATCACGAAACCCTCGTTCCAGCACTTGGGATTTTAGTGGGGGGGCACCAACAAAACCATTTTTTACCGACTGGTCGGTTCAGGGCCCGTGGGAGCACGCAACCGGGTGGACAGGGAGCAGAGGAGCGGGGATACCAACAGATCGATCACAGTACTAGTAGTAAAACGCAAAGGCTCCTCCTAGAGCTTTGCAGCCGCAGGAAGCAAAGTACCTAGTACCTAGGATTGGTTCCTGTCCCTGCCCTGCCCTCTGTGACTGCAGTGCTACGACAGCACACGGTACGTACAGATGCTTGGCCCACGCCACGGAACCCACATCAATTCCTTCCTTCCCTCCCACCCCACGGCCGTCTTCCTGCCTGCCTCCGTCTTCACTTTTGCCCTTTTCCGTTCATGGTTACGGCTGGCATACATTGCTCGAGATCTTCAAATGCCAAAGCCGAATGCATCTTCTGATCTTTGAGCACACGGAATTTCAGCTGGTCGCGAACCTTCTTTGTGTCGCCTCTTTCTCAGAGAACATTTTCTTTCGGGCACTTTGGCCCATTTCTCCTCGCTGGAAATCGACATACAGAACGAGAAGAGAAAAGTAATTAACATTAAAAAACACACTGGCTTCTCTCGTCTGAAATGTCAACAGCAGCGGAGTGAAACAGAGAAAAAATAATGTCAGCCCTCCCCGCGATGAGGTTGCTTGCGCTGCGCGTAGCTGTTCGCCTACGCACATGGACCGCACAGTGCGCTACACGATCGTGGGCGTAGCAGAGATCGGGAGGAGGAGGAGGTGAGGTAGACGGGAGCGGCAGCAAGCGACAGTGCCCGGCTCTGGGGGCGCTCTGGACTGGAGTGCGCAGCGTGCAACCTCCCACGTGTTGCGTCCGCGTCACCGGCTGACACCCTCTGCCGCTGCCGCCGCGCTGGGCTGGGCAGGATCCGTCGAGACGCACGCAACGCATCGTGCCATCCTATCACGCGTTGGGCGCACGTCGCTGTGTTCGCCCGGCTCTCGTAGCCTTCTCGATCGCGCCAGGGCAACTCTGCCCGTCCCGTCTCGATTCCGTAGATGAACTCCGGGGGCAACCAAACATACAGAGCTGGCTCGGCGATGCACGTCTGTTCAGGCGACGATCGACGAGTAGGGGGGGGGGTCCGTAGAGTACTCCGGTCGGGTCAGGGCGGTCACCCATCAGAGCAAGTCCAGCACGACGCCGGTAGTCACCCCCGATAGAAAGTGTAGAGAGAGAAAGAGTGGAAAACATCGCTCCAGCAGCTTCTGGACGAATCCGCGGTCTCGACCCACCCGTCATTCTCCCCTATGTATGGGGCAGTGGAGGTCTCGGTCTACATGTGTGGTTACGGTTACGACACCGAGAGATAATTTAGGGTAGCTGCTTGAGATAAGTAAAATTTAGGGACCTATATGTACACAGGGAAGAAAATATAGAGATGCTACTGGACTTGCTCTTAGCTGCAGGATATCTTCCGCTGAACATGTTGCTGGCCTTGTTTTGTTTGTAATGCGGTCTTTTTTGAGCATTATTGGGTTAAAAGGGCCACAAAAAAAGGCTAGACAAGTGCAAAATCAAAACAATCCAGATCTACAAAACACGGTGCTTTAACTTGACTTCTACATGACAAAAAAAGCCCAAAATCACAAAAAATATTTCGATCGCACACATGTATGCACTTGCATATCAAAATGTTCACACACATATATTCTAATTACACATATGTACACAGTTACACATACGCGTGCAACTGCATATCGAAAAGTTTATACAAATATATTCGAATTGCACACATGTACGCAGTTGCACATACACGTGTAATTAATTGCAAATCAAAAAGGTTTACACATATGTATGCAATTACACTTATATTTGCGATCGCATATCAAAGTAGAGACAAAATGCAGAAAAAATGTCACGGGTTTCAGTTACACGTATATATGCAAATTGCTTATCGTAAAGTTCATTAGCAGGGGAAAAATACGATGTGGTTTCAATTTACGTACATATATGTTTGTAATAAAAAAAAGTTTTTAGCAGAGGATAAAATACAAAAATATGCTATGAGTTGCAATTACACGTACACGTGCAAAATGATATGCAAACTGCAGACTGAAAATAAAAGCAAAGCCTAGTCCAGTTGGGAAAAATGAGAAAAGCACACCCAAAAAAAAAACTTGCTAATCTTAATCGCATCCATTTGTGTTTTGCTTGTCAAGATACATGCCCACAAAACAAACAGCTAAAAGCCACACAGAAGGCCCACCCTAAAAACGAAGCAAGCCCATCAAAAAGCCTAACACAAAATTAGAAAACGCAACTAACAAAACGGCCCGAAAACACCGGCTCACTTCTTCCCCGCGCAATTGGTGTGGAGCGAGAGCTAAAGTAATCCCGGCTACTCGATAATCAGCAAAGGGATGTAAATAGTACGTAGTAGTATGTTTTTTCCTCTGGCGAGTGGACATGTAACACGTGAGAGCATCTCCACTCGCGTTCTCAGGAGGTGTTTCCAGAGTCTTTTTTTTTTCGGACGGTGAAATTTCGCCCAGTCGTGTTCCTAGGACGTCGGTTTTGCCGGATTTGGCCCAAAATTGGTCCGGTGTTCCCAGACCGAACCCGAGACGCCGGGAACAGCCTGGGAACGCCGGATGTAGCGAAAACGAGGGTGGGCCAGCCCTGTCGGCGAGACATCCCATTTCCCACCACCAGTCGCCCCTCCCGTGGCGAAGGATTCCCTCCCCCAGCTGCCTCGTCGCCATGCTTGCGCCGGCGAAACTCTGCCGGTTCAAGCCGAATTTGCGCATGTAGATAGGTCCGCCGCCACCGCCGCAACTTCCCCTGTAGCCTAGGCCACTTTCACCGCTCCTCCTTCACCATAGCTCGGCCACGCTTCGAGCTCCCACCACCTCACCCGCCAAGTGTTCGACGATTAGCCCGTTCGGCCATGGACTTCGACGATGAAGAGCTGTTCGCCGTGTTGCTGGAGGAAGAGAATGTTGCAGCCGCCAAAGACGTAGAGCACGTGCAAATTCTCGCCTCTCTTGCATGGCAGTACATGCAGACTGCAACGCCGAAGCGTGGAGGCTCAGCGAAAGGTCGCCGGAAGTGCAAAGCAAGGCAGATGGTGGAGGGCTAATGCATGTTGTACGCCGACTACTTCGCCGACGAGCCCCTCCACGAAGAGGCCGTGTTTCGACGCCGTTTCAGGATGAGCCGAAAGCTCGTCCTCGAGATCGTGCATGCCATTCGGGAATTCAACCCCTATTTTGTGTGCAAGAAAGACTACACCCGACATGGTTAATCTTTCCTCACTGCAGAAGTGTACAGTGACGATGAAGTTGCTTGCATACGGAGCGCCAGGTGACAGTGCTGATGACTATCTTCGCATGGTTGAGTCTATCGCCATCGATTGCTTGTACCGATTCTGCAGGACGGTGATTGCAGTGTTTGGCACGCGCATCGATTGCTTGTACCGGTTACTTTTGTGTGACCTTGCACAACATGATCACTAAGGTTGAGAGGAAGGACCCAGTAAGTTTGGTCGAGAAAAACTAGTCATACTACAGACACGAACCTCTTGCACAACCTGATCACCAGTTGCCGCCAACCTGGGCTGCCTTCATCGCCATGCGTCAGGAGATTCGAGACCCAGTAGTGCATCAACAGCTGCAGGATGATCTGATTGAGCACCTATGGATACACAGGGAAAACACATAGATGCCTAGTATGAATCTGGCCGAACTAGGCCCAAATATGTTGTATTTTCATTGTTCGTCGAACTATGTTTAATTTTATATCGAAACTATGGTTAATTTTGTCCAGAACTATGCCAAACATTGCTCTGTATTTATGTTATGCCCAAATATACCAAAAACTTGACGAATTTGAACCAAATTTGGTCGAAAATACGCCGACCTGGGAACTCTGCCTGGGAACGCGAGTGGGAAATTGACAGTGTCTAGACCAAAACCTTCCTCCGTTTGGTGCTATTTAGATCCAGATTTTGGTCTGGGAACGGCCAACGAGTGGAGATGCTCTAAAGCTTATTAGGCACCGTAAAGATCAAGATAGACTCATAGCGAACAGGCAAACAACATACGTAGGTCGAGCTCAAACCCCAGCGTCGTCGTGGATAGTCTCGTCTAGCGTGAGGAACTTAGATTTGGCCTGGGGCGTTGACTGATTCTGAGGTTACTATAAATTGCGAACATGGTGAGCTTCAACATTTTCACTTCAATATGTTCCTAACTAGGTAATTCAGAATGACAATGTTTAAGTTATGTAAGATACATTTGCCTTGCGTTGCTCTCTGTTCTAGTGTCGATTATATACGAAAATACTCATTTGATATTTGGGAAGACAGGTCTCAAGATCGAGCTTCCTAGAAAATAGGAGATGGGCACTAAACCATGTGATCGAGGAGAGGCACTGAGGCAATAACCGTTTGTAAGAGTGACTGAGATGGAAAAAAAAACGCGTCTCCTCCCGCGATGCTCCCCGCGGGCATCGTTGGGAGGGGGGGGGAGCCGCGCTGGTGGTGGCGGGGATTCTCCTTACTCCCCATGGCGTGGAGCTCGGGTGGCGCGGGGCGGCCCTCCACGACAGGGCTCTGGGCTTCGCGAGGTCTCCAGCGGTAGGGACACACGGATCCGGCTGCGGCTTGGTCGCGGGAGGATGGTGGGGTGGCACGCCAATGGGGCTATAGGCAGGGTTTCTGTGCGTTGTCAGGGGCCTACGTGCGGTGGTGCTGCGTCGACGGGGAGCCGACTACTTCTCAGCGATGGCGACGGTGGATGTTGTGGGGGATGGCTCGATGCCCTGAGGCGTGGTGGCGGCGGCAGCGGCCGGCGTGCTAGCACCCTCGGGCAGGTCCGTCTAGACCAGATCTAGGCCCACTTGGCCCCGCTCTAGGTTGGGGTGGGCTTCACACGGTGTGGTCACCCTCTGGAGGTAGGGTGGTGGGTTGGGGCGTGTAGGAGGGCGACGACGACTCTACATCAGCGTGGCGGTGGGGACTTTACGGGCCCTTTTCGGGCCTAGCCGGGCCATAGGGCCTGGTGTGCCCCTGCTACCACGTCCGGACGGCAACCGCCACTAGCGGTGGAGGCCTGTCTCCTCCGAGCGGCTGTGCTGCTACCGCCATCCTGTATCAACCAATCCTACCCCCTTTGCCTCGCAGGGCCTAGCTCAGGAGATGCGAGACGTGGATGCCGGGGAGGCGGCCCGGAAGGTGGTCTGCAAGGGCGTCCCTTCGACGGAGGTGGCTCCGGGAGGCGTCTTACGATGGTTCTCCTCAGACCGCCGGAGGTCCACCTAGCTCGGGGGCGCTTGAGGGCGACAAAGTTGTTGCTTGACGGCTGGGATTCGCCAAGGTGGTGGATCCCCTAGTGGACGATGGAGTTGGCCTGGTGCTAGGGGTGGTGTGTACGGTGGCAACCTTCCTGCAGTGCAGCGGCGAGACTTCACGAGCGAAGTCGGGCTCGGCCGGGCCAGAGGGACCGATCTGTCTTGTTGCTACATCCGGTCGGCTACTACCTTCTAGCGGTGGAGGTAGTTCCCTCCTGTGTGCTGATGTCATGCCGATCCCCTAGCCGAAGTTTCTGCTCTCACGGTCTTACCGGCCTCGCTCCATGGCACACAATGTGACTGCGATGGTGACTTCAAGACCGTGGTGGCGCGAACACTTGGGCGGCGAGCTTGCTGGAGCATTGCAAAGAGTCCTAGAGTGTGTGTGTGTCTATTGAGAGGTCGGGAGAAATCCTTGTCACTTTGACTCCGACACGGTGACGCCTTCGGGTACCACTATCCTTCTTAAAGGGCATCGGGTGTATCTTTCGGCCACCTCCTATGGCGTACCGGGGGGAAACCCTCGGAACTGTCTGGGCAGCAGTGTTGTTGTCGTCACTCCCCTTCTTGGAGATGCTACTTGGTACACGACACTCTAGCATGCTAGACGTGTGGTGGTACTTCTCCGGAGGACGCACCAGTGGCGAGTTACCTTCGTTCTCGTCGCACCGACGATATCGGCTTTATTTTCTTTTCCTGCTTATTGTTTTTTCGTTTGTGTTGGGCTTGTGCTGTTTTGCTCCAGCATTGTTCGGAATGCTGTATTGGTGGTTGCTATATTAATATAGTTTCGAGATGTGTCTCAAGATCCAAACCACACTCTTTGGAAATAACACCACCTTGTACATATTTTCTACTCCAAGATCCTGGTGAAAAAGCACATCTGTTCTATAAAATCTTGAAAGATATTATGTATATATAGATATTAAGTTGAAACTTATCCATGGAATTTTTTATCAATAATACATCCATTTTCTATGCTTTATATAACTAAAAAATCAAGTGTTTTTGTATTCTAAGTTTTTCAGGAAAAATTTACAACTAGTCCTTTAGTGGCGTCAGGCTCAAGTTGGCATGTATTGTAAGATTCCACCATAAATCATGAAATTGTTAAAGGTTGAGATTTTAAACAACTACGGTCAAGTTCTAAATCCCGCTCTACGATTAGGTTGTATTCCCTCAGATCCATAACGAGTGTCGCTTATTTAGTAGTAAAAAAATACACTAAATCAGCGATATTTATTATGAAATGGCAGTGTGCAATTGTAGCATCCCATCTGTCTAACATATGTAATGCTACATGGTCTAGTAATATAATTGCTACTTCCTACATATAATTGTTGCATCATAATTATATCATGCTCATGTCATCATGCCACCTTGCATTTGAGCATCATATAAAACCTTTTTTATTTGGTTCTTATCTCATATGCATTAGTAATTGTATTTGGCTCTTGATATATTGTATTTGCTTCTTGATAAATTGTTCAATGTCCAAGTTGAGTTGGGGGCATATCTTTTATTCAACTCCACCACCTTTTTCTTGTACCACCTTATAATTTCACCATCCTAATTATCCATGAGCTTTTGCATTTTCCTTTGGCATTTAATCTAGCTCATGTGGGTTGGGATGGATCCACTTCTATTTCCACATGCTCTCATATTAGCATCCTGTTGTTTTCACATTATTGATATGTGAAGCCACCTTTGCATGCTTTGTGAGTGTAACCCCTTTTTCTAGCTTCCATATGGATTATTAGGAATGTATGCTCATGTTGGAATATTTTTGAGACTATTAAACATCTAGTGGAACATACACACTAGAAAGTCCAAATTATATTCAAATATGATCATCTCCATCTACTCCACATGGAACCTCCTTTTAATTCTTTAGATTGGCCTATTTTCATATTTTGGAATGCATGTGTATAAATGCCATGATTATTTATTTTGTTTTCACAAGATTAAACATGGCATTTAATGCTCATGCATGGGCCATGCAACAAGCCTCACCATTCCATTCTTTTGGTTTTTACTTTGATTTTGAGGAGGTCTTCTCTTTTGAGCTCTCTTTTCTCTCAAACCTCCTAATCTTGATCTTGTTTTCCTTGCCATGTGCATCAAGATCCTCACCCTTACCACATCTCTTTCATCTCATGCAAGATCTTATGAGATCATGGAAAAACCCTTCACCCTAATCTATCATGTCTCTTTTCTCTCTTCACCATATCTTTGTCTCTCTCTACTTCATGTGATATTTAAAACCTAGTTTTTCCTCTTACTCAAACCCTACACCCTAATCTTTCCTTGCCATCACTTTTAACCTTGCATGATCTTGTTTAGATCATACCACACCCCCTCACCCAAAATCTACCCCTACCCTCTCTCACTAATCCCTCTCTCTAACCCTAATCCCATCACCTCACCTCACCATGCCGCAGCACCACCCCTACTCCAGCCCTAATCTACCCCTTGCTAAACCTCTACTACCCTAGCTAACCACCCCCATGCCACCCTAAACCCTAACCCGAGCCACCCTCCAACCCTAGCTACCCGACCCTCTCTCTCTCTCCTTCTCTCTCGCTGCAGCCCGGCCCCACACCGAGCCTGCTGCTCCTTGGCCTCGCCCTAACCCCAGCTGCAGCCCCTACCCCGGCCCTAGCCGTGCCCAGCACGTGAGGGAGGAAAGGTGGCGGAGCCACCTTTTTCTCTCCATCGAGCCCCATGTGCAGCCCTTCCTGCCCCGTCCTTATCTATCTCCCCCTCGTTCTCCTCTGCCTGCATCTGCCCTAGGCCCCGCGCCACAGCTCCCTCCCTTCTCCCCTGCCTCCACTCCTTTTCACCGCCGGCCACCGTCGGTGTCCACCACCGTCCTCTCAATCCAGCACGCGGGCGTGGCGTTGAGGTTGTCGAGGAAGACCGTGAGGCCCCCTACGTCGCCCCCGTACACTGCAGCGAGGAGGAGACGGCCCCTGTACCGCGGAACACCATCGACGCCGAACCGAAACCCTAGCTCGCGAGCGTCAGCACCGTCGCCGATCTGCTGCTCCCCGTCCTGATCCGAGCCCTCCGACGAGTCCGCGGTGAGCTGCCCTTCCTCCCTGACACCCCCTCTCTCGCCTGCTTCCCCTGGTCTCGCCGGACATTATGCCGAGCGCTCTCGGTACACTGGCGTGCACGAGCGTCTACTCGTCGCCGCGCCTCGCAGCAGCCTATCTAGCCGCCTAGCCGCTCCCTACCAGCAACCCTCACCTTACTGCAGCGGCTCCGCCTCTCTGCGCGCGCACCGCAGGTCACGGGATCGATCCCCCGCCTCGCCGCGCGTTCGCTGTCGTTTCCGTCTGTTCAACAGAGAAGAAAAACAGTAGCCCGTGCGCAGTTTGCGAATACCCCCCCCCCCATACCTTTTTTGTCTCAACCCGCAGTACCCCAGGCCCACCAGACAGCCTCCCGTGGTAGTTCTACAAAAAGGCTCCCGGGTTTTTGTAATCCTCGACCCGCAGTCCCCCGGATGCGCCACGTGTCGCCCACCAGCTGGCCGCACGCGCAGTGGAGCCGCGAGGCCACTGTCCCCACCTGCCAGTCCCCTTGGCTAGCTTAGCTCGCGGTGCAAAAAGTTCGCTATGCGCCGTCCCCGCCCAGTCAGCATTGGCCCACCTGTCTGTGGCTGGGGCTAGCTCTGGCTGGGTACAAAAACCTTTTCGTTTATCTGTTTTAATAAAACAATTTCAGAAAATGTTTAAATTCAAATTTAAATCTATTTTTAATAACTTTTGTTTTATAATTCCAAATAATACAAACAATATATGTTTTTGAATCAGAAAAATGTGAGGATTTCAAATATGCTATTCAAAATAATGTTTGACCACTTTAAATTTTCGAATTTTTTTAAATCCAATAAAATGCCTTTTTCTCAATTAATTAATAACTTTAAATCTACAACTCCAAATACGACAAATAATATGTCTAAATCGATCAGCACGACGAGCCCGTTCTAACTATGCATTACTTGTTCTGATTTGAAGCATGTATTATGTCATTATTAAAAATCAGAACTGTTGATGGCAATAAAACTTGACTACATAAATGATAAAATGCTTTGATCTTGTACCCCACACCTCACCATGCCATGCTACATTATTGCCATGTAAATTGTGCATCATTTTATCATGGCATGCTTGTTTGCTTGTCGCATTTTAATTCGTATGATTGTGCACTTTATTTATGTTGGTCCTTGTTTGTTTTGTTCTTCTTCGAATAGACGCCCAGCAGGAGAATTATCAGGAATCACAGGAGTTCTACCCAGATCCATCTCTCGCTTCAACTGAGCTACCAGGCAAGCACTACCACATGCTTGCATACATATAGTACCTATTGTTTCTATCTTACTCTTGCATCATTGAGTCGCGATTGCATTAAATTGAATTCCAAGTACTGCACAGCCTTTACTTTTAAACCCCATCGAAGCTTGTTCATCCATCCCATGAGCCATTACTACAGGAGTTTTTTGAGCCACGCGAGTCGTAGAATAGCATGTGTAGGGTATGTGAGTGTGTGCTGGATAACGAGGTACCTAAACAACTTAACCTGAGTAGTAATGGGATAACTAATGAAAGAGGAACCGGTGAGCAATATCCGCTATTTGGTTTTTCATGCTCACTTGTGTCCCGTAGGATCTCGAGTACTTGATTCCTGTTCCTTGACTATTCGCACTATCCACATCCGGGAGGCCTTATGGACCCCCCCTGAGCTAGAGCTTGATTCATTTCTATTTCTTGGGGCCACAAAGTAGTTTGGGGCTTTGTTACTATCCTGTACTTATGCCATGCTTTACTGTTTTATTTAAGATTGTGTGTGGAGCACCTGAACTGTTTTGGATGCGGAGTGTTTTTGCGGTATCGACAAGCCCAATCACACTTTCGGGTTCCCGGTCGTTTATAGCCATTGACGCAAACCTTGGGTCCGTCTCGGAGCTGGCCAACTTCGTTGCGGGTAGCTTAATGGGGTGGCCCCCTGAAATATTTCTGAATCCTGTGATCGCTTTGTCGTGAATGCCTCGTTGAGTTTTGAGCTGGTTTTTCTGAGGTTGATCGAGTGTGTGTTGCTATTTGTGCACCCCTGCAGGGTAAATCTTTCTGAAAGCCGTGTCCGCGGTTATGGACGACTTGGAGCATAGTTTCTCGATCATAGACAAACCGCTTTTAATCTGACTAAATACCTGACTAGTAAATAGTGCAATACTCATGGAATGGTTAATACAACTGCCAACGGATGGGTTGTTCGTCCGCTTTCTCGTTGGTAAGCGAGAAGGAGGATTGATCTGTTAATTATACTGTTATAACTGTTGTTACTAATTAACGGACATCCATCTATCATTGGTTAGGCGGATGGTTAGCGAGTATCTATAGACTTGTTAGTTATTATCTTTTGCTGTAATTGCGTCACCCTAGGTATATGTCCCCTTTAGAGGCATAAAGACTTGCTGAGTACCCCTAGGGTCTCACACGATAAATTGTTTGATTCAGATGAACAGGTGTACTCGCAAGATGGATACTGGGTGGAGGAGACAGATGATGTTGGCAACGATCACTCGGTGTAGAGATTCCGGGGATGGGGATCCGCAAGATCTGTGGGCGGGATGTGTTTATTTATGTGGCATATTATGCCGATTTGCTTCTTATCCGTACTCGGATCTTGTTTCCGCTTCCGCCTGATACTCTGATGTTTGATGTATGAGGAGCTATCCTAAACTATTATCTCTATCTAGGATATTTAGATCTTGCCGTATGGCGTTGCAATATTTCTATTTCTTTTAGATGGAATGGCTCTGTGAACAGTTGTATGGTGGCTTGCATACATACTCACTTGTGTATGTAGTTGATCCCTTCGCCCGCCGACTACGCCGCTCGTTCTTGTCCCGATGTTCTGAAAGTGGTTAGGACGGCCGACGGGTCTACTTGTGGGTGGCCCTAGGCCCCCACCGTACTATTTTAACCACTTTCGCTCATCCAGGCATGCAACTAAGAGCGTAGTTTACCGAGGTAGTTACAATTGGTATCAGAGCCATCCCGCCCTTCAGGGTCTCAGCCAAATGGTCGTTGTCAGTCTAGCAAATATTTTTGGTAGCTATGTATACTAGGGAAAAACAAAACGTGAGAGTAGGACTGCTTCTATTTTTCTTTTTACCCACCCACCCACCCTTTTTCTGGTAAGGAAGTGTAACGTTTTCAATCCTCTTCTAAAAATTCAAACTAGGATTCACGTGTTCTGGGTTCCGTAGTACCATAGGTTGTGTGTGTGTGAATTCCTTGTCTATCTGTTGCATCCAAATGTTATCTCTATCTTCCTTTTTGGTTATCAACTGTTGGTACATTCCATACCGATAGACCTTTGTAAACCGACGCGATCTATCTGATTCGTTGTATACCGGTGTGATCTGTCTTACTCTTTGTTATCCGACGTTATCTTGTTTGTGGTGTTCGTTTCCGTAGTTACTAATCTTTAGGTTCATCTTAAAAAGAAGGTGTTGGGATATGTGTTTTACTTATTCATGTGCGGAGTAATGATTTGAGTGCGGGATGGAGTCGCGACCATACCACTACTTTTATCATTCGCTCTTGTATATTGAATTGGTAGAGTTACTAATCTTGATTCGTTAAGTGGTTTTGCACATATAGTGGTATTTTAATGCCGAATTTGCGGAAATTTTTTCTTTGTTAGCTTGTGTACCACACTCCTTGTTCAGTCGTGTGTGATATGCTTAATATCTTCTAGGTGCCTTGAACTTTGTTGATATTTTAATATCATCTTAGTGAATTGTATCCTTTAATCTTGGTTAATTCCATTTTGGTACTATTTTGGATTATTATTATTCTCCATTATAGTACTGACTTGTGTTTTATATCAATCACAGGATGGCACCACCACGCCGTTCTGAGGAGGACATACCACCTGAACTAGGGGCTACTTTGGCAAGTATTGCTAATGCCTTGGGAGCAATGCAGCAGAACCAGGAGTGATTCGAAGAAAGTGTTAGGAGGAACGAGTTTGTTCCGCTACCTCCACCTCCCAAGCGAGGAGACATCAAGAGTTTTCTGAAGTTCAACCCACGCCAATTTGAGGTGTCTGATCAGCCACTTGACGCTGATGATTGGCTGCGTGAAATGTCAAGGTTGCTGATGACTGTGGATGTTCCTGAGCAAGAATGGGTAAAATGTGCCACGCACCTTCTGAAGGGAGATGCAGCTCTGTGGTGGGAAAATTACCTGAAGGCAGACCACTCTGGTTTTCAGCCTACTTGGGAACAATTCACTATGGCTTTCAAAGAGCAATACCTGTCAGAAATTGTCATGGAAAGGATGAAGGAAGTGTTTCTCAACCTCAAGCAGGGCAATGACAATGTCAATACCTATATCAGAAACTTCATGAACCTCTCTTGGTATGGTGGCGATGAGATCTCTGATGACAAGAAGAAGCAAAAGAGGTTCATGCAAGGGCTCAATGCATCAATCAAATATGCAATCACTCATGCAAGGCCGGGGTCTTTTCTAGAACTCCAACATACAGCTCTGCAGGAAGAAGCAAGTAGGCAAGTGTTTGAGGAGTCAAAGAAACACAGCCGCGATGCAGCAAGCTCTTTAGCTATGAAAGCTCCTTCTAAGCGCCGCGTGTGGGTTCCTAACACCCCACCGCCGCTCCCGGCTCCACCAATACCGTCAAGCTACGCGGCAAGGCCACCAAACTCCTTCACCGTGGCTCCTAGGGGCTACAACCACAACTACCCTGGAGCGCCTGGCGGAGTCCCTGGCTACACTGCTCCACGTCCACCTGGTGCTTGCTACACTTGTGGAAACACTGGGCATCAGCACTGGAATTGTCCAATGAACAACAAAGCTCTTCCACCACCACCTCCAAGACCTGCGGCAAGTTCTTCTATGGTTCGTGCACCTCCACTTCGGGCTCTCAACATCAACACCAAGCCCGGGTTTACGGTTGCTCGTGCCAACTGTGTCAACGTCGCTCAAGCTGAGCATGCTCCTGGAGTTGTGATGGGTATGCTTCCCGTTAACTCAGTCCCTGCATGAGTTTTGTTATATTCTGGCGCATCAGATTCTTTTGTTTCTCACAAGTTTGCAAATGAGAATGAGTTAGCAATGGATCCTCTCCCAAAGCGTTTAATGGTCCTTTCTCCTGGAGCAACAATAGCATCTTCTAAAATCAGCCATAACAATCAAATTGAGATTGGTGGTTCTTCGTTCCTGGCTTCCTTAATTATTCTGGGCAATTCTGACATTGATGTTATCTTGGGCATGGATTGGTTAACAGCAAATGCAGCTGTGATTGATTGTGCTGAACGTTCGGTCTCTCTGAAAATTCCTGAAGGCCATATAGTCTATTCTCCAAGTCTGACTCCTACAATTCAGCTTTTCTCTTTGGCGGCTCTGAATGATGATGCTATGGAAGCTATTCAGAGTGTTCCGATGGTCTGTGAGTTCCCAGATGTCTTTCCTGAAGAGTTGCCAGGTATGCCTCCTGACCGAGAGGTCGAGTTTGTGATTGAGCTTGAACCTGGTACCGCTCCTATCTCCAAGCGGCCTTATAAAATGGGTCCTGCTGAGTTGGCTGAACTCAAACGTCAGCTTGATGAACAAGAGAAGTTGGGTTTCATTCAGCACAATACTTCTTCTTGGGGTAGCCCAACCATCTTTGTGAAAAAGCGAGACAAGACTGATAGACTTTGTGTTGACTATCGGGCGCTCAATGCTAAAACCATTAAGAATAAATATCCCCTTCCGCGGATTAATGATCTCTTCAATCAGCTAGCTGGAGCTGTGGTATTCTCTAAGCTGGATTTGAGAAGTGGATATCACCAAATCAAGAATCGCAAGGAAGATGTTCCCAAAACAGCTTTCACCACCCGCTATGGCCTGTATGAGTACACGGTCATGTCTTTTGGTCTCACCAACGCACCTGCCACCTTCTCGAGGCTTATGAACTCGGTTTTCATGGAGTATCTTGATAAGTTCGTTGTGGTCTATCTGGATGACATTCTAGTCTATTCTAAGTCAAAGGAAGAACATGAAGAACACCTTCGGTGTGTCCTAAACAAGCTTCGTGAGAATCGCCTGTATGCAAAGTTCTCCAAGTGTGAGTTCTGGCTGCCTCAAGTCACCTATCTTGGTCACGTCATCTCTGCCAAGGGCATTGCCATTAACCCAGAAACTGTTAAGAAAATTGTTGACTGGCTTCCACCCAAAAATGTCAAAGAAGTCCGGAGTTTCCTTGGTTTGGCTAGTTACTGTCGTCGCTTCGTTCAGAACTTTTTGAAGATTGCGAAGCCTCTTACCGATCTCCCCAAGAAAGGCAAGAAATACTTTTGGTCTCCTACATGTCAAACAAGCTTTGAAACACTCAAAGAGAAGCTCACTTCCACACCAGTCCTGATTTCTCCAGATACATCAAAGCCTTTCCAGATATTCTGTGACGCCTCCTTGCAAGGATTGGGTGCGGTCCTTATGCAAGAAAAACAAGTTGTTGCGTATGCCTCTCGACAGTTGAAGACGCATGAGATCAACTGTCCTACACATGACCTCGAACTCGCAGCAGTTGTCTTTGCTTTGAAAGTATGGAGGCACTACTTGCTTGGCAACTGTTGTGAGATCTTTTCTGATCACAAGAGTCTGAAGTATATCTTCACACAGCCTGATCTCAACCTTCATCAGAGAAGGTGGATTGAAGCAATTAATGATTTCGATCTCACAATCAACTACACTCCGGGCAAAGCCAATGTCATGGCCGATGCTCTCAGCCGAAAAGCTTATGTCAACAACCTCATGGTGGAAGAACAACAGCCTCTCTTGTGTGAGAAATTCCACAAGCTCAACCTTGAAATTGTGGATCAAGGGTATCTTCTGAACCTTCTGGCAACACCTCTCTTGGAAGAAAAAGTTCGCTCCATTCAACTTGGTGATCCTTACACTAAAAACATCATCTCCAACATTCAGCTTCCGAAGTATGAGTCCTTCCACGTCGACAATTAAGGCACTCTTTTCTTTGAACACCGGATGTTTGTTCCGAACTACCCGGGGTTAAGAGAGCAAGTTCTCAAGGAGGCGCATGATTCTGTTCTTTCTATCCACCCTAGCAGCACTAAGATGTACATGGACTTGAAAACACAGTATTGGTGGCCTGGGTAGAAACGATATTGTGCCAAGTATGTTTTCGGAGTGTGATGTCTGTCGCAGAGTTAAAGTTGTCCATCAGAAACCTTCCAGTCTTCTACAACCATTGAAGCCTCCGGAATGGAAATGGGAGAAAGTAGATATGGACTTCATAACAGGTTTTCCAAGGTCGCAGAAGGGTAACAATGCAATCTTTGTTGTCATCGACAGGCTTTCTAAAGTGGCTCACTTCTTTCTCGTCAAGGAAACAATTTCTGCAATTCAGTTGGCTGAGCTCTATATCAACAGAATTGTCTCTCTGTATGGGGTTCCTCTTGAGATCAGCTCAGACCGTGGAAGCATCTTCACTTCCAAGTTCTGGGGAAGTTTCCAAAATGCTTTGGGAACAAAATTGAACTTCAGCACAGCTTACCATCCTTAGTCGCAAGGACAAGTGGAAAGGGTCAATCAGATTCTGGAAGATATGCTCTGTGCTTGCGTTATCTCTTTCGGCATGAAGTGGGAAGAATGCCTTCCTTATGCTGAATTCTCTTACAACAACAGCTTCCAGAAAAGTCTAAAGATGGCACCATTTGAGGTTCTCTATGGTCGCAAATGCAGAACTCCGATTGGTTGGTCGGGCGCAGGTGAAAGAACATTGTTTGGCCCCAACATTGTAACTCAAGCGGAGGAGAAGGTTCACATCATTCTTGAAAATCTGAAGGTTGCTCAAAGTCGCTAGAAGAGCAACTATGACAGAAAGCACACGGACATGGAGTATGTCCCTGGTGATCTCGTTTACCTTCGTGTCACTCCCATGAGAGGCACACACAGCTTTGGTATCAAAGGAAAGCTGGCTCCTAGATACATCGGTCCTTTCAAAGTTCGTGGAAGAAGAGGAGAAGTTGCTTATGCTCTTGAGCTCCCTGAAAAACTCAAGGTCCATGATGTTTTCCATATCTCTCAACTCAAGAAGTGCTTCAAGGATCCCGGCAGGACCGTGGACCATGAACTCATCAATCTCCAAGAAGATCTGTCTTATCAAGAACACCCCATAAAAATTCTAGAAGTCACAGAAAGAAGGACTCGCAACAAGTCTATCAAGTTCTGCAAGGTGCAGTGGTCGCACCATTCCGTTGATGAAGCCACTTGGGAACGCGAGGACGAGCTCCGTGCCAAGTATCCTACCCTCTTCGTGTCTTCTTCTTCTTCCTAGAATCTCGGGGCGAGATTCCTATTTAGTGGGGGAGAGTTATAGCATCCCATCTGTCTAACATATGTAATGCTACATGGTCTAGTAATATAATTGCTACTTCCTACATATAATTGTTGCATCATAATTATATCATGCTCATGTCATCATGCCACCTTGCATTTGAGCATCATATAAAACCTTTTTTATTTGGTTCTTATCTCATATGCATTAGTAATTGTATTTGGCTCTTGATATATTGTATTTGCTTCTTGATAAATTGTTTAATTTCCAAGTTGAGTTGGGGGCATATCTTTTATTCAACTCCACCACCTTTTTCTTGTACCACCTTATAATTCCACCATCCTAATTATCCATGAGCTTTTGCATTTTCCTTTGGCATTTAATCTAGCTCATGTGGGTTGGGATGGATCCACTTATATTTCCACATGCTCTCATATTAGCATCCTGTTGTTTTCACATTATTGATATGTGGAGCCACCTTTGCATGCTTTGTGAGTGTAACCCCTTTTTCTAGCTTCCATATGGATTATTAGGAATGTATGCTCATGTTGGAATATTTTTGAGACTATTAAACATCTAGTGGAACATACACACTAGCAAGTCCAAATTATATTCAAATATGATCATCTCCATCTACTTCACATGGAACCTCCTTTTAATTCTTTAGATTGGCCTCTTTTCATATTTTGGAATGCATGTGTATAAATGCCATGATTATTTATTTTGTTTTCACAAGATTAAACATGGCATTTAATGCTCATGCATGGGCCATGCAACAAGCCTCACCATTCCATTCTTTTGGTTTTTACTTTGATTTTGAGGAGGTCTTCTCTTTTGAGCTCTCTTTTCTCTCAAACCTCCTAATCTTGATCTTGTTTTCCTTGCCATGTGCATCAAGATCCTCACCCTTACCACATCTCTTTCATCTCATGCAAGATCTTATGAGATCATGGAAAAACCCTTCACCCTAATCTATCATGTCTCTTTTCTCTCTTCACCATATCTTTGTCTCTCTCTACTTCATGTGATATTTAAAACCTAGTTTTTCCTCTTACTCAAACCCTACACCCTAATCTTTCCTTGCCATCACTTTTAACCTTGCATGATCTTGTTTAGATCATACCACACTCCCTCACCCAAAATCTACCCCTACCCTCTCTCACTAATCCCTCTCTCCAACCCTAATCCCATCACCTCACCTCACCATGCCGCAACACCACCCCTACTCCAGCCCTAATCTACCCCTTGCTAAACCTCTACTACCCTAGCTAACCACCCCCATGCCACCCTAAACCCTAACCCGAGCCACCCTCCAACCCTAGCTACCCGACCCTCTCTCTCTCTCCTTCTCTCTCGCTGCATCCCGGCCCCACACCGAGCCTGCTGCTCCTTGGCCTCGCCCTAACCCCAGCTGCAGCCCCTACCCCGGCCCTAGCCGTGCCCAACACGTGAGGGAGGAAAGGTGGCCGAGCCACCTTTTTCTCTCCATCGAACCCCATGTGCAGCCCCTCCTGCCCCGTCCTTATCTATCTCCCCCTCGTTCTCCTCTGCCTGCATCTGCTCCAGGCCCCGCGCCGCAGCTCCCTCCCTTCTCCCCTGCCTCCACTCCTTTTCACCGCTGGCCACCGTCGGTGTCCACCACCGTCCTCTCGATCCAGCAGGCGGGCGTGGCGTTGAGGTTGTCGAGGAAGACTGTGAGGCCCCCTGCGTCGCCCCCGTACACTACAGCGAGGAGGAGACGGCCCCTGTACCGCGGAACACCGTCGACGCCGAACCGAAACCCTATCTCGCGAGCGTCAGCACCGTCGCTGATCTGCTGCTCCCCGTCCTGATCCGAGCCCTCCGACGAGTCCGCGGTGAGCTGCCCTTCCTCCCTGACACCCCCTCTCTCGCCTGCTTCCCCTGGTCTCGCCGGACGTTGTGCCGAGCGCTCTCGGTACACCGGCGTGCACGAGCGTCTGCTCGCCGCCGCGCCTCGCAGCAGCCTATCTAGCCGCCTAGCCGCTCTCTACCAGCAACCCTCACCTTACTGCAGCGGCTCCGCCTCTCTGCGCGCGCACCGCAGGTCACGGGATCGATCCCCCGCCTCGCCGCGCGTTCGCTGTCGTTTCTGTCAGTTTGACAGAGAAGAAAAACAGTAGCCCGTGTGCAGTTTGCGAATACCCCCATACCTTTTTTGTCTCAACCCGCAGTACCCCAGGCCCACCAGACAGCCTCCCGTGGCAGTTTTACAAAAAGGCTCCCGGGTTTTTGTAATCCTCGACCCGCAGTCCCCCGGATGCGCCACGTGTCGCCCACCAGCTGGCCGCACGCGCAGTGGAGCCGCGAGGCCACTGTCCCCACCTGCCAGTCTCCTTGGCTAGCTTAGCTCGCGGTGCAAAAAGTTTGCTATGCGCCGTCCCCGTCCAGTCAGCATTGGCCCACCTGTCTGTGGCTGGGGCTAGCTCTGGCTGGGTACAAAAACCTTTTCATTTATCTGTTTTAATAAAACAATTTCAGAAAATGTTTAAATTCAAATTTAATTCTGTTTTTAATAACTTTTGTTTTATAATTCCAAATAATACAAACAATATATGTTTTTGAATCAGAAAGATGTGAGGATTTCAAATATGCTATTCAAAATAATGTTTGACCACTTTAAATTTTCGGAATTGTTTAAATCCAATAAAATGCCGTTTTCTCAATTAATTAATAACTTTAAATCTACAACTCCAAATACGATAAATAATATGTCTAAATCGATCAGTACGACGAGCCCGTTCTAACTATGCATTCCTTGTTCTGATTTGAAGCATGCATCATGTCATTATTAAAAATCAGAACTGTTGATGGCAATAAAACTTGACTACATAAATGATAAAATGCTTTGATCTTGTACCCCACACCTCACCATGCCATGCTACATTATTGCCATGTAAATTGTGCATCATTTTATCATGGCATGCTTGTTTGCTTGTTGCATTTTAATTCGTATGATTGTGCACTTTATTTATGTTGGCCCTTGTTTGTTTTGTTCTTCTTCGAATAGACGCCCAGCAGGAGAATTATCAGGAATCACAGGAGTTCTACCCAGATCCATCTCTCGCTTCAACTGAGCTATCAGGCAAACACTACCACATGCATACATATAGTACCTATTGCTTCTATCTTACTCTTGCATCATTGAGTCGCGATTGCATTAAATTGAATTCTAAGTACTGCATAGCCTTTACTTTTAAACCTCACCGAAGCTTGTTCCTCCATCCCATGAGCCATTACTACAGGAGTTTTTTGAGCCACGCGAGTCGTAGAATAGCATGTGTAAGGTATGTGAGTGTCTGCTGGATAACGAGGTACCTAAACAACTTAACCTGAGTAGTAATGGGATAACTAATGAAAGAGGAACATGCCGACTATGCCGCTCGTTCTTGTCCCGATGTTCTGAAAGTGGTTAGGACGGCCGACAGATCTACCTGTGAGTGGCCCCTGGGCCCCCACCGTATTATTTTAACCACTTTCGCTCATCCAGACATGCAACTAAGAGCGTAGTTTACCGAGGTAGTTACAGCTATACTTGATCGTCAATTACAATGCCAGAACACTGATGACGTTGACCACGACATGAAAATCAGTACCGTTTTGAGACCCAATTTGAATGTATGTAGATGTAACATGACACATTTGAGAATTTTTTCCATACCTGCACGGTGCACCGCATGATTCCGTCATTTAGCGGTTTTTTCCTTGTGCACTTTCGCCAGCCCTGGTGATCGGGTTGATGGGCCTTTCCTGTTGGTTGGGCCACGCGCGCACCCTGTCTTGGGCCCGCTTCCATCTGGCGGGTCCTCGTCTCCCGCGGTTCCGGGAGGAAGAGAGGGACCCGATCGATGGATCGATCTCTTCCGTGGCATCTCCGCCCACTCCATCACCCCGCGTGTTCCTCCCTTTCCCTCGCCATGACGCGCGCCGCTCCCTTCTCCCATCGCTCTCGGCAACAGCATCTAGGCAAGCGCAGTGTCCACGGCTCGCGAGCGCGATGCGCAGGTAAGCGTGCATACGCTTTGCGTTGTTCCTTGTGAATCCTGCATCGGGTTATTCTTTGATCCATATGTGCCTGTGTTTAGCTCCGAAGCGGCTGCGGCGGCGGCGGCGGATTCAGGCGCGCCGGGTTCTTCCTGGGAGCCCCCGCGCGACGGAGGATCGGGTGCGTGTGATGAAGAAGTAGGCTCGCGGCCGCAGAACGCGGAAGGAGACGGACAGTACGCTGTTGTGGTGGTCACCCCCATGCCGCTGCCTCCGGCTGCATCGGCGGCGCCTGAGGAGGGAGCTGAGATTTCGGCGGCACCGGCGGCGGCTGAGGTGAGTGCGGAGAGTGTGGCGCCATCGGCGGCGCCTGAGGAGGGAGCTGAGATTTCAGCGGCACCGGCGGCAGCTGAGGTGAGTGCGGAGAGTGTGTCGGCATTGGCGGCGCCTGAGGTGAGAGGAGGAGAGATTGTGGCGGCACCGGCGGCGGCTGAGGTGAGTGCGGACAGTGTGGCGCCATCGGCGGCGCCTGAGGTGAGAGGGGAGATCGTGGCGGCATCGGCGGCGCCTGAGGTGAGAGTGGCGAGTTTGCCTGCGCCTGCACACCCACAACTGGCCCCGCGGCCGACGAGGCCGTGGTCATGGTCGGAGATCCCGTGTACGAGACTTGTGCTCGCAGGCCTGCTAGCGGTGGCGGTCGGTTACGCCTTCTACAAATGGGGGCTCCCCATCCTGTCAGAGAAGGTTTCTGCCTTCCCTTCCTCCCGACTTCTATCACTGATTCACTGTACTGTACTGTACTACAATTCTATTGATTTGATTTTCCTCAGTAACTTTATCCTGTTTGGCACGTGATTTGTGTCCCTTAGTTGCCTGATTAATTAACCGAACCCATGTGGTTAGTTCAACGAAATCTGTAGTTCCATCATCTAAACAAAACCCAAATCCATAACTATATGCCATTTCTGTTTTCTACAGTTATGATGCCATCAGAAGTGTGCTGAATTGCTTGTGCTCTACTACACTGTATCTCTCGCTAATCTGACATCTTTATGTTTGAGTCTTCAATTAATCTGACATGCATCTGTAGGTGCTCTTGCCGATCATGCGATGGGAAGCGACATCTTTGGGGCGCCCAGTGCTGGCCATCGTGCTGGTCATCTCCCTGTCCATCTTCCCCACCGTGTTCCTGCCTTCTACCCCCTCTATGTGGTTGACAGGCATGATCTTCGGCTACGGCTTGGGCACCCTGATCATCCTGGTCGGCGCTGCCATCGGCATGTCCATACCCTACTGGATCGGCTCCTTGTTCCTTCACCGCTTCCATGTAAACATTCTTCATCTCCATTTCCTTAACCACTATGATGAAGATGTGTCCTGAGTTCCAGTCTGCATATCTTGTCTATGAATGCACATACATTACAGGGATGGTTGGAGACGAAATGGCCTCAGCAGGTAGCTCTGATTAAGCTGGCCGGCAAAGGGAGTTGGTTCCAACAGTTCCGTGTGGTCGTGCTCCTAAGGATCTCGCCCTTCCCGTATGTCCTGTTCAACTACGTCGCGACCATCACCCAGATCAAGTACACCCCTTACATCTGTGGTTCGGTTGTCGGAATGGTGCCTGACACCCTGGTCAACATCTACAGGTATGGTTCAGAGTTCAGATATCCCACATCATCATAACTAGGTGATCCACACCAGTGTACTCCTAGCTGGGCAATATCTGGTCATTCTTCTGTTACCTTCCTAACCAAGATCATCTTCTTTTCGCAGTGGCCGGCTGATACTGGCACTGGCGGACCTGAAGTACGACAAACGACGAATGACGACGGTGGAGATAGTGTACAACGTTGTCTCTGTTGCTGTTGCCGTTCTGATAGGAGTCGGGTTTACGGTCTACGCGAGAAGAGCCCTGGATGATATACAGAACGCGGAAGGCGCGCGGCAGCCTGAACCTGCCGTCGTCCCTGCCGGAACCGCGGCTGAGTTCAGAGGTAGCCGTCCAAGTTCTAGCTCTGTACCGGTAGATGTTGTATAGTGGCTGGGAGAAGACCCGCAATCCCTTCAGGAATGGGGCCTGCACTTGTCGGCTGAGTGTGCAAGATCAAGGCCTCTTCCGTTCTTCTAACTCGGAATTTAGCTTCAGGAGTGTGGGTTTTACTCAGCTCGCTTCATGTAGGTTGAAAACATAGCTCAAGAACACAAGAAGAAAACAGTGTTGAAGCTTTGGTTGGTTTGTGACATTGCGGTGGCTTTTCATTAGTAGCATTTCTTCCATTTCTGTGGATATATGACTGTTAGGTAGAAAGATCTCTTTCCTAGAAATAACAGACAAATTAGTGAAGATTGATTGTGATTGTTGTTTCTTTCACATCCTCATGTTCTGAAGCAGCTCCCTTCAGATTTGGGGGTTTGTTCAGGCACGAATTATGGTAAGCGCGTGCGTGCGTGCGTTGGTACATGTCGAGTAACAGTGCCTGCCGGAAGGACCGCTGATCGAAACTGAAATTGCATGTCGTCTGCCAGCTCCTGAAACTGACATGAAAATCCTGTTCAGGCTGTCGTGCCTCCGAATATTCTTATTAGCATGTGCACTAGGCGCTCACAGCACGGCCGCCAAACGACGTCTAAATTATTATTTTTATTTTCTCACGCAACAGGCAAAGTTTGGACACATAGAATTTAAGGTTTACAACAACGGAAATAAAATAATTCATACAATTCAAATTATTTGAAGTTCAACTTGATTAAGCGGGTGGAGCAACGGTCTCTCCTTTGAGCTTCCACAAAATGCTCTATAAGATCATTTTGCAGTTGCTGGTGACATCTAGGTCATGGATTTCTGCATGCCTCGCGAAAAAGTATGCAAACTCCGCAGGCACCTGGTGATTAACAGCGGTAAGAGGACCCTGAGCATGACACGGTCCAACATCATTCACTGGCTGCTTGCACTCACTCTTGATGATCATGTTGTGTATGATCACACAAGCATTCATCACCTCCCACATCTGATTTTGAGATCTAATCAGAGCAGAATACCTAACAATTGCAAATTGATATTAGAACACACCAGATGCATGCTCGACATCCTTCCCGTAACTCTCCTAGCGCGAAGAAAAGTGAGACTTTGCCGGACCTAGAGTATCATACTGTCTTCACAAATGTCGACCACCTTCGATAGTTGCCATCGGCTAGCTAGTATCCTCTGGTATATGCGTGGCCATTGATCTCATAGTTGCAAGGGGGAGCATGGCTTCAACCAATCTCGCAAAGATTGGCGACCGCTACAACACATTGATGTTATTGTGAGATCCCGCCATAACAAATTTAGTATGCTAAATCCACAGGTCTTGATCAACTACAGCCTCAAGTACCACATTGCAATCATTGGTATGTCCTTTGTACAAACCTCGCCAAGAAAATGGACAATTCTTTCAAGACCAGTGCATGCAAGAAAGGTTTCCAAGCATCGTAGGAAATCCTCTCGTTGCATTCTGTTCCATGATCATAGCAGTCTCTGCTTCATTTGGCCCTCTCATGTAGTGTGTACCAAACTTCCCTACCGCCGCTCGGAAGGATCTATACATGCACTAAATGGTTGTGGACTCACCCATGCACAGATTCTCATCTTTTGAATCTCTAGGTGCTTCATATGCAAGCATTCTCATGGAAACAATGCATTTATGAATTGCGGAGAAACCAACATGGCCGGGATGGTCCTTCTCCAACGCGAAGTAGTAGTCGTACTCTCTCATAGCATGAAGAATTATCATGAACAACTCCTTCTTCATCCTATAACACCTCCAAAAATCCTTCGGAGTATATGTTGATTGTTGCATCATCAATAAAATAGTTTGTGTATAGCATGGTATGCCCCTCCAACCTCAACCCCGACTTGCTTTTCCTTCTCCCATGTTTTGATCCTCCTCGTTGTGGGCCGGCCCTCTTCTGCTTATTGGCTTGGAGTTCGAGAAGACAAGGTAAGATCACGAGTTGATCCCGATCGTCCGCATCCTCTGCAGCCTCCTTGTCCAAAAAATGCATGGATCATCATCTCATTGTCGTTGTACATGGCCAGACGGCAGGCAAAAACGAACTCCTGCAACCTATTGAAGCAAACGTCTGAACACCTTGCATCCAAGGAGGGCGTGCGAGGTGGCCGCTGCGTCAGTTGCACGTCGACAAACGCCTACATCAGCAGAATTGCTGGAGGAGAAGGAAGAGGTGAAGGAGGAGGCAAGCGTCAGTGATCTACTAGCATCGAGATGAGCGACAACGGCTGTGATTTGGGGGTGAACAGATGTTTTAAAATAATTATGGTTAAGTCTCTAATAAATGCGGAATAAAACTAGCGTTTAATTTATCAAACACAAAACCTAAATGCACTAGGTTTGACTAAGTGCACCAACAACTTATGCTAAGCAAGGAAATCAACAAGATGATATCAAGATGTATAACTTCAAGCACGATGGCTATCATAATGTAAAGTGCATGAGTAAAGAGCTCATGCAAATAAATAATCGAGGCACACGGAAACAACGATTTTATCCTGTAGATCACTTCCAAAGAATCTACGTCTCTGTTGGAGAGGTGCGGCGACTTAATACTCTTCGAACACCACAAATGGTTCACCTTGAGGTGTGGTGGATCGATGCACACCAAACACCACACAAGGCCTCACCCCACGATGCAGAGACACCACTCACCAGCACCACAAAAGGCTCACCTTATTCTTCCATATGCGCACCACGAAGGCGGGCACATGATTCACTATGGGACACTTGAGGACGACCACCAAACCCGTACAAGCTTGGGGAAATCTCCACAACTCGATTGGAGGCTCCCAAGATAATGAAACAAAATGTCATAAGGTTGAGGCAATATCCACAACTTAACTAGAGGCCCCAAGAAACATCACCAAGGCCACAACCATCTAGGGTTTCAAGAACCCAAGAGTAACAAGCTTTCTTGATTTCACCAATGAAATTGTTGGCGTAATGCGATCGAGGGTCCCTCACATTGCGCCAAAGCGCGTGGGCCAGGACCCACCGGTCAGCGACTCAGCAGACGCGTAGCCTGGCCGGCAAGGGCGTCACAAGGATATGAACACCATGTCCTCCAAGCAGGTATGGCCTTGGCATGATAAGCCTATGGAGACAAACTATCGGCTATAGTGTAGGTGCCTAGGAATGAGACGAACACCATGAGACAAGCCTCTATCTGCCAGTCGGGCGTGGACAGGGAGGAAAAGACAACGACGTGCGAGGCGGTCTGATCCCTTCTTTCGGGGGCTGCCTCGGAAGAACGGTAGGGACGCGCTCGGGGCATAGTGAAGCTAAAGAGCAGCCTCGATTGAGCCCCGGAAGGACCATGGAGCACTTCTCTTGGGCCAGGCGCGGCCCGAGAACTAGAGTCAACTGATCCTGACAAGGTGTGTCAGGCCCAGCCTTGGGAATTGGTGACGCGCCAGCGCTGCTGGATATCATCATGGCGTTGCGATCCGCTGCAGCGCGCCACCGACAGGAGTGACAGCCCGGAGCCTGAGCTATCACTCAGCCATCAAGTGCACATGTGCACCGCCCCTAGCCATCCATTGGCCACAGGCACTATGCGTCTGCCTGAAGACCACGTGGCACCCCGCGATTGAGCCCGGGAATGCCCCAGATGGTGCTCCACGCCGACCCTTGTAGTGACCCCTTGGAGTATAAAAGGAGGCACCCGGTCATGAGGGAGGGGGTTAGAGGATCTAGAGTTCAAAAGGCTGGAAAGCTTGGAGATAGATAGAAGAGAGAGAGAAGAAAGAAAGAAAGAGGAAGCCCGAGGAGTGTAGAAGCTAGAGAGAAAGCGTCTCCCCGGCACAAGAGAGGTCATCTTCTTATACCTCGACCCACCCTAGATAATCCACCAAAGCAGGACTTATGGTTGTTAGCTGAAGGGCGGCCTAAACCTGGGTAAAAAATGTCTGTGTGTGCCTTGCGTATGTTTTGTGCGCGAATTAGCAGGTTCCTTTGCCGACGTTGAGGCCAGAACGCCTTCGTGCCCACTACCGAACAAATAGGGGGTGTCCAACATCCCCGATGTCAGTGTAGGCGAGACGCAACATCCTCATGGAAACAAAGCATTTATGAATTGCGGAGAAACCAACCATGCCGGGATGGTCCTTCTCCAACGCAAAGTAGTAATTGTACTCTCTCATAGCATGAAGAATCATCATGAACAACTCCTTCATCCTATAGCACCTCCAAAAATCCTTTGGAGTATATATTGATTGTTGCATCATCAATAAAATAGTCTGTGTATAGCATGGTATGCCCCTCCAACCTCAGCCCTGACTTGCTTTTCCTTCTCCCATGTTTTGATCCTCCTCGTTGTGGGCTGGCCCTCTTCTGCTTGTTGGCTTGGAGTTCGAGAAGACAAGGTAAGATCGTGAGTTGATCCTGATCGTTCGCATCCTCTACAGCCTCCTTGTCCAAAAATGCATGGATCATCATCTCGTCCTCGTTGTACATGGACAGACGGCAGGCAAACACGAACTCCTGCAAACCTATTGAAGCAAACATCCGAACACCTTGCATCCAAGGCGGGCGTGCGAGGTGGCCACTGCGTCAGTTGCACGTTGACAAATGCCTACAACGGCAGAATTGCTGGAGGAGAAGGAAGAGGTGAAGGAGGAGACAAGCGTCAGCGATCTACTAGCGTCAAGATGAGCGACAACGGCTGTGATTTGGGGGTGAATAGATGTTTTAAAATAATTACAGTTAAGTCTCTAATAAATGCGGAATAAAACTAGCGTTTAATTTATCAAGCACAAAACCTAAATGCACTAGGTTTGACTAAGTGCACCAACAACTTATGCTAAGCAAGGAAATCAACAATATGATATCAAGATGTATAACTTCAAGCACGATGGCTATCATAATGTAAAGTGCATGAGTAAAGAGCTCATGCAAATAAATAACCGAGGCACATGGAGACAACGATTTTATCCCGAAGATCACTTCCAAAGAATCTACATCTCGATTGGAGAGGTGCGACGTCTTAATACTCACAGAACGCCACAAATGGCTCACCTTTAGGCATGGTGGCTCGATGCACACCCAACACCACACAAGGCCCCACCCCAAGATGCAGAGGCACACCACTCACCAACGCCACGAAAGACTCACCTTATTCTTGCATATGTGCACCACGAAGGCAGGCACATGATCCACTATGCGACACTTGAGGGCGATCATCGAACCCGTACAAGTTTGAGGCAATATTCACAACTCAATTGGAGGCTCCCAAGATAATGAAACAAAATGTCACAAGGTTGAGGCAATATCCACAACTTGACTGGAGGCACCAAGAAACACCACTAAGGCCACAACCATCTAGGGTTCCAAAAACCCAAGAGTAACAAACTTTCTTGATTTCACCAATGAAATCCACCTTAGAGAACTCAAACCAATGCACCTAATGCAGTGACAAGTCCTTCACTCTTAAATTCTACCAAAGCTATAAAATCTATTGGGGGATAAGAGAGGAAGAACACTAGAACTCCACAAAAAAACCAAGATCTAGATCTAATATATTACCCTCACAAAGAGGAGATTTAAATTCGTAGGATTGTCGATCTAGATCTCATCTTCCAAAGCTCTCAAAAAATTTCAAGAAAGATTGGAGAGAGAGGGAGTATGCAAGCTCCATAAGGCCAACAATGTTGGGCACAAGCTCAAGTGTTACAAAAATATTGGGGAAGAAGGGCCCCTTAAATAGGACAAGAGAAAACTGACTGTTTGGGTCAGATTCGTGTCTTACCGAAACTTCATGTGATCCACCAGAACTACCGGTAAACAAAAACATGTGTTACTGTAAGGAAACGTGTTTTCGGCGGTAGTAGACCGGAAGTTGGGCCGGAATTTCCGCCAATGGAAAAACACTAGACAATATGGTATGAAAACTTCAATAACTTGCATTCGGACTCCGACATCGATGACCTTGGTCTCGTTACAAAGGGGACAACAAGCTCTAAAATATTATAAACATAAAAATCATAGTCAACCATGGGAGGTTAAAACCAAATGGAGAAAGGTATGACCTCTCTAGAAGAGATGAATCGGTAATACCTCCAAAACCTAAAACGCAAAAAAGTTGAGCGAAACTCCAATTGGGATGAAACCAGTTTTCTTAGAAATATAAAAGCAATTAGAATCCAACAAAAATACGAAGTATATACATGTGTGGAACCTCCCTCATAGAAGAACTGATAACCACTTAAACATAAAAAATGCAACAAGGTTTTCATACGAAATCTGTTTTTGATGAACTAGAGCTTGCCATGAGAAAAACCACAAACTCTAAAACTTCACATGGATAAGATCCAAATAACAACCAAGAAATATGATGTCAAGTATGCAAAGGTTTGAGCTCTGTCCAAAAGATATGATCAAGTTACTCACTCGAGAGCCCCTCTTTATAGTATGGACATGTATCCAAAACCCGGTCTCCCAACTAACAATATGAGACCAGCAAAACTGAAGACCTATCAAGTGTATATCTTTGCCTTGTGCATTACACTTGAGCATGATGAAGACGATCTTGTCCTTTTCACGATGGAACACATTTCTTTATTGCTTTTGCTTGTGCTAGCTTGATGAAGACTTGAGATTGGCTCCCCCATACTCCCATGGGAGAGTCACTTATTTGGGCATATCTTCACCTATCGATGATCACCGAGTGTGGAAAGATTCAAGCATATGATCTTATCGATATGGCTCATATTGAACTTGCACTTCTTCATTTGTTCTTGAGTGTTGATACACTTGAGACCACTCCTTGCACTTGCCTTGATCAATTTTTTAAATATCTCCTTATGCATTGCTTATTCTTCTTCATTTATTCATCATTTAACCTTTTAGCCAACACATGGTCCAAGTGATGCCAATGGACACTTCTAATAAGTGTAACTCAATGCAAACATTAGTTAATAGAGATTGTCATTAATTACCAAAACCACACATGGGGATACACATGCACTTTCAAGCGCATCGGGAAAGTGTGAGGATTTGGATGTATCACTGGCATATGATATCCGCATAGCACTTCGCATTGCCACATCACTAGTGTGTTGTGTCCGGCGCGCCCATAAGAAGCCCTATGGGACAGGACCGCCTGGGGGCGCTGGACACACTATTGAGCTGGGCCATACAAAAAGGGCCATTGGGACACGTGGCTAGGCATGTCTTTCTTTCTGGCGGGCCCAAAGCCGTTTGGAACGTCATTTGAAGATTGCAGCCAGAGATGATCTAAGAGCATCTCCACCAATAGCCCTTATAGGCTGACCGGTATTGAGCTATCAAGAACTGTACAAGGAGCGGCGGCAACACTGCCGAATTAATTTGGGAGGCTTATCATACTAGTTAACCCCCAAACAAAAGCGGTAGAGGCGGGGACCAGAGAGAGGAGAGAGAAAGGGAGGGTAGGTAGGGTGGTGAGGGCTTGACTGCGAGACAATTTGGTCCAATCCTATGTGGAGTTTGTTGCCGCCGTTGTCGGCATGCCCGACAGAGGTCTATCTTGGAGGAAGTGGGAATGCCGGACAAAATGAAGGGAACGTGCTGATCTAGATTTTTTTGACAATCAATACCACATATATTCATTTTTTGGAGAGGAACAACATATTTCGTTAATCGAAAATCAAGTTATATGAAGCAACACATGTGGACACTAAAAGCCATACCAGGATAAAATGATTATCATGAAAACTACGCAGAAAAATCCTAAGAGATCAAGAAATACAAACTGATCCTTAGGGTTTCCCGCAACCACCGAATCTAGCGGCCGCCGCCAAACTTCAGCTCCGCGGAGACGCACGCCGGAATAGATGCCGAACCTCCAACATTGCAAGATCTAAAAAAGCACTTTCGCCAACAAGGCTTTGTGAGTCGATGAACATGCATTCTGCATGCAACAAGGCACATGTCGCTGTGGCATTCGACCAGGGGATGTCCCTGTGCTAGCTTGAACCAAGATCCGCCGCCTCCCATCGACACAGTCGAAGAAGAACGACAGATCCACCACCGCCGGACCAATATCCTCGCTCCAGAGCAATCATCTCGCCCTGGCCACCAGCGCTGTTGTAGATAACAACAAACACCGGTGACACACCGATAAACATATCTCGCTAGATCTGAGGAACTGTGAGAAGAACAAGCTGCCGGTCTGAAGGATTGACTAGAACACGTTGCCATCAACTCCGGGCCTTCGCCGTGAAGGTCGCCACCGGTGTGGGAGTAGAGTTGAGGCAGATTTATTTGCACGGGCGCCACTCCCACCACCCCAACGGCGCACAACAGCCGACTAACCCTAACCCTAACTACTAGGCAGAGAAACAAGGTCCCCTCTCCCTCCTGCCTCCGAGCAGCAAACGGAAGGAGAGGGGACCAATGTTCTCGCCGGCTTAGATCTAGAGGGAGGAGGGAGTTGCGCCGTCACCTCTACCTGAGGGAGAGACACGCGGCTTCCGCTCACGTACATGGTAGAGTTACATAAGCTGTCTTCAACGACTATAAAATAACGTCTAAAAGAAAACGAGAAAATCTCGAAGGTCTTCAAAAAAAAAGTCTACAAGATTGTGAAAACACTACTTTTATTGAAAACTCTACTTATAGATCAGGTTCTCCACCCCTCCCGACCCCGGCAAGACCGGCCGAAGGAGGATCTAGTAATACCACCATCTAAATGATACCAGTTCTCAAAAATCCAATTTTCAAGTTTCTAAAAAATAAAATAAAAGTATGTTCACAAGATGTGCATTCACAGTCCTTAGAATTTTCAAAGCCAAATGCGAAGCACACAAAGAGAAACTAAAAAGACAAATTGACATGTAAATAGTGTCATTTTTGGTTTTGTCTTTTTGACACTATTCATGTTGATTTGTCATTTCCGTTTCTCTATGTGTGTTTCATATTTGGTTCCGAGAACGCTCACAATTATTTCTGGAATTTTTAGAAATTGAATTTTTTGTTTTTTAGAACTGGTATCATGTTACCATTTAGAGGGTGGTATCACTGACCCGGACTTGGTGCACTTGGGTACGTGCATAAAAAAATATAGAGATTAGAAAACCCGTCAAAAAATTCTGAAATTTTTTGAGGTCAAAGATAATCATGTATTGTAGTTGTATACAAATTTTGATCAAGAAATGACTCATATACAAAATCAGGCAGAAAAGTGAAATTTCTGACGTATATAGCATGTACGTAATGTTAATAGTGTTATTGTTGGAAACTCCTTCGCCCAGGTTGAAATAAAAGTCGTTTGTTGGCAAAAACTTTTATACGGTGCAATACTTGAAACCGAAAACCCGACTAAATTTTTTTTAATCCTTTTCTAAATTTCTATTTTTTTTGTAATATAGGGTGCGCACGCACCCGGGTTTACCACCGTATTTTCGATGGTATCACTAGATATATTCTCCCATGAACTGGTCTACGGAGGAAGCGGAGGTGTTGAGTAGGTCTAACGAAGGCGGCGGCTGGGAGAGAAAAACGTCAATTTTCATGTCGTCGAGATCTAACATTGTGCTAATCTGGATTTTGGTTAGAGACCGGCAGTATGAGCAGATGTTGTCTAAAAACTGGCCGGACAGCTTTGTGGGGCTACCGGTGGAGATTTCGAAACGAACGACGGCACCGAATGTCAAACAAGTTTTAAGCCCACACGTACAGCACGTCCTCTGCGTTTTTGCAGAAACGAATTGCAAGTTGCTCTCAATTAACGTACGCGAAAGTACTCGCCAGTACAGCGCGACATTCTTTTCTTACAAAGCTACAGCGTAGCCATGTTCGTGCGTGACTCATCGCCAGGAGCCTCGCATGGCATGCATGATTACATCGGAGAAGAAGATGGTCTTGTACGAGGCTACACACTGTAGCTGACAGCGTCCGTCCGTTAATGCGTGCTGCTGATGATCTAGCAGGGGGAGGCGGCGGCGCCGGAGCTTGAGCCGGCCGAGAGGCTCCTCTCGAGGTAGAAAGCCCGCAGCCTGGCGGTCCGGCTGGCGCCGCCGCTGGCGGAGTGTGACAGCGCGGGGAGGCCCCACTGCGAGGAGAACACGATGGCGGGGCACTCAGCGGCCGCGGCACCGGCGCTCGCGATCCGCCGCACCAGCTCCGCCAGCAGGGCGGCCGCACGCCGCGCCGGCACCAGGACGAGCAGTAGCCGCATCAGCAGCCTCGCGCCTCTCTTGCCCGCGCGCAGGGGCGCCATCCCCACCCTCTTCCGCAGACGCAGCGGCCGCCTCGCCCTTGTCCACCTGCAGGCAGCGGCCGCCTCCTCGCCGTCACCATGGTAGAGCTCGCCGCGAATACGCTGGTACTGGCGTCTCGGCGGCCGGTCCTTCGCCATGAGCACCTCCAGACCCATGTGATGTGAGCTAGGTAAAGTTAGCAGCGAGAAAGCAACTGACGAGTGAGCTATGAGCTGTAGGAATCATGGGGAGCAAAGCGAGATGACGGACGCGCGTATATATAGGCTAGGCGTGGAGGAACTCCCATTATTGCGCGTTGGTATGCACGCACATGGGGAAGAATCGTGCCGGCCCGATCAAGAGCTAGCGCCGGGCGCCGGCGTGGCATGCAAGTTGGGGATCGACCGGTGCTGCTGCATTACAAAATGGCGCGGCAACGACCGAGCGGCGCCTACGGCCTGATTCGCTTTTGACACATGCTTTTCCTCCACCAACATTATACTATGATACGCATGCAGATGAACTTACTACTAGCTGATGCTCTGTATCACATTATTGTATTGATCATTGGATCTTGGATGGAGGCATGATCTTGTAAGCATCAAACACAATTTATTTCTGTTAAAAGAACTCCTACCGGAAAATGAATTGGCCCCTCCATTGAAAATATAATCCGTCTTTAGCATGAAATACTTTTTCTTCTATAAGCATGTTTTTTAAACATGAATGAGTGGATTAAGTGCATAGCTGAAATAGTAGGATCATTATTTAACAGAGGTTGCGACTCTTGCTAGTTGCTAGCCACTCAAACTACACAAAGACCACTCAATATAACATTTTTGTGTGAAAAGGTGATACCCTGTACTCTGCATCACACAACCTTATTTATTATTCAACATAGTCTTACAAAGAGAAAATACATAGATCAACCCGAAGTCACCTCACTAATGATAGTTGTTGCAGTACCTACAACCGCGATGAAGGGGATGGCCTTGTGGGAGCCATCACTCTGACCTCACACCTACGCACATTATTATAAAACTGGATGCCTCACCAAACCGCTCAACGATGAGCCAGGATAAAAAAAGGGTCCAACAGACGGTACACCATTGTACGAACTCCAAAAGTCGTCTCCAGCATATTTCGATGACTCATCTTCAGAACAGAGATCAAAGTAATGACCTTGTCAAGCCTGCATCGACACCACCATGACGCTGGGCAGCGTCACCGTCTTGCGCGCGTCCATCATCATGCATCTATCGCCGAGACCCCACCGTGCCACGCAATCGAGGCTCGTCGATGTTGATGCAGTAGATGCAACAACACTCCATACGATTATACACATGCAGATGAACTTACTAGTTGATGTTTGGTATCACATTGTTGTATTGATCATTGGATCTTGGATGGAGGCATGATCTTGTAACCATCAAACATAATTTGTGGTGTGCGATCCAACCCCACCGATTAGCTAGCTAGCTCTCACCTAGGGAAAACACGATCTACCCCGTGCGGCGGCGCCGCGCCACCCGGGGGAAACCTCCACCGCCACCCGTCAAGGCCTCGTCGTCCTCTCTCCCCTCCTCTCCGCTGCTGACGGAGGGGTCACTGGGCAAAGCCCGCGTGGCCTGACGGCGGCTGGGATCTAGCTGGGCGCGCACTCAGGATCGACGGAGGCATTCGTTCAAGATCCTCTGGTCGTGGTGGCACGTGGCGGCGATGGCCGGAGCTCGGCTAGGCGGCGGAAATTTGGCGCCAGCGCGGTGGTGCTGGGCTCATCGGGGCCTGGATCCTTGTGTGCACGCCGAATCCTCCGCGTGGACGATGACCACCTTCTTCCGCTCGTACCACTTGGGTGCCGGGATGGCGGTCCCGGACATGGTGGCCACGTTCTCTTCCTCCGGTGGTGGACGACCACATTGGGATCTGGTGTGAGGGATCTTGGGATCCCACACCGATCTCCGACGGTGAAGATCTAGCTGACGACGAGTTTGGGGTGACGTGGCAGCCGGTGAAAACCGTGCCTCGACCTTGATCTTGGCGGACGATGGCGGCATCACTACCTTGTTGAAGGCATCATATTTGCTGGTCTCGTCACCTCACTAGGACTGCTTCGAGGGAAACCCCAGATCTGGGTCTCCCGGATTAGATGATGGCGGCGATACCCCTATTGAATGCATCATTTTTTAGCAGATGTCGGCTGGAGGTCAAGCCACTCTTGTTGATCCGAGGGAACCCTAATCTGGTGTTTCCGGATCGGGTGATGGCGGCACTACCATTTCGTTTTCTCTCTTCGGAGCATCGCTTGTGGAGCAGTGTTGGATGTCATAGGCAGATGGTGGAGCGGCTTTGTCTTACACGAAGACTCTGGTGGAGATGTCAAGTCATGCCTAGTCGCCAGGTGCTATGATCAAATGTGCCTGGTTCAATAGGTTCTACGCATGAAAGATCTTTCGGAGGTCTCTAGTTGGTGGGACTCAACACCATGCTGCCGAGAGGTCTCTATGGCGATCGCGTGTGCTTGTTGATGGACGAGCGCAGGCCAGTGGCACCATCTGGCATCATGGAGGTGACGATGGTAGGCCTCGCAAGGTCATTTCTGGAGCGTGTATGCAGGTACGCGCTGAGGGTCTGCCGGACCGGTTGTGCTGCTTGCTCGCCATTGGGCGACTTCTTGAGCTCTTCGATTTTTAGATGATGTGCGTTTGTATGATGTCAGGTGAAAGGACAAGGATGTTGCCTAGAGGAGGGTGAATAGGCGGTTTAAAACTTTTACGAGAGGGGCTCAACAAAGGCGGAATTAAACTAGCGTTTACTTTGTCAAGCACAAAACCTAGAACAACTAGGGTTCACCTATATGCACCAACAACTTATGCTAAGAAAGACAATTAACGATGTGATAGCAAGATATAGACTTCAAGCACAAAGGCTATCACAAAGTAAGGTGCATAAGTAAGAGCTCGGGTATAGAGATAACCGAGGCACGCGGAGACGACGATGTTTTACCGAGTTCGTCCCAACAATGGAGTACGTCTCGTTTGGAGAGGGGGTGGTTTGAAACCACCAATGCCACAAAAGGCCTCCCTTGTTCTCCTTTGAATCTCACCCCAACGTGATCGATCCACACTTGCACTATCGGTGCACTTGTCGGTGGCAATCCGGAACCTCTCACAAGATTGGAGCACTTCTCCACAACTCAATTGGAGGTTCCCAACTAACAAGCTTGGGGAAAGCTCCACAACTTAATTGGAGGGCCCAATTAATCCACAAACCTGCAATACAACCAAACCGTCTAGGGTTCCAAGAACCCAAGAGTAAAAAGCTTCTCACCTTTCACCCAAACGAATCCTCAATGAGAACTCAAACCGATGCACCAAATGCAATGGCAAGAACACAAGAAGTGCTCAAGTCCTTCTCTCCCAAATTCCACCAAAGCTACACAAGCTCATGGGGGAATAAGAGAGGAAGAACAATGGAGGAAATCCACAAAAGACTCCAAGATCTAGATCCCAAGAAGTCCCCCTCACTTAGAGAAGAGATTGATTGGTGGAGTTGTAGATCTAGATCTCCTCTTTCAAATCCCTCAAAAATATGCAAGAATCATAGGAGGGATTGAGGGATAGCAAGCTCAAGAAGGTCAACAGTGGAGGGGAAAACTTGCAAGAAAGTTTAGGGAACCATTGGGAAGAAGGGCCCCTTAAATAGGTCCCTAGAAATCCAACCGTTAGGCCTAGGAATCGCCCGGTCCGGAGTCTCCGGACAGGGACCGCAGTCTCCGGTGTACCCAGGACAAACAGGGACAAACTGGAGGGCAGTCTGTACGCGGTCCGGAGATAGACCGGAGATTTAGTCCGGAATCTCTGGTCTTGCAAAAACTGGTAGAAAGGCAAATACGAAAACAATCATAACTTTTGCATTTGGACTCCGATTTTGATGATCTTTGGCTCGTTTTAAAGAGGGCAATAAGCTCTACAATATAATACAGAAAAACATCATAGTAAATCAAGGGAGGATAGAACCAAATGACGAAAGGTTTGACCTCTCTCAAAAAGACGAACCGGTAAAACCTCCAACATCAAAAACGCAATAGAGAATGCATATGAAATCTGTTTTCGATGAACTAGAGCTTGTCATGGAGATTAACACAAGCTATAAATCCTCACATGAGTAAGAACCAAATAATGGAAGGTTTTACATATCTCTAAGAGACAAACCGGTAAAACCTCCAATACCAAAAACGCAATAGAGAATGCATATGAAATCCGTTATCGATGAACTAGAGCTTGTTATGGGTATTAACACAAGATCTAAATCCCCTCATGGATAAGAACCAACTAAGAACCAAGAAAGATGATGCCAAGAATGCAAAGGTTTGAGCTCTCTCTGAAGGATATGATCAAGTTACCCACTCGAGAGCCCCTTGATATGTCCATTTTGTATCACTATTCTATATCATAATTTACTATTATTCATTGATATATTTCATATTAAGAGATGATACTTATGTTATTTCATCTATATTTGCATGGTTGATGACTTTTGGAGGATGGACCGCTGAACTCAGGATTCTGATGGAAAAGGCACCGTTTGGAGGCAAAATTCACAAAGATCAGAAAATCCCAAAAAATATAGGAAAAATCCTATTTTTACAGAAGACGAAGGATACCAGAAGGGGGAGCGGAGCTGGGCCATAGGGGGACCACACCACCCCCTGGCGCGGGCCACCCCTGGCCACGCCACCAGGTGGTGTGGCCCCCTAGCCCACCTCTAGCTCTCCCCTTTGGCGTATATTATCCCCATGAAACCCTAAGCCTCGGGGAGCGACCATAGAAAGATTCCGCCGCCTCTGCGGGGCGAAAAACTGTAGAGAGAGAAAGAGCTCTCCGGCAGGCAGAAATCTGTCAGGGAAATTCCTTCCTAGAGAGGGGAGATTGTCGCCATCAACACCGTCATCAAGCTAGACTTCACCGAGATCATCATAATCATCACCACCACCATCATCTCCACCAGCACCATCATCACCACTCCATACCACTATAACAATTGGGTTGAATCTTGCATAGTTCTTAGGGGAAACTTTCCCGGTGTTGATTACTTGTTGTAGTTGATGCTATTGAGTGGAACCATTGAATTATCGTTTATGTTCATATTGTTATTCATCATTATTTCATCTCTGATCTTGATCCATATGATGTCTTGTGAGTAGTTCGTTTAGTTCTTGAGGACATGGGAGAAGTCATGTTGTTAGTAGTGGAGTTGTGTTGAGAAAGATTCAATAGTTTGTTATTTAAGTTGTGGTGTTATTTTTCTAGTGGTGTCATGTGAACGTCGACTACATGACACTTCACCTTTATGGGCCTAGGGGAATGCATTGTGTATTTGGCTACTAATCGTAGGGGTTGCTAGAGTGACAGAAACCTGAACCCCCGTTAGGAAACCTTTGCACAAGGGATGTGAAGATCTTAGAGTTTAAAGCTGTGGTTAGGTTTCTATCTTAATTACTTTCTTGTACTTGCGGATGCTTGCAAGGGATATAATCACAAGTATGTATTAGTCCTAGGAAGGTCGGTACATTAGCATAGGTTCACCCACACAACACTTATCAAACTAAAGAAGATTAATCAACTATATGAAGCGAAAGCACTTGACGATATTCCCATGTGTCCTCGAGAACGTTTGGTCATCTTAAGTAATACAACCGGCTTGTACTTTGCTGAAAAAAGGATTGGGCCACTTGCTGCATTTATTCTTATTGCCTTTTATTTACTCGTACTTTGTTTATCTGCATTATCAAAAACCCCTAAAAGTCCGTTTGCTAAGTATTTACAGAGAATTCCAGCTCCAAGCCACTCGTCAACACCCTCTGCTCCTCGCTGGGTTTGACACTCTTACTTATCAAAAATACTGCGATACACCCCCTATACTTGTGGGTCATCACCCCTCTTGATAGTACGGCTATATATCCTATAAACCGGTCTCTCCAACTAACACTACAAGACCGGTAAGTAGGAAACCCTATCAAGAACATACTTTTGGCTTGCACATATTCCACTTGAGCTTGATGATGACGATCTTCTCCACCTCAAGATGGAACACCTTTCTTGATTGCGCTATCTTGGTGAATACTTGCAAATTGCTCCCCCATACTCCACTATGGTAGAGCTTCTCTTTTGGGCATATCATCTTCCAATATCCATGATAACCATAGGATTGAAAGCTCATCTCATCTTGAACTTGCACTTCATTTTTTATTTCTTCATAATGTTGGTGTCTTGAAGGTACACAAGAGATATCACTCCACCTTATTCTTCAAGACACACTTGCCATATGCACAACTCTAAAATGACCAATCTTTGGATCACTCCTTGAACACCTTGGTCATCACTTGATCTTCTTCACTTTCTTCTTCTCCCAATCTCGAAGCCAACATATGGTTCAAGCATTGCCTATGGAAAAATCCTACAAGTAAACTCAATTCAAGCATAAGTCCATAAAGATTGTCATTAATTACCAAAACCACACTTGGGGGCACACATGCACTTTCAATCTCCCCCATTTTGGTAATTGGTAATAATCCCTTTGAGAGGGTTTATATAAGGAATTAACTGAACAAAACATTGTGCTAACATCAAATACAACATAAGTATGTGAGGTTAGTGCAACCACAATATAGAGCAAACTCCCCCACAATCTATGCATGTGTGTATGAACTTGAATTTTATTGCATATATTGCCAACCATTACCATTGGTGGAGTTTTTTCTATATGTTCAAGATGCCATGCAACACACTAAGATGCAAAGAACACGAGGCAAGTGTTTGAGTACAAAACTCAAAACACACAACCAAATTCCCTAAAACCCTCTAAAACTCCTCCCCCTAGCATCGATTGCCGAAATGGGTGAAAACTTTAGAAGGCCAATTAGTGAGAGTTCCTCCATATGGTGTGCATTTCTCATAATGAGTAGAATCAAATGCACGTATCCAATGAAAAATACTAGGAGGAAACCAAACTAAACTAAGGATCCAAAGATTGCAAAGAAATAAAATGGTGAAGAAGCATCAACGAATGAAGCAAGCAATCAAAAGATCCAAAGAACCACTCCACAAAAGGAAGATACCAAAAGAGAGATAGATATTATGATAAGGTTGAAAAGAGAGTGATCCATATAATATGAGGGGACTCCCCAAGGTTTGTGCACACATTATAATTTGCGTTTGAATACAATATGCACAAACATGGCATCCTCATTCCCTCTATATCATTTAAACCACGAGTACGAGCAAGAGAGAAGATATAATGTTGAGAGCAAATGAGTGTTTTGATGAAAATAGCAAGCTCCCCAAGGTTCATGCACAACAAAGTGCACACTTATGGGATCCTACCTCCCCATAATCAAATAAACCACCAAACAAGAATAATAAAGTTAATGTGTGTTCTTAGGTAAATTAGGAAAGCTCCCCAAGGTTTATGCACCAAATATAATAATTGCTTTGAATGCAAAAGTGCATAAACATGGTATCCTTGCTCCCCCAAACTTACATAACAACACAAAGGCATGAGAGATCAACTTTCTTAATACCAACAAGTGCCAAAAGATGCAAATAAAAAGGTTAAGCACGTAAAGCAAAACTTTTGGAGCCACCAAAGAAAAAGAAATGAGCACAAGGTGTAGACTCTAAAGCAAAAAAAATCAACTAGAGATTTAGACATAATCATGTGTATAAGCTTCTAGGTAGACAACAATCACCAAGATATACATCCACAAATAAACATGTACACATAAAATGGATACTCAAGAATGAACAAGATATCCATATTGAAGTCATAGATAATGCTAATAATATTTTTTCTAGAAAGCATGGCCAATGGCTCAAATTTATCTTATTGAACATCAATGACCTTCAAACATCAACGAGTACATCACAACTATCACAAGGGAATAAGAGATAGTTAGAATGCATTGGGAAAGGCAACAAGTATCATAAAGAACAAATACATCCATATTGCACATGAGAGAAATTGAGGAAATGATTGGCAATAGAATTGCTAGATTGGCATATGTGGGATTGGTGAATCATAAACATGATTTTTATATGCTCCCCAAAATATGCATTCATCTCAACTTGCTCATATAACAATAAGGATGATACAATAAAATCTTGCAAGAATCATAATAAAAGCAACTAAAGGGAATCATGCCATGATGTAACCACAAAGGTTGGATGCTAGAAAACTATGCATGAGAGGGATACTTGTTACCGAGATACCATTGGTAGGATGAAGTTGATATGAGTTTGTTGATCATCCTAGCTTGCCTCCAATTATTATTTAGTCACCACGTCTTCTTATTATCGTGATAACCATCCAATGAATCTCCAATATACCTAAAACACATTCAAGTACGCAATGGTCCCAAAACTCATTATGTACAAAGTAGTTAGATACGCTACTATACATAGGAGAGACTCCACGTAAATGTGCATATTGATATGAAATTGAGTTTCATGCACAACTTAGCCGATGGGATTTGGTGGAGTTTCCCATATATATTGGATCAAAGAAAGCAAGCATGCCATAATATAAACATCTAGTAAATATGCATGCACAAGGATTTCAAGAACCAATAAGGAGACACAATTTGAACAAAAACACAAAGTAAACCAAGACGGTACACACAAGAGTGTGACACGACAAAAGGTGTCCAATTTGTATCAAGTAATCAAATCAACACATGACCGAACACAAGTTCAACAAATGAACTAAGCTAAAGCCAAAGAGCAAAAGATATACAAAGACACAAATGCTCAAGGATTTATCTTATTCTAAAAGGTCAAAACACGAAACAAGGAATGAGACAAAACTAAATCCCCAAAAGAGTAAGGTTCCAACAAATAAACCACACTCTCCACACTTTTCATGATGGCACAATACCAAACGAAAATATTGAACTTCCTAGCACATAAAACATGATATGGAACAAAACAAGAAGCATAAATATGAGTGTTCTAAATAATATAGGAGAGCTCCCCCATGGATAGTGCATTATGTAGGATTTTCCTTTTGAATGCAAAATGCACACAAATGGCATCATCACTAGTACCTACATTAAATAAAGGGATTTCTATTTTCATGCCCTTGGTTCGTTAGTTATACTCAGTTTTCCGCAGCCGCTTAGTTTTTCCTCACTTTTGCCCATCTCCTTGTACAAAACTCTTACATGGTCTGAAACTCGCCGTCCGTCAGCCTTGCCGTTATGTGCTGACAAGTAGGGCCGTGTTCAATCAGGTCCCGTAGTGGAACCTCACTGTTACGTGCTGATGTCTACGCACTTCTATTCTTGTAGACAGTTGTTGGGCCTCCAAGTGCAGAGGTTTGTAGAACTGCAGCAAGTTTTCCCTTAAGTGGATTACCCAAGGTTTATCGAACTTAGGGAGGAAGTGGTCAAAGGTATTCCCTCTCAAGCAATCCTGCAATCAAGATACAAGAAGTCTCTTGTGTCCCCAACACACCCAATACAATTTTCAGGTGTATAGGTGCACTAGTTTGGCGAAGAGATAGTGAAATACAAGTGGTGTAGATAATTATAAGTGGTAACGGTGTCAGAAAATACTTGATGGCGTGTGGTTGACGTGGGAAGAGACTAAAGGCAAACTGAAATAAAGATGCAAGCAAGCAAACATGTAACATATCTAATTGCAAACGGTGTTTCAGTGCTTAGAAACAAAGCCTAGGGATCATACTTTCACTAGTGAACACTCTCATATAAATATCTTCTCTTTATGATACTACTCTTAACTACTCTCCGGTTGGACACTCTAATCCACGGTAGGGCTATAACAGCACTCCTCAAAGTTTGCTTTCCCCATCTAGGTAACCCCACACTGTCACCTTGAGCACTAGATGGTTCCAACAAACACCACAATTTCATAGAGACATCCAACTCCAAATATAACCCATAACAAGTATTTATAATCTCTAGCCTAAGTGCCACCATGGTGTGCATGCTATCAACTTCACACACATGGGGAGAGCAGAGATCTAATAAAGCACTTCAGTAGCAAGGTAGATCTACTTGATTACAAAGCTCATGATCACAATATGATCATGCATAGAGAGAGATGAACACATAGCTACCGGTAGAACCCTTAGCCTCGAGGAAGAACTACTCCCTCATCATCATGGGAATCAGCAACGGCAATGGAGATGGTTGTGGAGTCGATGGAGATGGCTCTGGGGGCACTTCCCCGTCCCGGCAGGGTGCCAGAACAGAGACTTTCTGTCCCCCGAATCTCCCCTTTGGTGGTGGCGGCGCTACGGAACTTTTTGTGGATTTCTGATTGACTATTTAGGGTTTTTGCATCGGTAGGCATCTTATAGGCGAAGAGGCAAGGTCGGTGGGCGGCCAGGGGGCCCACACCATGCCCTAGCGCGGCCAGGGGGACCCGCGCCTAGGGGTAGTGTGGCCACCCTGTGGCCCCTCTCCGGCTCGTCTTCTGGCTCCGTGAGATCATAGTACTTTAATCATAGCATGAAAGATAAAGTTCTAGCAATAAGATAAAGCAACTATGTTGCAACATGAAAAGGCACAAACAAAAGATTCATGAATAACAATACTTTGCAAGACGTTTGTTTGTTTCACATAAAGAAAACATAGCATAATGGCATTCAGTTTGTCCCTCATGGAGTAGCAAAACATAAATGCATAGGACACCTTCAAAGTTCATAAGAGTGACTAGATACAAATAGTTTAAAACAAGCAATATCAAGTTATGCATCAATCAACTATTCTTCGGACAATGCACATAGAACTAAGAATGTCCACTATGCTCTCAAAGAAGGTGCATAAAGATAGAAGGTGAAGACTCAATATAAAAGTGGAAGAAAGGCCTTCATAGAAGGAAGTAGGGATTCAAGTCTCATAAAGAGCTTCCAAAAATTATGGTACTTGTTAGCTTTCAGCACTCATTGCCCCTATCATAAGCATCTTTAAGGTGATTAAGGTTAAAGTGACACAAATAAGAGGATATGCTTGACAAGTTATAAGCCGAAATCTCATGCCCCTTACTTACGAAGACCGAACCTCATGCTACTCAACTTTAGTCACGAGTAAGCTCTTGTCATTGTAAGTACATATGTATCAACCGCCAACAGGGTACCCCTTGGACATGATACATGAGCTATCCCATAATCAAAATGACAAGGCAAGCAGACAATGAGCATCTCAGCGATCTTTTTATTTGCCATTTGCATAGGTTTTTATTGAGGATGCTTCATAGAATGCTCATTATGGTGATGCTGCAAGTTTCCACCATGATTAGGCATGGCTTAGGCTAGCGGCCCAGGCGTTTCTCTAACACACATACAAACTCCATGATCTTACAAGTTCCACTTTTATCTCACACCGCTAGGATCCATAAGCAAAAGAACATAATATCAACGGGGTACAAAGTACACGTGCAATGTTGAAAGCGTTCCCCATGATACATGGTTCTGCTAATTTCAACTTATAAAGTGCAAGCATATACGCAACAAAGAAGGACCCAATGGTTCAAGTTTATTAATTGCAAGAAAAGTAAAGTGTGTAATCAAGTTCGTGAGAGCTTTAATCACTAATTTTCACATAACAAGTTTAATTTGGAAGGTAGATAAAAACAATAATATACTTGGAATAGCATATGCTAGTAGGTAGGTATTGTGGACTCTTTGGAATAACTTGGATTTAGGAGTTGGATGCATGAGTGGAACTCATACTTGGTTACGGAGGCTAGCAAAAGACTAGGAGCGACCAACTAAGAGAGCAATAATGGCCATAATCATGTAGAGTGACAAAACATCATTGATTAAAGCATAAAGTGATACTACAAGTTGAAAACTAAAGGATCATCAAGGCTGTGGTGACTTTGGATAGTCATAACATGGTGTGAGCATGCGCCAAGTCGACCCAAATAAAGCATCAAAGGAGAATACCACAATATTATGCTTTAATATGCTAAAACAACGCATGATTCATCCAAAGAACATTAAGAAATCTCAATTGTTTATAACAAGTCATGCTATAGCAAAGAATACTAAGCATAAAGCCAAAACAATATCAAGCATGGCATGACAAAGCATAGGCCAAAGTAAAAAACAAGCCCTCTTTACCACTTAAGCATGAACTTTCCTACTCTTTTCCAATCCAAACCAAACTATTTGAAAACCAATGTATGAAAGAGGGGGTGCGATCAATTAATTAAGAAAACTAAGCAAACCAAGCAAACAAAAAACCAAAATGAAAACGAAAAAGAAGACGCTCCAAGAACAACACAACTGTGCATGAAACAATAAAAATGAAGCGTTTGGAAGAAACCTAAGATTTTTATTGATGGAGAAGGGGATGGCTTGGGCATCCCCAAGCTTTGATGCTTGTACCTCTTGAATATTTCTTGGGGTGACATGGGGTGGCATCCCCAAGCTTGAGCTTTAGTCCTTTCTTCATCTCATTACATCATTCTCTCCATACACCTAAATTTTTTTCCTTCATACAAAACTTCACACAATCTTTATTAGCAACATTAGTGCACTCAAGATAATAAGTCTTTAGGTTCAGTTCTAACACCAATAAAACTTCCATTAAAACACTAGCTACTATAGCACTTCCCTTAGAAATCTCAATTCCCCAAAAGAACTCAAAAAGGAACCAACAAGAAGCAAATGCAAATAATGGCAGAAATCTGTCAAAACAGACCAGCAGGTAAAGATGATTTTTTCGAAGACCTTCTGTTCCTCAAATCATAAAGGTTGAACTAACAAAAGTTAGATAGCAACATGGGGCAGAAGCACAAAACTTTACGCCTCAAAAGGACGTACAGAGATTTTACACGATTTTTTACGGTGAAGCATAGAAATCTGTTTCGGGACAACAACTTTCCTAATCATTACTTCTCTCTCATTAGAGGTTACTCTTGGCACAAAAAGCAAATAAAAAGTATAAGGAGCGGTTATTACAGAGGTAATAACTTCCAAGACTCATCTAAAACTTTTGGGTTATCTCTCAATAAGTACTTTTCCTTAATGCCTTTAAGTTAGACATGATAGTTTGAGAAGATGCTCACATAGGAAATATGAATTGAAGTAAAATAGAGCATCAAGAAGCAAATTCAAAGCACATTTAAGTCTAACCTACTTCCTATGCATAGGAATCTTGTAAATAAACAAGTCATGAAAGCACAAATCAACAAGCATAGTAAAGCAAAACAAGTGCAACTTCAAGACTTTCAACATAAAGAGGGGAACTTAATATTGTTGAGATACATAAAACCATGTTTCCCTCTCTCATAATAACTTTACGTAGCATCATGAATAAAATTAACAATATAACTATCACATAAAACATTCTTATCATGAGCCACATGCATATAATCATTATTACTCTCCACATAAGCATAGTCATTCTTATTAATTGTGGTGGGAGCAAATTCAACAAAATAGCTATCATTATTATTCTCATCACCATAGTCATCAAATATAGGAGGCATATTGCAATCATAATTAATTTTCTCCTCAATAGTAGGTGGACTGAAAATATCATACTCATCATTGTAATCATCATATATTGGAGGTTTTGTATCATCATAAGCAATAGAATAGCTATCTTCCAAAGCTAGGGAACTAAAATGATCATTTTCATAAAGACTAGCTTCCCCAAGCTTAGCCTTTTCCATAGCATTAGCAATAATGGTATCCAAAGAATTCATACTAACAACATTGCTATTAGCATGCAAATAAAGTTCCATAGCTTTTTTAATTTTCTCTTCAAACACTTCATGTCCTAACTCAAGATAAATACTATAAAGCTCTCTAATTTTTTTGTTGTTTTCAATTGAGCCTAACTAGTGAAAACAAGAAACAAAAAGACAAAATTGCAGAATCTAAAGGAAATAACTTCGAGCACTCACACCGGAGGATATGAGTACCTTTTACCTTACCTCCCTGACAACGGCGCCAAAAAATAGCTTGATGTCTACGCACTTCTATTCTTGTAGACAGTTGTTGGGCCTCCAAGTGCAGAGGTTTGTAGAACAGCAGTAAGTTTTCCCTTAAGTGGATTACCCAAGGTTTATCAAACTCTAGGAGGAAGTGGTCAAATGTATGCCCTCTCAAGCAATCCTGCAATCAAGATACAAGAAGTTGAAGAAAATATGCCCTGAGAGGCAATAATAAAGTTGTTATTATGTATTCCTTGTATATGATAGATGTTTATTTTGCATGCTATAATTGTATTGATAGGAAACATCAATACATGTGTGTTTAATAAACAAAAAGGGTTCCTAGTTATGCCTCTCTTATAGACTAGCTTGTTGATTAACAAGATGATCAAGGTTTCCTGATCATGGACATTGGATGTTGTTAATAACAAGGTCACATCATTTGTGAAATGATGTGATGAACATTCATCCGAAGTATAGCATTACGATCAAGTCATTATGTTTATATTGCTATAACATTATACAAAGTAGTCTTAGTCCTTAGACCATGAGATCATGTTAATTGCTAACACCGGAAGAGTATCTTGATAACATCAAACGTCACACCGTAACAGGGTGACCATAAAGGTGGGTTCAGTGCTATGAAGGTTTTATGTTGAGGCTCATGGATCAAGAGTGGAATTTGTCAATCCTGATGATGAATAGATATACTCTGGGCCCTCTCGGTGATATCACATTAAGATAGCTTGCAAGCAAGTGATGTGATCACTAGAATGTTATATCACGGGAACGAGAAAAGAGTGCATGTCGGTAACGAGATCAAACTAGGTATTTGGATACCGATGATCAAATCTCGGACATGTATTATATCATGAGACAAAGGGATTAAATTGCTGGCGTTAAAGGTTCTCACGATCACAGAAGTCATCGTTGAATATGCAGGAGTCAGTATGGATCTCTAGGTCCCGCTTCTGATTATTGATCTGAGAGGAGTCTCAATCATGTCTGTAGGGTGACACACTTAAGGGTTGCCGGACACCATTTAGGAGCACATATGTTCCAGACAAAAGGTTTGCAAAGCGCAGGAATTGTTTCGATAGAAACCGGAATTGTTTTGGGTGAAATTGCAGAAAGTGGTTCTGCATGTGATATTGAAATGTTGCAAGGGGTTTTATGTGAATGTTTGTTAATTAAAGTAATTAACAAAATTATGAATAAAATAAATAAAAGAGTATTATTAATTGAGAGTTGCATTTAATTTGGTGGAAATTAAATACATGTGAGTGGGATTTTGGGTGGAGGCCATGTTTATGTGAGTGGAGGTTCACCACATGAATGAAGGAGGGGAGGAGTCCCCCCCCTCATGCGCCGGCTATGGGAGGGGAGGGGTCTCCCTCCCTCCTATATAAAGCCCCCCTCTCCCCTCTCACAAATCACACCTCCTCGTGAAGGATCTCTCTCCCCCTCTAGATATTCCCCCATGGTCTCGGACTAGCGAGATACATGTTCCCGGTGGCCTTGCATCTAGAAGGAGTTGCCGCTTCCGCTGATTTGCTGGAGCGAGGAGGTGGAGGTTGTCCGGTGGCTTGAACATGTGTGCGAGGACGGATGCGCTGCTGATTTGTGGCGCTCGGACTTCCACACGATCTTGAGATCGGCAAGCGTATGACTACATCAACCACGAGTTCCTACTCGTTAACAAAACTCGTTGTCTTCGAGGGTAAGTTCTCCATGGATGTATGTCCACCCGTTGCTCTGTATCTAGTAGATAGATCTTGGCGTATAGTTCTCATCGTAGGAAATTTTTTGTTTTCTATGCTGCGGACCCAATAGTGGTATCAGAGCCTGATCTATGCGTAGGTGCTTTGCACGGGTAGTACACATATGTTTATATGTGGGCGATGATGATCATGTTATTGCATCTTCTATGTACTTTGGATATTGGTGGCATAGTGGGATGAAGTGGCCCGGACCAACCTTACATGTCATCGTACATGAGACCGGTTCCACGACTGACATGCAACTAGTTTTGCATAAGTGGCTAGCGGGTGTCTGTCTCTCCTACTATAGTCAATATCTGATTTACAACGAGTTGCTAATAACTTGGTTATCCTCGTTGTGGTTCATGTTCGTAGGTAAGACCGGTTCTATCTCCGAAAGCCCTAAGCCACGCAAAACTTGCAATTGATAAATTAGAGGCGTCTAGTTTAGATCGTTGCTGGGCTAGTGTCTTGATATGGTATTGTTGTAAGTAGATGATGATAGATACTCTTACAACTCACTTAACGTGTAAGTTCCATAGACCTTGGCCTTACACATAAAGGAATGATAGAGATCATACCACGATGCAAATGATAGATATCAAATGCATGGACCATATCACCTCACTTCACACATTAGATGTTAGCATCTTATATTGCTAGTTTGGCGCTTTTGGTAGCATTATAAGATGATCCCTCATTTAGATATCAAGATAAAATGTGTTCTTCCTTAAGTATGCACAGTTTTGTGGATCGTGTTTTGAGGCATCACGTGATGATCGGGTGTTCTCGACTCTACGCTTTCATACAACAGGTGTAAGACAGTTTTACACACGCGAATACTAAGGTTCTTACTTGACGAGCCTAGCATGTACAGACATGGCCGCGGAACACGGACCGAAAGGTTAAGCATGAGTCATATAGTTGATATGATGCCCATATAGATGCTCGCCTTTGAAGCTACACCGACTCACGTGATGATCGGACTTGGTGTAGTGGATTTGGTTCATGTAATCACCAAAAGGACACGAGGGATGTCGTTTTTGAGTGGGAGTTCATTAGTAATTTGGATTAGTTGAACTCAATCTATCATAAACTTAGTCTAAATATATTTTACAAATTCTATTGTAGATGGCACCACTTGCTTTTATTTTCAATGTGTTCATGGAGAAAGAGAAGCTTGCTGCGAATGGTAGCAACTTCACCAACTGGGCTATGAATTTGAAGATTCTCCTCACTGCTGCACAAAAGCAATATGTGCTAGAGGCGCCGCTAGGCCCCCCACCAGCTCCTGATGCCCCTAACGAGGAAAAGAACGTCTATATAACTCGTCAGGAGGACCACAACTTAGTTCATTGCGGCATACTGTATGGGCTAGAGCCAGAACTTCGAAAACCTTTCGAAAATGGCAATGCCTTTGATACCATGGGAGAATTGAAAATGATTTTCGATACCCATGCTGCCGTAGAGAGTTATAATGCTTCTGAAAAGTTCTTTAGCTACATGATGGAAGAGAACAACTCTGTTAGTGAGCACGTACTCAAAATGTCTGGGTACACTGATAAGCTTGTGTCCTTGGGAATAACGGTTCCCAATGACTTAGGCATACATCGTGTTCTCCAATCTCTGCCACCTAGCTACAATAGCTTCGTGATGAACTATAATATGCAGGGCATGAAGAAGTCTCTTCCCGAGCTTCTATCAATGCTTAAGACTGCATAAGTGGAGATTAGGAAAGAACATCAAGTGTTGATGATCAATAAGACCACCGGTTTCAAGAAGGACAAGAAAGGCAAGCAGAAGGGAAAGAAGGGCGGCAAATCTGTTGCCGCGCCTGAAAAGAAACCCCGAGCTGGCCCTAAGTCTGACACCGAGTGCTACTATTGCAAGGGGACTGGCCATTGGAAGCGCAACTGCCCCAAGTATTTGGCGGACAAGAAGGCCGGCAAGGCAAACAAAGGTATACGTGATATACATGTTATTGATGTGTACTTGACTAGTACTCGCAGTAGCACCTGGGTATTTGATACGGGATCGGTTGCTAATATATGTAACTCGGTTCAGGGGCTGCGGAACAAGCGACAACTAGCAAGGGATGAGGTCACGATGCGGGTCGGCAATGGATCAAGAGTTGATGTGATCGCCGTCGGAACGCTGCCTCTCCATATGCCGTCGGGATTAGTTATAAACCTGAATAATTGTTATTTGGTGCCTGCACTGAGCATGAACATTGTATCCGGATCGTGTTTGATGCAAAGTGGTTATAAGTTTAAATCTGAAAACAATGGTTGTTCGATTTATATGAATAATATCTTTTATGGTCATGCACCTGTGTTGAATGGTTTATTTCTATTGGATCTCGATAGTAGTATTACGCATATTCATAATGTTGATGCTAAAAGGATTAAACTTGATAATGATATATCTGCATATATGTGGCACTGCCGTCTAGGTCATATTGGCGTTAAACGCATGAAGAAACTCCATTCTGATGGACTTTTGGAATCACTTGATTTTGAATCATATGATACATGTGAGCCATGCCTTATGGGCAAGATGACTAGAACGCCGTTTTCCGGTTCAATGGAACGGGCGATAGATTTATTGGAAATCATACATACTGATGTGTGTGGACCAATGAGTGTGTCGGCGCGAGGTGGATATCGTTATTTTGTTACTTTCACGGATGATTTGAGTAGATACGGGTATATCTATTTGATGAAACATAAGTCTGAAACCTTTAAAAAGTTCAAAGAATTTCAGAATGAAGTGGAAAATCATCGTAACAGAAAGATCAAATTTCTGCGGTCCGACCACGGAGGAGAGTATCTTAGTTACGAGTTTAGCACACATATGAAAGACTGTGGAATAGTTTCACAACTCACGCCTGCCGGAACACCACAACGTAATGGTGTGTCAGAACATCGTAATCGTACTTTATTGGATATGGTTCGATCTATGATGTCTCTGACTGACTTGCCACTGTCATTTTGGGGTTATGCACTGGAAACCGCTACATTCACTTTAAATAGGGCACCATCTAAATCCGTTGAAAAGACACCGTATGAATTATGGTTTGGAGACAAACCTAAGCTGTCATTTCTTAAAGTTTGGGGATGTGATGTTTATGTGAAGAAACTTCAACCGGATAAACTCGAACCCAAAGCGGAAAAATGCGTCTTCATAGGATACCCTAAGGAAACGATTGGGTATACCTTCTATCACAGATCCGAGGGCAAGGTCTTTGTTGCCAAGAATGGATCCTTTCTTGAGAAGGAGTTTCTCACGAAAGGTGTGAGTAGTCGGAAGGTAGAACTCGAAGAGGTTATTGAACCTTCTCTTCATGAAATGGCGAGTAGGGCAGCACCGGAAGTTGTTTCGGAGTTGACTTCACCTAATGAAGAGAGAGCTAATGATATTGATCATGAAACTCCGAAAGAGGACACTACCGAACCTCGCAGGTCAAGCAGGACACGTGCAGCTCCTGAACTGTACGGAAATCCTGTTATGAATTTCATGATTGATGAAATAGATGACCCTGCAACGTATGAAGAAGCGATGATGAGCCTTGATTCCAACAAATGGCTAGAAGCCATGAAATCCGAGATGGAATCCATGTACGAAAACCAGGTTTGGACCTTGGTGGACTTACCTCACGATCGAAAGGTCGTTGATAATAAATGGATTTTCAAAAGAAAAACTGATGCTGATGGTAATGTAACCATCTATAAGGCTCGACTTGTCGCAAAGGGGTTTCGACAAATTCAAGGAGTTGACTACGATGAGACATTCTCTCCCGTAGCGATGCTTAAGTCGGTTAGGATTATGTTAGCAATTGCTACATATTTCGATTATGAAATATGGCAGATGGATGTCAAAACTGCGTTCCTCAATGGTAATATTGAAGAAGAGTTGTATATGATACAACCTAAGGGTTTTGTCGATCCTAAGGATGCTGATAAGGTGTGCAAACTTCAGCGATCCATCTATGGACTGAAGCAAGCATCCTAGAGTTGGAATCTCCGCTTTGATGAGGTGATCAAAGAGTTTGGATTTGTCCAAACTTATGGAGAGGCTTGTATTTACAAGAAAGTGAGTGGGAGCAATGTGGCATTTCTGATATTATATGTGGATGACATATTATTGATTGGAAATGATATAGATCTTTTAAACAGTGTTAAAAGTTATCTAAACAGCAGATTTTCGATGAAGGACCTTGGTGAAGCTTCATATATATTAGGCATTAAAATCTATAGAGATAGATCAAGACGCCTAATTGGGCCATCGCAGAGTACATACCTTGATAAGATATTAAAGAAGTTTAATATGGACGGAAGTAAGAAGGGGTACTTTCCTATGTTGCAAGGCAAGACATTGAGTAAGACTCAAAGTCCGGCTACGGCGGAAGAAAGAGAGATAATGGATAAGATCCCCTATGCCTCAGCCATAGGCTCTATAATGTATGCCATGCTATGTACAAGACCGAATGTGGCACATGCTATTAGTTTGACTAGTAGGTACCAATCTGATCCAGGTTCGGAACACTGGATAGCGGTCAAGAATATCCTTAAGTACTTGAGAAGAAGTAAGGATATGTTTCTTGTATACGGAGGTGAAGAAGAGCTAGTCGCTAAGTGTTATGTCGATGCTAGCTTTGACACTGATCCGGATGACTCTAAGTCTCAATCCGGATACGTATTTCTCTTGAACGGAGCAGCAGTTAGTTGGAGGAGCTCCAAACAACCTGTGGTTGCTGGATCAACGACGGAGGCGGAATATGTTGCTGCTTCAGAAGCGGCGCAGGAAGCGGTTTGGATGAAGGAGTTCATAACGGAACTAGGTGTGGTTCCTGGTGCGTTGGACCCAATGGTGATCTATTGTGACAATAATGGAGCCATAGCCAACGCCAAGGAACCAAGGTCTCACAAGAATTCCAAACATATTAAGCGCCGGTTTCACTCCATCCGCGAGCATGTCAAGGATGGAGATATAAAGATTTGTAAAGTGCACACGGACCTGAATGTAGCAGATCCGTTGACTAAAGTACTCCCTAGGGCAAAACATGATCAACACCAGAACTCCATGGGTGTTAGATTTATCACTATGTAAACTAGATTATTGTCTCTAGTGCAAGTGGGAGACTGAAGGAAATATGCCCTGAGAGGCAATAATAAAGTTGTTATTATGTATTCCTTGTATATGATAGATGTTTATTTTGCATGCTATAATTGTATTGATAGGAAACATCAATACATGTGTGTTTAATAAACAAAAAGGGTTCCTAGTTATGCCTCTCTTATAGACTAGCTTGTTGATTAACAAGATGATCAAGGTTTCCTGATCATGGACATTGGATGTTGTTAATAACAAGGTCACATCATTTGTGAAATGATGTGATGAACATTCATCCGAAGTATAGCATTACGATCAAGTCATTATGTTTATATTGCTATAACATTATACAAAGTAGTCTTAGTCCTTAGACCATGAGATCATGTTAATTGCTAACACCGGAAGAGTATCTTGATAACATCAAACGTCACACCGTAACAGGGTGACCATAAAGGTGGGTTCAGTGCTATGAAGGTTTTATGTTGAGGCTCATGGATCAAGAGTGGAATTTGTCAATCCCGATGACGGATAGATATACTCTGGCCCCTCTCGGTGATATCACATTAAGATAGCTTGCAAGCAAGTGATGTGATCACTAGAATGTTATATCACGGGAACGAGAAAAGAGTGCATGTCGGTAACAAGATCAAACTAGGTATTTGGATACCGATGATCGAATCTTGGACATGTATTATATCATGAGACAAAGGGATTAAATTGCTGACGTTAAAGGTTCTCACGATCACAGAAGTCATCGTTGAATATGCATGAGTCAGTATGGATCTCCAGGTCCCGCTTCTGATTATTGATCTGAGAGGAGTCTCAATCATGTCTGTATTATTCGCGAACCGTAGGGTGACACACTTAAGGGTTTCCGGACACCATTTAGGAGCACATATGTTCCAGACAAAAGGTTTGCAAAGCGCAGGAATTGTTTCGATAGAAACCGGAATTGTTTTGGGTGAAATTGCAGAAAGTGGTTCTGCATGTGATATTGAAATGTTGCAAGGGGTTTTATGTGAATGTTTGTTAATTAAAGTAATTAACAAAATTCTGAATAAAATAAATAAAAGAGTTTTATTAATTGAGAGTTGCATTTAATTTGGTGGAAATTAAATACATGTGAGTGGGATTTTGGGTGGAGGCCATGTTTATGTGAGTGGAGGTTCACCACATGAATGAAGGAGGGGAGGAGTCCCCCCCCTCATGCGCCGGCTATGGGAGGGGAGGGGTCTCCCTCCCTCCTATATAAAGCCCCCCTCTCCCCTCTCACAAATCACACCTCCTCGTGAAGGATCTCTCTCCCCCTCTAGATATTCCCCCATGGTCTTGGATTAGCGAGATACATGTTCCCGGTGGCCTTGCGTCTGGAAGGAGTTGCTACTTCTGCTGATTCGCTGGAACGAGGAGGTGGAGATTGTCCGGTGGCTTGAACGTGTGTGCGAGGACGGATGCGCTGCTGATTTGCGGCGCTCGGACTTCCACACGATCTTGAGATCGGCAAGCGTACGACTACATCAACCACGAGTTCCTACTCGTTAACAAAACTCGTTGTCTTCGAGGGTAAGTTCTCCATGGATGTATGTCCACCCGTTGCTCTGTATCTAGTAGATAGATCTTGGCATATAGTTCTCATCATAGGAATTTTTTTGTTTTCTATGCTGCGGACCCAATAGAAGTATCTTGTGTCCCCAACACACCCAATACACTTGTCAGGTGTATAGGTGCACTAGTTCGGCGAAGAGATAGTGAAATACAAGTGGTATAAATAATTAAAAGTGGTAACGGTGCTAGAAAATACTTGTTGGCGTGTGGTTGATGTGGGAAGAGACTAAAGGCAAACTGAAATAAAGATGCAAGCAAGCAAACATGTAACATATCTAATTGCAAACGGTGTTTCAGTGCTTAGAAACAAGGCCTAGGGATCATACTTTCACTAGTGAACACTCTCATATAAATATCTTCTCTTTATGATACTACTCTTAACTACTCTCTGATTGGACACTCTAATCCACGGTAGGGCTATAACAACACTCCTCAAAGTTCGCTTTCCCCATCTAGGTAACCCCACACTGTCACCTTGAGCACTAGATGGTTCCAACAAACACCACAATTTCATAGAGACATCCAACTCCAAATATAACTCATAAAAAGTATTTATAATCTCTAGCCTAAGTGCCACCATGGTGTGCACGCTGTCAACTTCACACACATGGGGAGAGCAGAGATCTAATAAAGCACTTCAGTATCAAGGTAGATCTACTTGATAACAAAGCTCATGATCACAATATGATCATGCATAGAGAGATGGACACATAGCTACCGGTAGAACCCTTAGCTTCGAGGAAGAACTACTCCCTCATCATCATGGAAATCAGCAACGGCGATAGAGATGGCGGTGGAGTCGATGGAGATGGCTCTAGGGGCACTTCCCCGTCCCGGTAGGGTGCCGGAACAGAGACTTTCTGTCCCCTGAATCTCCCCTTCGGTGGTGGCGGTGCTGTGGAACTTTTCGTGGATTTCTGATTGACTATTTAGGGTTTTTGCATCGGGAGGCGTCTTATAGGTGAAGAGGCAAGATTGGTGGGCAACCAGGGGCCCTGGTGACCCACAAGTATAGGGGGTGTATCGCAGTATTTTCAAGGGAAGTGAAACCCAATTTATTGATTCGACACAAGGGGAGCCAAAGAATATTTATAAGCCTTAACAACTGAGTTGTCAATTCTGCTGCACCTGGAAACAATCTTGCTCACACCAGTTTATCAGTAGCAACCGTTTTGTAGTAGGAATAGTAAAGTAATAGTAGTAGCAAAGTAAAGACAGTAGTAACAATAGTAGTAAACAGTAGGATTCGAGTGCGGTAGGCATAGGGATGGATGGATGGGTGTTGCATGGACAAGTCAATTCACATGGCGATCAGATCATAGGGCAATTGAGATAAATAAGATAAAGCATCCAAGTAGTAGATAATCATAGGCATGTGTTCCATATATAGTCATACGTGCTCGAATGAGAACTTGCACAACATATTTTGTCCTGCCCAACCCGTTTGTAGCGGGGCCTCAAGGGAACTACTGGCAATTAAGGTGCTCCTTTTAATAGAGCACCGGAGCAAAGCATTAACACTCCGTGAACACATGTGATCCTCACATCAAAGCCATTCCCTCTGATTATCCCGATTGCTGTCACTTCGGGGCCATTGGTTCTGGACAATAACATGTGTATACAACTTGTAGGTAAGGTCATAAACAATACTATCATAATGAATCAAAAACATGTTCAGATCTGAAATCATGGCACTCGGGCCCTAGTGACAAGCATTAAGCATAACAAGTCGCACCAAAGTCATAAAGCACTAATAGAAGATACTAGGCACCATGCCCTAACAATCTGATGCCATTACATGAACGATCTCATCCAATCCCTACCATCCCCATAGCCTACAGCGGGGGATTACTCACTCATAGATGGGGAAAACATGGATGGATGATGGAGAAGCGATGGTGATGATGATGGCGATGATCTCCTCCAATTTCCCGTCCCGGCAGGGTGCCAGAACGGAGTTTCTGGTACTGTTTCGTGGAATCTGGTGGTGGCGGGAAAGCGGAACTTCTTCTGGAAAAACGTCAAACCCCCCTGAGTTTTGAGGTCAGAAGGCATCTTATAGGCGAAGAGAGAGACCGAGGGGGTGTCTGGGGCAGCCAAACCACCCCCTGGCGCGGCCAGGCCTAGCCCGCGCGGCTAGGTGGTGTGGCCTGGGCCTAGCCCCCCTCCGTCTCGTATTCTGGCTCCGGGAGTCTTCTGGTGAAATAGGATTTTTGGCATATTTTCCGGGATTTTTCCTGATAGTTGATTTTTTGCAAAAAAAACTAGACACGAAGGCAATTCTGCTGAAAACAGCGTTAGTCCGTGTTAGTTGCATCCAAATCACACAAGTTTAGAGGAGAAACAATAGCAAAAGTGTTCGGGAAAGTAGAGACGTTTTGGACGTATCAACTCCCCCCAAGCTTAGCTTATTGCTTGTCCTCAAGCAATTCAGTTGAAACCTGAGTGCGATAGAAGAAACTTTCACTAACACATTTGCTTCATATGATGTATATATTCTCAACATGTGATCAACTACTTAGACAATTCATAATAAAGAGTATGCAACTAAGTTTACTTAATAGGCATTGCAAGCTATGAAGATATTCCAACTTAAAAATAATAAGTAGCATGAAACATAAACATAAGCAACATTACAGTGCTCATAACAAGGTATGATAGAGTGGTATCTCGCTTGCCTTTGATTATGAATGCCAAGGCACCTCTGAAGTTCAGGTGAAGACTAGAAGTAAAGATATCAAAGATACAAGCATCAAAGTCATAACACAAATAATCAAGTTTTGAGGCAAGTACATTACACTAAGAATGAAAACTATGCTCTCAAGAAGGTGTTCATAGAATATGTGGAGACTCAATAAGGAAAACAAAAAAGGTTTTGAAAAGTTTGAAAGGCTTCCAAATGCTGAAAGTATGGTACTCATTAGCTTTGAGCATCTTTAAGTGGTTAAGGTTAAAGTGACACAACTAAGAGGATATGCTTGGCAAGTTATAAATTGAAGTCTCATGCCCCTTACTTACGAAGACCGATCCTCATGCTACTCAACTTTAGTCACAAGTAAGCTCTTGTCATTGTAAGTATATACGTATCATAGAGAACCGCCAACGGGGTACCCCTTGCACATGATACAGGAGCTATCCCATAATCAAAATGACAAGGCAAGCAGACAATGAGCATCTCAGCGATATTTTTATTTACTATGTGGATAGATTTTTATTAAGGATGCTTCATAGAATGCTCATTATGGTTATGCTGCAAGTTTCCACCATGATTAGGCATGGCTTAGGCTAGCGGCCGAGGCGTTTCTCTAACATACATACAAACTCCATGATCTTACAAGTTCCACTTTTATTTCACACCGTCGGGATCCATAAGCAAAGGAACATGATATCAACGAAGTACTAAGTACCAGTGCAATGTTGAAAGCGTTCCCCATGATACATGGCTCTGCTAACTTCAACTTATATAGCACAAGCATATACGCAACAAAGAAGGACGCAATGGTTCAGGTTTATTAAGTGCAGAAAATAAAGTGTGCCGTCAAGTTCGTGAGAGCTTTACTAACTAACTTTCTCATAACAAGCAAACATTTTATTCGGAAGAAAACAAGGCATATTGAATATGCACGGAAATAGCAAATGATGCTAATAGGTAGGTATGGTGGACACTTTGGCAATATTTGTTTTTAGGGAGTTGGAAACATGAGTAAAACATACTCAGTGAAAGTGAAGGCTAGCAATAGTAAGGGAGCGACAAACGAGAGAGTAGTAGCTATCATAATCATGCTTGCAACAAAACATGACTAATCATGGCATGAAAGTGATTCAAGACCCTCAAGGCAAAATAATTCATCGAGGCTTAACTGATTATTTCAGTCATATGCATGCGTGAGCATGTGCCAAGTCAATTCAAATGAAACATTCAGAGGAGGATATCACGGTGTCATACCAAGTTATGAATAGAGTAATGCAAGCAAACATTCATATGACATGCTACAAACTATTAGCAAGCTGAAACTAATCATATGAAAGCAAGAACTACTAAGCATCCATAAATAACATACACCCTACACGAACAGACTAAGCATGCCCACAATGATGAGTATATGTACACAAATGAAAATAGAGTTCGTTACCAGCCTCTTACCACACCTCAAGTTGTCATTAATCCTCATTATGGCCCTTCACTTGTGTGGCTTGAATAATAATATGAAACCAAATCCCACTAAGGACTGCTGAACCCTGCAACAAACTCACAAAAACCAAAGAAGAACATCAAATATTTTTGGTGTTTTTGATTTTTAAAAGAAGAACGAAAAAGGAAGAACAAGCAAAGCAAAATCTTTTTGGGTTTTTCGAATAGTTCAAACAAAGCAAACAAACCAAGGCAAAAAGGAAGAAGCAAACCAAAGAGAAACAACAGAAATATTTTTGGTCTTTTTGTGTTTTAGAAAGCAAAAGCAAAGAAAGAACGAAAACTAAAAATCCAAAGAAACATGAATATACAAAGTACCGACGCCAAATGATATGGAGATGAGTGAGATGTCGGCGTACCTCCCCCCAAGCTTAGGCTTTTGGCCTAAGTGGGTATCAATCCCAAGCTGGCCAGGATGAAGTGTCACCGTGGTATGACGAGGAGGTACCCTCGTCCTGTTGCGTGCTCGAGTACGTCCCTCTGTAGTGCGCAGAGTAATCGTAGGAGGGCACATCCTCCTGGTGCTGCCCGTGGAAACCCAGCAAGCGGAGCTGCTCGTCCACCTCCTCCTTGGAGCGCGACCACGGTCTCCTGTGAACACTAAACAAAGTACATTGCGGCAAAGGGACCTCCCTCTCATCCCCGTTAGTAAACAACATCCTATATACTAGACTGTCCAAATCAGAATCAGCAGTGACAAAGTGATGAGTTTTCATAGCAACAAGGTCAAGCCTTTGTGGTGCCAATATAGTATCATTGGGGTCCACTGAAAGCCCTAACGCATTGACCATACGTGAGGCAATGATGCCCCCATAGATAGGGCCCCTAGCAGCTAGGCGGCGAGCAATAAGCAAGCCAAGGTTGTACCGAGTGTCATTGTTAAGCACAGCAGCAAGGAAGGCTAAATGATAGTTGGAAATATTACTCATATTCTCCCTACCAAGAATGCTAGTAGTAAGATAGTATGCAAAGTATCTAAGAGCAGGGAGTTGGATGTTTCTTATCTTTCGATGCTGAGCCACGCGGTCATCATCATTGGTCACCCCTCGGTAAAGTTCCAGCAAATCAGCGGGTCGCCCTTGAATCTTTTTAACGGTTCTTGTCATGCTTACACCTACAACACTGCAAAATCTTTCCAATGACATGGTGAAGGGAAGATTATAAATTTTGAAAGAGATAGTTGACTGATAGGGCGTGTTAGTAAACACGAAGCTCTCAACAAAAGTTTTGGTGAGCATAGCGTATTGCTCACTCTCATCTTGCATATATAAGGTCAAACCAACCCTCTGAATCAGTAGCAAGAAATCATCAAGAATCCCTGCAGCTTGTAAGAAAGTAAAACAAGGAAAAGTAGATGCGTGAGCATCCCCATCATCCCCTTCATTACCAATACGAGTTGCAATGAGATCTTCGTTGTATGATGGCCTAAACTAAGAGGCTGATCTTGAGGGCCTTGACCTCCTAGGTGCATCCCTTTCAAATATCTCTCCAAAGGTATGGTTGTTCATGCTTGATATTCTGAAATTTAAACATTTCTTGAACAAGTGATTGCAAAGTGAATATATAATGAAGGGCACTACTCATAGGGACTTGTAAGAGGCCTAAACATGCATCAAAACTATATCTCTAAGCATCAAACAAGCTTACAAGCTCTCATAACCTGTCACCTACAACAACAAAATACTCAGGATATAAACCACTAAACACAAATCTACTTGGACAAGCGGAGGAGTCACATACCAGAGAACAAATGCTCCAAATTTCAGCAGCAAAGATGGCCTGAGCAAGGAGATCGAAAACCGAGGGCAAGCATAGCAAGGATGCAATTTTGAGCAATGAACTGGTGTCTACTCGGGAGAGAGAAGAAAGTGGCAAGTGAGAGAGTGAGTGGAGGGTTGATGGCTCAATGCACGGCGCCTAGAAAATTGCTTGATGGCGGTGTTGATGTAGAGCTCGTTGGGAACCCCAAGAGGAAGGTATGATGAGCACAGCAGCAAGTTTCCCTCAGTTATGAAAGCAAGATTTAATCGAACCAGTAGGAGCAAGGAAACACCTCAAAGGTGTTACTAGCTGAGCTTTGGCAGGGCGCACTACCGGTGCTAGTAGCAACGTGGAGACCTGCACAACACAACCACAGAACTTTGTCCCCAACTTGCGATGAGGTTGTCAATCTCACTGTGTTTTGCAGAAAACAAAGGATTAAACGTATCGAATGGAAAGAAGTAAAAGTTTGCAGAAAGTAAACACAAAGCAGTAAAAGATTGTAGATTGTATGTAAAAGAAAGGACCGGGATCCATAGTTCACTAGAGGTGGCTCTCCTTAAGATAGATAACATGCTGGGTGAACAAATTATAGCGGGGCAATTGACAAACATCGAGAAAGCAATACATGCATATACTAATCATCTTGACTCCTTTGAGACTTGATTGGGCATTACAACATAATACATAGACCGCCATCCAACTGTATCTATGACTAATAATCCACCTTCAGGTTATCATCCGAACCCCCTCCAGTATTAAGTTGCAAGCAACAGATTATTGCTTTACGAACTGTGTGTAAAGTAAACAATACGATTGTTCTATGAACAAAAGATTGTTGTTTTCTCCCTAGTAGCAACAGCACATCTAGTACCTTAGAGATTTCTGTCACTTCCCCAGATTACCAGAGGCATGAACCCACTATCGAGCATAAATACTAACTCTTGGAGTTGCTAGCATCTACTTGGCCAAGATAGCTACTAACAACGGAAAGCATGCAAGATCTCAAATAACAAAGACATGATAGAATCAATAATCAATCTGAAATAGCATCTCAATATCCATCGGATCCCCGAAAACACAACATGCAGAATTACAAATAGATGATCTTGATCATGAACGGAGCTCACAAGATCTAAACATGAAAGCACAAAGGAGGAGAACCAGCCATCTAGGTACTACATGGATCCGTAGTCCAAGGATGAACTACTCACGCATCACACCGGAGGCTTGCATGGTGATGAAGAAGGCCTCCAGGGTGAATTCCCCTCTCCGGCAGGGTGCCGAGAAGAGCTTCAGATCCCTCCCGATCGAGGGATGGAGATGACGGCGGGTACAGACTCTTTCGTGGATTTTTGATCGGGTACTTAGGGTTTTCGTCCTGAGGGAAATATATAGGCGGAAGGAGAGGCCGAGGGGGTGCCGGGAGCAGCCACACCACCCCCTGGTGCGGGCCAGGCCTAGTCGCGCGGCCAGGTGGTGTGGTGGCTCCCTATCCCTTCTCCGTCTCGTATTCTGGCACTTGATCACTTCCGGAAAAATAGGCACTTTGGCTTTTGTCCCGTCCAATTCTGAGAATATTCATTTTCTAACTTTCCTGGAACCAAAAACAGCAGAAAACAGGCAGCTCACACTGTGGCTCTTGTTAATAGGTTAGTCCAAGAAATCATATGAAAAGTACTCCAAAGTTGGAACAAAACACAAGAAAGTGGATAAAACCAAGCATGGAACATAAAAAATTATAGATACATTTGCAATGTATCAACATCCCCAAGCTTAACTCCTGCTCGTCCTCGAGTAGGTAAGTTATAAAAAGAAATAATAATTTTTGAGGTGACATGCACCATCAAAGACTTGATCAAAGTATTTGTAAAACATTCAAAGCTGGGATCATAATACTTCAATCATAGCATGAAAGACAAAGTTCTAGCAATAAGACAAAGAAACTATGATGCAACATGAAAAGGCACAAACAAAAGATTCATGAATAACGATGCTTTGCAAGACGTTTGTTTGCTTCACATAAAGAAAACATAGCATAATAGTATTCAGCTTGTCCCTCAATAGAGTAGCAAATATAAATGCATAGGACACCTTCAAAGTTCATAAGAGTGACTAGATACAATAGTTTAAAACAAGCAATATCAAAGTATGCATCAATCAACTAGTCTTAGGACAATGCACATAGAACTAAGAATGGCCACTATACTCTCAAAGTAGGTGCATAAATATAGAAGGTGGAGACTCATTATAATGGTGGAAGAAAGGCCTTTGTAAAAGGAAGTAGGGATTCAAGTCTCATAAAGAGCGTCCAAAAATTATGGTACTTATAGCTTTCAGCTCTCATTGCCCCTATCATAAGCATCTTGAAGTGATTAAGGTTAAAGTGAACAAACTATGGTGTACATGCTTGACGAAGTATAAGTCAGAAATATCATGTCCCTTGTATACGAGGGCCGCTCCTCATGCTACTCAAGTTTAGTCACCGGTAAGTTCTTGTCATTGTAAGTATATGCGTATCATAGAGAACCGCCAACGGGGTACCCCTTGCCCAATGATACGGAAGAATCCCCATATCAAAATGACAAGGCAAGCAGACAACGAGCATCTCAGCATTCTTCTTATTTACCATGGGAATATGGTGCTTTTTTCTCTCTTTCATCTTTTCATAGTATCTTTTTTTCTCTTTTCTCTTTTTTTTCTCAATATAGGACTCTTTTTTTATAAGAAGAATTCTTCATAGACAGCTCATTATGGTTACGCTGCAGGTTTCCACCATGTCAGCATGGATTAGACCAGAGGCCCAGGTGTTTCTCTAACACATATACATAACTCCATGGACTTACAAGCTCCCCTTTCATTTCACACCGACGACATCCATATACAAAAGAGCATGATATCAACTAGGTACAAGTACCAAGTGTAATGTTGAAAGCTTTCCCCATGAAAGCATGGTTCTGCTAATTCTCGACAAATAAGTGCAAGCATATACAACATAGAAGACAACTTGGTTCAAGTTTATTAAGGGCAAGAAAAGTACAGTGTGCCATCAAGTTCGTGAAAGCTTTAATCACTAGTTTTCTCATAACAAGTTTAATTTGGAAGGTAAACAAAAGCATGAATATACTTGGAATAGCATAAGCTAGTAGGTAGGTATGGTGGACTCTTTGGAATAACTTGGTTTAGGGAGTTGGATGCATGAGTGGAACTCATACTTTGTTGTGGACGCTAGGAAAAGACTGGGAGCGTCAAACTAAGAGAGCAATAATGTCCATAATCATGCAGAGCGACAAAACATCATTGATAAAAGCATAAAGTGACACTACAAGTTGAAGACTAAAGGATCATAAAGGCTATGGTGAGTTGAGATAATCATAACATGGTGTGAGCATGCGCCAAGTCAACCCAAATAAAACATCAAAGGAGAATACCACAATACTATGCTTTAATATGCTAATACAACGCATGATTCATCCAAGGCACATTAAGCAATCTCAATTGTTTATAACAAGTCATGCTACAACAAAGAATACTAAGCATAAAGCCAAAACAATATCAAGCATGGCATGACAAAGCATAGGCCACAGTCAAAAACGAGCTCTTTTTACCACATAAACATGATCTTTCCTACTCTTTTCCAAACCAAACTAAACTATTTGCAAACCAATGTATGAAAGAGGGGGTCCAACCAATTTATTCAGAAAACTAAGCAAACAAAAGCAAACGAAAAACCAAAACGAAAACGAAAAAGAAGACGCTCCAAGAAAAACACAACTGTGCATGAAACAATAAAAATGAAGCGTTTGGAAGAAAACTGGGATTTTTATTGATGAAGAAGGGGATGCCTTGGGCATCCCCAAGCTTTGACGCTTGTACTTCTTGGATATTTCTTTGGGTAACACGCGTGGCATCCCCAAGCTTTGACGCTTGTACTTCTTGGATATTTCTTTGGGTGACACGCGTGGCATCCCCAAGCTTGAGCTTTAGTCCATCCTTCATCTCATTACTCATTCCTTCCATATACCTGAAAATTTTCCTTTACACAATCTTTATTAGCAACATTAGTGCACTTAAGATAAATAAGTCTTAAGGATCAGTTCTAACACCAAATAAACTTCCATTAGAACACTATCTACTGTAGCACTTCCCTCAAAAAGCTCAATTCCCCAAAAGAACTCAAGAAGGAACTAACAAGAAGCAAATGCAGAAAATGGCAGAAATCTGTCAAAATAGACCAGCAGGTAAAGACGAATTTTTTTGAAGACTCTGTTGCTCAAATCAAAAAGTGTTGAACTAATGAAAGTTAGATAACAGCCTAGTGCAGAAGCACAAAAAATTACAGATCAATCCGACATACAGAGCTCTCTCACGAATTTTTACGGTGAAGCACAAAAATCTGTTTCGGGACAACAACTTTCCCAATCATTACTTCTCTCTCATTAGAGGTTACTCTTGGCACAAAAAGCAAATAAAAAGGATAAGGAGAGGTTATTACAGAGGTAATAACTTCCAAGACTCATCTAAAACTTTTGGGTTATCTCCCAATAAGTACTTTCTTTAACGCCTTTAAGTTAGGCATAAGAAGCAAGAGAAAGGATCAAGTATTCCCAAATGAAGAAGCATTAAGAACAAATTTTGTTTTCATAGGAGAAGCAAAAATCTTTTCTCTCTTTTTAGGGAAGCATTTTATACCTTTCTTGAGTGGGAGTTGATATTTAATGGTGCCTTCTTTCATATCAATGATGGCTCCAACAGTTCTAAGAAAAGGTCTTCCCAAAGTAATAGGACAAGAAGCATTGTATTCAACATCCAAAACATAGAAATCAACGGGGACATATGAATTGTTAACCATAATAAGAACATCATTAAGACTCCCCATGAGTTTATTTTTAGCATTATCATCAAGTGGGACATTCAAATAACAATCTTAAAGAGGAGGCAAATCAAGCATATCATAAATCCTTCTAGGCATAATAGAAATACTACTATCAAGATCACACAAAGCTTTGAAATCAAAGTCATTCACTTTCATATTAATGATGGGTTCCCAACCATCTTCTTGTTTTATAGGAATAGAAGATTTATGTTTCATCTTTTCTTCTTTAATCTTTATGAGAGCATCAGTAATGTGTTTTGTAAAAGCCATGTTCATAGCACTAGCATTAGGACTTTTAGCAAGCTTTTGTAGGAACTTAATAACTTCAGAGATGTTGCAACCATCAAGATCAAAATCAAATTTATCATCTAAAGTAGTAGAACTATTACTAGCCTCAACACTAGTGGTGGTAATAGTAGAAACACTAATGTTTCTAGCAATTTCATCTTCTCTTTCCCACTTAGCATGTAATTTAGCTAATAGTCTAACATTTTCATCAATTCTTACTTGTATAGCATTAGTAGCTGCAAAGGGATTATCATTAGTTTCAGGTTTAGCAGCCATTTTATTGAAAGTAGTTTGAGCTTCAGCTAAAGATGCTATATTTCTTTCAGCATTAGAGAGTTTTTCCTCAATAGATTTATTGAAAGTAGTTTTTTTTTACTAATAAACTTTTTAAGCATAACTTCAAGTTCAGAGGGAGCACTCTTATTATTGTTGTAAGAATTTCCATAAGCATTACCATTGTTGGGAGGATATGGCTTATAATTGTTGTTACCAAAATTGTTCCTATAAGCATTATTACCATAAGCATTGTTGCCAAAATTGTTATTTCTTATGAAGTTCACATCAACTTGCTCTTCTTGAGCAACCAGAGAGGCTAAAGGAACATTATTTGGATCAATATGGGCTTTCCCATTAACAAGCATAGACATAATAATATCAATCTTATCACTCAAGGAGGAGGTTTCCTCAACAGAATTTACCTTCTTACGTTGTGGAGCTCTCTCAGTTTGCCATTCAGAATAATTAACCATCATATTGTCCAAAAGTTTTGTTGTAGCACCCAAAGTGATGGTCATAAAGGTACCTCCAGCAGCAGAATCCAATAGGTTCCTTGAAGAATAGTTCAATCCTACATAAAAAGTTTGGATGATCATCCAAGCAGTCAGTCCATGAGTGGGACAATTCTTTACCAAAGATTTCATTCTTTCCTAAGCTTGAGCAACATGCTCATTATTTCACTTCTCATGGATATAGTCTTAGTAGGAGGATAATATTTTCCATTAAAAGCATCTTTGCATTTAGTCCAAGAATCAATACTATTCCTAGTTAAGGAATTCAACCATTCTTTAGCTTTTCCTCTCAAAGAGAAAGGAAACAATTTCAGCTTAATAATATCACCATCTATATCCCTATGCTTTTGCATCTCACAAAGTTCAATAAAGTTATTTAGATGGGAAGCAGCATCTTCATTACCAATACCAGAAAATTGTTCTCTCATAACAATATTGAGCAAAGAAGGTTTTATCTCAAAGAAAGTATTTTCAGCCACAGGTGGAGCAATAGGTGTGCTCATAAAATCATTGTTGTTGGTGCTAGTGAAGTCACACAACTTAGTGTTTTCAAGAGTAGTCATTGTTTTGGGTTTTCAAATAAGAAAGCAAACAAGTAAAACTAATTTTTTTTGTGTTTTTTGAAGAACAAAACAAGCAAACAAAGCAAAAAGAAACTAAGCAAAACAAAAACAACAAAGTAAATAGATTGGTTATGAGGGACTCCCCTTGTGAAGATGTCCTTGACTCCCCGACAATGGCGCCAGAAATCGCTTGATGGCTCAATGCACGGCGCCTAGAAAATTGCTTGATGGGGGTGTTGATGTAGAGCTCGTTGGGAACCCCAAGAGGAATGTATGATGAGCACAACAACAAGTTTCCCTCAGTTATGAAACCAAGGTTTAATCGAACCAGTAGGAGCAAGGAAACACCTCAAAGGTGTTACTAGCTGAGCTTTGGCAGGGTGCAATACCGGTGCTAGTAACAACGTGGAGACCTGCACAACACAACCATAGAAATTTGTCCCCAACTTGCGATGAGGGTGTCAATCTCACCGTGTTTTGCAGAAAACAAAGGGTTAAACGTATCGAATGGAAAGAAGTTAAATTTTGCAGAAAGTAAACACAAAGCAGTAAAAGATTGTAGATTGTATGTAAAAGAAAGGACCGGGATCCATAGTTCACTAGAGGTGGCTCTCCTTAAGATAGATAACATGCTGGGTGAACAAATTACAGCAGGGCAATTGACAAACATCGGGAAAGCAATACATGCATATACTAATCATCTTGACTCCTTTGAGACTTGATTGGGCATTACAACATAATACATATCCCGCCATCCAACTGCATCTATGACTAATAATCCACCTTCAGGTTATCATCCGAACCCCCTCCAGTATTAAGTTGCAAGCAACAGATTATTGCTTTACGAACTGCGTGTAAAGTAAACAATACCGTTGTTCTATGAACAAAAGATTGTTGTTTTCTCCCTAGTAGCAACATCACATCTAGTACCTTAGAGATTTCTGTCACTTCCACAGATTACCAGAGGCATGAACCCACTATCGAGTATAAATACTAACTCTTGGAGTTGCTAGCAACTACTTGGCCAAGATAGCTACTAACAACAGAAAGCATGCAAGATCTCAAATAACAAAGACATGATAAAATCAATAATCAATCTGAAATAGCATCTCAATATCCATCAGATCCCCGCAAACACAACATGCAGAATTACAAATAGATGATCTTGATCATGAACGGAGCTCACAAGATCTAAACATGAAAGCACAAAGGAGGAGAACCAGTCATCTAGCTACTACATGAATCCGTAGTCCAAGGATGAACTACTCACGCATCACACCGGAGGCTTGCATGGTGATGAAGAAGGCCTCTAGGGTGAATTCACCTCTTCGGCAGGGTGCCGTGAAGAGCTTCAGATCCCTCCTGATCTAGGGATGGAGATGACGACGGCTACAGACTCTTTCATAGATTTTTGATCGGGTACTTAGGGTTTTTGTCCCGAGGGCAATATATAGGTGGAAGGAGAGGCCGAGGGGGTGACGGAAGCGGCCACACCACCCCCTGGCGCGGGCCAGGCCACGCGGCCAGGTGGTGTGGTGGCTCCCTGGCCCTTCTCCATCTCGTATTCTGGCACTTGATCACTTCCGGGAAAATAGGCACTTTGGCTTTTGTCCCGTCCAATTCCAAGAATATTCATTTTCTGACTTTCCTGGAACCAAAAACAGCAGAAAACAGGCAGCTGGCACTGTGGCTCTTGTTAATAGGTTAGTCCAAGAAATCATATGAAAAGTACTCCAAAGTTGGAACAAAACACAAGAAAGTGGATAAAACCAAGCATGCAACATCAAATTATAGATACATTTGCAATGTATCAAGGGCCAGGGGTGGCCCACACCATAGGCAGGCGCGCCCCAGGGCTGGCCGCACCACCAGGTGGTGTGCCTTCTTGGTGGGCCCCCCTAGTACCTTCCAGGCACTCCTCTGCCCCTTTTTTCACGTAAAAAATTAATATGAATTTTCTGGAATTTTTCGAGACACTATTTTCTGACAGAAAGATTTTTTTTGGAATGATGCAATGACAAAACAAGGCTAGAACTACAGAAGTTCTAAGACACTCTAACATGCAAGAAACTAACAACAAAAATAAAACTAAATGAAAGCTAAAACTAAAATGGATAGAATAGAAGTAAGCGGAGATAATCATGGTGAAAACATTGTTCTGTTCAATAAAATCCTTTTGTTAACAAGGTTGATCAGGTCTTGTTAGCAAAACAATTTCATATGAGACAAAACTTTGTATTCCACTAATGATTATGTTACCTCAACTTTGATAGCAATGGTCCCAATCATAATAGTTTCAAAATTTTCTCTTGGTATGGGACAATATATTTCTCCAACTTGAATGCCCTCAACATGTTCAATTGAATTCAAACCATAAATCCTATCAATCTTATTGGGGAAATAGACAGTATGTTCCTTGTCATTAACATTGAAAGTCACCTTTCCTTGATTACAATTAATAACAGCTCCTGCGGTATTAAGAAAAGGTCTCCCAAGAATAATAGACATATTATCATCTTCAGGTATTTCAAGCACAACAAAATCAAACAATATCAAGAAATTATGAGCCACTTGAACAGGTACATCTTTACATATACCAACAGGAATAGTGGTAGATTAATCAGCCATTTGCAAAGATATATCAGTTGGTATTAATTTTTCCAGTTGAAGTCTCTTATAGAGGGAGAAAGGCATAACATTAAATCCAGCTCCCAAATCACACAAAGAAGTTCTAGCATAACTATTCTGAATAAAGCAAGGGATAATTGGAATCCCTGGGTCTCCAAGTTTCTTAGGAACCTTACCATTAAAGGAATAATTAGCAAGCAAAGTAGAAATTTCTTCATTAGGGATCTTCCTTTTATTCGAGACAATATCCTTCATATACTTTGAGTAAGGAGACAATTTAATAGCATCAGTCAAAGGAATTTTCAAGAATAAAGGTTTCATCCACTCACAAAACTTATTATAGTGTTCATCTTCCTTTGACTTGTGTTTCTTATCCGGGAAAGGCATAGGTTTTTGGACCCAAGGCTGTCTTTCACTACCATGTTTGTTAGCAATAAAATCTTCCTTAGTGTATTTAGTATTCTTAGTGTGATTTTCAGGTTCTTCCTCAACTTTTTCTTTATCAAGAACACCATTTTCTTCATTACCACTTTCAGTTTCAGCATCCGAGATAGATATACTATTAGGATCTTTAGCAGGTTCAGAGGGTTCTACAATAGTTTTATTCTTTTTCTTATGAGTAGTACCACTATTTTCAGCTTGTTGAGAATCCTTCTCAATTCTTTTGGGATGCCCCTCAGGATATAGAGGATCCTGGGTAGTAGCACCACTTCTAGTTCTAATTTCATAAGCATGTTTTTCTTTAGCAGCGTTAACTAGCAAGTATTTTTGCACTTTAATGAGTTGATATATTTGAGTTTGAACCATTTGAAAGTGTTTAACAATCATTTTAACATCATTAGCGGTTCTTTCCACAATATCTTTTAACTCATCAATAGCTCTAGTGTTTTCCATTAGATGATTTTGCACCCTTTTATTAAAATTATCTTGCTTAACAATGAAAATATCGAATTCTTCTAAGCATTGATCAGGAGGTTTAAGGTAAGGATGGATGGATAAGGGATAGGCTTACATAATTCTTCTATAGGAGGTAAATTATTGACATCTGCAACTTTAATTCCCTTCTCCTTAAGACATTTCTTAGCTTCCTTCATCACTTCATCATTTAATTCAATGACTCCCCTCTTCTTTGATGTTGGAATAGGCACATGAATAGTTGGTTTAGGTACAGTGGCTTTAGGTATAACTGGTTCAAGAGGAGTCCAGTCTTCATAATTATTACTTATTTTAGCCATTAATTCCTCAGCTTCCTTGGGAGTCCTATTCCTGAAAACACAATCAGCACAACTATCTAGGTATGTCCTAGATTCTTCAGTTAGTCCATTATAAAATATATCAAGAAGCTCATTCTTAGGTAATGGACTTCCAGCCTGTGCATGAATCAAAGCACAAAACCTTGCCCATGATTCAAGCAATATCTCTTCTTCTCCCTGTTTAAAATCAAAACGTTCTTGCAAAATAGCATGTCTAGCACTAGGAGGAAAATATTTATGCAGGAAAGTACTAATCAAGCAATCAGGGCTATCAATAGATCCAGGAGGTAAATTACTAAACCAAGTTTTAGCTTCTCCTTTCAATGAAAAGGGGAAAATCTTAGCAACAAAGTAAGTACGCATCTTAATATCATCAGAAAGCAGGACACTCATGGTAGAAATCTCATTCATATGTGATACCGCACTTTCATTCTTAGTCCTACAAAGAGGTTCTTTATCAACAATAGCTATGTAAGATAGATCAAGAGAGAAATCATAATCTTTATCTTTAATGTTTATGGAAGAAGCAACAAACATAGCAATAGGAGAAAATTTGGGTCTAATAGTACGCCTCTCAAGGAGACTCTTAGCAGCACTCCTATCATGGGTTTTTTACATTCTTTAATAAATTCATCGGTCATCTCAACATAACCATCTTCAATATCATAACTCTCACTAGACTCAGGTGAACTAACAGGTGTAGTAGTGTCTTCATTAGGAGTTTCAGTATTTCTAGCTATAGTTCTAGCAATCGTAGCATCTAGGAAAGGACCTAATGAGCACTCTTATCAAGCATAGTAGAAGCAGCATCATAAGTATCAGAAGTTTCAGATTCAACAGTAGTAGCAGTGTGTGTAGCATGTGTATGTGGTGGTGTAATGAGCTTACTCATAACATATGGTGAATCAAGAGCAACAGAGGTGTTCAGAACTGTACCTCTTCTTGTAGTGGATGGTAGAATAGGAACCTTGCCATCACGAGACTTGCCCATGATGGATGGATAACAACGAACACTAGAGAATCCAAGTGAACTTGATAAATAAAGCTATGCTCCCCGGCAACGGCGCCAGAAAATAGTCTTGATGACCCACAAGTATAGGGGGTGTATAGTCGAGGGAAGTGAAACCCAATTTATTGATTCGACACAAGGGGAGCCAAAGAATATTTATAAGCCTTAACAACTGAGTTGTCAATTCAGCTGCACCTGGAAACAATCTTGCTCACACCAGTTTATCAGTAGCAACAGTTTTGTAGTAGGAATAGTAAAGTAATAGCAGTAGCAAAGTAAAGACAGTAGTAATAATAGCAGTAAATAGTAGGATTCGAGTGCTTTAGGCATAGGGATGGATGGACGGGCGTTGCATGGACAAGACAATTCACATGGCGATCAAAGCATAGGGCAATTGCAGATAAATAAGATAAAGCATCCAAGTACTAGATAATCATAGGCATGTGTTCCATATATAGTCATACGTGCTCGCAATGAGAACTTGCACATCATGTTTTGTCCTGCCATCACGTTTCCAGTGAGGACTCAAGGGAACTACTGGCAATTAAGGTGCTCCTTTTAATAGAGCACCGGAGCAAAGCATTAACACTCCGTGAACACATGTGATCCTCACATCAAAGCCATTCCCTCCGATTATCCCGATTGCTGTCACTTCAGGGTCATTGGTTCTGGACAATAACGTGTGTATACAACTTGCAGGTAAGATCATAAACAATACTATCATAATGAATCAATAACATGTTCAGATCTGAAATCATGGCACTCGGGCCCTAGTGACAAGCATTAAGCATAACAAGTCGCAACAAAGTCATAAAGCACTAATAGAAGATACTAGGCACCATGCCCTAAAAATATGATGCCATTACATGAACGATCTCATCCAATCCCTACCATCCCCATAGCCTACAGCGAGGGATTACTCACTCATAGATGGGGGAAACATGGATGGATGATGGAGAAGCGATGGTGATGATGATGGCGATGATCTCCTCCAATTCCCCGTCCCGGCAGGGTGCCAGAACGGAGTTTCTGGTGCTGTTTCGTGGAATCTGGTGGTAGTGGCGGAGTGGAGCTCCTTCTGGAAAAAACGTCGAACCCCCTGAGTTTTTAGGTCAGAAGGCATCTTATAGGCAAAGAGAGACCGAGGGGGTGTCTAGGGCGGCTAGACCACCCCCTGGCGCGGCCAGGCCTAGCCCGCACGGCTAGGTGGTGTGGCCTGGGCCGAGCCCCCCTCCGTCTCGTATTCTGGCCCCAGGAGTCTTCTGGTGAAATATGATTTTTGGCATATTTTCCGGGATTTTTCCCGATAGTTGATTTTCTGCACAAAAACTAGACACCAAGGCAATTCTGCTAAAAACAACATCAGTCCGTGTTAGTTGCATCCAAATCACACAAGTTTAGAGGAGAAACAATAGCAAAAGTGTTCAGGAAAGTAGATACGTTTTGGACGTATCAGGCCCACACCATGCCCTGGCGCGGCCAGGGGGACCCGCGCCTAGGGGTGGGGTGGCCACCTTGTGGCCCCTCTCCGGCTTGTCTTCTCGCTCCGTGAGTCTTCTGGTAAAATATCGACTTTGGCTTTTGTCCGGTCCAATTCCGAGAATATTGATTTTCTGACTTTCCTGGAACCAAAAACAGCAGAAAACAGTCAATTGGCACTATGGCATCTTGTTAATAGGTTAGTCCAAGAAAGTGTATGAAAATTACTCCAAAGTTGGAACAGAACATAAGAAAGTAGATAAAACCAAGCATGGAACATCAAAAATTATAGATACATTTGCAATGTATCACGTGCTGGCGAGTAGGGCCACGTTCTGTCGGGTCCCGTAGTATACCCTTGCCATTACATGCTGACAAGTGGGGCCGCATTCAGTCGATTCCCGTAGTGGACACCTCTCAACTTATCTAGCTCAGCATCGGACCCACAGCTTATCCACGTGAGCGCCGGACCCACAACTTATCCACGTGAGCGCCGAACCCACAGCTTACCCAGGTTGGCGTTGCAAGATGGGACCCCAAGCTAGCCCCGCGCCCGCGCCCTTTGTCTAGCTTCATTTTCATATAGTGAAATGTAATGCATATACGAAAATTATACACCTTTGAACTCTTTTAAATTTCACTTAGGACATGATAATGTTGTGCTAATAAAATCCTGATCATTTATCATTTCCATGGAGTGAAATATAATGCATAAACTTGCGTATACAAAAATTATACACCTTTGAACTCTTTGAAATCGCACTTAATACGTGATAATGTTGTGCTAAGAAAATCTTGAGAGGTTATCATTTTCATAGAGTGGAATGCAATGCACAAACTTGCATATGCAAAAATTATAAACCTTTGAACACTTTTAAATCACACTTAATATGTGATAATGATGTGCTAACAAAATTTTGAGATATTATTATTTTCTCCCCCATTTTCATAGAGTGGAATGTAATGCATAAACTTGCATATACGAAGTTTATACACCTTTGAACTCTTTGAAATCAGACTTAATACATGATAATGTTGTGCTAAAAAAATCTTGAGAGATTATTATTTTCATAGAGTGGAATGTAATGCATAAATTTGCATATACTAAAATTATACACCTTTGAACTCTTTGAAATCGCACTTAATACATGATAATGTTGTGCTAATAAAATCTTGAGAGATTATCATTTTCATATAGTGGAATGTAATGCATAAATTGGGATATACGAAAATTATACACCTTTGGACTCTTTGAAATCGCACTTAGGTCATGATAATGTTGTGCTAATCAAATCCTGATCATTTATCATTTCCATGGAGTGAAATATAATGCATAAACTTGCGTATACAATTTTTTTAAACCTTTAAACACTATGAAATCGCACTTAATAATGAGATAATGATGTGCTAGCAAAATGTTGAGAGATTATCATTTTCTCCCCCATTTTCATAGAGTGGAATGTAATGCATGAACTTGCATATACAAAAATTATACACATTTGAACTCTTTGAAATCGCACTTAATACATGATAATATTGTGCTAAGAAAATCTTGAGAGATTATCATTTTCATAGAGTGGAATGTAATGCACAAATTATACACCTTCAAACATGTTTCCTTCAAATTATATTCAAGTTTATTTGTTTATGGAGTTAAAGTACCGGTGACAAACTCATTATTTTGCATGGATAGAGGGGTGCCGCCCGACAGATATAGGGGTTATCCTGTCCGCTAGATCACATAGGATCAACGGTTGGTGGGCACGATCGGCGTGACAACTGTCTCAACCAATCAGAGCGTAGCAGCGAAGACGAGCACAGGTGTGAGAGATTCATACTAAGAGAGGGGAAAACTGAGTAGCACTTACGAACCAAGGGAAAAACTGAGTAGAACTTAAAAACCAAGGGCAAGACTGACAAAGGGATACAAATAGAAAATAGAAAAAGATTAAAAATGGAAAATGCGTATTTTATACAACAAAATACATCTTGGCATGCATCAAACTATTTGCAATTCAAATATACACCAGTTTGACAATTATTGCCTCATTCAGACAAACTATGTTTTGGGGAGGGATGTTTTGGGAAGAGGCTTGAGTAGAAAGCCATGAACCTCCATAGATAGTAGGTGATTTGAGAAGTGGTGATTTAGGTTAAAACTTGGTTTATATACATTTCTTATGGTGGCAGGTAACATAATAAGACTCCCTGGGTAGATGCCACTATGTTTTGCTCTTTTTGAATTTGTTGTGCATAAAATGACTCAATTAGCTAGCTAAAACATATTCGTTGACTCTCTGTTGACCAGCCACCGGAGGGTAAAACTGAGTATATTGCACACGGCAGTGTTAGTACTGGAGAGCAAAACTAAGTACAACCAAACTGCCAGTGTTACACTCGAGGGCAAAATTGAGCACAAATAAGTCACCAGGGTTAGACACGAGGGAAAAACATGAATCACGGTACGCGTGTGCGGTACACGGGGTGGTAGTGGACATGTGTGGCTGTGCACGGTGCAGAGCATACGCGGTTACGTGGTGCACGGTGGTGCAATGAAACATCGCTTCCCTTCTCCTTTAATAGAGGCCTGCTCACTCTCACTCATCCCCCACTCGCTCACTCAACCGTCTCCACTGTCCCATCACCTTCTGCAAACCCCCAACAAAACCCCAACCACGCCTGCGATGGAGAAGAACGGCGTGATGGCCATCGGCGCCTCCAAGGTTGCCGGCGAGGAGGCCCCTGCCCCGTACAGGCCCCCGTCCAAGCATCGAAGGCAGCTGTTGTCCCTGTCCACGCATCCGCCGTAGCCACCGGCGAGGAGGCCCCATCGGTCTCGGGCATATCTCGCTCGGCTAGGATCCCTACGAGGAGGTTGATTACATAAGGCCGGAGAACTCCTATGACACCAGCATAGTTGACCCATGGTTGGAGGTAACCAGGGTTTTCTCCCCTTCCCTTGTTCTTCCCCCGTTCCCATCATTGGATGTTAGATCATATGTTATTAGGGCTCGACTGTTCGTATTTTTACAGTAGCTAATCCTCTTGTGTTAGATCTCATATTTCGATGAATCTCCCTATTCGTATTTGAACCCCCCTGTTCATAGTTGGGATCAGTATTCAATTTGGTTTGAGATTTGGAGAATAATCAGGAGATCTCAATCGGTTAATTTATGCAAATAATCAATCCCGATAATCAAAGTATCTCAATCATGTCCTTATTACACTCTACTATTTTTTTCCAACAGGAGGATAGCAATGACATCCGCAGCGACAACGAGTCAAAGGGCACCAAGACTCGTCATGTGCTGAGGATGCTGAAGTCCGGCCAGTACAACAACTTCTTCGCCAGCGACGTGTACAGGTGCCCCTTCTGCCTCACCAGGAGGCTCCGCGCCACGGACTTCAACTCCCTCGTGAAGCATGCCGATGACATGAGGACCTACGGCGAGTCCGTGAACATCCACGGCTTCATATCCAAGCACCATGCGCTCGGTCTTTACCTCCGCAACCTCTAGAAGGTGGCTATCAAAGAGGGTCGCATGCCCCCGATCAAGCCCAAGGTCAAGGGACTGGGCAACAAGAAGTGGAGGAGGCGCTAGAGGGAGGAGGCGGAGGCCCTCCTGGCAGAGGCCATGAGGGGCCACTGATCTGCTGCTATTACTACTGCTGCTACTGCTGTAAAGCAGCTTCTTTTGTCTTGTCTGTGTTGAACTTCTCCGCTGTTGCTGCTGAGCAGCCTAATTGTCGAACCTCGTTAAGTACCGTACTATATAACCTATATTAGCTGCTTTATCTACATCTGCTCTATTTACTGAATTTATTTATGGTGTTGGTTTGATTTGCTACTCTAGATTTGCTACCATATTGAAAAAACGAGGGCAAAAGGAACAATGAATGAAGAGAGAAACTGCTCTAGATTCGTTACCTTTTTGGGCAAAAAAACACAACTGTTAGCGAGAGAGAGGGGGAAAGGCGCTCTTAAAAAGGCCAATAATAAACATAACAAAAAATAAACTTCTAATTTAGGTGACAAGACGCACGTAACCACCAAACGCGCCCCACATGGTCCCACACCATGTCCCCCATAATCCGCGAGAGATGGATGGCTGGTCCACTGTCTATCCTATCCCGACCTATCAGCATGTAACGGTCGATGCGACATAACATAACGCTCAACACACGATCCGCCCCAATGCGTTCCCACCGGCCAGCATGTAACGGTCAAGCCTTTGACCTGATGTCATCCCTCGTCTGAGCGCATGTGAGAGTTTCGGAATGGAGGGAGGGCAAAAGTGACGAAAAACTAAGCAACTGGGGGAAAACTGAGTACAACTAACGAACCAGGGGCACGAAAATAGAAATCCCTTAAATAAAACACACGAGGAATACCAATAAAATAAGAAGATCCACAAGAGGCAAGGAAAGCTTGGGAGACAACACAAAACATTTTCTTGGCAAGAGATAGTACAAAATTAAGCTTGATGCTTCGGAAGAGATTCCTAGTAGCTTCCAATAGTCGCACAATCACTAGTGATTAGAGTAACTTGAAGTTAATGGTTTCCGTGAGGATATAGAGACCCAATTATGAGGAAACACATACCAAGAAACACTCTCACAAACAAGATCCAAAAGATGAGCAATAAAGGTATTCAAGCAAATTTGAATTTGTTTGAGATAATGTGTCACATAGGACTTAGATAATTATCTATCAATTCTAAGTGACACAACCTCGAATTTTCACATTTTCTAGGCTTGTAATATGCACTAAACATATGACTCCCCATAATGTGATAAACCATAAATTTTCACAAGAGGCAAATAAAATACAATAAGAGAGCATTAATGGATATTATAGAATTTGAATTTCTCATGAGCATGACATACCACGAAGAGACTAGATAATCTTGAAATATCAATTCTAATTGGTATTCCTCATGTACACACATTTAGGAGTGTGAGGTGCCCCAAAGGACAACACACTCCCCCAAAATGTGATAGTCCATTAATCTCCTGCAAGAGCCAACTAAGATATAAACAAGATGCAATAGGCTCAAACACAAAACACATACATGGTGTGCAAGCCAACATACACAAACTTGATTTCTCAAGTTAAGCAAGTAGGAAGCACAACATATACAAAACACACGCAATGTACAAAACTAACACATGCACAAGGGGCAAGTAACTTTTAATGTAAATGAGTTGAGAACATGTTACCGCAAGGAGGAGCAACAGATATATCATAGAGATATGATAATCCAAATGACTTGGCTTGAGAGAATATAATTGAAGTTCCCTTAATACTTCATGATGTAGCCAAGTCCCCAATGCCCTTCAACAAACACATATTGATCAAGTTTTAGCTTGATGGTCCCCAACCAAGTTGGGTCCTAAGAAGTTAGTCACAATAGGCCTAGCAACCCAAATGTTTCTTTTTTGAACCCACATTGAGCGCCAACAAATTCGGGAAACATTTGCCAACCTCATCCTTATGAAGAGAATAAGCATCATCAATTATGATAGGGTTGGATGAGGAGATACCAATGGTGCATGAGAAAGAAATGTGCCCCTTATCACGACAAATATAGCAAGTTCTTCTCTTGCCGTCTTTGTTTTTGGGTGAAGAAACACCTTGAGGAAGAGCTTGAGTCTTCTTGGGAGGAGGCCCATATCTAACAAGAGGTAGAGCTTGAGGTCGCTTCCCTTGTTGCTTCTTGCTAAGGGGATTCTTCTTTAATGGGCAAGACTTAAAATGATGCCCTTCTTCCTTGCACTTGAAGCAAACAATGTTGACTGGATTCTTGATTTGATCTTGGCCCTTTTTCTTGTTTCGCTTATGCTTAAACTTGATATTGGACTTGTTCTTGATATTGGAGTTAAATCCAAGTGCACTCTTGTCATTGGGGGATTTTTGCACACTCAAGATCTTGTTTAGTGTGGTCTTCCCTTCATAACCCTTTTTCAAGTCATTCTTAAAAGAAGTGACTTAAGCCTTGAGCTCTTTGATTTCCTCTACATGGTTAGTGACAACACATATACTAGAGAAAGTAGAAACTTCATTGGTAGAGACAAGGCAAAGAATGTAATTCATCACAAGATGTAGCAATAATGTGAGTGGACGAATTACAAGGACTAGCACATGGCAATATAATGTTATTAGTAGAGATTGTGCTAGTGAACACATGAGGCTCACAAGATGTTACCTTTGTACAGCTAGCCTTATGAGCTAACTTTAGCCTAGCATGGGATGCTATAATATCCTCATTAGAGCTAGAGAGCTTTTCATGACTTTCTTCCAATTTCCCATACTTGCTAGTTAGCAACTCAAGTTGATCCCTTAGCTCAATATTCTCCTTCAAAATAGATGCTTCAAAATAAGTAGAGTTAGTATCACAAGCATCATAATTAATTGTAATAGGTGGGAGCAACTTGGAAATCTCTTTTGAGTATGAAGATTTAAGTTGCTCATGTGACTCAGTGAGTTTGATGAGCTCACCCTTGATGACCCTAGAGCCATTTTTGAGGTGCTCAAAATCCTCAAGGAATTTAGTATAAGCAACTTGAAGATCATCATTTTTTACTTTTGAGATCACTTGCCACCTCAAGACCTCTATCATGAGATTCCTTCCCTCTAGACAGCTCTAGAGAAAAAGTCTCCTCAAGAGATTCCTTAGTGGGTTGTTCCTCTTTAAGAGATTCATTTAGATTTTCAATTTTATTAGCATACTGATATCTGCAAGTGCGCGGATCGATTGTAGCTAGTTTCGAAGTATAGATATGGATCCCACAAGGAGCCCAAAGGTAAGTGTTTATGGGTGAAGTCTCTATCACACTCAAAGTTGTCACAGGTCTTCGAGTGAATTGACTGCAAGTGTGAAATAAGAATGAGATTTGGATTAAACTGGATGTATTTAAATAAAACTAAAATGTAAACTTTAGAAATAAAAAGCATACAAGTAAAGAACGATTTGGTTGTTTGTTGTTTTCTGCAGATGACGAAGAAGGCGTGGGGAGATATAGTTCATGGTGATAGTGATTGTGCCAGGTGGACGAGTGATAAATGTAATAATTATAATCGTATAAGTATATGTGTAGGCGAGCGACCCATAATTAGCCGGAACTCCTCTTGGTAGATTTCATCCCAACTTCAATAATCCCACTAGCCTGTTACAAAAACCATGGTCAGACACTAGACGATTAAGACCATTCAGGTTGCTTAGCAATTAAGCTCCTTGGATCGGACTAATGCATTAAGCACATTGGTTCCTCGTTATCCTCGAGTAAACTAGTTTCCCATTGATATCCCCATGTCACTCGAGGGTCGCCGGTCTACTAGCGAACAAGATCCTATCTATGTAGAACAAAGCATCATGTTGTCTGGGCCCTTAATTGGACAATAAGCATTAGGCATCCCACAGATTGTCAAGCACACATAATATAGTAATTAAAATCAATCACAAACTAATGAAAAATATATGGAGGCATATCACATCTCACTAATCCCTTACATCTCCCACACCCAAGGAACTTACTCACACATGAGAGAAGAAAGCATCATTGATACGTCGTAAACGTATCTATAATTTTTGATGTTCCATGCTTGTTAGTATCTACTTTCTTATGTTTTGTTCATACTTTGAGGTATTTTTATACATTTTCTGGGACTAACCTATTAACAAGATGCCACAGTGCTAGTTGCCTGTTTTCTGCTGTTTTTGGTTTCAGAAAAGCTAGTAAGGAAATATTCTCGGAATTGGACCAGACAAAATCCCAAGTCAATATTTTACCTAAAGCAACATGGAGTCCGGAGGGGAGACGAAGAGGGGCACCAGGGCGTCCACACCCTAGGGTGGCGCGGCCAGCCCTAGGCGCGCCGCCACCTGGTGTGGGCCCCCTGGTACTCCACCGACCTTGCCCTTCCGCCTATAAAAGCCTCCCGGGATGAAAACCCTAAGGACCCGATCAAAATTCCACGAAAGAGTCTGTAGCCACCGCCATCTCCATCCCTAGATCGGGAGGGATCTGAAGCTCTTCCCTGCACCCTGCCGGAGGGGAGAGATCATCCTGGAGGCCTTCTTCATCACCATGACTGCCTCCGCTATGATGTGTGAGTAGTTCAACCTTGGACTATGGGTCCATGTAGTAGCTAGATGGTTGGTTCTCCTCCTTTGTGCTATCATGCTTAGATCTTGTGAGCTCCGTTCATGATCAAGATCATCTATTTGTAATCTTACATGTTGTGTTTGCGGGGATCCGATGGATATTGAGATGCTATTTCAGATTGATTATTGATTCTATCATGTCTATGTTATTTGTGATCTTGCATGCTTTCTATTGTTAGTAGATATCTTGGCCAAGTAGATGCTAGCAACTCCAAGAGGGAGTATTTATGCTCGATAGTGGGTTCATGCCTCTAGTAATCTAGGGAAGTGATAGGAATCTCTAAGGTACTAGATGTGTTATCGCTAGGATAAAACAACAATCCTTTGTCCATGGGACAATCGTATTGTTTACTTTACACACTTTGCTTAATGCAATTATCCGTTGCTTGAAACTTAATACTGGAGGGGGTTCGGATGATAACCTGAAGGTGGATTATTAGTCATAGATGCAGTTGGATTACGGTCTATGTATAATGTTGTAATGCCTAATCAAACCTCATAGGATTCAAGATGATTAGTATATGCATGTATGCTTTCTCAGTGTCTGTCAATTGCCCCACTGTAATTTGTTCACCCAACATGTTATCTATCTTAAGGAGAATCACCTCTAGTGAACTATGGACCCCGGTCCATCCTTTTACCATCAATCTACTATCTACTATTTACTATTTACTGTTTAGTTTCTGCAAGCAATTACTATCTTCCACACAATAGGTTTAATCCTTTGATTTCAGCAAAACCGGTGAGATTGACAACCTCACTGTAAGTTGGGGCAAAGTTCTATGGTTTTTTTGTGCAGGATTCCAAGTTGGAAACAACACCTTGGGGTTGTTTCCTTGCTCCTACTGGTTCGATAACCTTGGTTTCATAACTGAGGGAAAACTTGCTGCTGTGCTCATCATACCTTCCTCTTGGGGTTCCCAACAAGCTCAATTTATTTTGAGCCATCAAGGCTTTTTTCTGGCACTGTTGCCAGGGAGTCAAAGACAACTTCACAAGGGGAGTCCCTCATAACCAATATCTTTACTCTTTTTTTGTTTTTCTTAGTTTATTTCTGCATTGTTTGCTTGTTTCTTTCATCAAAAACACAAAAAAATTAGTTGTACTGGTTTGCTTCCTTTATTAAAAACACACAAAAAATGAATACTCCTAAAAATACTAAGCTGCGTGATTTCACCAGCACCAACAACAATGATGTCATGTGCACACCTATTGCTCCACCTTTTCCTGAAGCTACTTTCTTTGAAATTAAATCTTCTTTGCTCAATCTAGTTATGAAAGAACAATTTTATGGTGTTGGTACTGAAGATGCTGCTGCTCACCTTAATAACTTTGTTGAACTTTGTGAGATGCAAAAACATAGGGATATAGATGGAGATATTATTAAGCTTAAATTGTTTCCTTTCTCTTTGAGAGGAAAAGCTAAAGATGTTAGAGATATGCCCAAGATGCAATAATAAAGTGGTTATTATTATATCTTTATATTTATGATAAATGTTTGCATCCCATGCTATAATTGTATTAACCGGAAACATTAATACTTATGTGTTTTGTAAACATAAAAGAGTCCCTAGTAAGCCTCTTGTTAAACTAGCTTGTTGATTAATGGATGATCATGGTTTCCTGATCATGGACATTGGATGTCGTTAATAACAAGATCATATCATTAGGAGAATGATGTGATGGACACACACCCGTAGTAAGCATAGCATAAGATCAAGTCATTAAGTTCGTTTGCTATAAGCTTTAAAATACATAGTAACCTAATCCTTCGACCATGAGGTTATGTTAATCACCATCACTAGATGGGTACTTTGATGACATCAAACACCGCTTCGTAACTGGGTGGTTATAAAGGTGTCATTGGGTATTCTGAAAGTATGTGTTGAAGCGCATGGACCAAGATTGGGATTTGTCCATCCATATGACGGATAGATATGCTCTGGGCCCTCTCGGTGGAATGTCATCTAGTTAGCTTCCAAGCATGTGACTGGGTCACAAGGGATGACATAACATGGAACGAGTAAAGAGTACTTATCAGTAACGAGGTAGAACTAGGTATGGAGATACCGACGATCAAACCTCGGATAAGTATAGTATCGCGTGACAAAGGGAATTGGTTTCGTATGTTAATGGTTCTATCGATCACGAAGTCATCGTTGAGTATGTGGGAGCCGTTATGGATCTCCAGATCCCGCTGATGGTTATTGATCGGAGAGGTGTCTTCATCATGTCTGCATATTCACGAACCGTAGGGTGACACACTTAAGGTTCGAAGTTGTTTTAAGTAGATATGGAATGTGCGTTGGAGACCGAATGTTGTTCGGAGTCTCGGATTGGATCCGGGACATCACGAGGAGATCCGGAATTGTCCGAAGAATAAGATTCATATATTGGGGATCATTTTCTGAGTTAGGAAATGTTCCGGAGTATTTGTATGAGGATTCTAGAAGGTTTCGGAATGTTCCGGAAGGTTCTGGAAGATTTCTTGGAGTTTGCTTGAAAACCAAGAAAGGATCAAGGAGTCCTTGTGGGGCAAGACAAGGAGTCGTGGGGGAGGAGGACTCCTCCCCCCTTCCCAATCCGCTGGCCAAGGGAGAGGGGAGTCCTACAAGGACTCCACCTCCCCATGGCGCCTCCCTCCTTTAAATAGAGGGGTGGAGGCGCCACCCCTGGCCCCCTCCACTACTCCAGCTCCTAGCCGCCTCTCTCCTCCTCCTTTCTTCTGCTCAGGCTTAGGCGGAGCCCTGCAGAATTCTCTACTCCACCACCACCACGCCGCCGTGCTGCTGGGATTCTGTGGAGAAGATCTACTACCTCCGCTGCTCACTGGAACGAGGAGAGGAAGGTCTGCTTCGACTCCGCACGTGTGACCGACTGCGAAAGCGCTGCCGGAACGCGGCGCCGGAAGGATCGTCCACTCGATCTTGAGATCGGCAAGTGATCGACAACATCAACCACGAGATCTGAATCTCGTAACGCTTTCGGATCTACAAGGGTTAGTACAGATCTATCTCGTTGCACATGTCTAATAGATTAGATCTTGGCTTTTATCTAGATTAGATCTGGGTTTTGTTCGTTCTTGCGGTAGAAATTTTTTGTTTTCCATGCTACGAACCCAGCAGTGGTATCAGAGCCGTATCTATGCATAGATCTGTTGCACGAGTAGAACACAATGGTTTTGTGGGCGTTGGTGCTCGTGCCGTCTTTTGCTTTGTGTACTTTGCATCTTGCGGTATGGTGGGATGAAGCGGCTCGGGCTAACCTTACATGTCATCGCACATGAGACTTGCTCCACGCTTGACATGTAACTTGCTTTGCACAAGTGGCTTTGCGGGTGTCTGTCTCTCCCACCATAGTATATATCTAATTTACACTTTGCACTTGATAGCACTTGTATCAACGTTGTGGTTCAGTTTCGTAGGTAAGATCCGTTCTTGTTCGAAAGCCCCAAACCATGTAAAACATGCAAAGAAAATTAGAGGCGTCTAACTTGTTTTTGCAGGGGTTTTGTGATGTGATATGGCCATCATGTGATTGTGATTATATTTGATGTATGCAATGATCCTTGTTGTAATATGGAAACCGGCAGGAGCCTAATGGTTGTCTTTAATTCTGTTAAGACCTATGTGTCTATTCATCTTGTAATAGCTTTATTCCAAGTAGTTGTAATAGTTGCTAGTGATGATGGACAACCATGAAGCGGCGCCACTGACCTTGACGCAATGCTGGTGATGATGGAGATCATGTTCGTGCTTTGGAGATGGAGATCAAAGGCATAAGAAGAAAGGGCCATATCATATCACACTAATTATGAATTGCCTGTGATGTTAATCCTTTATGCATCTTGTATTGCTTAGATTGCGACGGTAGCATTATAAGATGATCCCTCTCACTAAATATCAAGTAATAAAGTGTTCGTTCTTAGTTGGCACCGTTGCTAAGACTCGTCGTTTCGAAGCATCTCGTGATGATCGGGTGTGATAGACTCTACATGTGCATACAACGGGTGCAAGCCAGATTTGCACATGCGGAAACTAAGGTTAACCTTGACGAGCCTAGCATGTACAGACATGGTCTCGGAACACGGAATACCGAAAGGTAAAGCATGAGTCATATGGATGATATGATGAACATGTTGATTGTTCGCCTTTAAAGCTACATCATCTCACGTGATGATCGGACTTGGTGTAGTGGATTTGGTTCGTGTAATCACTAAAACAACTCGAGGGATGTTTTTTTGAGTGAGAGTTCATTTATAATTTGGATTAGTCGAACTCAATTTATCATAAACACAATCAAAGTGAATTTGCATAGTTTTTTGTAGTCATTGGCATCCATTCACCACCTTACGCTTAGTTATATTTGAGATAGTGGAACTATAGAAATTCTGGATATTTACTTTACGGACTGGTATCGTATTGTTTGAATGTCAATTTAAAGTTTATAAGTCCTATTGCAAACTTTCAGCAAACTCTATTTGCTCCATGAAGTTTAATAAGTAGTATTAAATCAAGAGTAACAATTCTAGTGTTAGTATCTAATGTATCATGTTTGCCTCTATGATTCTTGATACTCAAAAGATTGTTTTTAATATCAAGTTTATCTAAGAGCTGAAAGCAATGTTTCAGAAACCATCATATGTGAAAGGTATTGCGATATCTAAAACAATGTGTTGGTTACAACATGATAGAGTATACGTCCTCATATTTGATGAGAATTTGTGAAGGTTGGAGACGCTAGTCGTCCTAATCCTCCAAAAGGTTTTGAAAAAGAAACATTATACTCGCAATTCACCTTTATAAGCTATAGCAGCTTGATCATGAAAGTTGTCATGATAAGGATGAATAGAAGATGTAAGTAAAAATGTTTACTACACTAAAAGATTACTAAAGAATGGAATTTTGAAAGAATGCCAAACATTTGATGAAGGTGATCCACTTCAAAGTGCAAGTCCAAAGGTATTGGTATTTGACTATACACACTTTGTACCATGTGTCATGTTGATGACACCACTATTGATGTTGATAGATTCTTTTAAAAGAAAAGGAATTGCTGAAAGAGAATCTATAAAATATTTGGCAGAAAATAAAAGGTTGGAGATGTCCAACTTAGGCATATAGAAGATATACATGTTATGGTTGTATTCCTTGCTTGTTAAACAATGTGGTTCTTAGGTATTGGATACCAAATTGATTGGTATGAAGTGTCATACAGGACAACACAATTCATGAACTGCAATGGCCTAAGTAACTAGCAAGAGAAAATGTGATGATGTTCATCGAAAACAAACAAAGGGTTGTTGTGTTGCTCGTTAACATCAAAGCTTGCCTTCAAGATTTGTTTCAATAATTGTTATTTTGATCAGGTATTATGACGACAAAAGGTTGTTCAAATAATTACCGTATTCCATAATAGATGGATAATATACAAGTCTGGTAGGAGAAATGACGACCATAAAACTAATGCTAAAATGTCGCAAGACAAATGATTGAAAGATCACTTGCGAAGTGACATCGCCGTTTAAATTATATTGAAAGGATATATGAAGAAACTCCATGTTGATGGATTTTTGGAGTCTTTGATTTGGATCAAATGACGCTTGTGATACTTTCCTGGAGATAATTAAAACTCCGTTCGTAGGCCAAAAAGAGGAACGGACGACTAACTGATTGGAATTTGTACATGTTGATGTATATAGTCCATTATGTGTAGTCGTGGGCGATGGATTTCAACTTCATATGTTTTCTCCAAAGATTTGAGTGAGTATATGTATATACTTACTCAATAAGGAAGAAGTATGAAACATTTGAAAAATGTTCAAAGACTTTCAAGATGAAGTGGAAAATCATTGTAACAAGAAAATGAAAGAGTTTATGATTGGATCATAAAGAAAGATGTTTGAGTTACAAGTTTAGCAAAACACCTAAGATTTGAGGAATCGTTCCATGGATTTGCATTTCCCAAAACACCATAGGAGTATGGAGTGTTCAAGATATGTAATGAAACCTTGTTTGACATGGTAAGATCAAAGGTGTCATTTATAAAACTGCCATTATATATTAAAGATTAAAGCTTTAGTGACTACCGCTTTTACACTAAAAAGAGCTCCATCGTGATCCGTTGAAATGACACCATATAAGTCATGGTTTGGGATAAAACCCTGGTTGTCCTTTCTTAAATTTTTGGGTATGCTACGCATAAGTAAAATGTTTACAACCAAAGTCGGATAAGCACGTCTTTGTAGGTTATTCCAAAGAATTTGTTGGGAATTTCTCCATAACGCCGAGGACAAAAGAGTTTGTCGCTTGGAACGTCAAGTTTCTTGAGAAAGAATTTTTCGTGAAAAGTTAAGTGGGAGGACAATAGAACTTTGATAAGGTTGTTGAACCTTAGCTATATGTGCTAAGTAGCGCAGCGCCGGAAAGTGTCCCGGTGGCGGCCACAATGCTCATGGCTCTCGTGATTACAAAAGGTGTGATCTCGGAGATTAGAGTTCCTATAGAACCGTGTGGGTCGGTAAGAATCAAATAGTAAGATTTGATAAGCAAGTCGTTATTGTTTTGACAATGATGAACCGACTACATGCAAAGAAGCGATGATGGGCCCTGACTCCATAAAATGACTAGAAGTCAAGGAATCCGTGATAGTATCCATACACGAGAAATCAAGTTTCTGAACTTAGAAGACCCTCCGGAAAGGCGTGAAGCCTATCGGTCGTGTTTGGATCTATAAAGAAATAGACATGGATGTTTCAAATCTATGAAATAGTCGACATGTCGGAAAGAGTTTACGACAATGTTCAAAGAATTGACTATGATAAGATTTGATCTTTCATAGCGATATTTAGTCTGGACGGATTAATGTAGCAACCACTACATATATTTTGGTATATGGTAGTTGAACAAACAAGACAAGTTCTTCTAATAGAATGGTTACCTAGGACGTGTACATGACACGATCCAAAGGGTTTTGTTAAATTGAAAGGATGCTAAAAGAGTATGCAAAACTTCAATGGTTGAAGTGAGCATTGCGGAGTTGGAATCTTCACCATGATGAAACCGTTAAAAGGTTTAATTTCATCAAAGACGATGAAGATGTTTGCAATTTGCAAGAAATTAAGTGGGAGCGCTAAGACATATTTCTAATACATTATGTGAAAGACATATTGTTGATTAGAAATGATGTATCTTTTATTGACATAGGTTAAGAATTTCATTTCGATGAAAGACTTAGGCATAACTCAAGAATTAGGCATCAATGTCTATATGAATAGATTGAGGCGCTAATATGGTTTTGCCAAATGTACATAGATAAGATGTTGAATGAGTTCAGTATGGAAACAACAAGAAAGGTTCTTGACGCAAGGAAAGGACTAAATCAAGATTCAAGTGTGTTGACACGAGATTCAAGTGTTTTGACACTTGGTGAAATCACAAGAATATTTTGATCAATCATTCTTTGAGATGTACACATCCAGATATGTCCTATGCTCTAAATGTTATGAGCATATACCAGAATGATTCATAAGATGATCATTGGACAATAGTAAAGATATTCTTATGAGCTTTGGAAGAACTAAGAATATATCATGTATAAGTGACAAATAGTTAAAGGTAGTTCATTGTAAAGTGTTACATTGATACTAGTTTTGTCACAAGATACAAATTAAATTTATCTCAATTTAGACTATGGGTGGCACAATATAATGGAAAGGATGTTTCATGATGGATTTGGATGAGTTCCAAAGTTGAGATATTGTGACAGATACTACAACAAAAGGCTAAGTATATAACTGCTATAGTAGCAGCAAAGGAGGGCATTTGTGTTAAGTAGTTTGTTATCAAACTAGGTGTGGTTCATAGCGGGATAATACTATGAAGATACATTGTATGACAATTGTATCAACATAATTTAATCCCAAGGAACTAAAGGTCTCACCAAAGGACCTAATTTATACAATGCCATCTCATTGGAGAATGAGTAATGCGTAGAGACGCAAGGACATGCAAATACACACGGACCTGGAAATGTCAGATCCGAAGATTATGTTTACCACTAGCAATAGTGTCTATACAACACCAGAAAGCCATAGGTGTTGAATGCACAAGTTTTTTAACTAGATTATTGACTCTAGTGCAAGTGGGAGACTGTTAGAGATATGCCCAAGAGGCAATAATAAAGTGGTTATTATTATATCTTTATGTTTATGATAAATGTTTACATCCCATGCCATAATTGTATTAACCGGAAACATTAATACTTGTGTGTTTTGTAAACATAAAAGAGTCCCTAGTAAGCCTCTTGTTAAACTAGCTTGTTGATTAATGGATGATCATGGTTTCCTGATCATGGACATTGGATGTCGTTAATAACAAGATCATATCATTAGGAGAATGATGTGATGGACACACACCCGTAGTAAGCATAGCATAAGATCAAGTCATTAAGTTCGTTTGCTATAAGCTTTAAAATACATAGTAACCTAATCCTTCGACCATGAGGTTATGTTAATCACCATCACCGGATGGGTACTTTGATGACATCAAACACCGCTTCGTAACTGGGTGGTTATAAAGGTGTCATTGGGTATTCTAAAAATATGTGTTGAAGCGCATGGACCAAGATTGGGATTTGTCCATCCATATGACGGATAGATATGCTCTGGGCCCTCTCAGTGGAATGTCATCTAGTTAGCTTGCAAGCATGTGACTGGGTCACAAGGGATGACATAACATGGAACGAGTAAAGAGTACTTATCAGTAACGAGGTAGAACTAGGTATGGAGATACCGACGATCAAACCTCGGATAAGTATAGTATCGCGTGACAAAGGGAATTGGTTTCGTATGTTAATGGTTCTATCGATCACGAAGTCATCGTTGAGTATGTGGGAGCCGTTATGGATCTCCAGATCCCGCTGATGGTTATTGATCGGAGAGGTGTCTTCATCATGTCTGCATATTCACGAACCGTAGGGTGACACACTTAAGGTTCGAAGTTGTTTTAAGTAGATATGGAATGTGCGTTGGAGACCGAATGTTGTTCGGAGTCTCGGATTGGATCCGGGACATCACGAGGAGATCCGGAATTGTCCGGAGAATAAGATTCATATATTGGGGATCATTTTCTGAGTTAGGAAATGTTCCGGAGTATTTGTATGAGGATTCTAGAAGGTTTCGGAATGTTCCGGAAGGTTCTGGAAGATTTCTTGGAGTTTGCTTGAAAACCAAGAAAGGATCAAGGAGTCCTTGTGGGGCAAGACAAGGAGTCGTGGGGGAGGAGGACTCCTCCCCCCTTCCCAATCCGCCGGCCAAGGGAGAGGGGAGTCCTACAAGGACTCCACCTCCCCATGGCGCCTCCCTCCTTTAAATAGAGGGGTGGAGGCGCCACCCCCTGACCCCCTCCACTACTCCAGCTCCTAGCCGCCTCTCTCCTCCTCCTTTCTTCGGCTCAGGCTTAGGCGAAGCCCTGCAGAATTCTCTACTCCACCACCACCACCACGCCGTCGTGCTGCTGGGATTCCGTGGAGAAGATCTACTACCTCCGCTGCTCACTGGAACGAGGAGAGGAAGGTCTGCTTCAACTCCGCACGTGTGACCGACTGCGGAAGCGCTGCCGGAACGCGGCGCCGGAAGGATCGTCCACTCGATCTTGAGATCGGCAAGTGATCGACTACATCAACCATGAGATCCGAATCTCGTAACGCTTTCAGATCTACAAGGGTTAGTACAGATCTATCTCGTTGCACATGTCTAATAGATTAGATCTTGGCTTTTATCTAGATTAGATCTGGGTTTTGTTCGTTCTTGCGGTAGAAATTTTTTGTTTTCCATGCTACGAACCCATCAAAAGAATGGTTGCTATCCCTAACTATAAATAGTATTGATTCTTGGACTAAATGCAAAGATGCTTTCATTGGGAAATACTATCCTCCTTCTAAGATTATATCTGTGAGAAGTGAAATAATGAAATTTAAACAATCTGATAATGAACATGTTGCTCAAGCTTGGGAAAGAATGAAATCTTTGGTAAAGAATTGTCCCACTCATGGACTGACTGCTTGGATGGTTATCCAAACCTTTTATGTAGGACTGAATTATTCTTCAAGAAATATGCTGGATTCTACTGCTGGAGGTACCTTTATGACCATTACTTTGGGTGATGCAACAAATCTCCTTGATAATATGATGGTTAACTATTCTGAATGGCACACTGAGAGAGCTCCATAAGGTAAAAAGGTAAATTATGTTGAAGAAACCTCCTCCTTGAGTGATAAAATTGATGTTATTATGTCTATGCTTGTTAATGGGAAAGCTCATATTGATCCAAATCATGTTCCCTTAGCCTCTTTTGTTGCTCAAGAAGAGCAAGTTGATGTGAACTTTATTAGAAATAATAATTTTAGCAACAATGCCTACAGGAATAATTTTGGTAATAACAATTATAGGCCATATCCTCCTAATAATGGTAATGCTTATGGAATTAGTACAACAATAATAGGAGTGCACCCTCTGAACTTGAAGTCATGCTTAAAGATTTTATTAGTAAACAAATTGCTTTCAATAAAACTATTAAGGAAAAACTTTCGAATGCTGAAAGAAATATATCATCTTTGTCTGAAGCACAATCCTCTTTTATTAATAAAATGGCTGCTAAACCTGAAACCATAGAAAATCCCTTTGCTGCTACTAATGCCATACAAGTTAGAATTGATGAAAATGTTAGGTTGTTAGCTGAATTGCATGCTAAGTGGGAAAGAGAAGATGAAATTGCTCGAAATAGTAGTATTTCTACTATCACCACCTGACATGGGTATGCCCAATAGGCACTCAACTACGGCCTACCTGGTGCGGCTCGGCGGAAGGCCCACTCGACGAATTGCCAAGGTCCATGACGCCTTTGACGGTTCGACTGGTATGAAGCCCATATGGACACGGACTCCCAACGTCCAAGACAAGGAAAGCTCAAGACTAGAGTTGTAATGTTTTTGTAACCAACTCGTATTGGTACCTGAGACCTAGACTCCCCATATATAAAGGCTAGGAGGGTCCAACTAGAAGGTATCCTCTCCCCCAACAGGCAATCGCGACTCCCACAATAGATCTAGACAACACCCGTAGCATACACATATGCCAGATCCAATCTGCGCGACACCGCCATCGGCGACATTGTAATCCTTCGGATCCTTCATCAATCAAGAGCAGACAAGTAGGAGTAGGGTCCTCTATGAGGCCTGAACCTGGGTAAACCTTGCGTCCCTGTGTGCTTGTTTGCTAGCCGTACCGAGATTTCCAACGCTCCTCAATTCCTCAAACCTAAGTCCATAACAATGGGCATTGATGAGTTAAACCCTCGTCAATTGGTGCCATCTGTGGGAACTGGAAGTGCTGATGTTGCGATCTTGACGGCCCCATCACCTGCGATCTACAATTCGCCTATTTCTAAGATATACTTTGACTTCAATCTCGATGCGCTGGATTTCTTCATCAACGTGTCTGCGGCAGCCGCTTTTTCCTTCACCAACATGACGTAAGGATCGAGAAGGAAAAAAATATGCACGAAGCGAGGCAGCTGGAGCAGTATAGCCAGGAAGCTAGAGCAGCGTAGCTGGATGGATGCGATTCCAATAGTCAGTCGTGAATAGCTTTATCTAGTCAAGATCGAATCTATGGCCCGACTTCCCAAGAAGAAAACCGGTTTTATGTCAAATCTGACAACGACCAGTCAATCAGCAAGGAAGGAGTATGACTGGAAAATGAAAGCAATCAGAAGTCTATCTTTTTTGTGGACAATCAACAGTACATCAGCCGGATCAATTCCCAAGTAGCTGGAGAATCATTCGCGTCAAGTTGCATCCCTCTATATGCTTAATCAAGTTAATTACTGAGACTTCACGTACAAATCATTGCATGGATTCCGTATTAAGGCATCAAGTCACATGCGTTCAAAATAGAGAGCATGACCTTGTGGACTATTTCAACCTCGTTTTTGCTGGACTAATCCTGGAGGGTCTGTCATGGTCAACTTCGACAATGTCTGCCACGCCGCCTCTCGAAGTGTCGCGTCTACTGTACGTCCTCCACGCAACTCCGGCAAATCGTGTTGACTCTACGTCCGGGGGACTGCGCCAACTCTACCACACGAACCTTTATGGTCTTCGACTCCGGCGCCCTGTTGTGGTATTCAGCTTCGGCGACTCGGGGGCTCCATCGGTAGTGGCAACCCGATAAAATCTTCGGCTGCAGCAGCCCTTTAAAACTTTCGGATGTGGCGAGCCGCTACAATCTTCGACTTCACCATGCAACCAGCTACCGCGTCGACTTCGCCCACCGCGCGACCCCATCCATCACGTGACTCACTGTCGCGTCGACTCCGTCCGCTACATTGATTCTACACTCAGGGGTTCCATTGCCTCCTTCATGAGACCCGCTGCTGCCATCGGCCCCGGCGACCTGCCACGGTCTTCATGTCGGGTGTCTCGGGGGCTCCTTCGACTCCGGCGACCGCGAGCCACGACTATCTTCGACTCTGCCGTATGACCCGCTTCGGTCCTCGACTCCACGCTCGGGGGCTGCGCCCACTTGGTCATACGACTCGCGACTATCGACCTGTTGCGGTTTGCGACTGCGATGATCCTCTACGGTCTTCAATTGCGATGACTAGTTACATCCTTCGGATGCGGCAACCCAATATAATCTTCTATTGTGGCGACCGGCCGCATCAGCTTCAGCGACCGCGACTCGGGGGCTTCCTCGACATCGACGATGCTCTGCGTTCTTCAGCTCCAGCGACCCGCTACAGTCTTCAGCTGCGATGACACGCTGTGATTCTCGGCTCCGGCAACTCGGGGGCTCTTTCGGCTCCAACGACCCGTTGTGGCCTTCGACTCCGGCAACTCGAGGACTTCTTCGACTCCGGTGACCAGGTGTGGTCCTCGACTCCGGCGGCCCGGGGAGCTCCCTCAGCATTGGTGATCCAGCGACTCGCTATGGTCCTCGACTCTGCCGACCTATTGAGTCTTCGACTCCATCACGCAACCTGCTGCCGCCTTCGACTCCATCGACAATCCGCTACGATCTTCGGTTCCAGCGACTCGGGGGCTCCCTCTGCTTCGGCAACCCCCGCAGTCTTCAACTTCAATGACTGGTTATGGTCTTCATATTGGGTGACTCGAGGACTTCCTTGACTCCCGCGACAGCGAGCCGCTACAATCTTCGATTCCAGCACGCGACCTGATGTAGTCTTCGGCTGCGGTAACGCACTGTGGTCTTCGACTTCGCCGACCTGATGTGTCTTCGACTCCTTCACGCGACATGCTGCCGCGTCGACTACGTCCGCGATTGCATTGACTTCGTCCACAATGACTACCAATAAATCTAAGTTACCCTCTATTAGAGATGCTTTCTTACTTTAATCGCACTCGAAACACTCGGGGGATGCGCCCTCTTCGAGTAACCTAATGTGCCATCGATTCCACGCACTCGAGCACCTCATACGCAACAGCCCGTGTAGCTGATTCTGCCTGATCGTCGAATCCTTGAACTCCGAGCACCTCGGCAAGGTACTGAGACTAAGGGTAATCAGGCTAACGAAAAGGCCTAGCATACAGTACGGAAGTGTCGACTCGATTGGCACCAGAATTTTACTTAGCAAACCGACATGCAAATATCCTTTACAAGATACAAGTACTTCACAATTCTTATTATTTTATGCAGCTTATAAGGATGTCGACTGCGTCGAGCTATTCTATCGGGTCCTCCAACAGGAGTCGATAAAACAACTAACTACGCCATACACTCAAGACCGGAGTCGAGTTCCTCCTCGGATGGTTGCATCGCTTGATGCTATGAAGATGCGACGTTGGCCACGCACCCGACAAAAGTGACTGCATCGACTCCATCTGCATCATCGACTCACCCGGTTAAATGCCTGTTTTCTCCTCGCGTGATTTTCGACTGCGTTTACAAGATACAAGACTCGAGTCCCTGCCCGAGTCTACGACTCCGCCAGACATTCGGGGGCTACTCCAAACTGGAGCGCTGGTCATGCATATACAAGATCCTCGAGTGACACGCTCTAAGTCCTCACTCGAATCCACGATTCGACTAAGGACTCGGGGGCTACTCCCATAGGGAGCGCTGGCCGCGCACCCGAAGAATTTTATGAAGATTTCCAAGCATCATGAAAACCCTTCACTCGAGTCAGCGATTCGATTGTAGACTTCGGGTTACTCCCATAGGGAGCGCTGAAAGCATGTTCGACTGAAACAAGAAACAAAAGACGACGGCAGTCGCAAAAGTTATTTAGTCCCTGCTTGAGTCTTCGACTCAACCAGGCACTCGGGGGCTACTCCCATAGGGAGCGCTGGCCGCGCACCCTATGATTATTTTCTTCCTCGTACATAATACTGTGTGTCGATAACATCCATACTCGAAGGCTATGGCGACTCCTCCTCATATTTTCCCTACAAAGATATTACGTATCCTGGGCCACCCGAATCATCTCCGCGATGACAAAAAATTCGGATGCCGCGCTTACAGCGTGAAGATAAGACCTGAATAAGGCCTGGCAACGCATCTGCTTACCAGAAATAATTCGTGCCTGCAGGTACGATGAATATGCCTTGACAGACGAGTCAAGTGCTCACACTTATACACTGGGATTCGAACTCTATAAGACCTCCGCAGCATGAGTCGAATTACGCCAGCAATTTCCGAATTCGAGTCCAGGGACTCGAGTTTGAGTAGGTAGCGTTGTTTTTGCCCTAGAGCAATTAACTGGTCTCGATCCATCGAGCGCACCAGGCACGTTTACCATCATCCCTATGAACTACTATAAATTCGACTGGCCCGATGAACTTCCGGGGTGAGTGCATCGGGGGCTCGACACAATTGTCGACTCCGACATCCTAATGCAAAGATCAAGACTTCTGAGTCTCCATCCGAATCTATGATTCACATGGACATTCGGGGGCTACTGACATGGGTATGCCCAATAGGCACTCAACTACGGCCTACCTGGTGCGGCTCGACGGAAGGCCCACTTGACGAATTGCCAAGGTCCATGACGCCTATGACGGTTCGACTGGTATGAAGCCCATATGGACACGGACTCCCAACGTCCAAGACAAGGAAAGCTCAAGACTAGAGTTGTAATCTTTTTGTAACCAACTCGTATTGGTACCTGAGACCTAGCCTCCCCATATATAAAGGCTAGGAGGGTCCAACGAGAAGGTATCCTCTCCCCCAACAGGCAATCGCGACTCCCACAATAGATCTAGACAACACCCGTAGCATACACATACGCTAGATCCAATCTGCGCGACACCGCCATCGGCGACATTGTAATCCTTCGGATCCTTCATCAATCAAGAGCAGACAAGCAGGACTAGGGTCCTCTACGAGACCTGAACCTGGGTAAACCTTGCGTCCTTGTGTGCTTGTTTGCTAGCCGTACCGAGATTTCTAGCGCTCCTCAATTCCTCGAACCTAAGTCCATAACAATGGGCATTGATGAGTTAAACCCTCGTCACCACCACTAATGTTGATGCTAGCAAACCACATGAAGTCCCCATTCCTTTTGCAACAATGCTTAAAACCAATGGAACCTTTTTTAATAGAAATGCTGAAATTCTTCGAAATATGGGAAACAATATCTCTACTACCTTAGATGGTAATTATGATTTTGATCTTGATGGTTGCAATATCTCTGAAGTAATTATGTTCCTACAAAAGCTTGGTAAAAGTCCTAATGCTAGTGCTATGAATATGGCCTTTAAAAAACACATTACTGATGCTCTCATAAAAATTAAAGAAGAAAAGGTGAAACATAAAGCTTCTATCCCTATGAAATTAGAAGATGGTTGGGAACCCATCATTAATATGAAGGTGAATGATTTTGATCTAAAAGCTTTATGTGATCTTGATAATAGTGTTTCTATTATGCCTAGAAGGATTTATGAAATGCTTGATTTACCACCATTGGAAGATTGTTATTTAGATATCCAACTTGATGATAATGCTAAAAAGAAACTCATGGGGAGTATTAATGATGTTCTTATTACGGTTAACAAGACCTATGTCCCTGTTGATTTCCATGTTTTGGATGTTGAATGCAATGCTTCTTGTCCTATTATTTTGGGAAGACCTTTTCTTAGAACTGTTGGTGCCATTATTGCTATGAAAGAAGGCACCACTAAATTTCAATTCCCACTCAAGAAAGGTATAAAACACTTCCCTAAAAAGAGAGAGCAGATTCCTTTTGCATATCCTATTAAAACAAAATTTGGTCTTAATGCTTCTTCATTTGAGAATACTTGATTCTTACTTCTTATGCCTAGCTCAAAGGCGTTAAAGAAAAGCACTTATTGGAAGATAACCCAAAATTTTTGCCAATAAATTTTTCTTTGGTTGAGTCTTGGAAGTTATTACTTCTGCAATAACCTCTCCTTATCCTTTTTGTGTGGTTTTTGTGCCAAGAGTAACCTCTAATGAGAGAGAAATAATGCTTGGGAAAGTTGTTGTCCCGAAACAGGTTTTTTGTGCTTCTCTATAAAATTTCATGAAAAATCTCTGTACGTCGGATTGAGCTGTAATTTTTTGTGCTTTTGCCCTAGGTTGTTATCTAACTTTCATTAGATTAACACTTTTCGACTTGAGCAACAGAAGGTCTTCGAAAAATTGGTTTTTACCTACTGGTTTGTTTTGACAGATTTCTGTCATTATTTGCATTTGCCTCTTAATCTCTTTCTCTTTGAGTTCTCTTTGATCACTTGAACTTTCAAAAGGAATTGCTACAGTAGCTTGTGCTTTAGTGGAAGTTTTACTTGTGTTGAAACTAAACCTAAAGACTTATTATCTTAAGTACACTAATGTTGCTAATGAAGATTGTGTGAAGTTTTGTATGAAGGCAATTTTAAAGTGTAGGGAAGAACAATGTGATAAGATGAAGTATGGACAAAAGCTCAAGCTTGGGGTGCCACCCGTGTCACCCCAAGAAATATTCAAGAACTACAAGCGTCAAATCTTGGGGATGCCCAAGGCATCCCCTTCTTCATCAATAAAAATCTCAGGTTTTCTTCCAAACACTTCGTTTTTATTGTTTCATGCACAATTGTGTTGTTCTTGGAGCGTCTATGTTTTTGTTTTTAGTTTTATTTTGCTAAGTTTGCTTAAATAAATTGGTTGGACCCCCATATTCACTCATTAGTTTTCAAATAAGTTGATTTGGATTGGAAAAGAGTAGGAAAGGTCATGCTTATAAGTGGTATAAAACTAACCCGAGAGGAGCTCTGACCCGCACGAATTCCGAGGCATGCCTCTCTGAGGTTCCTCCCACCGGCTCTTGCCGGCGCCACTCCGGCGCCGTCGCACACCTAATCATGGGCTCTCTTTCTCTGAATTCATCTGGTGGTGGATGGAAAATCACCTACTCCGGGAGCTCCACCGATGGTAAGTTCCTTGTTGGATCTCTGATTCTCTCGGATAATCGTTGGCTGGTCATTCTCAATGACAACGGTTCACCACTTGAGGGTGGAAGCATGGAAAATGGGGAGGTACTCATGATTGGTTCTGTGGTGAGGTTCCCCTCTCATCTTGCAAGAATCAATGATATTTCGACACCATCTTCTGGTTTTCTTGGGACTTCTCATGTTCTTGATAACAAGAGTGAAGATTTGAAACTTATGTGGCACGTTACTAGATCTTCCTTGCCATCTGATGATTTGGACAAAGCTCCTGGTTTTTTGGTCCTTTATTCTCTTGCTAAGAGGATTGTATTGCTAAATCATGACAAGGTGGTAGTTGATGCTAGATTCCTTCTTCAAAATGAGAAAATCTCTTCTGGTGTGACTTTGGACCTTGTCATCAAAAGGGTGGTGGTGGGTTCTAAAAATTGTCGATGTGCCTCTTGCATCACCAGCCAAGCACAACAATTGCACTTCATTGGATTTCTCTAAAGGGAAGATTTTTGAGTCGAACATGTTCAAAAAATTTGGTCATCACATCAATTTCTCTAGAGGATTTCGCAGAAGGCCTTTCTTCCTAGTTGGCTCATTTGGCCGTGCAAATTTTAAGATTGATGTTCATACTATTGGCATTGTTCTTCAAGCATGTTTTGGGGGACAAGCCTCAAAATTTCAAGTCAAGATCCTCCAAGATAGAACCTTTAGGTTCTTTGTTGCATCAAGAGTTGTGGGTTTTGAAATTTATAATTCTGGTTCTTTCTCAGATGAATCATTTATCTTGAAGATCAACCTTTGGGGTGATGGAGGTCCAAATTGGAAATTTGAAGAGAAAGAATATTACAAAGATTTGGACAAGGATTGGACTTTTGTTTCATACAAAAAGAAAAATAAGGCTTCTGTCTTTGATCGTATTGGTTCGCCGACGTCATCGGTCCCATGCAATAACGGTCAAATAAAAGGTGACATTAAACGAGTTGTACCGGGTACATCATTTGCGGAAATTGTGATTAATGGTCAAGTTATTGAGGGTGCGAAATCACCTACAGTCAACAAATCAACCACAATTAATTTTCCTGGTCTTTTGCCATTTTTGAAATTTCCTACTTTCCCTTCTTGTCCTTGGCCCGACAAATCTTACCTGCATTGGTTCAAGGCCCATGTCACGCCGCAAGTTTAGCGGCCCAGGGTGTACGATTGTCTTAAAGTTTTTGCTCTTGCCCAAAAAAAGAATTCCCTCGAACCCCTGCCTCCTCAACTCCCACGCCTGTAGAAACGCCAACTTCCTTGATCTCCTCGTCGCCGGCGACAACCGTCGAAGCAATGGCAAACATTCCACTTGACCCGCAACCTTTGCTACCCCATGGCTTCGAGATTATGCAGGTGGCTGGCTGGAATCAGGTCAAGAGGGTGGTGGTTCCTCGTCGACCAAGGGCACATGAACAGTATGCCATTGCGCACATCCATCCCCTTCCCCCTGGTCCAGTTCCTTTTGATAATATCAGAGATGTGTTGCAAGATTTCTTTTTCAATGAAGCTCGTGCTGATTTTCGTGATATTCAAGATTGTCCATTTGGCTCTGCATATGTTCAATTTACCAATGTCAGTGACCGTGACCGGTTAATTGTTGCAGGACCTATCCCCTTCCAGGATGTTGCAATCTCTTTTGTTAGGCACAATGAGGGAATTAACTGGCGTAGGACTCAATTTAACAACGAATGTTGGGTTTTGCTCCTGGGTCCTCCACTTGATCACTAGCATACTGAGGACCTGAATGTTGTCTTCTTTGATATTGGTAAAGTGCTGCTCTGGGAAAGGGAACCTGAGCACGAGGGCAGAATCATTGCTAAACTTAGAGTCACTGACCTTTTGGATGTTCCTAAAAGTGTTAGATTCACCATTGGAGACCTTGTGGAAACAGAATCATGGACTTTCTCTGTTGAAATTTTAAACAGCAATCTCCTGGGAGGGGGCCCACCTGATGAGGACCCACTACCTGATGATGGTGCTGACCCTCATCCCCTGCCTGTGGTGGGCCCCATTTTTGGCCCCCCTCCACCACCACCTCCTCCACAACCTGAAGGGGACATTGGTGGATGGGACCAATGGGTTGAGCCTGCTCCTCAGCAAAATAATGTTGGCTGGGGGAACTGGAATGTTGTCCATGGACCTGTGTTTGCTGAAGGTGTTGACATGCCTATTGATAACCTGAATTTGCCACCTCAGGAGGCTGATAGTGCTGTTACTAGTTCAGTTCCTGTGGCCAATATTTCCTCTGAGAGTGACAAGGCATCTGTCCATGGTGCTGAGGATATAGAAGTGGAGCAATTTATTGCTAATGCTAACCTGGATGTGGGCATGGGAGAAGGATTGCTTAATATTCTGCAAAATTACCAGGATGATGAGGAGGACAACCACCATGCTAATGAGGGCAATGTGCAAGATGACTGGATGATTGAGGACACAAACCTTCTCTCCCCCAATGAGGCACATCTACAAGTTGGAATGGCCATCACTCCATTTGTCAACTCCTCTGAAGTGCTATCTGCTAGGCAGTCATTCTCAAAGCAAGGCCTGGAACTATGGGACAGATTCTTTGCTCCACACATAAATCCATCACCTGACAAAGGCATACTGCAATGTGACATCCCTGTAAGTTGGTTTAACTTTATCACCCTTATGCTCATCACTCCTGAAAAATTCAGTTGGGCTAGACACTTTCTTACCTCTCCTCTTTGGGATATTATTAAGGAGCCAATTGCAGAAGAAAATACTTTCACTTTCATTATCCCTGATGAATGTGTTGGACAGATCCCTCCTCACTGCCTGAATGAATCCCCATCAAATATGATGGTGCCAAATGCTCCTGCAAAGAGGAGGAGGGGTAAAGAACCAATGGTGGACTCTGAGGTGAGAAGGGGCCCTAGAATTGTGGAACTTAATGGGGGGTTTAAAAGCCATGTGAATTGTTCTGATCATAATTGTCTCTCTTGCAATGCTGCACCACCTTGTCTTAGTAATAGAGTTGTTAAGAACCTTGCTGATTCATTTTGCAAGGTTAAGGAGGGAGAGCTTGAGAAAAGGTTGCTGAAGAAGAGCAAGATCAATGATTTGATCATCAAGCCTCCTGGAAAACCTGGACCAAAGAAGACTGGTTCTGAATCAAACCTTCGAAGCAAGAAGAAGGGTGGTGCTACTGAATCTTGTGGACAACAGTCTAAGAAGAAAGCACCTAAATAATGTTATTAATGTCTTCAAAGTACTGTCCTTTTGTGGCTGGATTATTTACCTTTGGTGTCTGTTATGAGTTGTTACAGACCTATATGCTATTATGCATGTTTATGAACTCAGTACCCTATGATATGTTCAATCTTGTTTGTGTGACTACAAACCTTGTGTCACCACAATACTCACTCAACTTGTTTATCAATGAGTAACAACAGAAATTGGAAGATTCTGAACTGGAACCTCAGAGGAATTAACTCTGAGAAAAAATGGTTGGCATTAAAAAGCAAAATCATGGAATCTGAATGTGATATCATTTGTCTCCAAGAAACCAAGAGAGAAAACTTTGATATCAATTATTTAAAGAAATTCTATCCAAATAAATTTGACAGATTTGACTTCCTTCCCTCAATTGGTGCTTCTAGAGGGATCATCATCATTTGGTGCAGTTCATTATTTAATGGCATCAGAGCTTTCCAAAATGAATTCTCCACTTCTGTCACTTTCACCTCACAATTATCCAATGACTCCTAGACTCTTACAAATATCTATGGCCCATGTCAAGCTGATAGGAAAATTGATTTTTTGGACTGGTTTTCCAACATCACTATGCCTGATAATGTAGACTGGCTTGTCTTAGGGGATTTTAATCTTATCAGAAGTCTTACTGATAGAAATAAAAGTGGGGGAGATATTAATGAAACTATGCTTTTCAATGATGCTATCAGTAACCTGGGACTTATTGAGCTACCTCTGAAAGGAAGGAAATTCACCTGGAGTAACATGCAAAAAGATCCACTTCTGGAAAGACTTGATTGGTTCTTTACTTCTAGATCATGGACAACCAAATACCCTTACACTTTGGTTACACCCTTATCCAAGCCTACTTCTAATCATCTCCCTTGTGTCATCTCTATTGGAACTAATATTCCCAAGGCACAAATATTTAGATTTGAAAATTACTTTTTTGGAATCAATATGCAATTTGTTGGACATGCATGAAGCGTTCACCAAGAACTTCGAGGGTACGTACAAACATCCCAGCACTGTCGGAGACCTACAGTGTTGTGTGCAAGAAAAGGATGAAACCTCTTGTGCCTACCTCTCTTGCTGGCTGGATATGAAAAATTCCTGCGCAGGGGTGCACGAACAGACCGCTATGGCTGCCTTCATTGATGGACTGGAGAAGGGTACTTTGCTCCAGCATACGTTCAAGTGCAGTCAAGACAACAATCACCTCAACCTCAACGCAATGATCACCATGGCTAGCGAGTTTGCCGCTGCTGATGACGACACACGTGGATCGTTGCCGGCAATAGCAATCCCTACCCAGGCCAAGAACAAGAACAACAACAAGCGGAAGAATCCGCCTGAAGAGAAGCAAGTAGCCGACATGGTCGCCGCAACATTCACTGGCAGAGGCAATGTCGGATAGCATGGACGTGGCCGAGGAACCAACAGTGGCCAGTAGAGGAGTGACACTACACCATCAGCGCCCCGCGTTCCCCAAACGTACAAATAGTACCGCAATATGCCATGCTTCGTCCATCTCGACGCCAATGGCAAATCCACCCACACCAATCGCCAGTGCAAGTTTGTCAATGATCTCAAGGAGGACCCTGAGTCCGGCTACAAGCAAAGTCGGGAGAACAAACCCTGCGGAAAGGGCAAGGGGAAGAAGAACGAGGAAGAACCCAAGGAATCAAGTGATATGGATGAGGATGTGGACCCAAAATCTTCCGACAAGGGAGAGGATAAAGGTAAAAATCCCTTCAAAAAGAAGGCTCCATGTTACCACACTTTCCTTGGTACCCCAACCATCCGGGCCTAGAAAACCTCTCTGAGGATACTGATGGCTACCCACCCTCTAGTTCCCTAGTACGGCAGGTGGTCGGAAGTTCCAATTACTTGGGATAGGAAGGATCATCCAGAACTTATCCCAACAGAGAACCAATATGCCATGGTCATCAAACCCTTTGATTGATGGCACAGAGTTCACCAAGTGCCTCGTGGACAGTGGAAGCAGCATCAACATCATGTACCTGGATACACTGCATAAGATGAACTTGACAGAGACCTAGCTAAGGAAGAGCAACACCATGTTCCATGGGGTTGTCCTTGGCCGACAAGCAAATTCCCTGGGCTGCATCACCCTTCCGGTCGCTTTTGGCGATGTAAACAATTACCGCCAAGAACGCATGACCTTTGAAGTGGTGCCTTTCAAGAGCGTGTACCACGACATCTTTGGACGCGACATCTTCCACTCCTTCCTCGCAAGGCCATGCTTTGTCTACAACAAACTCAAGATTCCCAGACCAAATGGTGTCATCACCGTTGATGGAAGCTTCACAAAGGCATGGGAGTGCGAGCTCAGCGAAGCCGCCTTCACCGAAGCAGTCCTCTACAATGAGGAGTTCAAGGAGATCCAAAACTAGGTCGACGCTTCGGAGATGCCGGCTTCGAAGAAGCAGATCACTGCTGCCGAACCCGCCTTCAAGGCCGCCATCAAGACCAAGCAAGTGGATCTTGTCAAAGGTGATTCCTCCAAGACCACCACCATTGGCATGGACCTGGATCCCAAATAGGAAAGCACGCTCGTCGAGTTCCTCCGTGAGAATAGGGACATCTTTGCCTGGTAGCCTGCTGACATGAAAGGTGTACCTAGGGAACTTGCCGAGAACAGCTTGAATATTGATCCTAATGCCAAACCGGTGAAACAACCTCTACGACGCTTTGGTGATGAAAGACGAAGGGCTATAGGCAAAGAAATAGCTAGGCTACTTAAGGCTGGCTTTATCCGAGAAGTTATCCACACCCGATGGGTGGCAAATCCTGTACTTGTCCCCAAAAAGGGAACCAATGAATTAAGAATGTGCGTTGATTACACCGGCTTGAACAAAGCGTGTCCAAAGGATCCGTTTGCTTTGCCTCGCATTAACCAAGTCATTGACTCGACGGCTGGCTCGGAACTTCTGTGTTTTCTCGATGCCTATTCAGGATACCACCAGATTCAAATGCGAAAGTTAGACCAATTGGCAACTTCGTTTACCACACCCTACGTCACATATTGCTATGTCACAATGCTCTTTGGGTTGAAAAATGACGGGGCTACGTACCAGCGGACGATGCAACGTTGTCTGCACGACCAAATAGGTCGCAACGTACACGCTTACGTGGACGACATCGCGGTAATGTCAAAGAAATCAAATGATCTTATCACTGACTTGCAGGAAAACTTCGACAGTCTACGGAAATACAACATGATGCTAAACCCAAAGAAGTGCGTCTTCGGGGTACCATCCGGCAAACTGTTGGGCTTCATCGTTTCGCATCATGGAATCAAGGTGAATCCAGGGAAAATCAAGGCCATCCTCGACATCAAACACCCGACTTGCCTGAAGGACATACAAAGGTTCACAGGCTGCGTTGTAGCAGTAAGCCGGTTCATCAGCTGACTTGGTGAGAAGGCTATGCCGCTCTACAAGTTGCTCAAGAAGGCAGACAAATTTACATGGACGGACGAGGCTGACACAGCAGTTTAGGAGCTGAAGAGAATACTCTCCTCCCCACCTATACTTGCAGCACCGGTACCAAGGGAGCCTATGTTAGTCTACATGGCGGCAACCAACCGAGTAATCAACATCGTCATCATGGTGGAGAGCAAGGAACCAACGCACGAATACGGAGTTCAGTGACCTGTTTACTATGTAAGCGAGGTTTTGATGGAATCCAAGCAGCGTTACCCGCACTACCAGAAGAGAGCTTATGGAGTTTTCCTTGCTTCACGTAAGCTAAGGCATTATTTCCAGGAGCACCCCATCACAGTAGTGAGCAAAGCTCCACTGTCCGACATCATCAACAACAACGAAGCTACAGGGAGAGTGGCAAAGTGGGGAATTGAACTTGCCACCTTCGACATCACCTACAAGTGACGCGACGCTATCAAATCACAAGCATTGGTGGATTTTCTTGTAGATTGGACAGAGCTACCGGAAGACACTCCTATGCCAGAACCAGAGTATTGGGTCATGCACTTTGACGGATCCAAGTTACTCAATGGCTCGGGGGCTGGTGTATTATTACAATCACCAACAGGAGAAAAGTTGCAATACGTCCTGCAGATCCACTTCAACGCTACAAATAACATGGTGGAGTACAAGGCCCTCATTCACGGACTTCGCGTAGCCAAGGATATTGGCTTCAAGCACATAGTTTGCTGTGGAGATTCCGACTTGGTTGCCCAGCAAGTAGCTAGCACCTAGAACGTGCGGAACCCTATGATGGCAGCATATCGAGACGAAGTAGACGAAATAGCCAAGTGCTTCAACGGCTACGAAGTCAAGTACGTCAAAAGGGAGGATAATGAGGCGGCACATCTGCTGTCAAAGCTTGGATCAGCCCGTCAACCAATTCCACCAGGCGTTTTCCTAGAGCATTTATGGACTCCATCTGTGAAAGGTGTGGACCCTGACAACCCGGATAGAGTGGACTCATTTGTTAATGCAGTAACAGTGACCTCTCCGACTTGGACGAAGACGTTCATGGATTATCTACAAGACGAAACTTTGCCCGCTGACGAAGTCGAAAGCCAGCAAATAGTACGCAGAGCAAAAGGTTACGTCATCATTGACGGACAGCTATACAAAAGAAGTACCACATGAGTCTTCCTACGATGCGTCTCCCAGCAGCAAGGTATTGAAATCCTTAGAGGAATACATCTCGGAGATTGTGGGCATCACGCCGCTCCCTGATTGTTGGTGGCCAAGGCCTTCTGACAAGGATTCTACTGGATTACTGCCAAGGCGGATGCCGACAAGTTGGTACAAACATGCCTTGGGTGTCAGTTTTATGCAAGACAACTAAATGTTCCAGCGGAAGAATTGTGAACAATACCAATAACTTGGCTGTTCGCAGTCTGGGGGCTGTACATGGTGGGACCTTTGCAGACATCACCCTGTGGATTCACACACTTGCTAGTAGCAGTGGATAAATTCACAAAATGGATTGAAGCTAAACCCATTAGAAAGCTTGATGGGGCAACAACCCTAAAGTTTGTCCAGGATCTAGTGGTGAGATTTGGTCTCCCACATAGCATCATCACCGACCATGGCGGAAATTTATCTCTCGAAGAAGTTGAGGAGTACTGTCATGAGAAAGGCATCCGCCTTGACCCAGCATCTGTGGAACATCCACATTCAAATGGGCAAGTTGAAAGGGCCAATGGACTAATTCTGCACGGAATCAAGCCACGCTTGGAGGCACCGCTACATAGAGCAGCAGGAGCCTGGGTGGAGGAACTACCATCTATCTTGTGGATTTTACGAACAACACCTAACAGATCTATCGGCTTGACTCCTTTCTTCATGGTTTATGGAGCAGAAGTAGTTCTCCCATCCGATATCCTCCACGATGCACCAAGAGTTTCCGCCTACAAGGAAGATGACGCTGAAGAATCCAGATGGCTATCTGTGGACCTACTCGAAGAAGAGCACGTGCTAGCATGCCAGAGATCTGCCGTCTACCATCAGAAGCTGCACCGCTACCATAGTCGCCGTGTAAAGCATCGCTCGTTTAAGGAAGGGGATCTGGTGCTTAGACTTAAGCAGGAAAAATCACACAAATTATCCCCGCCTTGGGAAGGACCGTTCGTCATAAGAAAAGCATTGCTCAATGGTTCCTATTACCTCGTCGATACTCGCGAGTTGAAAGATAGGCCAAGAAATCTCAAGCGCAACCAACGTGACTCCGATGATGATTACCCAGAGACAGATCGGCCATGGAACATACCACAGCTATGTCCCTTTTACACTTAGCACATTTATATTATGTAATAAGTTTCTTATATGATCAATGAAACAAAGCATTTGGTTCACTCATATTCTCTGAGTCTTTTACCTCCTTTAGTTGTTCATTTTTGGATCATATAAACCCTTTATGCGCAAGGTTGCATGTGCCCTTGTGAAAATTCCGCCTACGAGCGTTAGCTTAAGTTTTCTGGTCTACACGTTTTCTGAAGTTTTTATGTGGATTCCGGAGTAGTGACTTTTCGGCACTCAAAGCTGGCGATTTTGTTCTTAGGTTCTGGACGGTGCTATTAAGCATCAGAGCATAGTTCTGTGATGAGAGTCTTCCGTCTCATGAAAGGTCAAGCATACGAACCAGAATAATGGATAAGCTAGCACTTGCTTAAAAAATATATACATATGTTGGAAACAGATAAGTTGCAGGAAGATTGAATACAAGTTTTCCGCCTTAGACAAACATAAGTTTTTTCCACATACATTTTGTAGAGACACATTTAATACAGACATTGTTTTTCATGGCTCTACTGCAGGGGGCTTCGTAGTGGCATCGTCAGGAGAACCAGGCCGGGAGAGCTCGTCAAACTCTGAAGGAGAGGGGCTAGACTCAGAAGAGGCCATGTCGTCATCCTGGATCTCGGCAGGCACGAAGACATCAGCCTTGACCATCTTGGCAACCCTGGTATCAAAGCCGGCAAGAGAGTTCCAAATAGCATTGCTGTTGATCTCTTGTCCTTCCTCGTCCAGCTTGGGCATGCCGGAGGTCACCAAGTCGATGTCGGCATTGTCATAGTGAGCCTTGACCAAGGACAGCGTCATCCTAGCACCAACCTAGACACAAGAGGCTTTCTAGTCTTTGATTTTCTCGAGGGCTCGGTGCAGGATTTCCGCATACTTGGTCGGTGAGTCTGCCGCCTTGATATTGATGCCCAGAGGCTGAGCTATCTCCTTGGCTTGGACGATGCAGGTGCCGACGAAGCTGCCGGCAAGAATCATGCATTCATTGGGACTTGGAGCACCCTCACCCAAGTTGGCTAAGCCAAGGGAGCTGTGGTTTCACAAGCATACAAAGACCATGAGTACAAACAAGTCAAATGGTTGTCCAACTTACAGAAAAAGACCAAGACGGAGAAAGGTTACCGAGGATCCTCGTTTCTGCTTGCTGGCATGTCTCCGCCAAGACATCGTGCTCCTTATGGACTATCTTGAACGCCTCAAGGTTCCTAGCATTCTGCTCTTTGGCAGCTTGGTTATGTTCCTTGAGTAGTGCAAGTTCGTCCTTCAGGCGTTGCATCTCGACGTCAGCAGATTCTTGCATAGCTTTCATCGCTACATCATGCCCCTTGATGGTCTCGACCAGGTGCTTCTTCAGAATCTTATTTTCATCATCGAGCTCCTGGATATGCTTGGATTGCTCGACAATGCTCTTGGCCTTGGCAATGGCTTCTGTAAGACGAAAATCATGAAGTATTATCAGAAGACAGAAGGGATGATGCAATGAGAAAAGCAAACAGCTATTGTCAGAAACATACTCTGGCTATTTTTGATCTGTTCCTTCAGGAATTTGGTTTTACCCTGTTCAAGATCTAGCTCCTTCCGAATAGCAGCAAACCTCTCATTCGCGGATATCCTCCATTTATTCTCATTATGCACATGATATAAATATGCTTAGCTTCTCTAGAGCATCTAGTCGGAACTATTCAAGTTTCAACGAAACGCTCGGGAGCTATAGTACACAATTTTAAAAGAAAGCTAGTTTCTCTAGAGCATCTAGTCAGAACTTTTTAGTTTCAACTAAACGCTCGAGGGCTACACGGACAAGTTCTACGCTTAGTTCTCTGGAGCACTTAGGCCAATAACTATTGACTTATCCGCCTAAGATCACAGGGGCTATAGTGGAATATACTACACAAAGTAAAGCAAGTGAAGTTCAAAAAACTTACGATGGCAATGATCCTAAGATTGTTCGCCAGATGATTGTAGGAATCATGAAAGTTCCAAGCATTCTTATAGATTGCGTCGGCCTGCTTGATGAGATCATATAGGCTCACATCGGAGGAGTCCTAGCCAATGGAGAAGTCAAAGCCGAAGGCATGGATGAAACCCTAGATGCCTCCTGCACCTTCACGGTAGTAGATGGCACGGAGGCTCCTGCCTCAATCATAGCTTCCATATCCACCTCTTCCACTTCCTTCCCCTTCCCGGTGGCATCCTTAGCTGGAGCTTCAGCCACTTTAGAAGAGGTGCTCTCCTGCGTCGCCTGGCCGCTGGGAGCAACATCTGCCTCGACAGAGCCTGAGACATCAAGGTTTGGATTGCTATGTATCTCGATGGCAGAGGTCTCGGGGATGATGGGAGATGATGGCCCAGCGGGGCCATCAAAGGAATGGCGGCAGGAGTAGGGGGAGCGGTGGCGGGAGAGGGCTTGGTGGATGGACCCTTGGTTAACATGTCATGAATGTTTCTTGACCCTCCAACGTCTTTGGAGGATAGCTTCAAACTAACACCAGCTTTCCTCCTGAAACATACAAGGTATAAGTACAGGAGTTGGAAAAAGGTATGGGCATTCCACGGTAGGAGCCTTGGTGAGTGGAATGCCGGTGGACTTCTTCTTCTTCTACGCCTCTAAGGCAGAAGTGGATTGTTTGGAGACTCCAATCTCCGTTTTCTTCTTCTTCTTGGCCTCGGCAGCAGCGTTAGAGGCGAAGCGCTTCTGCTTTCGCGCTGCTGGAGCTGGTTGATCCTTGGAGGCGTCGTCGTTGGACACCACCTGGATATCCTTCAGCTTAGGATCATAGACCTAGGAGGCCATTTGATCAGTCGCCAATTTCGCTAGCTAGGATACATGGCAATGTTAGATGCACAACTTCAAATCGAAAAACCTTAGAGTATATAACAAGCAACAAAGGAAACAAAAGCTACCTCTAGGCATGTGACGCAATCGAACATATCGAAGGTGATCTTGAAGCCACGCTTCTTGTCCTTCACCTTGACGATGTCCTTTAGTCGGAGCTTGATGGAGTCAATAGAGAAGTTATCCCGCGAAATTCGCATGGGATCCCTCCTGTCTTGGCTATACTTGCACATCAGCTAGGTGCGGTGCTGCAGAGGCTGGATCCGCCTAACATACCAGCACATGGCCAGGTCCAAGCCCGTTAGACCTACATTTACGAGCCATTCGATCCGCCTTACGACACGATTGGCTTCGTCGTCGGAGGGAAGAGAGGTCGGGGTCCGCCATGCAGGCACTTTAGTGGCAGCCCCATCAACAAAGTCGGGTTAGGTCTCAAGACGATCTGGCAGAGGGATATCTGACCCATAGAAATACGTGTGCTGCCAGTTCTTGCAAGACTCATGCCCTATAATGTCGGGGAAGCGCCGGCTAGGCTGGATCTTGAAGCTAAGAGTTTCGCAGATCTACAGTTCATCCTTGGACTCTACGGATTCTCTCTTGACGGTGAAGAAATATACAAATAGATTTAATCTAGGTGTGATTCCTAGATATCCTTCACACAAAGCTACAAAGTTGCTAAGGACTATGATGTTGTTGGGAGAGAGGTTGTGGGGAAGTACTTGGAAGTGTCCAAGGACATCCAGGAAGAAGTCTGAGACTGGCAGGCTTATGCCACGTACCAGCTGAGATTTGAGGTACACTTTCTCTTCGGCTTGGGGAGAAGGGACCACCTCGCCGGCCGGTGCCGCCCGCCAGATGAACTTCTCCGCCGCAGGGAGATAGCCCTCATCGATCAGCTCTTGGAGGTCTTAGGCGGAGATATCAGAACCTCTCCACGCCCCCTTATGGGAGTCACTTTCCTCTTTAGCGGCTTCGGGCGCTGCTCGTTCTTGGTCATTGCCGGCGGACTCCGTCACGGTGGAGACAAGGACGACCATCCCCTCCGGCGGAAGGATAACTCCCTGGGATGTCTCCGTTATAACCTCGGGAATCGCCGTCATGGTAGGAGCAGAGCTGCTGGAGGCCATTGCGACGAGGAGTGTGTGGAGGAAGAAAGGGCTCTGGTTAGGGTTTTCGTAGAGGAGCTTGAACGGTCGCGCGGCTGGAGGAAGACGAAGACTGGAAAAGCGAATGCGGGTAAAAAGAAATAAATTGACTCCGGTGGAAATATATAAGCCTCGCGTCAAGGTTCGTGCAAAAAGATCTAATGGATGGAATTTTGCCAACGTGGAAGCAAACGTGCACGATAATTTCACCACGTCCTCTGTCTTTTGCCGCTCCGGCATTTCAGATTTCGCGCACGTGAAAATAGCTAATGTTTAATTCTCTGCTTCTGTGAGTTTCGAGGTAGCGTAGGCTGTACCCTACGTCATCCTTCTGATAGATGTAGTGAATGGTCACATCCGAAGATTCCATCAAAGATGGCGATTGTCCGACTTTGGAAACGAAGACTCAAGGAATCTCCGGCTACATTGCGAAGCCAGAGAGGATTGTTGGGTTCTTTGGGGGACCTTTGAGATATTGCTTGACGAATTGTCGGCATCGGTTAGACGGGATATACGGAGATTAACGAGAAAGACGGCACAAGATTTCAAAGTCCTCCGGGGAAAACTGTTGAGGATATGCTATATGGGTATCCTCATAGCATGTCACCAATTCGCCTAACCCAGGTGACCCATAGTTGGTAGCAAGGCCTATGGCCTACTAGGCGACCCAGTTAGACAGATCCTGAAGGGAGGCCCATGCCGGATAAAGGAAGGCTACGTAAGAGTCACCGACATACTCGGAGCCTTGGAGTACAAGACACGGAAGACTAGTTCGTATAGGTGTAGGACTCCTTACCTTGTCCGGCAAGGACCTTTCCCTGTAAACCCTAGGTCTTGGCCGGGAGCCTTTAGGGCAAAACTTCTCTAATTGCAACGTACAACGCTCAACACCTCGCACAACGAACCTATCTCTTTAACTCAGTGTATTACTCTTATAGTGATTTATAGCAGGAGTAGAGTTCCGCCACCATTGTGGGACTTGAACCTGGGTAAGCTGTGTTACCTCGTACCCGCCAACTCTCCGCCTTACCCCACGTCTCTAAACACGCACTGTGAGGACCCCTCCATGGCGTACTCGTCGGCAATACCACGACACTTGCGTTTTGTAAGTTGTGAATTAGCAAAACCATGTTACCATGGGGAATGCTTTCAACATTGCACTTTATTTAGTTGATATCATGTTCTTTTGCTTATGGATCCCCGCGGTGTGAAATGAAAGGGGAGCTTGTAAGGCTCATGGAGTTCGTATATGTGTTAGAGAAACGCCTGGGCGGCTAGTCTAAGCCATGCCTAATCATGGTGGAAACTTGCAGCATAACCATAGTGAGCAATATGTGAAGCATCCTAAAATAAGAGAGAAAAAAATGGAAAACCCTATGCAAATAGCAAATAAAAGGATCGTTGAGATGCTCATTGTCGGCTTGCCTTGTCAGTTTTATATGGGGAAGCTTCTGTATCATCGGACAAGGGGTACCCCATTGGCGGTTCTCTATGATACACATGTACTTAGAATGACAAGAACTTACTTGTGGCTAAAGTTGAGTAGCATGAGGAACGGTACTCGTAAGCAAGGGGCATGAGATTTTCAGCTTATAACTTGTCAATCATATCCTCATATTTGCTCACTTTAACCTTAATCACCTAAAGATGCTTATGAAAGGGCAATGAGAGCTGTAAGCTAATAAGTACAATAATTTTTGGAAGCTCTTTATGAGACTTGAATCCCTGCTTCCTTCTATGAAGGGCCTTTCTTTTACTTTTATGTTGAGTCTCCATCTTCTATCTTTATGCACCTATTGAGAGAGCATAGTGGTCATTCTTAGTTTAATGTGCATTGTCCCAAAGCTTGTTGACTGATTCATAACTTTGATATTGCTTGTCTTAAACTATTTGTATCTAGTCACCCTTATGAACTTTGAAGATGTCCTGTGCATTGATGTTTTGCTACACTATGAGGGACAAGCTGAATACCATTCTCTTTATGTTTTCTATATGTGAAACAAACAAACGTCTTTCAAAGCATTGTTATTCATGAATCTTTTGTTTGCACCTTTTCATGTTACAACATAGTTGCCATGTCTTATTGTTAGAACTATATCTTTCATGTCTATGTTAGAGTACTATGATCCCAGCTATCAATGTTTTACAAATAACTTGATCAAGATTGTGATGGTGCATGTCACCTCAAAAATTATTCTTTTTTATCACTTACCTACTCAGGACGAGCAGGAGTTAAGCTTGGGGATGTTGATACGTCGTAAACGTATCTATAATTTTTGATGTTCCATGCTTGTTTAGTATCTACTTTCTTATGTTTTGTTCATACTTTGAGGTATTTTTATACATTTTCTAGGTCTAACCTATTAACAAGATGCCATAGTGCTAGTTGCATGTTTTCTGCTGTTTTTGGTTTCAGGAAAGCTAGTAAGGAAATATTCTTGGAATTGGATCGGACAAAAGCCCAAGTCAATATTTTACCCGAAGCAACACGGAGTCCGGAGGGGAGACGAAGAGGGACACCAGGGCAGCCACACCCTAGGGTGGCGCGGCCAGCCCTAGGCACGCCGCCACCTTGTGTGGCCCCCTGGTACTCCACCAACCTTGCCCTTCTGCCTATAAAAGCCTCCCAAGACGAAAACCCTAAGGACCCAATAAAAATTCCACGAAAGAGTCTATAGCCGCCGCCATCTCCATCCCTATATCGGGAGGGATCTGAAGCTCTTCCCGGCACCCTGCCGGAGGGGAGAGATCATCCTGGAGGCCTTCTTCATCACCATGATTGCCTCTGGTGTGATGTGTGAGTAGTTTATCCTTGGACTACGGGTCCATGTAGTAGCTAGATGGTTGGTTCTCCTCCTTTGTGCTATCATGTTTAGATCTTGTGATCTCTGTTCATGATCAAGATCATCTATTTGTAATCTTACATGTTGTGTTTGCGGGGATCCGATGGATATTGAGATGCTATTTTAGATTGATTATTGATTCTATCATGTCTATGTTATTTGAGATCTTGCATGCTTTCCGTTGTTAGTAGCTATCTTGGCCAAGTAGATGCTAGCAACTCCAAGAGGGAATATTTATGCTCGATAGTGGGTTCATGCCTCTAGTAATCTGGGGAAGTGATAGGAATCTCTAAGGTACTAGATGTGATGTTACTACTATGGAGAAAACAACAATCCTTTGTCCATGGGACAATCGTATTGTTTACTTTACATACTTTGTGTAATGCAATTATCTGTTGCTTGCAACTTAATACTGGAGGGGGTTCAGATGATAACCTGAAGGTGGATTATTAGTCATATATGCAGTTGGATTACGCTCTATGTATAATGTTGTAATGCCTAATCAAATCTCATAGGAGTCAAGATGATTAGTATATGCATGTATGCTTTCTCGGTGTCTGTCAATTGCCCCGTTGTAATTTGTTCACCCAACATGTTATCTATCTTAAGGAGAATCACCTCTAGTGAACAATGGACCCCGGTCCATCCTTTTACCATCAATCTACTATCTACTATTTACTGTTTACTTTCTGCAAGCAATTACTATCTTCCACACAATATGTTTAATCTTTGTTTTCGGCAAAACCGGTGAGATTGACAACCTCACTGTAAGTTGGGGCAAAGTTCTATGGTTATGTTGTGTAGGATTCCAAGTTGTAAACAACACCTTGGGGTTGTTTCCTTGCTCCTACTGGTTCGATAACCTTGGTTTCATAACTGAGGGAAAAATTTCTACTGTGCTCAGCATACCTTTCTCTTGGGGTTCCCAACGAGCTTGATATATTTTGAGCCATCAATCATTGATATAATTAAATAAAGGGAGTCCTTCTCGATATTACCGTGGAGATCCACAATAAGAATGGAAAAGTAATCCAACACAATTCAATATAGGAAGAAACAATCTCAAACCCTAATCTCGCAAAGTGAAGATCTCTCTCTCTCTCTCAAGTACAAGTAATGGCTATGGGGGTGTGATGAATAGGAGGTCGAAGATCATGGAGCGAGATGAAGAATGTCTTCCCCTTCTTCTCTGGATCTATTCTATCTCCTCTATGGATGGGATGGCGGCTGCTGTGTTCTGATTTCGCATCTGGCCTCTTCATGGAAGTTGTACCTTTTGACAAGACGGAGGTGGCGGCAGCTATACGGCAGGAACTATACGGCCGGAAAAATGTTCCCTCCGTATAGTTGCCCGTTAAATCCTCTGTGTGCTTCCCTTGATTGCTTCCAAAGAGAGACTTTATTGTTTTCACCTGGATATTGTGTTTCTCTTTTAAAAACCTTCTGTTGACGTTTAGAACTTGAAATACACATTAAAAACCAAGTTTGCTTTGCTATCGAAGTATTAGTGTTAGGTAAAGCTAGAAAACGATCAAATCTGGGAGAAAACCACCAATACAAACTATCAAAAATGTGTCGAATCTAATAGCTATCAACTCCCCCAAGATTAGATGTTTCTCGCCCTCGAGTGACAAGGAAATAAGGAAGAATAGCGGAGATTCGAGACTGAAATAAAAGAACTTACAAGCTTGAATTGGTGTCAAATTCTTTTCTTCATAATTCCTACAATCTTAAACATGATCATACAAGTATTCACAGGGTTGCACTGAGTCCACTTCCTAACCATGTATATCTTGCTAGCAAATAAATCATATGCCTGAGCAAGTGTCAAAAGTTTAGCTAGGGAAGTGAGACAAATTATTTTGGTGTCTCTCTTTGTTGAGAGATGAATACTTTTTGTTCTTGTTTCTTTAATCAATTAAGAGTACTCAAGTTAGCTCCAAAACATTCAATTTAAGAACAACTCATCTATTCCCATATCAAAATTTCAGGACTCTCAAAGTACCTTTTTCCTTTCCTTGCTTTTCAAATACTTCAACTCTTTCATAGAGAAATCATGCCACTATTTTAACATGTTAATTGGGACTGTGTTGTGCACTCGTGACCATGCCAATAAAAATTTGTTGAGCAATAATGGGTCAGAGGAGTGCTACAACTTCACTTGGAACGTGAAAGCACGAGGAGACTAAAATTTTACCCATCATAGCATTGCTGCTACAAACGTTTACACAACTCATAGCCGAAATCAAGTGGTTTCCCACATTTAAATCGTTCATTGGCCAGCGGAGTTAATAGTTCCCCATGGAGCACGATAGTGTTGTAATGACACGCGTAAAGCAACATCTTATGTTAATTATTAGAAAAGGTAGTGGCATAATCTCTACTACTTTGAAGCATCTATTTTATCAGACAATTTCATTCAAGGGTACTATCGAGTCTATTTACATTGAGCTCAAATGGGATGGAGTAGTTCTAAAATCAAATCCTTTGGGCTAAACATGGTCTCAAGTTATCTTTTAGATGCTTTTTCTTGTTGTAAAAATGTAGGAAGTATTTTTAACCAAGTTCATTGCTCATTGTTTCAAAGCTAAAAAGGAGACACTAGCAAAGGAATATAATTTATAGGATATCAAGCTAAGTGGGGAGTGACTCTAGTGCAAGCGAAATAATTGTAGGATCAATTCAAGGTTACGGAAAAGGTGATGAAAGGAACGTGATAACTCCTCATGCTTGCTTCGTTCTCGTACTTGAGTTGAACCCCCTCTATATTTCCCTATTGCCAAGTCACCTGAAATTGAGCAATCTCCGAGAGAAACAAAGAAAAAAAAATTGCAATAAAGGTTACAACTAATTTTTTTGTATTTTTGGTTTAGGAATGCAAACTAAAAGTAAACATGCAATTTTGAAGAAGTAAAATAAATCAAACAGAAGAAAATAAAAATATGAATACAAGGTTTGAAGGTTTTCAAACCTCCCCCAAGCTTAGGCTATTGCCAGGCTCAATTGGTGTCGTCATTCAGCGGCTGGTGCGGATACTGCTAGTAGTAGTTGGGGAAGTTTGTCATGAAGTGACTAAAGATTTGAGTTAAGGCACTCACATCTTCATTCACTCCTTGTAGAGTGTGGTCAATCTCCCCAACGCGCTGGTTGAGCCACTAGAATTCTTGATAGGGGATGTAGTTGAACCCCTGCTGCGGCTGATTGGGCCATAAGTCCCAGGGTCCCCCTGCTGTTGCTGTCCCTCCCAAGTAGAGTCGTATTGCTTCTCCTGCTCTTGCTCCTGCTCATCCTCTTCATGCTGATCTCATTCTTCATCTTCGTGTTGGTGGAAACCTGTAACTCAAAACAAAATTTAGCAAGAAAAAAATAAATAAGCAAAAACTAAAAGACCTACATCGCTTAGCTCCCTGGCAACGGCACCAAAAAATAGCTTGATGTCTGCAAGTGCACAGATCGTTTGTAGCTAGTTTCGAAGTATAGATATCGATCCCACAGGGAGCCCAAAGGTAAGTGTTTATGGGTGAAGTCTCTGTCACACTCAAAGTTGTCACAGGTCTTCGAGTGAATTGACTGCAAGTGTGAAATAAGAATGAGATTTGGATTAAACTGGATGTATTTAAATAAACTAAAATGTAAACTTCAGAAATAAAAGGCATAAAAGTAAAGAACGATTCAGTTGTTTGTTGTTTTCTGTAGATGACGAAGAAGGCACGGGGAGATATAGTTCATGGTGATAGTGACTGTGCCAGGTGGACGAGTGATAAATGTAACAATTATAATCGTATAAGTATATGTGTAGACGAGCAACCCATAATTAGCCGGAACTCCTCTTGGTAGATTTCATCCCAACTTCAATAATCCCACTAGCCTATTACCAAAACCATGGTCAGACACTAGACGATTAAGACCCTTCAAGTTGCTTAGCAATTAAGCTCCTTGGATCGGACTAATGCAATAAGAATAGTGGTTCCTTGTTATCCTCGAGTCAACTAGTTTCCCATTGATATCCCCATGTCACTCGAGGGTCGTCGGTCTGCTAGCGAACAAGATCCTATCTATGTGGAACAAAGCATCATGTTGTCTGGGCTCTTAATTGGACAACAAGCATTAGGCATACCATAGATAGTCAAGCATACATAATATAGTAATTAAAATCAATCACAAACTAATGGAAATATATGGAGGCACATCACATCGCACCAATCCCTTACATCTCCCACGCCTAAGGAACTTACTCACACATAAGAGAAGAAAGCATCATCGATATAATTAAATAAAGGGAGTCCTTCTCGATATTACCTTGGAGATCCACAATAAGAATGGAAAAGTAATCCAACACAATTCAAGATAGGAATAAATAATCTCAAGCCCTAATCTTGCAAAGTGAAGATCTCTCTCTCTCTCTCTCAAGTACAAGTAATGGCTATGGGGGTGTGATCGCTAGGAGGTCAAAGATCGTGGAGCGAGATGAAGAACGTCTTCCCCTTCTTCTCCGGATCTCTTCTTTCTCCTCTCTAGATGGGATGGCGGCTACTGTGTTATGATTTCGCGTCTCGCCTCTTCACGGAAGTTGTCCCTTTTGACAAGACGGAGGCGGCGATAGCTATACGGCGGGAACTATATGGCCAAAAAATGTTTCCGCCATATAGTTGCTCGTTAAAGCCGCTGTGTGCTTCCCTCGATTGCTTCCAAAGAGAGACTTGCTTGGTTTCGCCTGAATATTGTGTTTCTCTTGCTAAAACCTTTTGTTGACGTTCAGAACTAGAAACACACATTAAAACCCAAGTTTTCTTTGCTACCAAAGTATTAGTGTTAGGTAAAGCTAGAAAACAATCAAATTCGGGAGAAAACCACCAATAAAAACCATCAAAAATGTGTGGAATCTCACAGCTATCACATACTCACGCTCAAGGCTACTCATTTTATCAATGGTGTTCTCATGCTCCTCAATTTGTGCTTCTAACTTATCAATATGTTCTTTGCTCTTAATAGCAAAGTCCAAGATTTCAACGAAGTTAGAGCAAGCAATATTATTCTTAACAAGAGCATGATAAACAATCTGACCCTTTTCATATAAATCATCAACATCCAACTCTTCGTCCTCATTATCCTCATCCTCATCATCACAAGTGGTATTGGGTTCCAAAGTAGGAGTAACCTTTAAATCCATAGCCATAAGGCATAGGTGGGAACCGTGAGATGATGATGATGAAGAATTACTTGAAGCTCCATTAAAAATCCTGTCTTTACCAATAGAATCTTTGGTTTCCTCTATATTGTTAGACACACAACAACTAGAGGAAATATGAGCATTTATATTATGGCAACAAGGCAAACAGAGCATATCATCATGAGATCTATTGAGGCAATTTATACATGATATGCAAGGACTATCAACACTAGTATGTAAATCATATATAGTGTTAGATGTGTTCAAGTCCAAAGATGAAGCATTGCAATGAGATCGAGATGAAGGATCATCAAGAGTAAACTTACTATCAACATTGCAATATTCATCACCACTCACCATATGATTATCTTGTGTCTTACCACACTTTGGTGAAGTGGGAGAACATGAGAACTCATCACGGCCAGAAGTGGAAGCAATACAATCATCCTCAATAATGTTGGACACATCATATTTATGTTGAAGTTTTGTCCATAACTCATGAGTGCTCCTAAAAGGTATGATTGAAGAAGTAACTACATATCTCAAACCATTAACAAGCACATTAGAAGATTGAGCATCGAGATATAAGTTTTTCTCATCCTCACAAGATAGATTTTTGAAATCCATAGGAGGAGAAAAACCTATATCTACAATATGCTCCAAATTTGGGTCCATGTCCTGAAAATGAATAAGCATACAAGTTTTCCATATATCATAATTTGTGCCATCAAATATGAACATTTCATTGTGCAATAATGCCCTAGCCGGCATCTTTACTCTAAAGGCAGTGAAGCCTAAAATGAGAGACCGGGCTCTAATACCAATAGAAAGGACAAGGATGTCGCCTAGAGGGGGTGAATAGGCGGTTTAAAACATTTACGAGAGGGGCTCAACGAAGAAGGAATTAAACTAGCGTTTAATCTGTCAAGCACAAAACCTAGAACAACTAGGGCTTACCTATGTGCACCAATAACTTATGCTAAGCAAGACAAACAACTATGCGATAGCAAGATATAGACTTAAAGCACGAAGGATATTATAAAGTAAGGTGCATAAGTAAAAGCTTGGGTATAGAGATAACCGAGCCACGCGGAGACGACGACGTTTTACCAAGTTCCTCCTAACAATGGAGTACGTCTCATTTGGATAGGGGGTGTTTTTAAACCACCAACGCCTCCCTTGTTCTCCTGTGAATCTCACCCCAACGGGATCGATCCACACTTCCACTATCGGTGCACTTGTCGGTGGCAATCGGGAACCTCTCACAAGATTGGGGCACTTCTCCACAACTCAATTGGAGGGTCCCAACTAACAATCTTGGGGAAAGCTCCACAACTTAATTGGAGGCGCCAAGTAATCCAGAAACCTGCAAGACAAATACGAAAACAATCATAACTTTTGCATCCGGACTCCGATTTTAATGATCTTGGGCTCGTTTTAAATAGGACAATAAGATATACAATATCATACACAAAAACATCATAGTACATCAAGAGATCATAGAACCAAATGACGAAAGGTTTAACCTCTCTCAAAAAAGACGAACGAGTAAAACCTCCAACATCGAAAACGCAATAGAGAATGCATATGAAATCTGTTTTCGATGAACTAGAGCTTGTCATGGAGATTAACACAAGCTCTAAATCCTCACATGAGTAAGAACCAAATAATGGAAGGTTTTACCTATCTCTAAGAGACAAACCAATAAAACCTCCAATATCGAAAACGCAATAGAGAATGCATATGAAATCCGTTTTCGATGAACTAGAGCTTGTTATGGGGATTAACACAATCTCTAAATTCCCTCATGGATAAGAACCAAATAAGAACCAAGAAAGATGATGCCAAGAATGCAAAGGTTTGAGATCTCTCCAAAGGATATGATCAAGTTACTCACTTGAGAGCCTCTCTTGATAGTACGGCTATCTATCCTATAAACCAATCTCTCCAACTAACACCACGAGACCGGTAGGAAGGAAACCCTATCAAGAACATACCTTTGCCTTGCACATATTCCACTTGAGCTTGATGATGACGATCTTCTCCACCTCAATATGGAACACCTTTCTTGATTGCGCTATCTTGGTGAATACTTGCAAATTGCTCCCCATACTCCACTATGGTAGATCTTCTCTTTTGGACATATGATCTTCCCATATCCATGATAACCATATGAGGGCAAGCTTCAATCAAATGATATCTTTGAGACGGCTCATCTCATCTTGAACTTTCACTTCATTTCTTCTTTCTTCATCATGTTGGTGTCTTGAAGGTACACAAGAGATATCACTCCACCTTATTCTTCAAGACACACATGCCATAGGCACAACTCTCACATGACCAATCTTTGGATCACTCCTCGAACACCTTGGTCATCAGTTGATCTTCTTCACTTTCTTCTTCTCCCAATCTTGAAGCCAACATATGGTTCAAGCATTGCCTATGGACAAATCCTACAAGTAAAACGCAATGAAAATATATGTCCATAAAGATTGTCATTAATTACAAAAACCACACATGATGGCACATATGCACTTTCATCAGGGATATTGGCCCTATGCATGTACACCTCCTTCATCAGTGTTGTAGGATTAGCAAGTTGTCACTTGTCGGGTGGGCTTCGTTTTGATCTTTGTAACCTTTCTTGTAAGGTATTGATAATAACCTAATAAAACAAGTTGTGTGCATCTCTTGGATGCAGAGGCCGGGGTGATCTTCCCCCATTTCGAAAAAAGTCAAACATAATTTGTTTCTGTTTAAAAACACTCTTACTAAAAAAATGAATTAGCCCATAATTTGTTTCTGTTTAACCAGCAAACTTAAAAAAAATTCATTAGCATATTTTTAAATAATTTTCCATAATCCTGAATCAATGGATTAAGTGTGTTGCTAAAATAGTTGGATCATTATTAACATAGGGTATTTGGTAAGATTTTCATGTCGGCCCATAAAATCATAGACTCAATCATAGTGGATGCAAATATGTGGGTGACAGTGAGCCATGGCCATTTCATTCTAAATGTTCCGTAATTGTAATTTTATTTGCTACATTTTGGTTGTTTCATGTATGTGAGTGTGTATGCCTATTGAACCTTAGTTTTTTGTTGTTGTCTGTCTTTTCCGGTAGTACGAATCGCTACGCTTCGCTTCTTTCTATATGATAATATGCACCGTCGGTTGCTGCGCCGCCAGAAAAACTCAAAAGAGAAAGAAGTCTCGTTAATCTCTTCATGCTCGTTCCAAGTTCGAAGTCCGGATTTCTCGGAATAGAATAATGGAATGAGCAGGTGAAAAGGGAAGAAGGAGCTGTGGGATATCTTAGATAAAGCGCTTTCGTTCCCTCCGTCCTTCAGGCAGTGAGCTTGGTTTGTGCCGCCGGTTCTTACGAAAAGAAAGCAAGAAGCATGCCAGGCAGTTTCCACTTTCTTACCGGGCGAAGGCAGTGAATGGTTAGCTATTCGAATGGTTTTGGGGGTAAGGGTATTGTAAATAGAGATAGATGTTTCGTCCGGCTCTGAGAAACAATTCGGCAACCCCGCTCTTCCCTTTGCCTCTTCCACATCTATTTTGGAAACTTGATTCGGTTGCATGGCTTACGGCAGGCAAGCAAGCCAATCAAGAGTAGACCAAGCCAAGCAGAAGGCCCTCAACCAGGGGAATCCTTATTGATCAGTAGTCACAGAAAACTCCATACCGAAAGAGCTAGCTTCCAACATCCTGAACGAAGCCCCGGGACGAGAAGTAGTAGGATTGGTACTCATAATTATCACATAATAAAAAAAATAATTTGTCGAAATTTTTCTTTTTTTCTTGTTGAATAATGCCAAATCAAATCCAAAAAAATATCCAAAAATCCAAAAGTAAAAAGGAAATGAATTAGTTAATTCAATAAGAGAAAAAAGGAGACTGGGACTTTATTTCGTTGCCCAAGCGCCGCTCGTGTTCCGTTTTCCTTGTGGTTCCCGTAGTCGAAGCAGCTTAAAGAAGGTCAGGTTTGGAACTCGTGAGGGATGTTTCGTTGCATGTGGATCTTCCGCGCCTACTTTGTCCTAAATTTGGTAAGAAAAAAACGTAGCTATTTCATCAATCAATCGAAGTTCAGTGGAGAAATCCCTGGAGGTTCTGACAGGCTGCGGGCGCGGGACTGAAAATCCTCTTTCGCTGGGCCGTTTGGACTCCAAATCCAAACGTGGTTCGAATCCACGAGCCTGCTGATCTTTCCGATATCAGGATTGGGAATCGAATAAAAAAGGTCACCGCTGACATAGAAGTTTTGAAAAAGAGAGGGGTCGTTTTTTTTCCTAACTAATATATTTCACCTACAGTTTTCCATGGTTCAAAATTTTTATTAACAAATCGTTGTGTCTCTTGCTAGCCATTGACGCCACACATATACCATTCAACATAACATGGTATAGCATAAAAAGCATATCGTATTCTTTTTCTCGTAAAGAATGCTACCATCATTGCAAGAACACTTGGCCAAATTATTTACATATAATTGGTACTACCTTATTTCCCATTGCGGTGAGCCAAAGGACCACACCCTTTTGCCAAACAACCAGGCCTAGCCTCCTCACCATATGTGCCTAGGCTCGATCGTACTTATGAATAAATAAGAAACCATAATGTTCTTGGAGAATCTAATTAGTCAGCAAGAATACATCATGCTTAACTCCATTCACTGAGGCATGATAATAAAGGATGAAAGTGTAGCCTTTTGTCATTTAAGTTGGCATGTGCCATCCAGCATTAGCAACCACACTAGGGACCAACAGTAATCATGGTCAATGATTGGCAAGAGGGTGGCTCAGATGATTGGCAAGAGGTTACTAATGTTAAGTACTCCTACACTCATTAGGAAAGTTACCCCTTTTCTATTAAGGCTAACTACTTTATGTTCGTGTGTTATGCATAAGGATTAGGCTGACATGTATGAGTAGAGGTATTTCTGCTAACTACTTCTAGTTAGTGAGGACAAGCATTAGTACTACTAGTTAGTTACTGGTTTGACTAGCAAAAAGTGAAATTGTTTAGAAGCTACATATTTTTTAATCAAATTAATTAATAGCTTGAAAATCCGAACTATCGCCATCTCATGTGATGTTATTTGACAAAATACATGACAATCATTTTTATAAGAGTGTTACCAAACACAAAAATGAATACATGATTTCGTGTGTTTTGAGATCAATAATGTTATTTCAATACCAAGCGTATACTGAACCTGGGAATGGGATAACATACTTAGCCATAAACATACCAATAAATAAGCAATGCAATAACTAGAGACCCAACGCCTCATAGATATTTTTATATATTCCGGAATTTCATATTTAGTATGTTGATTGTTATCCTTTCTATTTATTTAAACCTAAACTGAACAATCATGGATTCGAGAAAACTCTATTTGTTCTAGAGGTAGCTCTACTTAAAGCAACTCATGAACCAATAAATATCTTTGCAGTTCACCCAAGTGGCAAAAATTTAGGTGCAAAGACATGCATTTTTTCATTGATCAAGAATGCCAAAGAATTTTATCTATGTCTTGAGGAAACAACTAACATAAGTACCATTGGAATGTATGCTTCATATGTAGTGCAACTGCAATTGCGATGACTGGAGTTAAAACTACACAATAAAAACAAATGTATGTTGAATTTGTTTGTTGCATTATGGTATGCTCAATGTTTTTAAAATATAATGACAAATAATGTTAAGATCATATGTCTCGGTCAAATTTAACTTGCCATGCATGAGCTCACTAATTTAATGTACCATTCTTAGCACCTACTTAACTTTTGCAACACTATGAAACATATGTGCTATAGGCTAAATGGGTTTATTTCAAGTGGCTTATCTAAATCTCTAGTCCACGTAAAGTGGATGGAATAGTTATAGAGTGATGCTATTTGAGACCTAGGGTGTAGAATAGTTATTGTTCATCCACCCTTTATCTTTCAAACTGTACATGATTTTTTTGCCATGTAAATTTTCTATTACCTCAGAAGTCAAGAAGACCATAAGAAAATTTAGATATGTTGAATTTTTTACATGCCGTATAAAAATACGACATAAAATGCATATTTTCTATTTTTTTAACACTATAATGACTCATAAATTGTATTTTTATATCGATTTTTTTTGCGTTTCTGATGAATATGAACATAATTATTAGTATACAAAACATAAATTCTAAATGTGAGAACATAAAAATATGTGGGGTGTAAAATACTAGGCCTGTTTATTCACGATGTCGGTCGTTGTTTTCTCTCAATTTTGGCATGTTTTGACTGTAACGCACACAAGTGTGAGGCTAGACACATTTTCCACGATGTCGGGTGTTTCCGCTAGTACATGTCAAGCTATTCTTTGATTTCCGATGTGGTGGCCACTGTCATGCTTGCTATCCATTACAATCATCCATGAAGATACATTCTTCTACACTATTTTAGTCATTGGTTTTGCCAGGTTTCTATGGATTTTTCCTTAGGACCATGTTGTCATTTTACTGCCTTATTATAAAATAGTCATGTCCACTATAACAATTTTAATAATTTTTTTATATAATCATCAAAACAACTAGAATTATAGAAGCTTGGATTACCAAAGACTTCTGTTTGGCGAGCCTTGATGCAACAACGTCAAGCAGCATACTCGCAGATAGACAATCAATGTCCTTAATTCCACAAACAGATGAAATGTAAACTAACAAAGTATAAAACACATCACATAGTAACATCCACAAGCACCTATAACCATATCATAAACTTACTAAAATCCCAACTATTGGGGTTTGTAACAACAACACCTGTTATTTTCATTGGGTTACGGTAGTAACAAAAATACAGAAATACTACAAAAATTAGCCTATTAACATATTTTATGATCCGTGGGACCAGCTCAGAGTCCAAATGTGATTGCACATTGGACATGTTGCACCACAATGCCTCTTTTTCTCCACCCTTTTTTGTTTCTCTTGTTCGTTTCTCTCTATTGGCACGTAGAGGCTGAGCCGGCATAATCGTAACTTTGTGGGCATATCTAAAGAGGACTCATCTTAATAGAAAATTGACGTAATTATAAGAGTATGAGTTTGGCGAAATATGTTGGATATATTATTGAGCCTCATGGGCGAGTATATATAGGCGTATAGAGGATTATCTTAAAGTACGAGTCAAGTTAGGACTGTACGTAAATAGATCCTAACTCTATCTAAACTACCATAACAACCGTATATACCTAATACTCTAACATCCACTAGGGCAGCCGATTGCGGATCGGCGGGCGAGCCCTGCGACGGACCGCGCGGCCCAGCGGAGATCATGGAGATCGATCCCGCCGAGGGCGGCGCGGCCGAAACGTGTCGGCTGCGGCTCGAATTTAGGCTGATACCATGTAAGAGTACGAGATTGGCGTAATATGTTGAATATATTATTGAGTTTCATGAGCGAGTATATATAGGCGTACATAGGATTACCTTGGAGTACGAGAATTAGGACTCTACGTAAACAGATCCTAACTCTATCTAAACTACCATAACAACCGTATATACCTAATACTCTAACGGTAATGAAAATTTTATAATTTATATACGATAATAACGTAGAAATTAGATACAAAGTATATTAACAAAATTGGAGTATTGACAATCAATTGGAGGCATGGAGCATTAACAAAATTGTACGAGTCTGCCTAGCCTACAAGCTTGTGTGACAAGCTGCGGTACGTTAATGATCTAGGGGAGGCGGCGCCGGAGCTTGAGCCGGCTGAGAGGCTCCTCTCGAGGTACAAAGCCCGCAGCCTAGCGGTCCGGCTGGCGCCGCCGCTGGCGGAGTGGGACAGCGCGGGGAGGCCCCACTGCGAGGAGAACACGATGGCGGGGCACTCCGCGGCTGCGGCGCCAGCGCTCGCGATCCGGCGCACGAGCTCCGCCAGCAGCGCGGCCGCACCCCGCGCCGGCACCAGGACGAGCAGCAGCCGCATCAGCAGCCTCGCGCCTCTCTTGCCCGCGCGCAGGGGCGCCATCCCCACCCTCTTCCGCAGACGCAGCGGCCGCCTCGCCCTTGTCCACCTGCAGGCAGCCGCCGCTGCCATTGCCGCCTCGCCGTTACCGTGGCAGAGTTCGCCGCGAAGACGCTGGTATTGGCGTCTCGGCGGCCGGTCCTTCGCCATGAGCATCCCCAGACCCATGTGATGCAAGCTAGCTAAGGTGGCAGCGAGAAAGCAACTGACGAGTGAGCTATGAGCTGTAGGAATCATGGGGAGCAAAGCGAGATGACGGACGCGCGTATATATAGGCTAGGCGTGGAGGAACTCCCATTATTGCGCGTTGGTATGCACGCACATGGGGAAGAATCGTGCCCATTGCCGGCCGGCCTATCAAGAGCGCCGTGGCATGCGAGTTGTTCCTGCATAAGAAAATGGCCCGGCAACGGCCGAGCGGCGCCTACGGCAAGATCATAGGCTTTTGACACATGCTTTTCCTCCACCAACATCATAGTACTCTCTGCGTCTCAAAACAGATGTCGTAGCTTGTCAAAATTTGAGTGAATCTATATACTAAATAGTGTTTAGATCATCTAAATTTTAATAAATTTAAGACATCTATTTTGTGATGGAGGGAGTGCTATTGTATGCATGCAGATGAACTTACTAGCTGATGCTCTGTTCTATAGCACATTATTTTATTGATCATTGTATCTTGGATGGAGGCATGATCTTGTAATTAACCATCAAACATAATTTCGTTTCTGTTAGCCGAAAAATGTATTGGCCCCTCCATTGAAAATACAAGCTGTCTTAAGCATGGATACTTTTTTCTATCAGCGGGTTTTTTAAGCATGAATAAGTGGATTATTAAGTGCAGTGCTGAAATAGCTAGTTGGATCATTCTTTAACAGAGGTTGCGACTCTTGCTAGTTGCTAGCCATTGACACTACACGCAGACCACTCGACGTAATTTTTTTTCCTGAAATGGAGGTGATACCCTAGACTCTTCATCAAAATGGATGCACACAAACTTTTTTATTTATTATTCAACATAGTCTTATAAAAATAATATAGAGATCAACCCGAAGTCACCTCACTAATAACAGTTATTGCAATAGTTACAACCTTGATGAAGGGGATGGCCATGTCGGGGCCACCGCGCTGACCTCACACCTATGCACATTACCATGAAACCGGATTATTGCATATTATCGTGAAACCTGATTGATAAAGGAATCACTTCAGGTACAACGGATTGGCTCGAGAGGTCAAAAAATTGGTTTCTTGGGCATGGGGGGTCGTTGAACCCACAAACAAGGGAGATTATTGCAATGGAAAAAAATTGATGAACCCTCGAGAGCAATTGTTACAGCAATAACTGATGTTTGAGAGGGAAAGTTTCATCCCGAGAGAGAGACCGACGAGCTGGCATGTGCCCTCGGGAATCTAGAACACACAGGACGAACACGAGGCTATGGACGTTCTGTTCCATGAAAGATTGGGTTTTCCGAGTATAATGACAGTTATAGAAGCTGATCCAAAAAAAGAAGCAGGAGGCAGACCGGATTGGAGAAGGTAGAAAGAAAGAACGATGAATTGGAAGCCATGTTAAAGTGGCAGTAGAAGCAACTGGACGAACTTAAAGGAAGGACTAGAGCGGCAGCAAGATCTTGCAAGTACCGTCCCATCTTAGCGGAAAAACGGTGTGACTTCCACAGAGGTCCTGGCTAATGATGCACTGATGATGGATGATGCATCGATGCCTCGCTACCTCGTGGATGATATCACGTAGGCGATGGAGCATTTCAGTATTTTTTTTCTGAAATGGAGGTGATACCTAGACTCTTCATCAAAATGATGCACACAAACTTTTTAATTTATTATTCAACATAGACTTATAAAAAATTACAGAGAACAACCCGAAGTCACCTCAGTAATAACAGTTATTGCAATAGCTACAACCTTGATGAAGGGGATGGTCTGTCAGGGCCACCGCTCTGACCTCACACATACGCACATTATCATGAAACCGGATGCCTCATGAAATCACCCAATGGTGGGCCGGGAGCATAAAAGGGTCCAATAGACCGTACGCCCTCGAAAAGTCGCCGCCACCATCTTCCGGCGACTCATCTTCAGAACGTGGATCAAAATAGTGACCTTGTTAGGCCTGTGTCGACGCCACAATGACGTCAGACTGCGTCACCGACTTGCGCGTGTCCATCATCATACATCTATTGCAGAGACCCAACTGCGCTACACAACCGAGACTCGCCGATGTTGATGTGGTTGATGCAACATCCAACATCGCTCCATATCTTGCCTTCTACATCCATCACCTGCTCCAAGAACATTGACCTCATGAGGGAGAACAATGCCATCCTTTGATCCGGTATGCCCAGATCTGGGGTTTCTCTCGGAGTAGCACAAGTGAGTAGATGATGGCAGCAGATACGATGCCTTCAACAAGGTAACGGTGTGTAAATGCCGCCATGATTGGAGTCGGAGCTCGGTTTTCACCGGCAACCAAGTCTCCCCAACTTGACGTCGGGCGGCGGGGCCCTCTAGTGCATACCAGCGCTTTTCGCATGGGATCACTCAACATAACATGGCGTACCATAAAAAGCATATCCTTCTCTTTCTTGTGAAGAATGATACGCTCATTGCATGACCACTTGACAAAATTATTCACATATAATTTGTACTACCTGTTTTCCCACTACAACGAGGCCAAAGGACCACACCCTCTTGCCGAACAACCAGAGCCTGGCCTCCTCACGATTATTTTCGAATAAACAAGATGCCATAAACTGCTTGGAGATTCTGATTAGTCAGCAGGAATACATCATGCTTGACTTTATTCACTGAGGCGTGATGATAAAGATGAAAGCGTACCGTTTTATCGTTTAAGTTGGCATGTGCCATCTATCATTAGCAACTAAAAGAAGGGTCACTAGGGACCAACAGTAATCATGGTCAATGATTGGCAAGAAGGGGGCTCATATGATTGGAATGATGTTACTAGTGTTAAGTACTCCTACACTCTTCTGGAAAGTTATCACTTTTTTATATTTGCTAACTATTTCATGTTTGTCTGTCATGCATAAGAATTAGGCCGACAAGTATGAGTAGAGGTATTTCTGCTAACTACTTCTAGTTAGTCAAAACTAGCATTACTACTACTAGACTTCAATTAGCAAAAATTTAAATTGTTTAGAAGCTAAATATTTTTTTACTCAAATTAATTAATAGCTTGAAAATGCGGGCTATCACAATCTCATGTGATGCTACTTGACCAAATACATGACAATGATTTTTATAAGAGTGTTACGAGACACAAAAATGACTACATGATTTCGTGTGTTTTGAGATCGATAATGTTATTTCAATACCAAGAGTAAAGCAAGAATGTGATGCAAGGCAATTTTGAACATGGGAACGGGAAAAACATACTTAGCCATAAACGGACGAATAAATGAGCAATGTAATAAATAGAGAACCAACGTCTCACATACATTTTTGTATATTCCGGAATTTTCTATTTAGTATGTTGATTATTATCTCCTCTATTTACTTACACCTAAAATGAAGAATCATGGATTCAAGAAAACTCTATTTGTTCTAGTATATAGGCTACTTAAACATTCATACTACTTAAATCAACTCACGAACAAGTACATATATTTGCAGTTCATGTTCAGCAGAATGCTGAGGTTGTGGGAGAAGGTGCTGCTGCCCCGCAGGCTGCAGCTGCAGTAGTGCGGCAGGAAGCTTTACTACCTATTTCGACTCATGGTTCTGGTAGCATGGAGGCGACCGGAGCTGATGGTGCTATGGCTGCAATTAAATTGTCGAAAAAAGATAAGGTCACTTGTTTTCAATGTGAGGATACTGGTCATTTCGCTGGCGAGTGTTCTGTGGTGTTGTGTATCATCTGCGCCAAGGCTACACATGATGACAATGATTGCCCGCTGCTATCTATACCGAAACCTACAACGGTTCTGACAAGGGTAATCTCGGTAATATCCATAGTTATGGAGTTAGGGTTTTGTAAAAAAGAGAACGATGGGGATTTTGTCGGCTGATCAGACAAACAAAGGAATCGAAATCGTCTGATTGCTTATGGACAATGTGATTACAAATTGCTCAAAACTTTGGTGCCTCGTCGTTGGCTCTTCCCAGCCTTTATATAATAGGTTGGGTCCCAAAGACGTATACAGATAGGTTACAAGTTATAATTATAACACTAATATAATGTTGGTTTCTACTTTTTCCTTGATTGTCAAGACATGCTTTTCGTCTGTTAGATGTTTTCTGGACCTTCCTTTATTCTTCATGGGCTTTGTGAGCCATAGACCTTTATACAATCAGGATAACTAATCATAAGGGCCCGATTAGTCATACCCATATCAGTTATCTAAGGCCTATGCCGGGCAGATCTTATGTTTGATGAGATTCCAGTATCTCCTTAAATTTGTTTCAAGCATGGCAGTGACAAGGTGGGAGGAATTTCTGTAGTGGGTGGTGTTCTCTCGGCTAAGGAAATTATTAAGGAGTTTGAGTGGATTATCCCTGGGGAACATCGATGGGATCTCCGACCTGCAGGCGGGTGTGTTCAAGGTGGTGTTTCCTACTAAGGCGGATCTTGCACGTCTGAATAAATTGCCGGATATTCCAATTGAAAATAATGTTTTGTTGCATTTTGAAGAATGGTCGTCCACGGAGTTGGATCGTTATAATTTAGAGGAGGCATGGGTGAGGATTTCAGAATGTCCTTACAAGCAGCGTTGTGATTTTTTGGGTCTATTTGCTTTGGGAAGTCTGATTGGAAAAACCCAAGAGGTTGACATGGCTTCTACTAGAGACCATGGCGTTGTTCAGATGCGGGCACGCCAGGCAAGCCCCCCGACGGTTCTTCTCCGCGCGAAGGAGGGCATCACGGCAGTCAGCTCAACGACGAGGTTATGGCATCGCCGACCTAGAAGCGGGTACTGAGGAGGTGGCGGCACCGTGGTGGTGGGCCTTGTGCCAGCGGCGGCGCGGGGGCATGTGGTGGCTCGGGTAGCTGCAGTCCGGACCCGATCTGGGCCCATCTGAGCCTGATCTAGGCCCTATCGGGCTGCCAGGTCTACTTGGTATGCGTGGTGCCTGCTGGTGGGAGCGGGGCGAGGAGGCGGAGCTCGGTGAGGACGTTGCGGTGCGGGTTGAGGCGCAATAGCACATGCTGGCAGGGGTCGGTCCGGCCTTGTTGGGGGAGGCGGCGCTATGATAGGCTTGGTGGCCAGCCTCTCCGCATCGAGGCCGAGCAGCGGCAACCCTGGGAGGCATCTGCCTGGTGCGGACGGCGTGGAGCGAGCTTCTTGGCTGCATCTGGGTCGTCGGTCCTGACCATGGCGGCACTGGCCATCTGCTTGTTGTCATGGGGACTACCGCAATGGCCCAGTCCTACCATTGGGTCGGCGGCAGCGTCCCCACCTAAGTTGGAGTTGAAAGACGGCAGTTTGGTATGCCGAGGTGGTGGCCCTAGGAGGTGGGATCCTAGTTGGTGTGCGGGCGAGCCAATGGCTCTGGTACTGGCCGGTGACCACGTACCGTGTGGGCGATGTGGTAGCTGGCGAGCAGTGTGGTGTGGTAGGGATGTGGGTGCCATCTTGCGATGGTCCGACCCTACATGTTGGAGCCATCGAGATGTTGCCGAGGGCAAACCCTCGCCCATCTGGGCCGTGATGTGCGTCACCGACGTCGTCCCCTTCTTCAAGGCATCGTTGCGGTTTCTCTCAGTCCTCCTCCATGCTGCGGGTGAAAACCCATGATCCTCGGATCGGGCGGTGGCGGCACTCTTGTGTCGTGATTTTCTTGAAGACATCACCTTGGAGCTCACGTCGTGCTGCCGTCTGATGGTGGTGTGGCGGAGGTGCGGTGCTTCTTCGGATGGTGTTACCTCTTCATTTGGTGATCTTCGACAAAGCTTGCTTCGGGTACTACACCCCAGTTCCTTGTTGAGTGCTGCCTCGGGGCTGCTTCTTGGCAGTGGGTAGCGCGCGCCGGTTCCTGGTGGTGTGGTCTTTGACGGTGTTGTTGCTTCGACGGCCTGCGTGTTCGTTGGCTCGCTCTTTGGGTGATCTCCCTCCCAACACTGTTGTTGTCAGCTTCTACTCCGCTTAATGGCCGTGCTTGCTGCACACGATGCCGGTTGTGGCCCTTCTAGTAGTTCTATCTAGTGTGAGAGTTTGTTATCCGTTTTTGTAAGCTGGGTTCAGCATCTTATATCTTTTCGCCGTTCTTGGCGTTACTAATTTAACGTCGGGTCTTTGACCTGTTATCTAAAAAAAAGTAACTTCTCTACTCGTATGATTCGTAAACAATGTGTACCTACCTTTTTCCGGATATATGCGAGCATGATATTTATGCAATTGCACATATGTGACGGTGACATATATGATTCGTGTGTTTGTCATTTTCCATTTCTAACCCTTTGATCAAAGAGGCCTGGACTCTCGGTCACGTCTTTCTAGTCCACGTGTCAAGCTGCAGTTGACTAGAATGGCGCAGCTGCTACGATCTCCACTTTTAAAAAAGGAGTTTATGATTAGAAAAAACGATTTCCTTTCTCGTTACGGAGGAGGACACTTGTCTGTCGATATAAACACGCACGGAGCCGCGTAACGGCACAAGCACATCTTTCAAACTTCAAAGCATGGATCGGCAAGACGTCGTGGACATCGAACTCGGGTCCGCCGGCGCCAGCGCCGGCGAACGCACTCGCTGCTGCGCGTTATGCACGGAACCGCTGGCACGGGTGCCGATGGTGGGCAGCTGCGGCCACGGCGTGGTGTGTCCCAGATGCATGGTCCGGTTGCGGTTCGTCGAGGGCGACAGATCCGGTTGCGGAGCAGACTGCCCATCGGTCGTCGTCGCCGAAGCGGCCGACAGCACGCCCGGTGGCGGTCCGGTCGTCCCCGCCATGTCGCAGCCGCCCGCCTCGAAGGAGGGCAAGGTGAGCGAGTACTGGTACCACGGGGACACGGCGGCCTACTTCCCCGGCGAGCAGCAGAACGAGAAGGCGAGGGGCGCATCATGGAAAGAAAATCTTGTAGCATGGGTACGTCACGTCAGTGCTCCAATTGAATTTGTTTCTTTTCATGTTTGTTATACGAGTGACATCTTTCTAATTTGAACTCAGAGTTAAGTTAATTATGGAGTATACCCTATAGGAGTAGTGGCGTACTTAGTTATAACTGCAATCATCAAAATCCCTTCCTATTTGACATCTTCAATTACGTTTTGTATTCCATCTCGTTGATGCATAGTAGTACAAGTTATCTATTTTTTCTCCAACTCCAACCAAAGTGGGTTCGAAGATGAGCCACTCCGACCATGATATGTGTTTAAAGTTCTAGCTTTTGTGATTCGCTATTTATCTTTCTTCTTGTTTTGCAGTCCATGATGGCAGTTGGTATCGGTCTCGTCATTTGGGCAATTGTGGTGACGTACCCTGGGCCTTGAGCTATACTATTGCTCGTGACAGGAAGGGCACCGCAATGAAAGTATAACTGTGCCGGTAGCTTGTGTCGCTGGTGCCCTTTCGCGTGGCGCTGTGGTGATGGCTCAGTGGTCTGAAGCCTTCCAGGAGGAAGAGTCATTAGGAATTCGAGATGTACACCCGTCTTTGCTAATATACTCCCTCTTTCTGAAAAGAGGTCACATATTTATCTAAATATGTTTGTATCGAAATACATTTTATTATATAGACGAACGTAAATTTAAACATCCGCGATATCTTTTTAGATGAAAAGGGCTCTCATCCCGGTTCCCATTATTGAAACCATTCCTGTCTTTACAACATTATTACAGACCTCGAGCGACTACAGATTGTAGCAGCCAGAAAAACTCACACACATCACCCACACACACAATCACCTAGAGGCTACTACCACCACACACATCACTCAACTAAAGCAACCTACACCGAGACCACACTACTGAAAACACCGAGTCGCTCTTCTCATTCAAAGCTACCACCAGAGCCTGCTTGCCATTGCCCACCAGCTTTAGTTCGCTTGCTTCCAGGTTTTCTCCAGCTCTTCAGCAGTGATCCAAACCACATTCTCATCATATGAGAGATTTTTGAGCTCCACCGTGGCTTGTGTCATCTTTTTTCTCCCCATCTTCACCTAGGATCCGGCCACAACAGAAGCTGTGGGGCATGCGCTAAGGTATTCATAGATGCCACTATTGTGTCTAGCTTTTCTTTTCCTTCTTCTCCTAGTAGAATTCCCCATAGAGCAAGGTTGTATACACACCTTCTCCAGATTGTCTGCATTCCAGGCCAAATGGTATGATTGAAACACATGTCATTCCTTATAAACCATATAGCCCACAAAATAGCAGCATACATAACATTTTCCACTCTAAAGAGTGTTGTTTTTCCATTTACCAGCAATATCATCAAAGCACAACAGAGTAGTGTTACTATAACCCAGTCTAGCTATTTCAGACCAAGTAGCTCTAGCAACTACACACCCAAAAAATAAATGGTGACAAGTCTTAACTTCATTATAGAATAGGCAAGTCAGGTCATCTACATTCTGCCTCTTCACCAAGTTATCTCTAGTGAGTACCCTATTATGGGATAACAACCAAAGAAAAAATGAATCTTTGGTGGAATCTTAACCTCCCAAACTTCATGAACATTAACAAGCCTAATCCCCTTAAAGTTGATCACGGCATACAAAGATTTCACAGAGTATTGCCCATTAGGTTCATACTTCCACAATAGGTAATCATCCTCATCAGTAAGCTGTAAGGATTGTGCAATCTGCAATATCTCATACCATTGTACTAATAATTTTTGATCAAAACATCTCCTAAATGTACACTTGAGAGATGTCCCGTCCCACACCTCAGCAATACATGAGTTTTGTTCATTAAGAATGATATAAATATCCCAATACTGAGGAGCTAAGCTACAAGACCCAAACCAATGATCCTTCCAAAACTTGACTTTTTTTCCATTGCCAACTTTCCACTGGTAGCAGCTCACATGACTCCTTTCCAGAAAGGTGAAACACCCACAATGGAACAGTCAAAAATATTAGGAGAATTAATCTCATATTTGTGATCTATAATCTGCTTCCACAACTTATTTTCATCTATTTGATATCTCCTAATCTAGGAAGCTAGTAAGCATCTATTCATAGTTCCTAGATCAGGGATACCTAGACCACCAAACTCCTTTTTTTGTGACACTAATCCCCAATTAGCTAAATGATATTTGTGGTGACCTTCATAGTCATCCCATAAGCAGTGGGCCATTTGGGAATTAATCATAGCAATGGCCCACTTGGGGAATTTAATTACACTTAACAGGTACAAAGGAATACTAGCCAACACACTTCTGACCAGCTCCAACTTAGCTGCATGATTGAGCAGTTTACCCCTCCACCCACCTGCCTTCTTAATGGTTTTATCCACAATAGGTTGTAGATCTTCCCTCTTCAGCTTAGTATGGTGTAAAGGAACCCCTAAATATTTAAGGGGAAACTTACCCAATCTACAGGTTAGCGTTTGAGCAAATGCCTGAGCTGTGTCATCACCCACATTAATAGGAATGAGTTCACACTTGTGAAAATTAATGCGCATGCCAGACATTTGTTCAAAACATGACAGCAACCACTTTAAATTCCTAGCATTTGACAGGTCATTGTCTAGAAAGAGCAATGTGTCGTCTGCATACTGCATGCTAATAATACCAGACTGGTTTATGCTCCTCATGAGACCAGTAATCTGGCCCTGATTCGTAGCTTTAATAAGCATTTTTGTAAACACATCAGCTATGTAATTAAACAACAAAGGAGAACTAGGGTCTCTTTGTCTAACTCCACGACCAGAAACAAAAAAAATCACTATTAATATCATTAATTCTCACAGCAACAGATCCAAAATCAAGTAAAGACTCAATAGTCTTGACCCATTTTGGACTGAAACCTCTACCTCTTAACATCTTCAAAAGAAACTCCCTATTAACTCTATCATAAGCTTTTTCATAATCTAATTTAAAGATAAAACCAGATTGTTTTTTTTCACTACATCATGAATAATTTCATGAGCAGCTACCACACTCTCTAGTATATATCTGCCTTTAATAAAGGCAGTCTGGTGTGTAGAAATGTGTGAGTCACTAACCACACCAAATCTATTAGTCACACATTTAGAGAAAATTTTAAAAACATAGTTTGTTAGGGCAATAGGCCTAAACTTATGTATACTGATAGCATCTGTTTCTTTAGGAATAAGAGTTAGAAGAGAAAATTTTAATCTCTATTCCAGTCATTAACTAGATCCATCAGATCAAGCTTAATCACTTCCCAAAAATACTGAAAAAATAAAAAGGATAACCCATCTGGGCCAGGAGCACCCTCAGCATAAGAGCCAAAAATAGCAACTTTAACTTCCTGCTCAGTATAATCAGCATCTAAAAAATTATTTTGTTCAACAGACACTTTATCACCTAAATCCCAAAAATCATCAGTTAGTTCAATATTGGGTTTTCCCTCAAAACCAAACAAATTTTTATAATAGGACACAGCAATATCAAGCATACCTTTTGTATCATCCACCTCACCATTGGGAGCTTTCAGCACATCAATCTGCTTCTTCCTCCTTCTCTGATTAGCTACAGGATGAAAATAAGCAGTATTACGATCACCCTCTAAAATATTTCTCCCTCTGGATCTTTGTCTAGCCTTAATCTCCTCTTTTTTCCAAATCTCAGTCAATTCGGAAGAAATTTTTTTCATCCTCCTTTTTGAGACTAGAGAGAGAGTCTGAGATTCAGACAACACATCCAACATATCATATTCAGCTACCAGTTTTTGTTTATTTTTATTTTGATCAGATTCCAAGTTGGCATTCCAACCTTTTAACTTTTTCCTCAAATTTCTACTCTTATATTGCCATCTATCAATAGCATTTTCAATACCCCCTGACATCCCCCAAATCTTGGCAACTAACTAATCAAAACCATCTACTTTTAGCCACCACTTCTCAAATCTAAATAGCTTATTTTTAGGAGCAGCTAAAGCCCCAGTATCTACAATCAGAGGAGTGTGGTCACTACCAATCCTAGGTTTTGTTTTAACATTACTACCAGGGAAGAGAGCATCCCAACAAGTAGAAATAAAAACCCTATCCAATAAAGCCATAATCAGATTATCTTGATTATTGGCCCAAGTGAATTTCTTGTCAACATTTTTCATTTCCATTAGACTGTTTTTATTAATCCAGTCATTGAAAAGGTCAGTCCAATGTTGGTTAATGTTACCAGTACTCTTCTCACACTTTTCTCTAATCAAATTAAAATCAACCCCCACTATGGTAGGTCCAATCCATGATGAAACCACATTATGGAGTTCATTAATAAACTCCAACTTATGTTCATCATAGGAAGATCCATACCCTGAGATAAATCTCCAAATCACCTTATCTTTTTTGCCTCTTAGCAGCACAGATACAGTGAACTTATGGATGTTCCAAACAATTACATCAAATAAATCAGAACTAACACCCACTAAGATCCCACCAGCAGTCTCTTTAGCAGGTAACCAGTTCCAAATAAACTTATCAAAAGGATCAAGCTGTTTGAGTTGAAAAGGTGTGAATTCCTTTTTCTTAGACTCAGAAAAGCTAATTATATCAGGACATGTCTCTCTAATGAGATCATGTACTCTAGTTAGCTTATCGGGCCTATTAAGACCTCTAGGATTCCATATTAGAGCAACTACCATGATGAAATTCTAGCTTTTTTCTATTTTTTCTCTTAGAAGATACCTCTACCCAAGGCTCTTCTTCTAACTGGGACACACTGATGTGGTCACCAGAAACACCTCCCTGCTGGCCATATTTGGCAGTGCAATCACCTTAAAAATCTTCCCTAGTAATATCTAAACTACTAGGCAAAAACATATCAGGGTGATCAACATGGAAAGTAGTAAGTCTACCAATTTCAACTTCTTTGATAAGATTAATATTATTTTCAATCTCATCATCAGAAGCACCTAAAATGATACCTGCAGACCTAGCTCTACTCATAAGAACTCTATTATCAAGAGAAACAAATGAATTAGCAAAGCCATGCACCTTAGAATTACCTTTTGGAACCTCCAGATTCTTAGATTTCTTCAATTGCTGGGCTTTTTCAATAACAGATTTGCCATCTCTGACAATTCTACTACTCATCCTGGGAGCAACCACAGGACCCCACTTAGATTTTTTCCTTTTACCTTTCTCTCCAGTAGTATTCACCTCCACTTGATCCTCTTTATTTACAGGAGTGACATGCACATTAAGATGCACACCACCCTCAGCAGCTTCATTTAATCTCTCCAGCAATTGCTCACCAATATTCTCCATAGGTTTTTTGTTTTTCAGACTTGGTACCTCATTCCTTTCATCTTCACCAAACACCTTCTTCATCACTAAAGCTTCCATCATCTTGACAGAGCTTCCAGTTGCTCCAACAGTTTCGCCCCCTGTCTATTGTTAGGGGTTCTGTGAGCACCAGACTCCATCAATTTGGTTTCAGCTGTTTTTTCTTTCTGCATCTGTTTCTGGAAATCATCCCCCAAATTCTCATCTTCAGCACCTTCAAGTCCACCATTATCATCATCATCTCCACCCCACCATCTATTGTTTCTTCAGCTTCAACAGAGAAATACAGCATGAAGAAACTTTGTTCCATTTCAAACAGCTTACTAGTAGGCACCTTAGTGACATCTCTTACTGACACCTTAACTCTGACATTTTTGTAAAAATACTTGAATATCTCATGCCAATCCACATTCACCAGGACCCCTAAGGCAGAAGCCACCTGACATATCACCTTCCAAGAGCAGTACTGAGGAGGAATGCCCTTAATTTTGATCCATATCTCCTGAAATTCCTCAAAAGGTTCTAATTCACCATTCCAATTCTCAAAAGAAACATTTACTCCTTTCTTATTGAGGTTAACAGATGGGTACTCCACTAAGTCCTTGATTTTATTAGAAGGAGGGAATCTGACCAAGAACCTTTTGTCAGAAAGTTGCCTAATCTGCCAGAACCAGTTGACCTTCCACATATCATTAAAGCACTGTTCCAACTCTTTCTCATCTAATTCCCCTTCATTCACCACCACTATGCCAACATTATACATGTTTAGCCACTTAACAGCAGAGGGCCCTTCCACATCCACATGGAAGAAACCTAACCCAGGATTAGCACTCCCCCAGTATTGAGCCATAGGTAAAGGCTTATACCATTCTGCACAGGAGTCCATATGATGACCAGGTTTGTCACATATGAATCACTTCTTCTGTCTGGAGCAGAGTCCCACATAGTGTCCAGGTTCCCCACAATTGAAGCAAGTGACATTCTTGAACCTGAGATCCAGAGGAGGACCAGGTCCAACCACATCTCCACCAGAATTCTTCTCAACAGCATTACCAGGAGCAGACTTATTCCCATCACTGACACTGTTATCAGCACTATTCTTCTTCTTCTTGCCTTTAATACCACCAATCTATTGCAGGTTTCAGTCTGTCCACCAGCACTACTATTCTGACTGGCAACCGCCTGATTTACATTAGGAATAAACTGACTAGAACCAGGTATTCCCATCAACTGATTTTGCATCATAGCCTAATTTGGGAAATATGGTGGCCATTGACCCATAGGGAAGCTGAACATATTCTGTGCAGGATTGGCCCCAAACTGCTGCATACCTTGTTGCATCATAGGAAACATGCTATGAGCAGAATTCCCTCCAAACTGACGTGCACCGTGATTGAGCTCATTGGAAGAAGCAGGACGCTGTTCTGCCACAGCTACAGGCCTCCTTCCACCAGACGAGGTCGTGGATGCAGGCTGTTGAGCAGCACGAAACCCGCCATGCCCTACCCGGCCACGACCAGTATCGTACCATCTAGCCCCGCCACCCCGAGCTCCACCACCGCCAGCCATCATCACCACCTCCGCAAATGTCGCCCTCCCTTTCTCTACTCCCCACAGATCCTTGGAAAAGCTAATCTTCCACGGAATCGGCAGCCTCCCTCCTCCCGCAGGAAAGCAATCTTCAGGCCCAAACGACCTAGATTGGAGAAAATCGCGCCGGATCCAGACAAGTAGTCCGCCTGATGAAACCCTAGCATGACGTGGAGCCAACTCTCTCCCAGGGAACTGGTCTGGATTTCACTCGAAGCTCATGGAAGTACTAGGAGGAGGCGTATTGTTGAAATCCGCCATATGCCTGGAAGACTCACCATGGATTCCGACAGCTGTCGCACATCGACGGGTGGAGTTCCGTGTGTCGCTGTCGCGTGGGGCGCATCTGATATTTGAATTTGTCTTCCGCACGCATCCTCCGATCCCTCTCTTCCTCGGCGACGACCCCGAGCACCTCACCGGAGACGGATCTCTCTCGTGGATACGCTCGCATTTCCCCACCCCTCTAGTTCCTCAGTGATCCCATCCACCACCGCCGCCACATAGCTCTGCCGCATAAGGCATGGAGTATCCGGTGAGGAGGCTGATTCACGAGTTGGGGAGATCCGGACGAGTAGAGCTGGTACCGACCCCTGATCTGAGTGGGATCAACCTCCGCCATGATCGCCATCCTTTTCGCGAGAGCGAGCGCTGGGAGCCATCACCTTCGCTCGAATCTCTCGATTTATCTTCCGTGGCTTGGAAGCGCCGACGGAACTGGATCGTGCGGGGGACGAAGTGAGCTCCACGAAAGTGACCCCGCGATATGAAACACAAACAAAAACTATTGGCCCAGATTACCGCTTGCCCCTTAAGTGCTTTTGTTGCGACGCACATAACAAACATGGAAAGTTGCCGATACAGAGAGAAGGGAAACTATAACAAGAGAAAAGAGATCACCTATTTATCTAAATAGGTATGTAGAAACCCTATTCAGCACCCAGGGTGCAGAATAGTTCTTTTGCAACCCACATATTTTTATATTCTCACATATAGAAATTTATGTTTTGTATACTAATAATTATGTTCATGTTCATTAGAAACATAAAAAAATCGATATAAAAATATGATTTATGAGTCATTACAGTGTAAAATACATAGAAAATATGCATTTTACGTCGTATTTTTATACGGCATGTAAACGATTTTTTTTACGACATGTCTAAATTTTCTTATGTTCTTCTTGACTTCTGGGATAAGAGAAAATTTACGTGACGTAAAAATCATATACGGTTTGAAAGATAGAGGGTGGGTGAAGAATAACTATTCTACACCCTGGGTGTCAAATAGCGCTAGGTATGTATCTAAATACGTATTATATAGACGCATGTAGATTTAGAAAAATCCACGACATCATTTTAGAACAGAGAAAGTATATAAAACATAAACAACTATTGAAATGCCCGAGCATTACCGCTTGCCGCTTAAGTTCATTTGTTGCTACACACATTACACACACGTAAATATAATACACATGAGAAGTCACGGGTATAGAGAAAAATAAAGGCACATATCATTGTAGACACACATGAGAGCATCTCCAACATGCGCGCAATAATAGGGCAAATGTCTTTGATTTTAGGGCACCATCCCAACTTATTCAAACCACATTTCAACTAAAACTTCGAAATCAACCACATTTCAACCGACACTTTGAAATAAAAACATAATTTAACCTACTAATTTGAAATTTAAACATAATTGAACCGAAACACACATTCTAGACTCCAAACATCTACTCCTCATTGTCGGAACTGCCAAAGTAGTAGTCGAGCCACCCTTCGGATTTGTCGGAAACCAGCGGCACCGGGCACGACGATGAGCCTGGACCGCTCTTCTTCCTCTCCTCTCCTCCACCTTCTTCTTCTTCTTCTTCTTCTTCTTCTTCCTCCTCCTCTTCCCCTTCCCTTCCCTTTCTTCCTCCTCCTCCTCCTCCTCTTGCTCCTTCTTCTTCTTCTTCTTCTTCTTCTCCTCCTTCTTCTCCTCCTCCTTCCTCCTCCTCCTCCCCCTCCTCCTTCTTCTTCCTCCTCCTCTTCCCCTTCCCATTCCCCTTCCCCCTCCTTCTCCTCCTCCTCCTCCTCCTCCTTCTCCTTCTTCTTCTTCTTCTTCTTCTTCTTCTTCTTCTTCTTCTTCTTCTTCTTCTCCTCCTCCTCCTCCTCCTCCTCCTCCTCCTCCTCCTCCTCCTTCTTCTTCTTCTTCTTCTTCTTCTTCTTCTTCTTCTTCTTTCTTCTTATTCTTCTTATTCTTATTCTTCTTCTTCTTCTTCTTCTTGGCTTCCTCCTTCCTCGCGTAGAAGTCGATCTTCGCATGCACCTCTTATGGATGTGCCTCCCCATAGTGAGCTATCCTTCTCTCGTCGGCTTCATTTGTCGCAATCTGCTGCAATACCCACCGGTGCCAGCAGCTCAGCCTCCTCGGCCAGACTCTTGCACTCGGGGAAGTTCATCACCCAGCGCGGCTGGCTAAACTACCACACATTGACGTCGAAGGCGTGTGTCGTGAGCTCGGGCGTGTCGAACGTGCTAAGTCAGAGGAGCGTTGCCCGGCAAGTAATCTCCACAGAGAAACGGGCGACACGCTCACAAACGCCAAGCCAGTCTTTGTGCCCACGAGCTCGTGGCAGCATCCCGTCAGTGGCGGTCGACGGCTAATCTTTTCTCACGGGGCCGTAATCGGGAAGGGAAATCGCTGGCGGGGGAAGGATTGGGTCCGATCTACAAGAAATTACGGCGGACAGGGCGGTGGATGGCTGGAATCATCGGCCACGGGCCAGGGGAAGGAAGCGGCGGGAAAGATGTGGAGATATTTCAGCGCAGTTGGCAGCCGTGCGGAGCTGAAAAGTTTACGGCATGCCCGCTCGTGTGCCGCATATATGCAGCGTGAGAGAGAGTTTTTTACAACGTGCCCAAAAAAATACGACGCTGACATCTGCTGGATCTGTGAAATGTCACGTCGGCACCGTGGACAGTAGCTAGAGATGCTCGGATAAGATTCCGCTTTGCCTTTTTTACAATAACAAGCATACAGAAAGCAGCAATTCAACGGTTATCCGATTGAATAATATTTTACTTTGCTCGTACCCTAGACACGACTTTAAGTAATAAATTTCATAAACATCTTCTGTATGACGAGAAAATCAAATAAAACTACCATATTTGTGACAGTGTTGACACATAATAGCCACAACTCGCTTTGACAAATAACCACCACTTTCAACCAGGCCCCACGGCAATCGCCTTGAAGATGTCCACCCCTTTCTTATAAAAATGGAAAAAAAAGGTGCTCAGCGACGACTGCCCCTTCTACCTTTACTTTTTTGGCCACTCTGTCCCTTTGAAGCATCTGTTTCCTCATATTATCATTCATGAAGGTCCATGAAAGGAAAGAAGACCGCTTTCCCTTGCTTCGCACCTCGTTATAGCCCTGAAAAGCTCACTCGGAGTTCTAGTTAGAGAATGGGGTATGATTCACTACTTGTGTACTGCTACCTGGGTCGTGAGATCGAAGAAGGTATATTATTAGACATGGACTGGTTCGCGATTGAAAGCACTGATTCTGCGATTTACTCTTCTTAAATTGTTTTCTGACTACTCGGTCCCACATGTCGGGTCCACGTGGCACGAGGCAAACTACGGAATGAGACAAAAGTTAGTTTTAGGTATTTTTTTAAAAAAATGGGTCTTTTGAGTAAATAATTGCCCCTCTCTCTATCTGAAAAATCCCCACATCGCCGCATGTCTTGCTCGCACCTTATCTCGATGTCGCCACCGCTTTCCCTGCTTGCCCCTTCCTCTCGCTGTCGTCGCCGCTTGCCCCGCTCACCCCATTCCTCTCGATGTTGTTGTCGCTTGCCTCGAAGGAGAATTTGAGATGACGAGCAGCGGCACGGCGAGTAGTGGCTCGGTCAAGCGTCGGCACGCCCAGGCAAGCTCTGGCCAGCAGTGCGTAAGCGAGATCCAGCCATCAGCGGCACAGGACAGGCGGCGTAGACGATGGAGGGAGCGGTTGTGGCGCATTCATGCAGCAAACGCTCCAGTGGGCACAAGCGGCGGTATCACGAGGCGCAGCAGGCACGAGCGGTGGCTGTGGCGGTGGCAGCAGGCGCCACTATCAGGCAGCAAGCACGGCGATGTGTTCCTACAACAAACGAGGCGGGATTTTTTCCCCAGTACGCGTAGCTGGAGCAGATCGACATCACAGCGGCCAACACGGGAGGGCACCATCTCGAGACGGGGAGAGGCGGCGGATGGCGGCGCTCGTGGGTCTGGCCGGCGGCGACGAGCGCTGCGCAGTGATCTCACTTATCTGCTCACTTAATTTAGAGTTAGTCTAGGCGTCTAAAACTACCATTTTAGCCTACCAAAGCATATACCACATTTAGGAATAGAGGTAGCATGTTTAAAGCTAACTCAAAAATTGTTGGGAGATAAAAAAATGCCAAAAGATGATAGGAGATGAAAAGGAAAACTACAAAGTAGATCGATACAGTCAGATAATGTCTGCGACATAGTAGGAGTTCTATTGAAAAACTAGCAAGAGAAAAATACGGGAGGCTCTAAAATTAGACTGATTTATACGTACATCAATACATATATCATCGAATACAAAAAAAAGTTAAAACATAATTTATACGAGTTTAGTTAACCTCGCATGCTTTAAAAATGCGAGTGATTTCAGAGAGTAGGACCTAAGTCCTCGGACACATGGTGATTTCGGCGACACAATTCTCGCAAGCAGACACAATGCCCAACCACTCTAACGCCAAATCATCAAACCTTGACAATACAAAAAAGTCGAGAAGAAAATCCATGACCACGAGTTTTAAGAACTACAACACAAAAACGTTGATCCATAAGAAATATTAATAATATAAACAAAGTCAATACATCTTTATTCTAAACTACACCGTATAAACCACCAAGATATCATCACAAAAACACACTAACAAACATGCATAAACTACATCCTAGAGAATAGAGATTGTTTAGTGATTCAGTCACCTCCCGGAGCCTTCACCGGTTGTTGAAAGTTAGTTGAAACAAAGGATATTGAAACAAGTTCTTTTTGGTGAAAAGGGAAAGCCTACATACGAATCTAATCTCATAGTCAAATAAATGGTAGGATCCTTCCTGCACGACTCATGTGGCTGGTAAATTTTATTATTACAAGATAAGGCATAGAGATTTCATAAAAGGATAAGAAGAATTACAACCTCACAACATCAACTGAGAATACAAACTCATGAAACCCATATATTTTGGTCTATGGTCACATACCCAAAGCAATGATTATTCTTATAAAAATTGCTAAAAGTCCCTCACGTCAATTTCTATGATCAATAAATACTCGAAAAAAATATCAATTACAAAATCAAGGCACAATACGATATAAAATGTGAGAATTTATTATTGCACTTAAACATAGAATTATTAATATATATCATTTATTAGTGCACTAAACATAGAATTATTAATATATCATCATGTTTTTGTTATCCATATCAGAAAGTAAGACAATTTTACAACAAAAATAACAGAAAAGTACAATATGGTACATGAAGAGACATGCTAGAAGTTCTTGTAGAATCAAGTAAAAATAAAAATAACGAAGATAGCATCGCTTTGAGTGATGCCAGTTTGGCCCCCGTGGACAGAAAAAATAAGATGAGTTACTGAAGAATGAAGAAGAAAAGATGTGGCCGCTTGGTTTCGAAATTGGCGGCGCGGTCTCTCGGCGTTCTCCAACCGCACCCTCATTCTCCATCCCCGTCCCCTACTCTGATTCCGACTCCGATTCGTCGGTCCACAACTATTTAGTCCGCCGATAAATTTCCACTCGACCGATCTCTCCTCTATTTAGTCTGCCGCCCCTCACGCCGAGCTAGATTTCCCCATTGTTCTCTGAGCAATGGCCAGGAAGAATCTGCTCCCTCGTCGGCGGCGGCACGCAGCCTGCGACGAGGACCGCCTTAGCGCCCTCCCGGACGATCTGCCCCTCCACATCCTGGGCCGTCTCGACACCCGCAGCGCGCTTGGCGCCGGGGCGCTATCCAGGCGCTGGGCCCACCTCCCCCGCGAGCTCCCCGTCCTGGATCTCAAAGTCACCGACGCGCTGCCACCGCGCCACCGTCGGAGCCTCGTCCTTCTCCGGGAAGCCAGGCGATCGATCTGGCTGCGCGAGTCTCGCCGGGGGATAATCGCCATCGCGTCACGGTACGAGCGCCGCGCCATGCGCGCCATGGTCGCCTCTGTCAAGGGCCTCCTCTCGACTCACCGGCGGCGGCGGCGCGTGGAGAGACTGTCGCTGGAGGTTTTCGCCTACAGCAGCAGCGCGACCTGCATCAACCGCTTGATCGTCGACGCGGTCGATTCCTGGGGCGTCCGGGACCTCGAGGTCGTCGCCACGCCGCCTACGGCTCCTTTCGGCAGCTCCCCGCCGGTCTACACATTCCCCCGTGGACGCATCAGCAGGAAGCCGGGCGAGTCTCGGCTGCAAAGCCTCAAGCTTTCCAGCTGCTTGCCCCCGCCGCTTCAGGGGTTCACCGCGCTCGCCAAGCTCGTCCTACAGGACCTGCCGGACACCACGCCCACGGCCGTCTACGAGGGCGTGGTCGCCGCGTGCCCACGGCTGCAAGTTCTGCACCTCCTGTCCTGCTGCTTGCAGAGAGGAACCGGTAGGGCGGTATTCAACGCCCCCACGTCAGAAATTAGGGAGCTCGTCATCGACAGCCACCTCATGATCGTCGAGCTCCGCTCTCTCCCCAAGCTTGAGAGCCTGGCCACCTCGCACGCGTCCGTCCTCTTGCTCTCCGGTGCCGCCCCGCGCCTTGCCAAAGTGAACATGGTCTTCTCTGTTGGCCGACTGCAAGGGCACCGATTAGTTGGCCTAATTCGCATGGGCCGGAACCACATTGTCAATATGCTTACGGGGTTCTTCGAACGCGCCGTCAGCATGACTGATCTCGTCCTCCGGTTTACTGGGCCAGACATGTGGATTGCACCTTCCAAGAATCCTTTTTCTCTGATGCCCAATTTGAGGAGGCTACTGGTTGCAGATGTGCCTTCCTCATGGGACGTTTCATGGCCTTGCCTCCTCATCGAGGCAGCGCCATTGCTCGAGAGCCTGTATGTCCATGTCCCCCAACGCGACGAGCACAGCCATCAGGAGACAGTACCGTGGCAGCCGCCCTCTGCTTGGTGGCGCCACCGCCACTTGAAGGAGCTGGTGGTCATTGGCTTTCAGACAGCAGACAGACAGCTTCTTCGCCTTGTGAGGTTCACCGTGGAAGCATCTGTTGCGCTGCGCCGTGTCGCTCTGTTCAAGCATGGACATGTTGAGGAGAAGGGGCCCTGTGACTGGGAGGTGGTGAGCCATCAAAGCACCTGGAGCAACCAAGAGAAACTTGCTGTTCTGGACGGGATTTGCTCTTCAACGGCCTCACTTGAAGTGGCGTTAGGTTGAATTCAGTTTTGTGTATAGTATTCTTGGAATATGATGTCTCTGGCCCCGCTTGATTTATCCTCTTTGAGACCCCATTGATCGTATATTGATGATGTAATTCGACCTTGCTGGAAGAAAAAGGCCCCAATAGGAATTGTGTATATAAGCACAGATCAATTCATATTATTCATAAGATATACAAAACATTCATATTACAAAGAAAAAAAATCAGAATTTCTTATAGAAATTCATATTATTTGAGAAATAAGATATGTTGATCATTGATGCGTTTCGATCAAAATAAGATCCATTGACCATTCACATTTTTATGTGCTATATTTAACTGAACCTTTTTTTTCTAGCACTCCTTTGTATCTGAACTTTTTTTTTGTGTGAACTCCTTTGCATCTGAACTTGCTCAATAACGATGTTAATGTGCTTGCTGGAGTATTGATGTCTGTGTTTATCCAATAAGTTCCACTGGACTTCAAAATTAATATAACATAAGGCGCTAAAATGAGATGTCGCCATGCGCTGTTTAAAGGTCTCCACTCATAAATTAGACTGTCAGAGTTCAGTGAATGTTTTTTGTAAACTGAGATGAGAAGTTAGCAATTTATCATTCTGTCAGTGAACACACAACAGGTGAATGCCAATATACTACATACACTGTGTTTGGTTGCACTGAATTAGACATGGAATCAGGGAAGTGGAATTTGGATCTCTAATTCGGACGTTTGGGTGGCATAGGAATTCACGCATGGAAACTGGAACCAATTCCGCGCGCGGGCGGATCGCGTGCGAAACCTGTGCGTGCCAATTCAGAGCTCCGGACCTCGGAAACGCCCAGAAATCGTATCGCCCGCTCGCGACTGCTCACAACTCCCTCTCACGAATCCTCCCTCGGTCGCAACCTTCACACCGGCGGCGGTGGCGATGGTATTGGCTCTCCCACATCGCCACCCCTCCGTTCCCATTTCTCCTGGCGGCGAGCCCCGTCCATGGCCTTCCCCTGGCCGTCCCCATCCTCACCTTCTGAACCCTAAATCGTGGAGACAGGTAGACCGACGGCGGGAGGGTCAAAGGCGGCTGTGAAAGGGTGAATGACAACGGCGGACTGGTGACCATGTGCCGTTTTGGGCCTATTTTCTTCTTGGCCATCTTCTTCCCAATGATTCCCCCATCAAATTTCTAGGTGTTGCACGTTCTGAATTTTTTTTGTTGCCTCACGTGTGGCCCGTTTGAACTACATATTCCCAGGAGATTTCGTGAGATTCAAGTCCAATTGAGTCCAAAGAAGCTTCATGGAAGATGTTCCGGCTCCCTCGCACTCACCTATTTTCGAGACAAAGTTGGTTACTCCGGCAGTCTGCAGATACACCCCCAGTTGTCCTGGCGCAACGTTCCTCTAGCAGACTGCAATCTGAGATAGTTGTTCCTGCTCTGCAATCTTTTGTCTGCCTTAGAAATCCTCGCTTGGACTACTCTGAATTTGTCTGTCTTCGACGGAAAGTTGTTCCCAGATTTTAGTTGTCAGATTTGTATCTGAATGAGCAAGGTGCGCTGGTTTGTTACATTCTGCTGATGGTAGGACCAAGTGCACAGGCAGATGGATCTGCTACTAACTGTAGTTCTTTTTGAAGGGATAAAAAATCTTCAAAAGCCCCGCTTTTCTTATGAGACTGAGCATCAGGCTTATTTGACCCACTCTAATGTGTGACCAGTTTCACAAAATTTTATGTGTGATGGATCCTTAATTAGTTAGGCTATATCTTTGCTTCTTTTGTCGCACAAAATTGTGTGAAAATAATAGTATATAAAAATATACACACGTTATTTGTTATACATGTACATAAGTTTTTATTGCCCAAGCTTAATAAAACATCAAATTCTATGGGTTGTACATCCAAACAGGAATTAGAATTGGGTATCACCCTTTGATTCCAACGTCAAATTCCAAGCATACCAAACAAGAGAATTCGATTTGGAAGTCATTTTCTTTCCACCTTGAATTTGGAATTCCACTAAAATTCAATTCCAAACTACAATTTAGTGCATCCAAGGCTCACCTTGTTGTTACTAGAGGTTCCAGTATATATCATAGAGATAATCTGAGTATGCATAAAGTGACACTTATACGTCGTCGCGTGGGTAAACATGAAGCCAGTTGGAACTTTAAGCATCGATGATGTCTTATAGCTAACATGTATTTTCTCGCACACTGCTGATTCAGGTAAAACAAAGCAGTAACATCTTGATTCGTTACAACAAACTATACACCCGCAACCAGTGGCGGGGAATAAATAGGGGTTTTGTATGTATACAGTTCACATGATTCATAAGTATACAGGAGATTCACAAATTATTCTAAAAAACCCAGAATCTCTTACTCTCTCCGGTCTATATTATTGTTCTCAACTTTGTCTAGATTCGGATACATCTAGTCTAAATACTTAACTAAATACATCCGAATCTAGATAAAATTGAAAATAATAATATGGACCGGAGGGAGTATAAAATTCATATCAAATATATAGAAGATATGACGTGCTCCCTGATTAAACGAATGGAATCATAGTTTCGACAAGCACAAATCCCACTGGCTAAACTAAACCAACTTCTTCAGAAACAAGACACACACACATCCAGCCTGATACAGGCCCTGAAACTAGCTTCTAGCAACGCCTGCACAATGTGCGCCCAAAAGAACTGGGCCTACATGTCATTAATTTTTAGGGACTTATTTAGATTTTAAATGCTAGGTAGCATCTCCTTCTGCATTCTCTTCCGTAATTCCATCTTCAGGTGGATCTGCAAATGTTTTCTAAAATTACAAATAATGCATATGCATGTAGAGAAGAGGCATAGCCTGGCCCCAGAAAAGCCTAGACTTCAGATCTGCAGCCCAAAGGCTGCATGGCCCGGGCTCGGGCTGAAGGAAACACATAAATAAGGAAAGGACCAGCCTGCGGCCCGCTCGAGGATTTTGCGCAGCACGGTTCGGGCTCGGGCCAAGTTTCTAGGCCCGACAGTCGGGCTGGGCTCGGCCTAGGACATGTGCGGGCAGGCTTTTTGCGGCCCGACCCAAAAATGCCTAGTGACGAGGGATAACCCCGGCAATGCCCATGGTTATGGGCTTAGAGTTTCGAGGAAAAAAGAACGCTGGAGATTTCGTCGGATGTCAGACAAAAAAGGGAGTCGAAGTTGTCTGATTATCGATGGACAATGAGGTTACATGTTGCTTGAGAGTTTTTCGGTACATCTCCGCTGGCTCCTCCCGGCCTATATATAATAGGTTGGGTCCCGAAATCGTATACGGATAGGTTACATATTCAAGATTACAACACTAATACAATATCGGTTCATATTTCCTTATCTAGCAAAACTGTGATTTTCGTCGGATGCCTCCTGTGCCTTCTTCTTTGATCTTCATGGGCCATGAGCAATCATCCATGTCACCTAGGTATAGATTGAACACGGCAGGATTGTTGACCCCGATGATGGAGTCGCGGTCCTTATCTGCACCGGAGGCGTCGTCGGAGAGGCACGGTCGTGGAGGAGGTGCTATCGGAGAGGCGCGTCCACGGAGGAAGTAGTGTCTTGGTGGCAGAGTACAAGGTTGCGGAAGTGACGTCGGGCCATGCTTCGCGGCGGAGTAGGGAGACGGCCGTTCCATGTCTGTCGCGGAGTCAGAAGCAAGTAAGGATGGCAATTTTACTCACGTGTATGGGTAGCCACGGGTACCATACCCGCATGGACAGGGTATGGACACACTTTTATACCACGAGTAATACACATACCCTACCCGTTAAGTCACAGGTACGGGCACCGATAGACTTATACCCGTGGGTATATCCATACCTTACCCGTTTAAACTGACATGTCCAAGTTACCCGTAGAGTTTCAACCTATGCGTACAAGAAGTCTAAAGACAACTATGAGATTACGGCTTCTAAATTTTGATACTTTCATGTAATCATATCTATTAGTAAGTAGAGATAATTTGGAAATCCCTTTTGGCTCACGTGTGCATTTGCACCCACTGTAAAAAAACATATTTTAAAATATCAAAAAATTCTATAAATGTCTACATGTACATTCGAACATTTTATGTTCATTACAATCCTTCGGGTTGAAAGAATATTTTATGTGTTATGTATAAAAAAATGTCACGTGAATATGACTATTCACAAGGCATTTTTTGTCTTTTTTGCACGGGACACGTAGAATAAAACTTGTGAACGAATATAAAATATTCGAATTTATATGTAAACATTTTTTTAAAATTTTGTGACATTTTAAAATATGTTTCTCACAATAGGTGCAAATGCACCGGTGAGCCGAATACTTGTCTTTTTTTTAAATATGCGATGAAACTAAAATTGTGAATAACTTATGCACCATTGGATCTACCCACCTGGTGCTCAACACCGGGTATGTGTATGGATAAAGTTTTATACCGCTAGTACGGGTATGAGTAAACTTTTTATATCCTCTGACTAGATGGTTACGGATATGATATTGTTTTATCCTGCTCATATCCTACCCATTGTCATCCTTGGAGGCCTCCCGCCGCTCCGGCCCTGCGCGAGTGGAGGCATGGTGGATGGTTCGGAGATGAAGCACAGGAGATGAAGCACAGGGAGGCGGAGGAGATCGACGATGGTATGGGCTATGGCAAGGTTGGGAGGACTCAGTGTCCTTTCCTTCCCTTTACCCGGGGTGACCGTTGCTCTGGCGGGGTCTGGAAGGAAACCGTTACATACGGCAGTTACGGGTTACCTTGCCACGTACAAGCCCACGAAAAAAGCCCAGGCTACCAAGTCCCTAAGAAGCATCTCCAACTCCTGTCCAGCCCAGCGTGGATAAATTCCGAGACAGTATTTTGCATTTGTTTTGGGCCATCGAAGCAGGCCCAAACTTCCTCCAATGTTCCAAAGCCGACCTCCCTCGTGAGGAAAAAAAAGCGTTCCAATCCGCCCCAAAACCTCTCCGGACCGCCGCTGTACCCTAGAGCTGCCGCCCCGCCCCAGCTTAGCGCCACCGCCTCGCTCCCCAGCCCCTCCGCCTCTCACGCGCGGGCGCCGCAGCCATCCCCGTTCCCGTTCAACCTCGTAGCGTCCCGGCTGCCTCAGCGGCCATCCCCAATTTTGGACATCGGATACCTGAGGTATGAGCATTCTGCCATCCATGAGTGCCCCACTGACCTCTAGAAATGTCGAGTTTGCCGGTGCACACCTGGCACACCACCTAACCCCTGCTAAGCGTATCTTGCTGGGATCGATTCATTTCGCTTTTAGTATATTCTCAATCCGTCTGTTCTGGTAATTTCTGTTTTTTCTGCTGCACGGATTTGATCTGATGAAGTGGTAGTTTCTGTATGTGACTGGGGAATTAAATTGAGAACATCCTGAGACACTACGAGCAGTTAGTGTAGGATGGCGCCCGCTGTCAGAAGATAATCTCTTTTTGGTACTGCGTCTGTACTTGGTGGTTTAGAGTTTTAGTCTCGTTTTTACTGCTACTGTGGTATTGGAACATTTGGAAGTTGGTCATTCTTTTGCCAAATCCACACCATTCTTGATACGTTAAGCGGTAATTCTAGTTTACCGCTCCTCCTCCTAATATTCTCCTTTTCTAAGGGTTGCAAGTGATGTTTTCTTTTCTTCCACGGGGTGCAAGTTATGTTTCTGATGTTTTGCTGCTGCATTTTGCTCATGTTCTGTTGTGATAGGTAGACTGTATCGAAGAAATGGAAGAGGTGGAAAATGCCAGCAAGCGTAAAGCACCCGAGCTGGTCTTGGAGGACAATTCCGTTGTAGACAAGCAGAAGTCGATGCCTGGCTCGACTGCCAAGCGACAGAACCTCTCCCGGTCGTGTGTCCATGAGGTTGCTGTCCCCAGAAGCTACGATTTGTCCAAGGATGAGACCGTACATGGAACCCTTTCAAACCCTGTGTTTAACGGGGATATGGCCAAGGCGTACCCGTTTCAGCTTGACCCCTTTCAGAGTATCTCCATCGCATGCTTGGAGCGGAACGAATCTGTCCTAGTCTCAGCTCACACCTCCGCGGGGAAGACAGCCATCGCTGAGTACGCCATTGCAATGTCGTTCAGAGACAAGCAGAGGGTTATATACACCTCTCCGTTGAAGGCTCTGAGCAATCAGAAGTACAGGGAGCTTAGTCAGGAGTTCTCTGATGTTGGTTTGATGACTGGTGATGTCACGCTTCAACCAAATGCTACTTGCCTGGTCATGACGACGGAAATCCTGAGGGCGATGCTTTATAGGGGGTCAGAGGTTATCAAGGAAGTTGGTTGGGTTATATTTGATGAGATCCACTACATGAAGGATCGTGAGAGAGGCGTTGTGTGGGAAGAGAGTATAGTTTTCCTGCCCCCTGCCATCAAGATGGTCTTTCTTTCTGCTACAATGTCAAATGCAACTGAGTTCGCTGAGTGGATATGCAATCTGCACAAGCAACCTTGTCACGTGGTGTACACAGACTTCAGGCCGACACCGTTGCAGCACTATGTGTTCCCAATTGGTGGGTCTGGTCTCTACCTTGTAGTGGATGAAAATGGTCAGTTCAGGGAGGATAATTTTGTAAAGCTGCAGGACACATTTGCAAAGCAACCTAGTCAACTAGATGGGAGGAAGGGAGGTGGGCCTAAAGCCAGTGGTCGAATCGCAAAAGGTGGACATGCTTCTGGAGCATCCGACATATACAAAATTGTCAAGGTAGGCCCTGACACACATAGTTCAAGATGAATTCTGGCCTTAGTGAGCCTTTTGACTTTACCAACAATAGATGGTTTATGTTTTTTTCAACTTGCATGCATATTTAGCAATTTGCCTCCTACTGGGTTAGAAAACTAAGCTACAGTTCACATCTCACTTGTAGATATTCACTTTCTAGTTGCTGATATTTTCTACTTTGGCTTAATTTCTTATAGTCAGATCCCTGCTTAATTTTGATCAGTGCTAATCTGCAGATGATTATGGAGCGCAAGTTTCAGCCAGTCATAATTTTCAGCTTTAGTAGAAGAGAATGTGAGCACCATGCCATGTCGATGTCAAAACTTGATTTCAACACTGAAGAAGAAAAGGATAGCATCAAGCAGGTTTTCAGTAGTGCTATTCTCTGTTTAAGCGAGGAAGATAGAGGTTTACCTGCTATAGAGTTGATGTTGCCTCTTCTTAAACGAGGTATTGCAGTACACCATTCTGGACTGCTTCCAATAATTAAGGAGCTGGTGGAATTGCTCTTCCAAGAAGGTCTTGTGAAAGCTCTCTTTGCTACTGAGACGGTCTGCCCTTTAACCTGATTATCCCACATGACCTTGTACTTATTTTATCCCTTTACGTGTATATGGATTACATTCCTCAAAGGGACTTCTGATTTTAATTTTTGAACCTCCTCAATAGCAGCATTTGATTGATACATGATTGCTTTTCCCTCAGTTTGCAATGGGGCTGAACATGCCTGCAAAAACTGTTGTCTTCACATCTGTCAAAAAATGGGACGGTGATAGTAATCGTTATATTGCTTCTGGAGAATATATACAGGTAAGTCGTTTGTATATGAAGTGAAGTCAGACATATGGGTAGATTTAGTAGGTCAATCTAACCATAAATTTCATGTTGATTTGTAGATGAGTGGAAGAGCTGGTCGGCGTGGCAAGGATGATCGTGGTATTTGTGTAATAATGATAGATGAGAAGGTAAGGCTGTGCAGTCTTCTATTGCGATTATCTTTGTTTTTCTTGATAAATTGTATATAGCGCGACGAGCATGTAAGGACGTTTGTTTTGTCTTTGTTATATGTCACTTTTAATCATGGTTCTGATTGTAACTAGATATTTATCGGTTTTGATATAACAGTTTCAGTGGTTATTGGTATGCAGTGACATGTAGGACCACCTGAAGCCATTATGATCTAAGATATGTTTTATGATTGTAGAACCTCTAAATTTGAAAGATAAATGGCCTGTTCCTAGTTCTCACCCATGAGTAAGTGTGATATTGTGTTAAGAATCATTTTGTTCTGTTTAAGGTTTTCTCATAAGAGATATTGTCCCTATTCATAGTTAAATTTGTTTCTCGTGTCGAGATTTACTTAGCTTGCAATTGCAGCAGTTCTTATCCAAATTTAATTTGTTCTGACTTAGTAGTTGCGTTAATATTCATTTTGTGCTACTGAAGCTGTCCTCAAAGGCACTTATTTTATTCCATGTCCATCCTTGAATTGCTTGTTATATGATACAACGTGATTCTTATACAACTTAGGTACACTTCCAGATTTTGTTATGTGCTCGCATGCTTCTTTAGTTTGACTTTTGTCCATTGCTCTTAATCTGAGTTAACTTTGCAGATGGAAATGAGTGTTATCAAGGACATGGTTTTAGGTAAACCAGCACCTCTCATCAGTACTTTCCGACTCAGCTACTACACTATTCTGAATTTACTGAGTCGTGCGGAGGGCCAATTTACTGCTGAACATGTGATCCGGAACTCATTCCACCAGTTTCAATATGAAAAGGTTTGTTTCAGGACCTCTTATAGATGCCTCTCCTCACATGTCCTGGCAATGTCAAATATTAGCCTCCCTTACTTTTCAGGCATTACCTGAAGTGGTACAGAAGATTACAAAGTTAGAAAATGAAGCTACATTGCTGGACTCTTCTGGAGAGGTATATCATATGCTGTTTTGATCGTGGTATACATTGTTGCGCTTCTGTTTGACTATCACTCTTAACTCTTCTCCCTGTACAGAATGATCTTGCTGAATATCACAAGTTAGTGCTTGATATATCTGAACTTGAAAAGAAAATCATGTCTGAAATGATTAGACCAGAGAGATCTTTGTTATATTTGATCCCTGGAAGACTGGTATGTCACTCTATTTCTCATAGGTTCTGTTCTTACTTGAGAATGAGATGTACAAGTTTATGAGTCATCACTGTTGCATTTGACTGATAAGAAACAGTACTACAGAAGGAATACTGTATCTAATTATGTTCACTATTTTGTTTGCTTTGTTATGACTTATGATGTTAGTTTTGTAAAATTTCACAAATTCCATTGCACTCAGCAATTTGCATCATGGCAGGTTAAGGTGAGAGATGGTTCAACAGATTGGGGATGGGGTGTGGTTGTAAATGTTGGGAAGAAACCTCCATCATCTAGTTCTCTACCACCTGCATTAAGTGCATCTCGCGGCAATAACTACATAGTGGATATCTTACTTCATTGTTCTTCTAGTTCGACCGAGAACGGACCGCGTTCAAAGCCATGCCCACCTCGCCCAGGGGAGAAAGGAGAAATGCATGTGGTGAGTTGAAGCTCATGAGAAAGGGTTCTATTGTGGTGGCATATCTTCAGTTTGCTAGAGTATCATTTTATGATGACTAGTCATCGAAGGATAACCCAAAATTTACTTTTGCCTAATGTTGAGGTTTTTGCAGGTGCCTGTACCGTTACCTTTAGTATCTGGTCTAAGCAGCGTTAGAATCAGCATTCCATCTGATCTACGGCCACCTGAAACAAGACAGAACATACTTTTTGCGGTTCAAGAACTAGGAAAGCGTTACCCACAAGGGCTTCCAAAGCTACATCCAATTGCGGTGAAAAATCTTCTTACATAATGTCTCTTTTTAGTCTGTTCATCTGTTGTTAATTTTGCACTGCATGTATCATTTTTGTTTGGAGAGACCGAAAGTTCAAAAAACAAAACTGAAATATATCTCATCAGGATATAGATGTACATGAGCACAGCTCGTCGGATGAGATATATCATATCTGCTTCTCCTCAATGCATTGTCCATGCATAATACATAGGCAGAGAATAAACAATACAGCTGAAACACTGATACGATCTTTACCTGCTTATTTCTGGTCTAACATGTACATTTGCAAACCCGATGATGTCATCTCTTGCTCTACCTTCTATTGGCATTTTTCCTATCATATTTAGCTTATCCAGTTTCTTAGAGCATCTTTTCCTAAACTATAATTTGGCATCCCAAAGCTATCTCTTTGAATTCATGTTGCCACTTTGATATTATTATAATGTGATACAATTAATAGGACATGGGTATTGAAGAACCTGAATTAGTCGACTTGATTCATAAACTTGATGATCTCGAGCTGAAACTGTGTTCTCATCCCCTTCATAAGGTATGCCACCTTTCAATTATGAAATGGCCAGTCCCTTTTTACTTTGGCCCACTTATTTTTGCTATTCTTGTGTCGTAGTCTGATCAAAGTGAGCATCAACTGTCTTGGTACCAAAGAAAAGCTGAACTGAATCATGAAATTCAACAACTGAAGTCAAAGATGCGGGATTCACAGGTTAGTTGAATATTTGTGTAATTGATCCTTTTTAAACAGCTAAATGTGTTCTTACATTCTCCTCCATTCAGCTACAAAAATTTAGGGATGAACTAAAGAATCGGTCTCGCGTTCTAAAGATGCTTGGTCACATTGACGTGGATGGTGTTCTCCAGTTGAAGGGACGTGCTGCCTGTTTAATAGACACTGGGGATGAGCTGCTTATTACTGAACTTATGTTTAATGGTAACTGTTTAATACAATCCTGTGTTTAGTTTTTGTTTACTCTAAATTCAGTATTGCAGTAATATGTTTATGTGACTAGGTACATTTAATGATCTCGATCATCATCAAGTTGCTTCTGTTGTTAGCTGCTTTGTACCGTGTGAGAAGTCAAGTGAGCAAATACGCCTGAGGAATGAGCTTTCTAAGCCTATGATGCAACTCCAGGAGGCTGCAAGAAAGATAGCTGAGGTTCATACTTGTCGTATCCTCCCTATTTTGCCATCTCCCTAGTCCCCCCATACTTGCTTAGGATCTCTGATTTCTCATTCTTGTTTTAGGTACAACGAGAATGCAAATTGGATGTAAATGTGGAGGAATATGTTGAATCAACTTGTAAACCGTACCTGATGGATGTTATATACTCCTGGTCAAAGGTTTGTCGCCTATGCATATGCAGTTCATGATGTAGATTTTCTTGCCATTTTGGAAAATTTCCAGGCATTTAGATATCCAGTTGTGACATTTGACCCTTATCATGTCTAATCTTCCCTATCAGATGCAACTATACTCTACATCGTTACTGCTACTGCAATTTTCTCTAACTATATGTCGATTCCTGAAAATTATTTTTCACACAGGGCTCCACCTTCGGGGAGGTGATAGAAATGACCGACATTTTTGAAGGAAGCATCATACGGCTAGTTAGGAGGCTGGATGAATTTCTGAATCAGGTACACCAACTACATTCCTCCCCCCTCTCTGTTTGGAATCTATTCCACCTGTTGTTTCTCGCTACTAGTACCTAAATCACTTGGACAATCAGAATGTCTCCCTTTGATTATCTCCTTTGTATCAGTGTGCGTGTGAAACCAAAATTGTCTGCATTTTGACTATCCCCTTTGGATCAATGTTCATGTGAATCAAAATGTGACGAGGCCTCTAGGAAAATTTCCATTGAAATGTCAAGGAACATTTACTATTACCGAATATGGTATACAAGTTAAAGTCTAGTAGAAATTATTTCTCAAAAAAGGGTTAAACCAACTTCAGTTATTTTAGACTAGTAAATAGGCGGCGTTTATTCAAGGAAATGTACTCCCTCCGTTCCACATTAACTGTCGCGGATTTGTCTAGATATGCATGTATCTAGACGTGTTTTAGTGTGTAGATACATGCGAATCTAGACAAATCTGTGACAATTAATATGGAGGTAGTAGCTAAATATGCTAGTAATGTCTAAATATGCAAGTAATGTTTCCCTGGCTCTTTTTATCTCCATATATATGAACTGTGATTCGCATCCACTTTGTCCTATGCCCCTTTTCTGCATGCCCACCACTTCCCATTTCTGTTCCGAAATCTGTACATAGTCAACAAAATTAAACTTGCATTGCTTTCCTTCTCTAACCAACTGACCGTGGTAATCTGTTACCAGCTAAAAGCTGCTGCTGAAGCTGTTGGGGAGGTTAACCTTGAGAACAAGTTGGCATCGGCGAGCGAGAGCTTACGCCGTGGTATCATGTTTGCCAACTCATTGTATCTGTGACCATTGGAGCTCCAGCAGCTGTACCATATTATATGTTAGCAAAACAAATGTAGTTGTCTAATCTGTCAAAGCGTATGATGTAGCCTTCTACTGTTGTAACCCCCTAGGCGGCAATTGCTTCGTCAGAAGATTAGAAGCCATCTGCTATACATCAACTTATATCTCATACACGTATGCATTGTTTTATCAGAAGATTGGAAGCTATCTGCTATCCATCTAGTATTTCCTACTCGTACATGTATAGATCAGAGGTGCCAACTTTTTTTGGAATTGCTCCGTGATCTGAATTGGCACAAGAGATTTATTATACCCGTCTCATTTTGGACATCATTATGTGATAATGTAGTTAGGAGGTTCTTGAGGCGTGGACGCCTGGTCACCAAGCAATTCTCTTTACGTTCCCATGCCACTGAAAAACAGCAGTATTTATTTGCTTCTTTGTCTCCAAATATCAATCAGCTGTAGAAACGGACCGGATGCCTTGGCAAGCACTGGGGTGTGTGGCTCAGATCAGCTGGACCGGCACAGGGAACGTTGTTCTTTTACTAGAGCCGGCACTTCAGAGTATCTTACAGGAGGTCCTGAAGCAGTTCTGGGAGCAATAGAGCAAATAAACATGATGAACATTCATGGTTGCATGCCAGGAACTCTGACCATGACCAAATTGCTCAAATTATCACTTCAGAATTAAGAACGAGCTACACAGTACGATGCTCAATACCATCACCCGACCAATATCTGGAGCATTTACATGCATCGACAAGCTACAGTTCAACCAGAGTACAGTAGTTGATCAAGTGGATCTAAGAATATCTATGGAGGGCAGGGCAGAAGCCAGAGTACACCATGCAGCTCCTAGAATTCCAGCCTAGTTCCATGAGATCTCTTGAAGCACTGCAATTCAGAACAAGTACAGATTAGCACACCAGCTCTGATGCTACTCAAGATATGTTTGCTATTAACTTATGTATCTAGGCAACTAGATACTATTGCACGGAATCCTATTAAAATCCAGATCAAAAATGCGTATGACACCATCCCAAAGAATGATCATTCTTATTGACAAGCGCGCAATTTATTCTAACAACAGTTTTTGGTGTATGCTGCATTAACATACCACGTCAGCTTGTACTTGAACAAGCAATATTCTTACCTTGTTGATCATACGTGATTAGATATTCTCCAAGCCGAAATCCCGCCATACATCCCCTTGTGGTGGCTGGCTTTCCTGATCTGTTAGGTGTAGAATAAGGCCTATCAAAAGAGTTGCAGTGATATACCAGACAGTTACCGTACTGATAGCAAATTTCCCATTCAAATTTGTAAATAATGCCCTGAGATTTTAAAGCATCCGCATTCGGCCTTTCATGAAGTTCAGAAATGTGCTGCAGTGTTACTTATGCCTAACAATTAAGAAGACTCTCAAATTGAGCTCAGGGTACTTTTGCTGTCCAAGTTTCTTCAATGCTTCAATGAGCACAGAAGATGCAGCAAAATAATATCATTGGAACTTGGAAGACAGTTTGAAATTGCATGAGAGACATGTTTTGATAGTATTTTCTGCGCCAGGATAGAATGCCATTTGATCAAACTGAAACAAGCTATATGAACAAAATTGCTAACAGAAAGCATGAACTCCAGTAAAGTTCGGGCATCTGACTGTGGTTAATACAACAAAAGTTTTGACATCCACATGATACGACATCGAGTGCAAAAGGACAGCCAACAAAATCCTGGTACGAGAGAAGATGTTTATAAGTGTTAAATAGTTCAGTCTTTATTGTTAAAAATGCATACAGCAGACTAAATAACTGGATTTTAGTGCTGAGGGCTCCAGTGAAAATAAGGTAGCTCCATCTTTGTTATATAGAGTAACGAACTATCGTGCTATTTGGAGTCTAAGGACGCACACTAACAAGTGCAGAAAAATAGCATATCACAGTGTAATGGAAATTTCAGTTTGATGAGATGTGCTCTAGAACATACACATTTCCGTAACTAGCGGCCACAGCGAGAGGACATCACATGATACGGCCCCTCTGGCCTAATTTCTTTATTTTTTGCTGGGATGCCTTGCTATGGGCCAATGTGGCAGTTCTGTTCAGTTACAGGTTACGCGGCTGTGCCTATTGCCTAACCTCGCATCCTAAATGTGACAACAGTAATCGCAACCGGGGCTGGCCTAGTGGTCACGGTCAGATGCAGATCGAAATCGATCTCGAACCCATCGCAGGAAGTCGCGGACTGGGCTAAGAGATAGCGAGAGAAAGGAAGGTGGGACGAGAGCGTACTTGCGGGCGCTGGTTCCTCTGCGTCCTCGGTCTTCACGGCCATGGCCGGCGGTACGGGGATATCTGCAACAACATCGCGTGAGCGGATCGATTTGGGCTAGTCGGTTTAGGTCACCGGACGCGGAAAGGGAGGAGGAAGAGGAGAGGGCGCGCGTACCGTCGGGGGGGAGGGTGTCGCGCATCCACTGCTCGTCGACGATGTCGATGAGGATGCCCAGGCTCAGGCTCTGGTCCTGTTCCAGCCCGCCCATCTTCTCCTCGGCCGCCGCGTCTCGTCTACTCAACCGTCGATCGCCGCCGCCGCCGCCGCCGCTCCTTGGCTACCGGAGTCGTGACCCTGGAGTGGAGTCCTGCTGTTTTCCCACTAGGACGAAACGAAGTAGCTGTATTTACACGGCCCGTGTGCTTTTTGGGCCGGCTTTCGGCTCAGGCTGGGAACGGGCTAGACTTGGCCCGTAGTCTGTGACCCTGTGTGCGCTGAGCCGAATTTCAGAATTGAACTTTAAACTCAAGAACTATCTATTCAATTCTGAAATTGACTGGTACTTTTTTATGGAGTTCACACATATTTTATGCATCCGAAGCTTACATTGTTGTCCAGATTGGAGCTCTTGCAGGGCCGTGTGCTCCCGTCCGTAGGATCTTGGGGTGTGTTCGGTTCTGGGATGGAGTGGAACATAATAGGGACGGTTCCATGATTTTAGGTAATTCTTGTGTTCGGTTGAACCGTGGAACGGAACGAGGCTATTCCTCAAAGTGGAATATTCCTCGTAGATACGGAACCAACCCGTGCGACCAAAGCGGCCGGACCACGGGGAACGGGTCGCTAACACAGTTTTTTCAAAGAAAAGATGTCGCATCTAATCAGCAGCGAACCTTTCTTTTCCTCGTCTCTCCAAAAAAGCGGCAAGCGGTTTAGCAAGGTCAGTGGCGGTGGGTAGATGCAGGGGCGGCGGCGGTGACCAGGTGCAGCAGCGGTCTCAACCAGACGCGACGAGAATCGGGCATGGCGGCGACAAAAGCCAGACCAGGCGCGACGTCGGCGGAGCCATGCGCGATTACGGGATCCAGGTGTGGCGTCTGTGGGAGCCATGCGTGGTGATAGGGTCCAGGCGTGCCGGTGGACCGGGAGCGACGATAGGATCCCAGGGCGGCATTGGTAGTTGTCATGCGCGGTGACCCAATTTTGACTCTTTCCCTTCCGATTTTGCTCTTTGTCCACCGCGATTTTGAAGGATGAAAAGAACATGTGTTGCCCTTTTTTGTTTGCCCTTGTTAAGTTTGTGTTTAGATTCATAGAATGTTTAAGCAAAAATTAACCAAACCATTCTATTCTATTCTACTACTTCGATGCCAACCGAACATGAGGACGAAACCGACTAGAATGGAGTGGAATGGAACCATCCCGTTCCGATCTACTTCGTCCCAAAAACGAACACACTCTTGCTAGCAAACCCGTTTTGCCTTGTATTTCCTTCTTTCACCGGTGCCAATCCTAGCCAACCCCTATAAATGGTGTGGGGGTCTGCTTCTTGCAGGGCTAGATGCTCAGAGACTTGCTCCATGACTTTGTTGAAAATATAAATAATCTATACTTTCTTATAAAGCAAAACCCCACTAACTGTAATTAATATTAGTCTATCTCTACATGCAAGTCATCCACATCATCTACTCCATTAGCCAATCAAATATCCATGCCATCCCACTAACATTATTATAATTATCCACATCACTAATTTATATCCATCTAATATGCAACAGTTTCATATTAATTAAATTTAGCATCTCGGCTATGTTTATAAAATAAATACAGAATAATTTGTACAGAAAACTTCATGTTTAATGCATATTATACCATTTTATTTATACAATAGAAGTTATTAAAATATGTCTGGTAATTCATATGATTTAATCTGAATAATAAACTGATAAAGAATGATCATACAAATAGTACCAAAACTAATCATGCAGATTAACAAAATAGATGAAAAGATTACATCTAAATAAGATAAATCTATCACATCTACACCAAACACTAGAACAATAAACTCTAGCAAAATCTAAAAGAGAAAGTTCAGGCTTACGTACGGTGCAGCGGCGATGGCAGCAGTACCCACAGCGGTTCCAGTAGCAGTAGCCGCAGCGGTAGCAGCAATGTTGTCGCCCATGTTAAGGTTGCCAAAGAGGTCGGTGACGTCCAGGAAGAAGTCGTCATTCGGAAACTCGTTGTCGGACGACGTCGTGTGTCCCAGTAGTAGCGCTTGAGCGCTCCCCAAAAAACTGATTGCCCCTCACTCGTACAGGTTGACAAGAGGCGGGGTTTCGGAGGCCTACTATCTCGATCTGCGATGCACGCCGCAAGCTGGGATGAGGAAGACGAAGGAGGAGACGCAATGGACTAGAAGAAGGTGTGTGTGTTGAGTTGTAGTTGCGTAGGGTTTGAGGGTAGTTTCTATAGTGTCGGTCGGGTAGGTCATGGGGAGCAGCCCACGTCTGTGTCAACACAACCCACGATCAAAAAGATCTGGCTAATCAACACGTCCGTTAGTGACTCATAATTAATTTTTCCGAACAACAAAATAAAGCTCGGCTCTAAAATATTCCCACAACACGCGGCATGGCATCAAAGGAGTGTGCGAGAGTTGCTTTTCTTCTCACTTACTTAGTAGTGCTAGAACAGCCTCCTATATAAGATGGTGCAACTCGCTCTCAACTAGCAATGTGAGACTAAACTTTAGCTCCACTAGCATACACATGAGCTGCCACAAATAATGGGCCAAAGATAATTTCAAATTTTGTATTTACTATGCGCGAAAAGCCCAACAAGCAAATACCTCAAATTTCAACAATACCCCACAAAGTCTCATTGGTACATCACGTCACTTTGATTTCAGAACATTGTTTTATATACCGGTGACATGGGTATGCCCAATAGGCACTCTACTACAACCTTCCTGGTGCGGCTCGACGGAAGGACCACTCGACGAATTGCTAAGGTCCATGACGTCTATGATGGTTCGAGTGGTATGAAGCACATATGTACACGGACTCCCAAACGCACAAGACAAGGAAAGCTCAATACTAGAGTTCTAATCTAAATTGTAACCAACTCGTATTGGTACCTGAGACTTAGCCTCCCCATATATAAAGGCTAGGAGAACGAGAAGGCAATCTCTCAATCGCGACTCCCACAATAGACAATAGATCTAGACGCTGCAATAGATAATAGACAGATCTACGATCTCCCATACGCCAGATCTAATACGCGCGACACTGCCCTCGGCGACATTGTAATCCTTCGGATCATCATCAATCAAGAGCAGACAAGCAGGAGTAGGGTCCTCTACGAGGCCTGAACCTGGGTAAACCTTGCGTCCCTGTGTGCTTGTTTGCTAGCCGATCGAGACTTCCAGCGTTCCCTCCTTCTCTAAAACCCAAGTCCATAACAATGGGCATTGATGAGTTAAACCCTCGTCAATTGGCGCCGTCTGTGGGAACGGGGAGCGCTGATGTTGCGATCTCGACGGCTCCATCACCAACGATCTACGATTCGTCGTTTACTAGATGTCAAATCTAATTCGGCTCTCTCATCATCAAACAGCTATCGGATCACGTCCGATCGAATCGTCTACGTCAACGCATTCAATTTCGTCACCAACAAATCCATCTACGTATCTTTTCTTCACCGTGTGGCTAACTCGCCTACGTGCTATTGACTCGTGTACGTCAAGGATCGAAAGTACCCAGAACAAGAATATTGATCCTCCACGGGATGTGTTTGGAGAAAGGAAGGAAAGCATTAGCAAAGATGCGGTGTCGCACGCGGAAAGAAATAGAAGGTCCAAAGACAAATTATTCCTACTACTCCGCACGCGTGAGCTAAAGACGTGGTTCTAGAGGGTTCTGGAGCAGCCAAGTGATTTAATTACTTGGTCTTATGAGTTGTGACACGTGAAGACAACCAGTCAAAAAGCCCCAAGAAATATATGTGCTCACGTGTGAAGATACCGACTCAAACTCTGCTGCCATGACTCGATAGCATAGATTGCTTTCCAATTGGATAAGTTTTGAAAGCCCAAAGAAAGAAAAAAGAAACAGAGATCACCAAAGCTAGCTACGCGTGGTCCTTCATGGGTACTTCCGATCAGACCAAACAAAAAAGAAGCAGCAAACTACACCGATCGATCGATCAAGCATTGAGGGACAAAAGAAAAAAATCAGCGGCAGCAGCGGCCATTGGGTTCACATAACTTCAGATCAGCTCGCGATGATTCAACTAACAAGAATTACTCAAGACTTCACGTGGGAATTAAGAACACTACGAACTACGATTTTCAACTACCGATTGGACTCAGCCGCAAGCTATTTTGACTATGCTGCGGACTGTTTCGACTCTACCGGCCACGTTGATTTTACACTCGGGGCCTACGTCAACTCCGCCACGTGACCGCTACGATCTTCTGCTGCGGCGACTAGCCTGTACGGTCTTCGGCTGCGACAACCCGGTGCAGTGTTCGACTGTTGTGACCCGATGCAGTTTCCGGATGCGGCAACTCGTCATCACCGTACGTCTCCAGTCCACGACGTCTACTACACGTCTGTCGCATCAACTTCTTCAACTGCGCCAACCCTACCGCGCGACCCTCTATGCCCTTCGACTCCGTCGTGCAACCCGCTACGATCTTCATCTCTGTCCACTCGCCATGGTCTTCGACTCCAGCGACTCCGGTGACTCGGGGGCTCCCTCGGCTTTGGTGACTCGCCGCGATCTTTGACTCCAGCGATCCGTTGCGGCATTCTGCTTCGGCGACTCGGGGGCTCGTTGCTCCAGCGACCCATTACAATCTTCGGTTGTGGCAAACCGCTGCCACCTCGGTTTTGGTGACCTGCTGCCGCATCGACCCAAGACCGTCACACAGGCTCTCGGATGCCGCTTCGACTACATCGACCATATCGAATCTACACTCGGGGGCTCCGCGGACTCCTCCGCGAGGCCCGTTACCGCCTTTGGATACGGTGACTCACTGCGGTCTTCGGTTGCGGTAACCTACTGAGTCTTCGACCCCATCACGCGACCTGCTGCGGTCTTCAGCTGCGGTAACACGCTGCGGTCTTCGACTTCGCCAGCCTGATGTGTCTTCGACTCCGTCACGCGACCCGCTGTCACGTCGACTACGTCCGCGATTGCATCGACTTCGTCCACGACAACTACCAATAAAGCTAAGTTTTCCTCTACTTAAAGTTTATTATTATTTTTTAACTCGCACTCGAAACACTCGGGGGCTACGCCTCTCTTCGAGTAACCTAATGTGTCATCAACTCCGCGCACTCGAGCACCTCATACGCGACAGCCCGAGTAGCTGATTCTGCCCGATCGTCGAATCCTTGAACTCCGAGTGCCTCGGCAAGGCACTGAGACTAAGGGTAATAAGGCTAACGAAAAGGCCTAGCATACAGTGCAAAAGTGTTGACTCGATTGGCACCAGAATATGACTTTACAAGCCAAAAGGCATATATTATTTACAAGATACAAGTACTTCACACTTCTTAATATTTTATGCAGCTTACAAGGATGTCGACTGCGTCGAGCTATTCTATCGGGTCCTCCAACAGGAGTCGACAAAACAACTGGCTATAACATACGCTCAAGGCCCGAGTTGAGTCCCTCCTCGAATGGTTGCATCGCTTGATGCTACACCCACGCGATGTTGGCCGCGCACCTGACAGAAGTGACTGCATTGACGCCATCTGCATCGTCGACTCACCTGGCTAATCGCCGCATGACTCCACTACGTCGACTCCGACTACATCTTCGACTCTTGGATCCTTATACGTGAGACACTGACTCGATGCACTTCCGGGTCAGTGGTTTCTTCTCGCATGATTTTCGACTACGACTGCAAGATACAAGACACGAGTCTCTGCCCGAGTCTACGACTCCGCCAGACACTCGGGGGCTACTCCAAACTGGAGTGCTAGTCGCGCATATACAAGATCCTCGAGTGACACGCTCTGAATCCTCACTCGAATCCACGATTCGACTAAGGACTCGGGGGCTACTCCCATAGGGAGCGCTGGCCGCGCACTCGAAGAAATTTGTGAAGATATCCAAGCATCATGAAAACCCTTCACTCGAATCTACGATTCGATTGTGGACTTCGGGTTACTCCCATAGGGAGCGCTGAAAACATATTCGACTGAAACAAGCAAACAAAAGACGACAGCAGTCGCAAAAGTTCTTTAGTCCCTGCCTGAGTCTTCGACTCAACCAGGCACTCGGAGGCTACTCCCATAGGGAGCGCTGGTCACACACCCTATGATTATTTTCTTCCTCGTACATCGTATTGTGTGTTGATAACATCCACAATCGAATTCTATGGCGATTCCGCCTCATATTTTCCATGCAAAGAGACTACGTCTCCTGGGCCACCCGAATCATCTCCGCGATGACAAAAAATTCGGATGCCGCGCTTACAGCGTGAAGATAAGACCTGAATAAGGCCTGGCAACGCATCTGCTGCGCACTACCAGAGATATATTCGTGCCTACAGGTACGATGAATATGCCTTGACGGACGCGTCGAGTGCTCACACCCATACACTGGAATTCGACTCCTGTAAGGCCTCCGTGGCATGAGTCGAATTACGTCAGCAATTTCCGAATTCGAGTCCGGGGACTCGAGTTTGAGTAGGTAGCGTTGTTTTTGCCCTAGAGCAATTAACTGGTCCCGATCCGTCGAGCGCACCAAGCACGTTTACCATCATCCCTATGAACTATTACAAATTCGACTGGCCCGATGAACTTTTGGGTGAGTACTTCGCACTCGACACAATTGTCGACTCCGACATCCTAATGCAAGACTCAAGACTTCTAAGTCTCCACCCGAATCTATGATTCGCATGGACACTCAGGGGCTACTGCCATGGGTATGCCCAATAAGCACTCTACTACAACCTACCTGGTGCGGCTCGATGGAAGGACCACTCGACGAATTGCCAAGGTCCATGACGCCTATGATGGTTCGAGTGGTATGAAGCACATATGTACACGGACTCCCAAACACACAAGACAAGGAAAGCTCAATACTAGAGTTCTAATCTAAATTGTAACCAACTCGTACTGGTACCTGAGACCTAGCCTCCCCATATATAAAGGCTAGGAGGGTCCAACGAGAAGGCAATCTCTCAATCGCGACTCCCACAATAGACAATAGATCTAGACGCTGCAATAGATAATAGACAGATCTACGATCTCCCATACGCCAGATCTAATCTGCACGACACTGCCCTCGGCGACATTGTAATCCTTCGGATCATCATCAATCAAGAGCAGACAAGCAGGAGTAGGGTCCTCTATGAGGCCTGAACCTGGGTAAACCTTGCGTCCCTGTGTGCTTGTTTGCTAGACGATCGAGACTTCCAGCGTTCCCTCATTCTCCAAAACCCAAGTCCATAACAATGGGCATTGATGAGTTAAACCCTCGTCAACCGGTGTTTAGCGGAGACTGTTAAGTTGAACTTCCTGAAAGGACAAGGATGGCGCCAAGAGGGGGGGTGAATAGGCGGTTTAAAACTTTTCCGAGAGAGGCTCAACAAAGGCGGAATGAAACTAGCGTTTACTTTATTAAGCACAAAAACCTAGAACAACTAGGGTTCACCTATTTGCACGAACGACTTATGATAAACAAGACAAGCAACTATGAGATAGCAAGATATAAACTTCAAGCACGAAGGCTATCACAAAGTAAGGTGCATAAGTAAGAGCTTGAGTATAGAGATAACTGAGGCACGCGGAGACGACGGTGTTTTACCGAGTTCCTCCCAACATGGAGTACGTCTCGTTTGGAGAGGGGGTGGTATCAACCCACCAACGCCACAAAAGGCCTCCCTTGTTCTCCTGTGAATCTCACCCCAACGGGATCGGTCCACACTTCCACTATCGGTGCACTTGTCGGTGGCAATCCGGAACCTCTCACAAGGTTGGGGCACTTCTCCACAACTCAATTGGAGGCTCCCAACAAACAAGCTTGGAGAAAGCTCCACAACTTAATTGGAGGCCCCAAGTAATCCACAAACCTGCAAAACCACCAAAACATCTAGGGTTCCAATGAACTCAAGAGTAAAAAGCTTCTCAACTTTTGACCCAATCGAATCCTCAACGAGAACTCAAACCGATGTACCAAATGCAATGGCAAGAACACACGAAGTGCTCAAGTCTTTCTCTCCCAAATTCCACCAAAGCTACAAAAGCTTATGGGGGAATAAGAGAGGAAGAACAATGGAGGAAATCCACAAAAGACTCCAAGATCTAGATCCCAATTAAGATGTTCCTCTCACTTAGAGGAGAGATTGATTGGTGGAGTTGTAGATCTAGATCTCCTCTTTAAAATCCCTCAAGAATATGCAAGAATCAATGGAGGGATTGAGGGATAGCAAGCTCAAGAAGGTCAGCAATGGAGGGGAGAACTTGCAAGGAAGGTTCGGGAACCATTGGGGAAGAAGGGCCCCTTAAATAGGTCCCTAGAAATCCAACCGTTAGGCCCAGGAATCGCCCGGTTCAGAGTCTCCGGACTGGGACCGAAGTCTCCGGTGTACCCAGGCCAAACAGGGTCAAACTGGGGGACAATCAGTATGCAGTCCGGAGATGGACCGGAGATTTAGTCCGGAATCTCCGGTCTTACAAAAACTGGCAGAAAGACCAATATGAAAACAACCATAACTTTTGCATCCGGATTCCGATTTTGATGATCTTAGACTTATTTTAAATATGACAATAAGATCTACAAGATCATGCAGGGAACCATCATAGTCCAGAAAGGGAGGATAGAACCAAATGACGAAAGCTTTGACCTCTCTCAACAAGACGAACTGGTAAAACCTCCAACATCGAAAACGCAATAGAGAATGCATATGAAATCCGTTTTCAATGAACTTGGGCTTGTCATAAAGATTAACACAAGCTCTAAATCCTCTAATGGATAAGAACCAAATAATGGAAGGTTTTACCAATCTCTAAAAGACAAACCGGTAAAACTTCCAATATCGAAAACGCAATAGAGAATGTATATGAAATCTGTTTTCGATGAACTAGAGCTTGTTATGAATATTACCACAAGCTCAAGAACCTCACATGGATAAGATCCAAATAACAACCAAGAAAGATTATGCCAAGTATGCAAAGGTTTGAGCTCTCACGAAGGATATGATCAAGTTACTCACTCGAGAGCCCCTCTTGATAGTATGGCTATCTATCCTATAAACCAGTCTCCCTAACTAACACCATGAGGCCGGTAAGAAAGAAACCCTATCAAGGACATACCTTTGCCTTGAGCATATTCCACTTGAGATTGACGATAGTGATCTTGTCCACCTCAAGATGGAACACCTTTCTTGATTGCACTAGCTTGGTGAAGACTTGCAAATTGCTCTCCCATACTCGACTATGGTAGATCTCCTCTCTTGGGCATATCATCTTTCCATATCCATGATAACCATAGGATGGCAAGCTTCAAGCAAATGATCTCTTCAACATGGCTCATCTTGAACTTGCACATCACTAATTCTTTCTTCATTATGTTGGTTTCTTGAAGGCACATAAGAGATATCACTCCAACTTTATTCTTCAAGGCACACTTGCCATAGGCTCAACTCTCACATGAACAATCTTTGGATCTCTCCTTGAACACCTTGGTCAACACTTGATCTTCTTTACTTTCTTCTTCTCCCAACCTTGAAGCCAACATATGGTACAATCATTGCCTATGGACAAATCCTACAAGTAAAACTCAATGCAAGCATAAGTCTATAAAGATTGTCATTAATTACCAAAACCACACATGGGGGCACACATGCACTTTCAATCTCCCCATTTTGGTAGATGATGACAATCCCTTTGAGAGGGTTTATATAAGGAATTAACCAAACAACACGGTGTGCTAACATCAAATACAATACAAGTATGTGATGTTAGTACAACCACAATATAGAGCAAACTCCCCCACAATCTATGCATGTGTGGATGAACTTGAATTTCATTGCATATATTGCCAACTATTACCGGTGGTGGATTTTTCTCTATATATTCAAGATGCTATGCAACACACTAAGATGCAAAGCACACGAGGCAAGTGTTTAAGTACAGAACTCACAACACACAACCAAATTCCCTAAAACCCTCTAAAACTTCTCCTCCATTGGCATCGATTGCCGAAATGGGTGAAAAACTTTAGAAGGCCAATTTAGTGAGAGTTCCTCCATATGGTGTGCATTTCTCATAATATGAGTGGAATCACAAGAACGCATCCAATGACGAATACCATGAGGAAATCAAACTAAACCGAGGATCCAAAGATTGCAAAGAAATAAAATGGTGAAGAAGCATCAACGAATGAAGCAAGCAATCATAAGATCGAAAGAAGCACTTCACAAAAGGAAGATACCAAAAGAAAGATAGATATGATGATAAGATTGAAAAGAGAGTGATCTAAATAATACGAGGAGACTCCCCAAGGTTTGTGCACAAATTATAATTTTGCATTTGAATACAATATGCACAAACATGGCATCCTCATTCCCTCTATATCATTTAAACCACGAGCATGAGCAAGAGAGAAGATATTATGATAAGAGAAAATGAGTGTTTAGATGAAAATAGGAAGTTCCCCAAGGTTCATGCACAACAAAGTGCACAATTATTGAATCCTAACTTCCCATAATCAAACAAAACACCAAACAATAACAAGAAAGCAAATGTGTGTTCTTAGGTAGATTAGGAAAGCTCCCCAAGGTTTATGCCCCAAATGTAATAATTGCTTTGAATGAAAAGTGCATAAACATGGTATCCTTGCTCCCCCAAACTTACATAACAACACAAAGGCATGAGATATCAACTTTCTTAACACCAATGAGTGTCAAAAGATGCAAATGAAAAGGTCAAGCGCTCAAAGCAAAACATTTGGAGCCACCAAAGCATAAAAGGAGTACAAGGTGTAGACCCCAAAGAAAAAAGGATATCAACTAGAGATTTAGCCATAATCATGTGTGTAATTTTTAAGGTAGACAACAATCACCAAGATACACATCCACAAAGAAACATGCACACACAAAATGGATACTCAAGAATGAACAAGATATCCAAACGAAAGTCAGATACTGCCAATAAGATTTTTGCTAGAAAGCATGGCCAAAGGCTCATATTTATCTTACTGAATATCAATGACCTTCAGACACCAACGAATACATCACAACTATCACAAGGGAACAAGAGCTAGTTGGAATGCATTGGGAAAGGCAACAAGTATCATAAAAAACAAATAAACCTTGCAAATTCATCCATATTGCACATGAGAGAAATTTAGGAAATGATAGCAAAAGTGCCCGTGAGAAACAAATACTCGTATACTCAATTTTACTACTTTCTTAAAGCAAATACGATTAAATTTTACATTTTAATTTATTCTAATCTAACCAAATTTATCACTCTCTATCTAATGACATTCCGGTGTAACCAGAAAATCTCACTCTAAATTTTCTATGACTACCGAATATCCTCCTCCCCATCCCCACTCTCAAACACAAACATTCCATACATGACTTGGGTGCAACACAACAATTCACAACATAACAATTAATAATAATTTATGAGATCAAAACACTAACTACAATTTGTTTAATTACATATTTTTGAATGTGATAGCTAATTTTACTGCTCCCTCCAATCCAAATTAATTGACTTAGATTTGTTTAGATTTGGATATATTAAGACATGTTTTAGTGCTAGATACATCCGAATCTATGCAAACTTGAGTCAATTAATTTTGATCGGAGGAGTACTGAGAATAAGTTAGCCCGGGTATTGGTATAGAACCATGTAAATGTAAGCTTCGGTGAATTTTATAGGAAATCAAAATACTGTGAGTGCTTTGCTTCATACTAAAATATTGCAGGGGCTTCACCATGGATAAAATAAGTAGGAAGGAGTAAACCGAGAAGCTACCACAAAGAGATAAGGTTCCCATCGTTATGACTGTGTGATACAGACTACAGAGACGTGAGACGTATCGACCGATTCATTTGCTATCTGAGATAGCCTCGCCGTGCAGCTCGAGCAAAAGGCAGGACGTCGCCTTGCACAAGAGGACGCGACGCCGGACGTCTTCTCCCCCTCGCGCATTGGAGGATGTCGCCATGCCGCGCACGGCCCGTTGGCCGCTGTCAGCGCAGCGCCTTACACGTTCGTGCTGCGTTTTGCCTAAGGTCGCATCGGTCGCCATTGCCACGCCTCAAAGCAGCCATCCGTGGTGGTCGGAGGACCAGGATTAGCCGGCGAAGTTGCAGATGTTTCGACATCATGGGAGCCGTGCTAGAGGTCGCCTTCGTGCCACGCCCATCAGAAAGGAAGGTAAGTTTGCAATGTTTGCTTACCGTGCCTAATAAGGCCTTAGTGCATCGGATTCGTCGATATGGGGGAGAAATCATTGTTTTGTGCCCAATTTTCTAGCATGTGTTCTTCTGTTCGTTCTTGGCGGCGAAGAACGGATCGGATGCGTCGATTTGGGGGACAAATCTTCGTTTCGTGCCCAATCTTTTAGCATCTGTTCTTCTGTTGATTAAATCGTTCTGGGCAGGTCGATGGTGCGAGGCCAAGAACGAATCGACGAGAGGCTGAGGTCGATGTCCTTTCCTGCTCAATCTTCTAACCTCTGTTAGTCGAGGACAGACGGCATCGAAGAACCGATCGATGGGAGGCTGGGGCCAGCGGCATAGCGATGGGGATCGGGCCTTCAGGGAGATTTTATTGCTCTTGTCTGAATCGATGTCCAACTCGTGTACCCCTACTTGATGATGACTCGGTAATGGTGCTAAAAACAACCAGTGTGTTACCGACGGAGAAAATTAGCGAAGGCGCCCAGAAAAACGGACGAAAACATAAAAGGTATGGACGAAGAGAGAAACGTTGATTCTTTTATTATTAGGTATAGATTGGCAATATAATTTCTAGATTGGCACATGTGAGATTGGTGAATTATAAACATAATTTTTATATACCCCAAAATATGCATTCATCTCAATTTACTCATACCGCAATAAGGATGATACAATAAAATTCTTGCAAAAACCACAATAAAATCAAGTGAAGGAAATCATGCCATGATGCAACCACAAAGGTTAGATGCTAGAAAAGTATGCATGCGAGGGATACTTGTTACCGAGATACCATTGGTAGGATGTAGTAGATATGAGTTTATTGATCATCCTAGCTTGCCTTCAATTATCATTAGTCATCACATCTTCTTATTATTGAGATAAACATCCATTGAATCTCCAATGTACCTATAACACATTCAAGTACACAATGGTCCCAAAACTCATTGGATCTAAAGTAGTTATATAAACTACAATACATAGGAGAGACTTCACATAAATATGTGCATAATGATATGAAATTGAATTTCATGTACAACTTAGCTGGTGGGATATGGTGGAGTTTCCCTTATATATTGGATCAAACAAAGCTAGCATACCATAATATATACATTCAGTAAATATGCATGCACAAGACTTTCAAGAACCAACAAGAAGATACAATTTGAACAAAAACACAAAGTAAATCAAGACGGTACACACAAGAGTGTGACACGATAAAGGTGTCCAAATTGTATCAAGGAATCAAATCAACACATGATAGACCCCAAGTTCAACAAGTGAACAAGGTAAAAGTCACAGAGCAAAAAGGATAAACAAATACAAATGCTCAACGATTTATCTCATTCAAATGGTTAAATAGAAAGCATGGAATGAGAAAATCAACTCCCAAACAAAATACCAATTGAAAAATAAATGGTTCCAACAAAAGAACCAAAACTCTCAACATTTTTGAAGAATGGCACAAAGTACCAAAGAAAAGATTTATCTTCCAAAGGCATAAAACATGGTATAGATCAAAACATGTCATGAAGAAGCATAAAAGGAGTGTTCTAAATAATATAGGAGAACTCCCCCATGATTAGTGCATAATTTAAGATTTTGCATTTGAATACAAAATGCACACATATGGGATCATCATCCCTATCTACATCAATTAGAGAACTAAATAATTTCAAGACAAATAAAGATCCATAAGAGTCGAGGAAGACATGGGAAACAAAGCACAACAAATTTCTTGGCAAGAGATAAGGAAAATCAAGCAAAACCAACATGAAAATGATCAATAAGATCTACCACATATAATAGTACCGATTGTCCAAGGACAAGGGACTTGCAAAAATTTCCTGGTGGTAGATAGCAAATATATCTAAGATCATATTCACAAAGAGAAAGAAAATGTCAAAAGATAGGGTTTAAAAACCACGTCAGGAAAGAGTTCTTGAGGGTTTCAAGTAGTTAACCAATCACGCACATCAATGATTAGAATAACTAGAGGCAAAATTCTTGCCAACTTAGATATAAGAATTCATATATGATGAAACCCATACCAAGGAAATCTCTTGCAAACAAGATCCAAAACATAAGGGATAAAAACATTATATCAAAAAGGAACTTGTTTGAGCTCACGAGCCACATAGGAACTAGATAATTTCCAATATCAATTATATGTGACACAACCTCAACTATTCACATTTTCTCGGTTTTTAATATGCACAAAGTATATTACTCCCCCATAATGTGATAAAACATTTATTTTCACAAGAGGCAAAAAAATACAACAAGAGAACATTAATGGATATTATAGAATTTGAATTTCTCATGAGCATGACATACCACGGAGAGACTAGATAATCTTGAAATATCAATACTAAGTGGTATTCCTCATGTACACACATTTAGGATTGTGAGGTTCCCTAAAGGACATCACACTCCCCCAAAATAGGATAGTCCATTAATCTCCTATAAGAGCCAACTAAGATATAAAGAAGATGCAATAGGCTCAAACACAAAAACACATACATGGTGTGCAAGCCAACATACACAAATCTGATTTCTCAAGTTAAGCAAGTAGGAAGCACAACATATACAAAACATATGCAAGGTACAAAATTGACACATGCACAAGGGGCAAGTAACTTTCAATGTAAATGAGTTGAGAACATGTTACCACAATGAGGAGCAATGGATATATGATAGAGATATGATAAACTAAATGACCTGGCTTGAGAGAATATAATTTAAGTCCCCTTAATTCTTCATGATGTAGCCAAGTCTCCAATGTCCTCTAACACACACCTATTGATCAAGTTTTAGCTTGATGGTCCCCAACCAAGTTAGGTCCTAAGAGGTTAGTCACTATAGGCTTGGCAACCCAAATAGTTATTTTCTTGACACCACTTTGAGCACCAACATATTTGGCGAACACATTGCCACCCTCATCCTTCCTAAGAGAATAAACATTATCAATCATGATTGGGTTGGATGAGGAGTTACCAATAGTGCAAGAAGAAGAGATGTGACCCTTCTCACAACATAAGTAGCAAGTTCTTCTCTTCCCATTCTTTTCACTTGATTTCTCCACAATGGGAGTATTAGCTTGAATCTTCTTAGGAAGTGGCCTTTCTCCAACTTGAGATAGGCCATGACCTTGAACTAGAGGCCGCTTCCCTTTTTGCTTCTCACCAAGAGGCTTCTTCTTTAAGGGGCAAGATCTAACATGGTGCCCTTCAATTTTGCACTTGAAGCAAACAATCTTGGCCGAATTCTTGACTCGTTCTTGGCCCTTCTTATTGTTGCTCTTGGACTTCTTCTCGTTAGTGGACTTGTTCTTGACATTGGATTTTAATCCAAGCCCACTCTTATCATTGGGGGATTTCTGTACACTCAAGATCTTGTTGAGTGTGGTCTTCCCTTCATGACCCTTTTTCAAGTCATTTTTCAAAGAAGTGACTTGAGCCTTGAGCTCTTTAATTTCCTCTACATGGTTAGTGTGAACAATAATACTAGAGGAACTGGATGCTACATTGTTAGAGCAACAAGGGACGGAATGTAATTCATCACAAGATGTAGCAATGGCATGAGTGGATGAATTACAAGGACTAACACATGGCAATATGACATTTGGAGTAGAAGTAGTGCTAATGTCCACATGAGGCTCATTAGATGTTACCTTTGACATAATAACCTCATGAGCTAATTTTAGCCTATCATGGGAGGCTAGAAGATCCTCATGAGAGCTTGATAGCTTACCATGACTTTCTTCCAAGATCCCATACTTGCTAGTTAGCAAAGCAAGTTGAGTCTTTAGCTCAACATTCTCCTTCAAAATAGATGCTTCACAAGAAATAGAGTTAGTAACACAAGCATCATAATTAATTGTAAGAGGTGAGGGCAACTTTGAAAGCTCTTTTGAGTAAGAGGCTTTAAGTTGCTCATGTGACTCGGTGAGTTTGATGAGCTCACCCTTGATGACCCTAGAGCCATTTTTGAGGTGCTCAAAATCCTCAAGGAGTTTAACATAAGCAACTTGAAGCTCATCATTTTTACTTTTGAGACCACTAGCCTCCTTAAGACCTCTATCATGAGATTCCTTAACTCTAGACAACTCTAGAGCAAAAGTCTCCTCAAGATATTCCTTAGTGGTTTGTTCCTCTTCAAGAGCTTCATTTAGATGTGCAATTTGATTACCATACTCACGCTCAAGGCTACTCATTTTATCAATGGTGTTCTCATGCTCCTCAATTTGTGCTTCAAACTTATCAATATGTTCTTTGCTCTTAATAGCAAAGTCCAAGATTTCAACGAAGTTAGAGCAAGCAATATTATTCTTAACAAGAGCATGATAAACCATCTCACCCTTTTCATATAAATCATCAATATAAATCTATTTTTCCTCATTATCCTCATCCTCATCATCACAAGAGGTATTGGGTTCCAAAGTGGAAGTTACCTTTGAATCCCTAGCCATAAGGCATAGGTGGGAACCGTGAGATGATGATGATGAAGAATTACTTGAAGATCCATTCAAAATCGTGTCTTTACCAATAGAATCTTCGGTTTCCTCTACATTGTTAGACACACAACAACTAGAGGGAATAGAAGCATTTATATTATGGCAACAAGGCAAAGAGAGCATATCATCATGAGATCTATTGAGGCAATTTATACATGATATACAAGGACTATCAACAATAGCATGTAAATTATATATATTGCTAGACGTGTTCAAGTCCAAAGATGAAGCATTGCAATGAGATAGAGATGAATGATCATCAAGAGTAAGCTTACTATCAACATTGCAATATTCATCACCACTCACCATATCATTACCTTGTGTCTTGCCACACTTTGGTGAAGTGGAAGAAGATGAGAACTCATCGTAGACGGAGGTGGAAGCAACACAATCATCCTCAATAATGTTGGACACATCATATTTATCTTGAAGTTTTGTCCATAACTCATGAGCGCTCCAAAAAGGTATGATTGAAGGAGTAACTACATAGCTCAAAGCATTAACAAGCACATTGGAGGCTTGAGCATCGAGATATAAGTTTTTCTCATCCTCACAAGATAGATTTTCGAAATCCATAGGAGGAGAAAAACCTATATCTACAATACGCTCCAAATTTGGGTCCATGTCTCGAAAATGAATAAGCATACGAGTTTTCCATATATCATAATTTGTGCCATTGAATATGAACATGTCATTGCGCACTAATCCCCTAGTATACATCTTTACTCTCAAGGCGTTGAAGCCTAAAATGAGAGATCAGGCTCTGATACCAATTGAAAGGACAAGGATGTCGCCTAGAGGGGGGGGTGAATAGGCGGTTAAAAACTTTTCTGAGAGAGGCTCAACAAAGGTGGAATTAAACTAGCGTTTACTTTGTTAAGCACAAAAACCTAGAACAACTAGGGTTCACCTATTTGCACCAACGACTTATGCTAAAGAAGACAAGCAACAATGAGATAGCAAGATATAAACTTCAAGCACGAAGGCTATCACAAAGTAAGGTGCATAAGTAAGAGCTCGGGTATAGAGATAACCGAGGCACTCGGAGACGACGATGTTTTACCGAGTTCCTCCCAACATGGAGTACGTATCGTTTGGAGAGGGGGTGGTATCAAACCACCAACGCCACAAAAGGCCTCCCTTGTTCTTCTGTGAATCTCACCCCAACGGGATCGGTCCACACTTCCACTATCAGTGTACTTGTCGGTAGCAATCCGGAACCTCTCACAAGGTTGGGGCACTTCTCCACAACTCAATTGGAGGCTCCCAACAAACAAGCTTGGGGAAAGCTCCACAACTTAATTGGAGGCCCCAAGTAATCCACAAACCTACAAAACCACCAAAACGTCTAGGGTTCCAATGAACTCAAGAGTAAAAAGCTTCTCAAATTTTGACCCAATCGAATCCTCACCGAGAACTCAAACCGATGCACCAAATGCAATGGCAAGAACACACGAAGTGCTCAAGTACTTCTCTCCCAAATTCCACCAAAGCTACAAAAGCTTGTGGGGGAATAAGAGAGGAAGAACAATGGAGGAAATCCACAAAAGACTCCAAGATCTAGATCCCAAGATGTTCCCCTCACTTAGAGGAGAGATTGATTGGTGGAGTTGTAGATCCAGATCTCCTCTTTAAATTCCCTCAAGAATATGCAAGAATCAATGGAGGGATTGAGGGATAGCAAGCTCAAGAAGGTCAGCAATGGAGGGGAGAACTTGCAAGGAAGGTTCGGGAACCATTGGGGAAGAAGGGCCCCTTAAATAGGTCCCTAGAAATCCAACCGTTAGGCCCAGGAATCGCCCGGTCCAGAGTCTCCGGACTGGGACCGAAGTCTCCGGTGTACCCTGGCCAAACGGGGTCAAACTAGGGGACAATCAGTACGCAGTCCGGAGATGGACCGGAGATTTAGTCCGGAATCTCTGGTCTTACAAAAACTGGCAGAAAGACCAATACGAAAACAACCATAACTTTTGCATCCGGACTCCGATTTTGATGATCTTAGGCTCATTTTAAATAGGACAATAAGATCTACAAGATCATGCAGGGAACCATCATAGTCCAGAAAGGGAGGATAGAACCAAATGACGAAAGCTTTGACCTCTCTCAACAAGACGAACTGGTAAAACCTCCAACATCGAAAACGCAATAGAGAATGCATATGAAATCCGTTTTCAATGAACTTGGGCTTGTCATAAAGATTAACACAAGCTCTAAATCCTCTAATGGATAAGAACCAAATAATGGAAGGTTTTACCAATCTCTAAAAGACAAACCGGTAAAACTTCCAATATGAAAAACGCAATAGAGAATGTATATGAAATCCGTTTTCGATGAACTAGAGCTTGTTATGAATATTACCACAAGCTCAAGAACCTCACATGGATAAGATCCAAATAACAACCAAGAAAGATTATGCCAAGTATGCAAAGGTTTGAGCTCTCACGAAGGATATGATCAAGTTACTCACTCGAGAGCCCCTCTTGATAGTATGGCTATCTATCCTATAAACCGGTCTCCCTAACTAACACCATGAGGCCGGTAAGAAAGAAACCCTATCAAGGACATACCTTTGCCTTGAGCATATTCCAGTTGAGCTTGACGATAGTGATCTTGTCCACCTCAAGATGGAACACCTTTCTTGATTGCACTAGCTTGGTGAAGACTTGCAAATTGCTCTCCCATACTCGACTATGGTAGAGCTCCTCTCTTGGGCATACCATCTTTCCATATCCATGATAACCATAGGATGGCAAGCTTCAAGCAAATGATCTCTTCAAGATGGCTCATCTTGAACTTGCACATCATTTCTTCTTTCTTCATTATGTTGGTGTCTTGAAGGCACATAAGAGATATCACTCCAACTTTATTCTTCAAGGCACACTTGCCATAGGCTTAACTCTCACATGAACAATCTTTGGATCTCTCCTTGAACACCTTGGTCAACACTTGATCTTCTTTACTTTCTTCTTCTCCCAACCTTGAAGCCAGCATATGGTACAATCATTGCCTATGGACAAATCCTATAAGTAAAACTCAATGCAAACATAAGTCCATAAAGATTGTCATTAATTACCAAAACCACACATGGGGCACACATGCACTTTCACTTCCATTTTAGCTACACTAGGTTGCACTTGAATAGTGGATTATGCATTGAATTACAAGTTTTATGCACACTAGTTTCACACAAAGCTCAAACCGATACTGAGCTACAGTTGGCTTCCCCGTGGTTTGGAGCTTAGGCGTCATACTCTAGGGTCTTTCATGAGTTTATTAGAGAGCACCCAACTCTTATTGACTGCGATGTTTGACAATCATGCTCATATAGGTGTGTTCTTCAATAGATGTTCTGCAGGACAACATCTCTATTTAGAAAAGCCACTAGGAACACATTAAGATAAATATCAACATGCCATGCAAATTAAGAGAGTATTGTATCCTTATGGAGATGTAAATATAATATGGGGATACTCTCCTCTCAGCTGATCAATAACTTGTCTCGCAACTCTAATTCACGGGATCTCCGATCACATAGAGTGGGTTACCACTGCGAGCAACTCATAGTGTGGGTCTCAAACCCATCTCCCTTGATGCATTATCTATCACATTACATGGGATCTGCTAAGTTCTTGGATGTTTGGATATAATCCAATACAATAACTCTAGAGTTTCTCAGTTTCCTAATAGATTTCAATCTCCTCTTCACATGCCTTGATGAATTCATATTATCCTTAGAATTTTTTACTTCGACGATCACAGTTTATCAGGATGGTGGGTATTGTTTTTTCAACCAAAAGGTAAATCCATCAAGAGCTCAAGAAGCCACTCTGCTTTAATAGTGGTTGTATCTAATGTTGTGAGTTCTGCTTCCATTATTGACTTCGTTAAGATGGTTTACTTGCAAGAATTCAAAGAAACAGCGCCACCACCAAGTATAAACAAATAACCACTTGGCCTTAATATCATCAGCATCAAATATCCAGTTTGAGTCACTATAGCCCTCAAGTACCCGTGGATACCCAGTATAGCAAATACCATAACTTGCAGTGCCTTTCAAATAGCGCAAAACTCTCTCAAGTGCATACCAATGAACATCCCCAATGATTTGACACAAATCGACTTAGTTTGCTTATAGCAAAGGAGATGTCAGGCTTCGTAGCGTTGGCTAAATACATGAGCAAGCCAATGTTGGGGATATACTTTCCGGGTATCCTCACAGTTCCTCACTGACCAGGGTGGCCCACTTCGGGTTAGAGCTTTGCTTCACGGGCGACCCAGTTAGAGAGAAAGACGGAATCCAATCCGGCTACGGGAAGTCCCAGAAGACTTACCGACTTAGGCCCATAATGTTACTTGTAGTTCAAGATGTACCCTGTAACCAACTCTTAGTCGTAGCCGGATAGATCTCTCCTGTAAATCCTAGGCCGGATATCTATATAAGCCGCCCTAGGGATAGCCTTTAGGGCACACCTCAATAGTCTACAATCTCAACTCGCACAAGCAAAACCCTTGTAGCCCATATTCCGGCTCTGCCGTATTACTGGATTGCTAGCAGGAGTAGGATCCATCCAAAGCTGACGGATTCGAACCTGGGTAAACTTGTGTGCTCACCATCCTGGAATACCGTACGTCTCACACCCCTCTCTTCCGCACACCTCGAGGACCCCCTCATGGCGTACTTGTCCTCAATCCGACGACAGTTGGCGCCCACTGTGGGGCAAGTGAGCTTCAGATCTGCGTTCCGAGCGGAATCTGCAAGAATCGGAATCGGCGAGACTATCGCCGTTGGTCGCATCCTCTACGCCAGCGACGTCCCTCTCATCATTCTCGACGAGACTTGGATTCCGGCCAGGGAGGTCGTGACTACCTACACAATCATGTCTTTTGGCGAGATCAATGATTACATCGGTTTCGCTGAACCTGCCCAACCCACCCCAGCGGTGATGATAGAGGCAGAAGAATCTTCTGGGTCCCCTTTGTCCGTGGAGGCGGCAGAGTTCCGGATCTTAGAAAACCCTAATCCCACCTAGCCCGCACCAGTTGCGGAGATAGTGGAGAAATCCGAGCCTGAAGAAGACCTAGCGGTCCAAGTCGAATCTGGAGTGGATCTCCTTGGAGATGCCGGATCCCGGATTGACCCACCCGTGGAAGTCGAAATTCAGGAGGAGCATAACAACAACACTGATTCCGGCTCTAATGACGCCGGGACAAACAGGCCTTTCCTGAGGTATACACTGAGACACATGATACTGCAAGGCGAAAGCGCGGATGCAATCCTCGAGACCATCAAAAGTTTCGACATGGCTGATCGCGAAAGCCGCAGGTACCTCAGGAAGCACGCGTCGCACTTCGTCGGATACGTGGGATCCGGATCCGGCTCTGCCGATGCTGGAGAAAGCACCGACTCTGTGCTGGAGGCAATTGGAACAAACGCCGACGTACCCGCATCCTCGGATGAATCGATGACGTCAGCAGATTTTCGAAAGTTCTCCGCAGAATACGAAGAGGAGTATAACTCCAAAGCTGCAGAAGAAGGAGAAGCCATGGATGAAGGATCCGGGGAACACTCTCCCAAAGTGCAGGATGACATGGACGTCGGAGATAATCCCGAAGTCCAAATGTCCGAAAGTACCGATCATAGCTTGACTCTGGGAAACGGACCCAAAGCCGTCTTTGCTACCGGCGCTGCCAAGAAGGAAAAGAAGAAGAACAAGAAGAACAAGACCTCGGCAAAAGACCCTCTGACAGAGGAGGTGATTGCCGAGGAATACGAAGAAGACTCGGATGGAGCACTTATCCCAGAAGAGCCGAAAAAAGAAGAATCGGTGGATGGACACGTGATCACCGAAGGTGCGTGTAAACTCATCGATGCTGCATTAACCACACCTATCCCTACAGCTGCAGAACTTACTGCTGAAGAGCTGGACGAAAGGGCCCAAGCCCTAGAAGCGCGTCGTCAACAACTCCTAGATGAAGCCAAAAACATCGAGGAGGAGAAGAAACGCATGGCAACTAAGGATTACATGTCTTGGTTGCATCAGAAGACACGGAAGCGTCACACCAATGACGACCAATTCCCACATGTCCGTGCCGTCCTTTTCGGGGATGAGATGGGGAAGCCACGGAAAGATAGCAAATGGGATTGGGTATATCCAACCCCAGTACAGAATACCGTGGCGGCCCGAGAAATTCTATCGGCTAATCCAGGACCGGAGTAGATCCGTTTGGGTATCAAACTACTCAACAAGGGACTGGAACAGCAAAAGGTCGCCCTGTCCGGAAGTCAAAAACTGGTCTCGGATTCCGACCAATGTCGCACAGATCCGGCATGGCTGACGTAAGACCCCATCACGTCCGGGAGCATTATCATCGCCCCGAACGCCGGGAAGACAATTATTCAAGAACCGGATCGTCAGGACAGCATTACAGAATTACGCGTAACTAGAGCAACGTCGCTCCAGCGGCCGAAAAATAGGCCATTGTTGCACTGAATCCGAGGAATCCTCCCCGACGAGAGTCTAACGATCGAAGGGGAGAAGATAAAGAGAAACGTCAGGAGGAGGATCGTCAAAAAATGCCACCTCCTAGACATGCAAGCCGTCCGGCTGAGCCTCACGAAGGTGGGAATGACAGACGAAGGAACGATGGAAACCATGCTAGCACAAGCCGGCAGGGGGCTCGTCGTAGCCAAGACCCTCCCCGGAACCAGAATAATGACGCTCCGGGCGGAGGCCGGCGATCAGCCAGAAACTACCCAGCTGCCCCACCCTCTCCACCAAGCAGTCATCACAACGGCTTCCAAGGAGGAGGACGCGGCGGAGGAGGTGGTGGCAGAAGCCGAAGTCCAGCTCCAAGGCACCGCAGCCACAACCGGCATTCGGGACGATCTCTATCCCCGAACGACGCAAGACACAGGATCAATTCCAACATAGAGGCGCGGCGCTACGAAAATGATGATATCTACGTGGGCCCAAAGTGCTTCGGACCACGCATTAGAGCTACAAGATTCCCGGAAGGATTTGCTATCTCAAGGCACATCCAAGCCTATGATAGCATTGCTCGGCTAGATACTTGGCTACAGGATTTTTTCCAAGCTTGCTGCATCGCCAAAGGCGGAAACAGCCTGGTCGCAACCCGATATCTCCCACTTATATTGCGGAAGACGGCGCGATCATGGCTCAATGAACTTCCGGAGAACACCATCCATAACTGGTATGACATGCAAAGTGCGTTCTTTCGGAATTTCGAAGGCACATATCGGAGGCCCTGTTCGGTCGGAGACCTACAGCGTTGCACCCAGAAAGCCGGAGAAACTTGCCGGGATTACCTCGGATGATGGATCGACACCAAGAACTCCTGTGAAGGAGTAAACGATCAAACCACGATTGAAGCTTTCATCGCAGGGATCCCAATTGGTCTATTACGTCACCGCTTGAAGTGTGACAAGGTCACTGATTTGGGAGAGATGATAGAAACAGCAAGCAAGTATGCAGATGCTGATGACGATGCAGAGGGATTGCTCAATGTCCTAGCCGTGCCTCAGTCAGCAAGACAACCAAAGCAACAAGCTCAGAAGCGCAAAAATACCTCGAAAGAAAAACCCAACGCGGAAACAGCGGTGGTTACTACTATTTCCGGGTCTAGAGGACGAGGAGGACGCGGCGGAGGCCGCGGGCGGGGCCGTGGGACTTCAAGGGTCCAAGGTAGAGGAGAACATCAACCAGGCAAAACCTACTCTTGGGCCGACATTGCCAATAATCCATGTGTGCATCACCTAGACGCCAATGGGGGCTCGTCCCACACCAACGCTGAATGTCGTTTCAATGACGACATCAAAAGAGATGATACCGCAGGCTACAAAGCTAAGCGGAAGAAGGGAAAGAAGAATCCCGAAAAAGAAAAAGAGACCAAGGAAGATTCCGACATGGAGGAAGCTGATGCTTCAAATCCCAAGCCGGAAGGGAAGAAGAATTTTCCCACCAAGAAGGACACTGACGTTACTTTCCTCGGATCTCAACCAGCAAAGGTCAAGAAAGCAGTTCTACACGAGCTCAACGCAACAGTTCTGGCTGTCCCTCAATATCTGGACTGGTCGGAAGTGGCAATCACATTTGACCGTGCTGCTCATCCGCCTAAGTTGCACAGGCGAGGAAAATACGCCTTAATCGTTAATCCACTTATTGACGGTTATGGTTTCTCCAAGACCCTCATGGATGATGGTAGTAGCATCAATATTCTCTATGTCGAAACGCTACGCCAGATGAAGATCTCGGAAACCCAGCTGAACCATAGCTCTGTGATCTTTCACGGAGTTGTCCCGAGAAGACAAGCTAATTCCCTGGGAGAGATTACTTTGGATGTTACCTTTGGAACTCCAAAGAACTATCAACGGAGGCACTTTCCTTTGAAGTGGTCCCGTTCAAGAGCGCGTACCACGCTATATTCGGACGTCTGGCTTACTGGGCTTTTATGGCTCGTCCGTGTTACATTTACAATATGATGAAAATTCCAGGTCCCAACGGCGTGATCACCATCAGGGGAGACCCGAAGAAAGCACGAGAGTGCGAGGATGGAAATGCCGCCTTTGCTGAAGCCGTGCTACACACCCAGGAGTACCAGGAGATCAAGAAGAGCATAGATCCGTCCAAGATGCCCGCGAGGTGACAAAGCCAAATCCGGAGTTCAAGGCATCAGAAGAGACGAAGAAGACGCCGTTGAAGGATGATGACCCCTCCAAGGTGACCTAGATAGGCGTAGGCCTAGGTAGCGCATAGGAAAGCGCGCTCGTCAAGTTCCTCCAAGCAAATCAAGATATCTTCGCATGGCAGCCATCTGACATGACCGGAGTGTTGGAGATATGCCCAAGAGGCAATAATATAGTGGTTATTATTATATCTTTATGTTTATGATAAATGTTTACATCCCATGCTATAATTGTATTAACCGGAAACATTAATACTTGTGTGTTTTGTAAACATAAAAGAGTCCCTAGTAAGCCTCTTGTTAAACTAGCTTGTTGATTAATGGATGATCATGGTTTCCTGATCATGGACATTGGATGCCGTTAATAACAAGATCATATCATTAGGAGAATGATGTGATGGACACACACCCGTAGTAAGCATAGCGTAAGATCAAGTCATTAAGTTCGTTTGCTATAAGCTTTAAAATACATAGTAACCTAATCCTTCGACCATGAGGTTATGTTAATCACCATCACCGGATGGGTACTTTGATGACATCAAACACCGCTTCGTAACTGGGAGGTCATAAAGGTGTCATTGGGTATTCTGAAAGTATGTGTTGAAGCGCATGGACCAAGATTGGGATTTCTCCATCCATATGACGGATAGATATGCTCTAGGCCCTCTCGATGGAATGTCATCTAATTAGCTTGCAAGCATGTGACTGGGTCACAAGGGATGACATAACATGGAACGAGTAAAGAGTACTTATCAGTAACGAGGTAGAACTAGGTATGGAGATACCGACGATCAAACCTCGGATAAGTAGAGTATCGCGTGACAAAGGGAATTGGTTTCATATGTTAATGGTTCTATCGATCACGAAGTCATCGTTGAGTATGTGGGAGCCGTTATGGATCTCCAGATCCCGCTGATGGTTATTGATCGGAGAGGTGTCTCCATCATGTCTACATATTCACGAACCGTAGGGTGACACACTTAAGGTTCGAAGTTGTTTTAAGTAGATATGGAATGTGCGTTGGAGACCGAATGTTGTTCGGAGTCTCGGATTGGATTCGGGACGTCACGAGGAGCTCCGGAATTGTCCGGAGAATAAGATTCATATATTGGGGGATCATTTTCTAAGTTAGGAAATGTTCCGGAGTATTTGTATGGGGATTCTAGAAGGTTTCGGAATGTTCCGGAAGGTTCTGGAAGATTTCTTGGAGTTTACTTGAAAACCAAGAAAGGATCAAGGAATCCTTGTGGGGTAAGACAAGGATTCGTGGGGGAGTAGGACTCTCCCCCCACCTCCTTGATCCGCCGGCCAAGGGAGAGGGGAGTCCTACAAGGACTCCACCTCCCCATGGCGCCTCCCTCCTTTAAATAGAGGGGTGGAGGCGCCACCCCTAGCCCCCTCCACTCCAAGCCCTAGCCGCCTCTCTCCTCCTCCTTTCTTCTGCTCAGGCTTAGGCGAAGCCCTGCAGAATTCTCTACTCCACCACCACCACCATGCCGTCGTGCTGCTGGGATTCCGTGGAGAAGATATACTACCTCCGCTGCTCGCTGGAACGGGGAGAGGAAGGTCTGCTTCGACTCCGCACGTGTGACCGACTGCGGAAGCGCTGCCGGAACGCGGCGCCGGAAGGATCGTCTACTCGATCTTGAGATCGGCAAGTGATCGACTACATCAACCACGAGATCCGATCTCGTAACGCTTTCGGGTCTACAAGATTTGAGTGAGTATATGTATATACTTACTCAATAAGGAAGAAGTATGAAACATTTGAAAAATGTTCAAAGACTTTCAAGATGAAGTGGAAAATCATTGTAACAAGAAAATAAAAGAGTTTATGATTGGATCATAAAGAAAGATGTTTTGAGTTACAAGTTTAGCAAAACACCTAAGATTTGAGGAATCGTTCCATGGATTTGCATTTCCCAAAACACCATAGGAGTATGGAGTGTTCGAGATATGTAATGAAACCTTGTTTTACATGGTAAGATCAAAGGTGTTATTTATAAAACTGCCATTATATTTTAAAGATTAAAGCTTTAGTGACTACCACGTTTACACTGAAAAGAGCTCCATTGTAATCCGTTGAAATGACACCATATGAGTTATGGTTTGGGATAAAACCCGAATTGTCTTTTCTTAAATTTTGGTATGCTATGCATAAGTTAAATGTTTACAACCAAAGTCGGATAAGCACGTCTTTGTAGGCTATTCCAAAGAATTTGTTGGGAATTTCTCCATAATGCCGAGGACAAAAGAGTTTGTCGCTTGGAACGTCAAGTTTCTTGAGAAGGAATTTTTCGTGAAAAGTTAAGTGGGAGGACAATAGAACTTTGATAAGGTTGTTGAACCTTAGCTATATGTGCTAAGTAGCGCAACGCCGGAAAGTGTCCCGGTGGCGGCCACAATGCTCATGGCTCTCGTGATTACAAAAGATGTGATCTCGGAGATTAGAGTTCCTATAGAACCGTGTGGGTCGGTAAGAATCAAATAGTAAGATTTGATAAGCAAGTCATTATTGTTTTGACAATGATGAACCGACTACATGCAAAGAAGCGATGATGGGCCCTGACTCAATAAAATGACTAGAAGTCATGGAATCCGTGATAGTATCCATACACGAGAAATCAAGTTTCTGAACTTAGAAGACCCTCCGAAAAGGCGTGAAGCCAATCGGTCGTGTTTGGATCTATAAATAAATAGACATGGATGTTTCAAATCTATGAAATAGTCGACATGTCGGAAAGAGTTTACGACAATGTTCAAGGAATTGACTATGATAAGATTTGATCTTTTATAGCGATATTTAGTCTGGACGGATTAATGTAGCAACCACTACATATATTTTGGTATATGGTAGATGAACAAACAAAACAAGTTCTTCTAATAGAATGGTTACCTAGGACGTGTACATGACACGATCCAAAGGGTTTTGTTAATTCAAAGGATGCTAAAAGAGTATGCAAAACTTCAATGGTTGAAGTGAGCATCGCGGAGTTGGAATCTTCACCGAGATGAAACCATTAAAAGGTTTAATTTCATCAGAGACGATGAAGATGTTTGCATTTTGCAAGAAATTAAGTGGGAGCGCTAAGACATATTTCTAATACATTATGTGAAAGACATATTGTTGATTAGAAATGATGTATCTTTTATTGACACAGGTTAAGAATTTCATTTCGATGAAAGACTTAGGCATAACCCAAGAATTAGGCATCAATGTCTATATGAATAGATTGATGCGCTAATATGGTTTTGCCAAATGTACATAGATAAGATGTTGAATGAGTTCAATATGGAAACAACAAGAAAGGTTCTTGACGCACGGAAAGGACTGAATCAAGATTCAAGTGTGTTGACACGAGATTCAAGTGTTTTGACACTTGGTGAAATCACAAGAATATTTTGATCAATCATTCTTTGAGATGTACACATCCAGATATGTCCTATGCTCTAAATGTTATGAGCATATACTAGAATGACTCATAAGATGATCATTGGACAATAGCAGGGATATTCCTATGATCTTTGGAAGAACTAAGAATATATTATTTATATAGTGGTGACAAATAGTTCATTGTAAATTGTTACATTGATACTAGTTTTGTCACAAATTAAGTTTATCTCAATTTAAACTATGGGTGGCACAATGTAATGGAAAGGAAGTTCCATAAAGGATTTGGTTGAGTACCAAAGTTAAAACATTGTGACAGATACTACAACAAAAGGCTAAGTATATGACTACTATTGTAGCAGCAAATGAGGGCATTTGCGTCAAGTAGTTTGTTATCAAACTAGGTGTGGTTCATAGCAGGATAATACTACGAAGATACATTGTATAACAATTGTATCAACATGATTTAATCCCAAGGAACTAAAAGTCTCACCAAAGGACCAAATTTATACAATGCCATCTCATTGGAGAATGAGTAATGCGTAGAGACGCAAGGACATGCAAATACACACGGACCTGGAAGTGTCAGATCCGAAGATTATGTTTACCACTAGCAATAGTGTCTATACAACACCAGAAAGCCATAGGTGTTGAATGCGCAAGTTTTTAAACTAGATTATTGACTCTAGTGCAAGTGGGAGACTATTGGAGATATGCCCAAGAGGCAATAATAAAGTGGTTATTATTATATCTTTATGTTTATGATAAATGTTTACATCCCATGCTATAATTGTATTAACCGGAAACATTAATACTTGTGTGTTTTGTAAACATAAAAGAGTCCCTAGTAAGCCTCTTGTTAAACTAGCTTGTTGATTAATGGATGATCATGGTTTCCTGATCATGGACAGTGGATGTCGTTAATAACAAGATCATATCATTAGGAGAATGATGTGATGGACACACACCCGTAGTAAGCATAGCATAAGATCAAGTCATTAAGTTCGTTTGCTATAAGCTTTAAAATACATAGTAACCTAATCCTTCGACCATGAGGTTATGTTAATCACCATCACCGGATGGGTACTTTGATGACATCAAACACCGCTTCGTAACTGGGAGGTCATAAAGGTGTCATTGGGTATTCTGAAAGTATGTGTTGAAGCGCATGGACCAAGATTGGGATTTGTCCATCCATATGACGGATAGATATGCTCTAGGCCCTCTCGATGGAATGTCATCTAATTAGCTTGCAAGCATGTGACTGGGTCACAAGGGATGACATAACATGGAACGAGTAAAGAGTACTTATCAGTAACGAGGTAGAACTAGGTATGGAGATACCGACGATCAAACCTCGGATAAGTAGAGTATCGCGTGACAAAGGGAATTGGTTTCATATGTTAATGGTTCTATCGATCACGAAGTCATCGTTGAGTATGTGGGAGCCGTTATGGATCTCCAGATCCCGCTGATGGTTATTGATCGGAGAGGTGTCTCCATCATGTCTACATATTCACGAACCGTAGGGTGACACACTTAAGGTTCGAAGTTGTTTTAAGTAGATATGGAATGTGCGTTGGAGACCAAATGTTGTTCGGAGTCTCGGATTGGATTCGGGACGTCACGAGGAGCTCCAGTATTGTCCGGAGAATAAGATTCATATATTGGGGATCATTTTCTAAGTTAGGAAATGTTCCGGAGTATTTGTATGGGGATTTTAGAAGGTTTCGGAATGTTCCGGAAGGTTCTGGAAGATTTCTTGGAGTTTACTTGAAAACCAAGAAAGGATCAAGGAATTCTTGTGGGGTAAGACAAGGATTCATGAGGGAGTAGGACTCTCCCCCCACCTCCTTGATCCGCCGGCCAAGGGAGAGGGGAGTCCTACAAGGACTCCACCTCCCCATGGCGCCTCCCTCCTTTAAATAGAGGGGTGGAGGCGCCACCCCCTGGCCCCCTCCACTCCAAGCCCTAGCCGCCTCTCTCCTCCTCCTTTCTTCTGCTCAGGCTTAGGCGAAGCCCTGCAGAATTCTCTACTCCACCACCACCACCACGCCGTCGTGCTGCTGGGATTCCGTGGAGAAGATCTACTACCTCCGCTGCTCGCTGGAACAGGGAGAGGAAGGTCTGCTTCGACTCCGCACCTGTGACCGACTGTGGAAGCGCTGCCGGAACGTGGCACCGGAAGGATCGTCTACTCGATCTTGAGATCGGCAAGTGATCGACTACATCAACCACGAGATCCGATCTCGTAACGCTTTCGGGTCTACAAGGGTTAGTACAGATCTATCTCGTTGCACATGTCTAATAGATTAGATCTTGGCTTTTATCTAGATTAGATCTGGGTTTTGTTCGTTCTTGCGGTAGAAATTTTTTGTTTTCCATGCTACGAATCCATCACGGAGTACCTAGGGAACTTGCCGAGCACTCTATAAATGTAAACCCGAACACTAAACCCGTCAAACAGTCCCTACGACGGTTTGGCGATGAAAAGCGTAAGGCAATAGCTCAGGAACTAGCATGGCTTGAGTTAGCCGGATTCATAGAAGAGGTCATCCACACTGAGTGGTCGGCCAATCCGGTAATGGTCCCTAAAAAGGATACCACTGATTTAAGGATGTGTGTTGATTATACTGCCTTGAACAAGGCTTGTCCAAAAGATCCGTTCGCTCTGCCTAGAATTGATCAAGTTATCGATTCTACGGCAGGCTCGGAACTCCTCTGTTTTCTCGACGCATATTCCGGCTATCCCAAATCCGGATGAAGGAATCTGACAAAATCAAAACTTCATTCATAACCCCTTTCGGAACCTTCTGTTTTGTTACGATGCCTTTTGGGCTGAAGAACGCATGAGCTACGTACCAGCGCACGATGCAGCGTTGCCTCCATGATCAACTCGGACGCAATGTACATGCATACGTGGATGATATCGCGGTAATGTCCAAAAAGAAGGAAACACTGATTTCCGACTTGGAGGAAACATTTACCAATCTACAAAAATACAACATCATGCTTAACCCGAAGAAATGCTTCTTTGGAATACCAGCCGGAAAATTGTTAGGTTTCATCGTGTCTCAAAGAGGCATAGAAGTGAACCGAGACAAAATCAAGGCTATACTCAATATTTCCAGGCCAACTCGCCTGAAGGGCGTACAAAGATTAACTGGTTGCATCGCTACGGTCAGTCGATTTGTAAGCCGGCTTGGTGAAAGAGCCACACCATTATACAAACTCCTGAAAAAGACCAAGGATTTTGTTTGGATTGACGAAGCTGAAGCTGCACTACAAGACCTGAAGAAAGTACTCTCGTCTGCTCCTATCCTTGTAGTGCCAGAACCTAAGGAACCGATGTTGCTCTATCTTGCTGCGACAAATAAGGTCCTTAGTATCGTCATGGTGGTGGAGAGACCAGAGGAAAATCAGGAACACTTGGTGCAGCGTCCGACTTACTTTGTCAGCGAGGTCCTGACAGAATCAAAACAGCGGTATCCGCACTATCAAAAATTGGCTTACGGTGTTTTTCTAGCATCTCGTAAGTTACGGCACTACTTTCAGGAGCATCCAATTACCATGGTGAGCACATCTCCCATGAGAGATATAATCAACAACAGTGACGCCACAGGACGCGTCGCCAAATGGGGCATAGAGCTTTCAGCTTTTGACATTGAGTATAAACCTCGGACATCAATCAAATCCCAGATCCTTGCTGACTTTGTCGCTGATTCGACAGAGACAAAGGAGAACATGATCCTCCCTGAGTCGGAATATTGGACCCTTTTCTTCGATGGGTCTAAGGGTCGGGGGGCTCGGGGGCTGGCGTGGTGCTCAAATCACCCCAAGGAGATAAACTTTTATACGTGTTGCAGATCCACTTCACAGCAACAAACAATATTGCCGAGTATGAAGCACTTCTGCATGGAATCCAGATTGCTAAGGATATTGGCATCCAACGTTTGATGTGTTACAGAGATTCGGATCTTGTTGCTCAACAAGTGTCGGATATTTGTAATGCAAATAAACACATGGCAGCATATAAAGCTGTCATGGATGATCTATCTAAATCGTTCGAAGGGTTTGAAGTTCAACACATCCCTCGAGCAGAAAATGAGGAAGAAGACGCACTATCTCGGATAGGTTCTGCACGGAAAGAGGTCCCAGATGGCGCTTTTTTAGAGCACCTCAAAGTTCCCTCAATAAAGGGAGTAGATGAGGAATATCCGACCAAATCCGACTCACCTTTGATAGCAGTTCTGGCTGTAATTCCTAGCTGGACTAAACCCTACCTAGATTATCTGGTAGATGGAAAATTACCCGAAGACGATGTTCTGAGCCGGCAGATTATCCGACGAGCAAAAGCCTATACTATTGTTAAAGGTGAGCTCCATAAATGGAGTATTTCTGGGGGTTTTCAGTGTTGTGTATCTCCGGAAGAAGGAGTGGAAATCTTAAGGGAAATCCACGAAAGCGAGTGTGGTCACCACGCTGCAGCCAAATCTTTAGTGGCAACACGGATTTTTCTGGCTTATAGCTCAGGCAGATGCCGAACGATTAGTCAAGACGTGCAAAGGCTGCCAAAAGTACACCAAGCAAGCTCATGTTCCGGCTGATCAGCTTCGAACAATACCTATAACATAGCCCTTTGCGGTCTGGGGGCTTGATATGGTAGGACCATTTAAACGAGCTCCAAGCAGATTTACTCACCTCCTAGTGATGGTGGATAAATTCACAAAATGGATTGAGGCTAAAACTGTCACTAGTTGTGATGGAGCAACAGCCAAAAGATTTGTCGAGGATGTTATAATCCGGTATGGTTATCCACATAGCATTATCATGGACAACGGGAGTAACTTCTCTATGGGAGAATTGGCTGAATTCTGCAACGAGCAAAATATCTGGCTTGACATTGCGTCAGTCGCACATCCATAGGCTAACGGACAAGTCGAAAGAGCAAATGGTTTAATCCTACAAGGGCTAAAACCGAGACTCGAAGCACCACTACGACGTGGTGCGGGGGCTTGGGCAGAACTACCCTCTGTAATTTGGAGTTTACGAACAACTCCAAACAGGTCAACATGATACACACCTTTCTTCTTGGTCTATGGCGTAGAAGCAGTTCTTCCTAGTGATTTGATTCATACTTCTCCTAGAGTGGCCGCGTATATCGAAGAGGATGCCGAGATTTCTCGACAAAATGATCTCGACTTAGTCGAAGAAGTTCGCGTCGTTGCTGAAATGAGATCTACAGCCTATCAGCAGAAGTTACGCAAGTATCATAGCTAGAGAGTCCAAAATAGATCTTTCAATAAAGGTGATTTGGTTCTCCGGCTTGTGCAACAAAGAAAGCACAAACTTTCCCCAGTATGGGAAGGGCCCTTTTTAGTTAGTCGAGTATTGCATAATGGATCGTACTACTTAACTGACATGAGGCCAGCCAAAGAAAGACCTGCTACTAAGAAGAGAAAGAGAGCTGGAGGCAGTACAAATCTGGATGAGTTGGACAGACCATGGAATATTGCTCAGCTACGTCCCTTTTATTCTTAGTTCATCCTTCTTTGTAAGCATATATATGTACATGTTCTGTGAGAAATAAAAGTTTTGGTTGCCTCAAGTTTTTCTGAGAAGTTTTTACCATCTTATTTCCGAATGATCATGTCATTGTCGAAAATCCCAGAATGCTTGAAAGTACTTTATGCTCATGTTCGTTTTTGTCTAGATTTCCGATTCTAAAATTGCTACATTCGGGTATAACTCTAAAATTTCTAGTCTTTACTTTGGTTATTTGTCTGATTGTTGGATGCGGGAATTTTCCGAGTAGTGAATTGATGGTACTGGAAGCCGGCTTTGTTTCCGAGTTTAAACTGGTTTAGCAATTGAGCTCCATTGCTCAGCAAAGTTTCTGGCAGAAGGTTTAGCCGGCTCACTAAAGGGACGAGGCGGAAAGCCAGATAAACTATAAGTATAGATGAAAAAAATGCTAGTGCTTGTGTAAACATTTCAGGCACACAAAAAAAATTCAAAGTCAAAAAGTGCTGAATAGATCAAAAGCTTAGAACTAGCAAAATAATAGTACTTCATATTTACAAACGCATCATGTTTTTTCAGATAATACAAAATGTTTCTAGTAATCTATGATGCAGGAGGAGATGAAGGAGCTGTCGGCTCGCTGGAGACGCCGCCTTGGTATCGTTCCGAGATGTCCGCGTCCGAGTTGGTGTGTTCATCGTCGGAAACTTCTGCTGATTCTTCTGGAGGAGGAGGTGGGGTATTCACGTAGGTGAAGAAAGGGGTCTCGTAGCTGGCCAGGTCAGCCACGTGACACCCATATCCGGCGCAGGAGTGCATGATGGCTTGAAGGTCCTGCTCCTGGCCGTCTTCATCTACTTTGCAGTACCCTCTCGTCACTTGGCATATTTCCATGTTTCCATGGTGGCTCATGACCATGGTGAGAGCGTTCTGCGCCGCAGTCCATGCGTAGGACATGTTCCAATCCCGAACAAGTTGCGACATCTCATTTTCCTTGTCCCGCACCTGAAAATCCGACATGCTGTGCATGTCCAGAATCTTGAGAGCTTCGCCGATGTCCTGAAGGGATTAGCGGAAGTCATGAAGCAGGTCACCGACTTGGGTAAGCCGATGGGTGTGGGGCTCGGTGGAAGAAGGGTCCGTCAAGTTCAGAGGACCTATACACAAAACAAGTTAAGAAAAAACCGACATTGATAGAAGTCGAAGAAAAAGACAAGTCAGACAGATGGAACGTACCGAAAATGACGTCGTCAATTTTGGTCTTCTCTTCCCGGAGACTCTGGAGTTCAGCCCTGAGCGCCTGGGAAAGGTCCCTCTCTCTGCTAAGTTCATTCTTGAGGTCCGAGATTGTTTTATCTTGAGCAGCGATCTTGCGATCACGCTCTTCAGTAGCCATGGAGGAGGATTCAAGGACTTGAGCTATGCTCTTTTCATGATCCACCTTGAGCTTATCCAGCTCTTGGCGAAGCTCCTTGTTCTCCACCACCAAGGTCTTGAGGTTCTCGGCCTCTTCGATCATGGCGCAGGATTGTTTCACCAGCGCTGTAAGTTAAAAAGAACAACAGTTCAGAAAAAATCGACATTGAAAAAACAAAGACAAGGTTTGAGTCTCGGAATGTTTACCTCTGGCTTCATCCTTGGCAACTTTAAGTTCAGCAGTTTTAAGTCGGAGAGCCTTGATCTCTCTCCGCTTATCACAAACATTCTTCAATAAATCCTGGTTATAGGAATATACTTTCTGTAAGTCAGAATACCCAAAGTTAGAAAGTTACTAAAGGCTCGGGCTAATATTTTTGCTAATATCAGCACGAGCCTTGGGGCTACACTAGTTCATTCTTTGGCATCCTAATGAAGCATAAACCCGGATTATTTATCCTACTTCATGCTTGGGGGCTAGAGGATATGATATGAAATAAAGGAAAAACAGGAGTTGGAATTCTGACTTACATATTGTTCGCGTGTGAGTTTATCCAAACTCGCATTCACCTCAACGGCAACCTTCTCAGCGAGAGTTAGAGGGGTCACAGGAGTAGTTGGAAGCTCCCCGGACCTGATCCTCTTGTTGCGGAGAAGCACTTGTTCAAGAAGATTGGAGTGCTTGATGTCCTCTGCTTATTGCGCTTCTTCTTCGGTAGATAAAGTACTTTTCTCCAGGCATTGCCTGGCGAGCCGCTGGATTTCTTCAGCAGATTTCTGGGACAGGCCAAACTTGGCAAGTCCCGGATTGCTGATAAGGTTTTCGGCGAAGGTTTCTGCCGAGGGATCATTACCCAAAGAGGGTTCACCCTTATCTAGATCTGACTCACCCATGGTGACGTCAGTTTGCGATTCAAGGATCGCGGGCTCCGTTGAGGGAGCCGGGTCTTTTGTGACAACGGAGAAGGAATGGTCACCGGCGTTGCAGAAGGTTGAGGGGCAGGAGTCGGAGGAGCTACGGCAGGAGAAGCTATGGTGAGCTTTGTCTGTCGCATAGGCTTCGAAGAAGTTCCCTTCCCCTTGCCCTTGATGATCGATTTTGCTCTGAGAAAGTAGTAAAGTCGGAAACATTACATCTCGGAAAGAAATTTGAGTAAAGTACAAAGGTGGAAGTTGTGATTGAAAGTTACCTCTTCACGACGGGCACCTCCTTTGTGCCAACAGCCACGGTCGGAGCTTTACGCTTCTTGAGCGCAAGGTCCGGCAATGGGTCCACCTCTGTCTCTTGAGAAAACTGAGGAGGATATCCTTCGAGCGGAGCAAATTCCGACTCGGGGAGGTCAACAAGCTGAAAATAAGAAAACATATCAGCATTGCAGTGTAACTCAAAGATTGAAACACATAAAAAGGTGTACTGATAGAAGCTTACCGGCACTACGGGGTTTTCCGCCGTGTGCATATCTAGAGAAATCTCCGGGATCCTCCTCTCGATCCGCTCCCTGATCAGCCACTTGATCTGGCTTATGTAGCCCTGAGTGGTGTAGTATTAGGGGCTAATGCGGAGGGAGTCTTCCTTGGATGACGTGATGGAGTGCATCAGTCGATCCCCGTGGTACTGAAGGGGATGGATCCGGCGTGAGACCCAACATTGGACTAAGTCGGATCCCTTCAGTCCCTTGTGTTTGATCAAGTATTCGATCCGCCTCTTAGCGAGGATCAGATCGTCGGTGAGAGCCGGAGCGGCCTCATCCCAGGATGGTTGGGCCGTGGCAGCTCCGTCAACAAAAGCCGGCAAAGCAGTAGCTTTGTTGGGAGCTGGAATATCCCTATGATAGAAAAATGTGGCTGGCCATTGTTTGACCGAGTCACTAGCTAGGATTTTGGGGTACGCGCGCTCGCGTCTAAGCGAAAATCTAATAGTACCGGTGATGTAAGGAACACCGGCAGTAATAGAGTTTCTCCGGACATGAAAATAGTACCGGAAAAGAGTCAAACTCGGCCTAATGCCGAGAAATCCCTCACACAAAGAAGCGTAAGTGCTCATCTCTAAGAGAGAGTTAGGAGGATGATGATGGAGTTGAACTCCGTAATGATCAATCACCTCAGAAAAGAAATCCGAGGGAGGAAACGACAAACCTCTGCCGAGGTGGGTGCCGAAGTGGACCCACTCGCCGGCGCGCGGGTTGGGGATGGTTTCTTTGAAGCCGCTCCGCCAGTCGCCGACGCGGAGGATCCCTTCCTTCTCCACGTTCTTGAGACCCTCGTCGTTGAGCGTGCAGGGAATCCAGAGCCCGCGAAAGCTCTCTTTCTTTGCCACCGCTTCCGTCGTCGCCGCCGCCGCCGCTGCCGCCAAGCCGAAAGAGGAAGATGAAGCCATTTCTCCGGCGAGCAGTTGACCTAGAATGGGCGGCGCTGGGAGTTCTTTGGGGGAGGAACGGGGGAGCTCTGTGCGTGCAGGGAGATTGGGAGGAGAGGAAAAGGCAAAGGACAGGTGAAGAAAGGAGGAGAAAATCCTAACCCCTTATATCCACCTAACTGCGCCAAGATTCGTGCAAATGCTACAGTGTAACCGCCACGCGTCGTGGAAGGAACTGGGAAGGACCCACGCGATGATTACGTCGCCTCGATCTCAACGCACGCATTGAAACGGCGCCTCGGTTCCGTGAACCGCGGACCCACCAACGGTCATGCTGACGGAATGCCTGTCAGATGACGTGACTTGACCATGACTTGTGTCAGATGGCATTAGAGACCAAGTTCCGGCTTAGTTTGAAATCAAGCTGGAAAATCCGAGTAACCTATTGATAGGTCCGACTTATTTTTTAAGACCCGGATCGTATTTTTGTTGTGAAGTTTCAGGAACCCTTCAAGATTCTGTAAGCCAAAGATCAAGCTAGACGATGATAAATCTGACTTTGGATCTTGGAGGCCTCCGGGGGCTGCTGTTGGGGATATACTTTCTAGGTATCCTCATAGTTCCTCACTGACCAGGGTGGCCCACTTCGGGTTAGAGCTTTGCTTCACGGGTGGCCCAGTCAGGGAGAAAGACGGAGTCCAATCCGGCTACGGGAAGGCCCAGAAGACTTACCGACTTAGGCCCATAATGTTACTTGTAGTTCAAGATGTACTCTGTAACCAACTCTTAGTCGTAGTCGGATAGATCTCTCCTGTAAACCCTAGGCCGGATATCTATATAAGCTGCCCTAGGGATAGCCTTTAGGGCACACCTCAATAGTCTACAATCTCAACTCGCACAGGCGAAACCCTTGTAGACCATATTCCGGGTCTGCCGTATTACTGGATTGCTAGCAGGAATAGGATCCATCCAAAGCTGGCGGATTTGAACCTGGGTAAACTTGTGTGCTCACCGTCCCGGAATACCGTACGTCTCACACCCCTCTCTTCCGCATGCCTCGAGGACCCCCTCATGGCGTACTTGTTCTTAATCCGACGACAGCCAATGTTTGGGAATATCTCAATTGATCTTTAGCACTTGTTTGATTCTTTCGAAGTAGCACACTCGGATCATAAGGCGTTGGAGAAGACTTGCAGTCACTATATCCAAAGTGACTCAATATCTTTTCCACATAGTGGGATTGAAGCAGTGTAATGCCACCATTATCATCCTTCAGTAGCTTGATGTTTAAGATTGCATCATCTACTCCCAAGTCCTTCATCTTAAAGCAGAGAGATAGGAACTCGTTGACCTCCTCAATAACAGCGAGGTTGGTCTCAAATATCAATATGTCATCGACATAGAGACACATAATAACTCCCTCACCCCCACCATGGTGATAGTACACACACTTATGAGCTTTGTTTACAACAAAGCCTTCAACGGTTAAAGTTCTTTCAAACTTCTCATGCCACTGCTTAGGAGCTTGCTTAATACCATACAATGACTTCACTAACTTACACACCTTTCCTTCTTGACCATCTACTACAAATCCATCAGGATGCTCCATATAAATTTCCTCATCTAGCTCTCCATTTAGAAAAGCTTTCTTAACGTCCTTTGATGCAAGAGAAGACCACGTGAAGCAGCCAAGGATAGAAGTACTCGAATAGTAGTCAATCTAGCTATAGGTGAGTAGGTATCGAAGAAATCTTCACCTTCTTTTTAGGTATAACCCTTGACCACAAGACATGCCTTGTATTTTTCAATAGTGCCATAAGGTCTAAGATTTTTCTTGAACACCCACTTACATCCTACAGGTTTGCACCCATAAGGACGATCAGGACTACCCAAGTTCCCATCAACACGAAAGAAGTCCTTGAGACCTGATATGAAGAAAACATGGAAATATCAGAACATACATGTGTATTAGCGCCCATGTTTATCCACCACTCAGGAGAATGACATACAGAAAGGATAGTAGGTAAAATACCAGACCCAACATCCTTCATATCAATATCTGTAAGAACAACATTAGCAGTCTTGCCGATGTTCCCATGTTGGCGCTTGTCAAAATGATTAAGGCAGTTAGGAGCCCAATGATCAAGATCACCATAGACGTGGCAAGAGACTCTCTTCTTATCATTTTTTCTTGAAGTTGGTTGAGTGTGTGGCCTTATTATTGCCATCAGACTTCCATTTTACTTCATATTTGTTCTTATTCTTGAATTTGTGGAATGGGAAGTTTTTCTTCTGTACCAAGTTGGCACTAGAAGCTCCCTCAAATCCTCGAGAAGGTGTGTCCTTTTCTCTCGCCTTCTCTTCCACATGAAGAGACCCAAGGAGATCCATAACGGAAAACTCTTGTCTCTTATGTTTCAGAGAAATAGCAAAGTTCCTCCAAGAGGGAGGAAGCTTGACAATAATGCCGCTGGTCACAAACTTGTCCGATAAGGTACACTTGAACTAATCAAGTTCTTTGGCAAGTGATTGTATCTCATGAGCTTTCTCAACAGCGCATCGCTCATCAACCATCTTGTAGTTATATAATTTCTCCATGACATACAACTCAGTGCCAGCGTCCGAGACCCCAAACATGGTCTCGAGCGTATCCCGCGCGTCCTTGCCATTATCGAATGACATGTACGGGTCAACAATATTATCCCCTAGAACACTGAAAAGAGCCGCCATAAACATGGTATTGGCTTTCTTAAAGGTCGCTTCCTCAGCAGCAGAAAGATCTCTTTCAGGTTTGCTAAGAGTGGTGTTATAGCAGTTTAGGTTTTCAAACCATAGAACTGCTCTCGTGTGCCATCTATTATAGTGCATACTATCAGAAGGAGGCGGCCTTATAGCCGCGTCTACACTCGTGAAATTTAGTTGCCTATAATCAGGTTTTTGGATTGTTAAAAATATAAACAACAATCCATATGATTTAATCTGAATAATAAACTGATAAAACGTGATTATACAAACAGTACCAAAACTAAACATGTAGATTAACAAATTAGATGAACAAATTACATCTAAATAAGATAAACCTATCACATCTATACCAAACGCTATAACAAAGAACTCTAGAAGAATCTGAAAGAGAAAGTTCAGGGTTACGTATGGTGCAACATGGGAAGTAGCAGTAGCCACAGCGGTTGCAGCATCAATAGTCGTAGCGGTAGCAGCAGCATTGTCGCCCATGTTGAGGTTGCCAAAGATGTTGGTGACGTCCAGGAAGAAGTCGCCGTTCAGGAAATCATTGTCGGACGATGTCGTGGATGCCAGTAGTCGTGCTTGAGCGCTCCCCAAAACATGGTCGCCCCTCATCCGTACGGCTTACAAGAGGCGGAGTTTCAAAGGCCTACTATCTCGATCTGCGGTGCACGCTACAAGCCAGGATGGGGAAGACAAAGGCAGTGGCGCAATGGACTGGAAGGAGGCGCATGTGTTGATTTATAGTCGCGTAGGGTTTGCGGGTAGTTTATATAGTGTCAGTCAGGTAGGTCGTGGGGCGCAACCCGCGTTCGAGTCAACACAACCCATGATCAAAAAGATCTAGCTAATTAACGTGTCCGTTAGTGATTCATAATTAATTTTCCTAAACAACAAAATAATCTTGGCTCGGCGAGATTCCCGTAACCCATGGCGTGTCATGACGAGACGTGGCGTGGCGTTGGAGGAGGACTGTATGAGAGTTGCTTCTCTTTCACTCACTTAGTAGTGCTAGAACACCCCCTATATAAGGTGGTGCAACTCCCTCTCAACTAGCAATGTGGGATTGGACTTTAGCTCCACTAGCACACACATGAGCTGCCACAAGTAATGGGACAAATAGAATTTGTATTCACTACAGGCCAAAAGCCCAACGAACAAATACCTCAAATTACAGGAGAACTTTCACGGTGGAAGTGAACATAACAGAGAGAGACACAGTGGTTAGGGCATCTCCACCAAGCTGACTCATTTCAAACATGGGAAGTGTCTAAATCAGTTGTTTGGATCGGCTCGTGGACATAAAAACATGTCAGGTTTGCCGCTATTCGTTTGAGTCGGGGTTCCCAGCGGCTAGCTAGCCGTTAAAAAAAATTTGACCAATTGGCAACACATCTCATCAAATCGACAATAAAAATAGGCAAAAGTAGCAAATAAATTACCACAAATTATCAAATACCATAGTTCAAAGACCATAGTACCAAATCATAGTGCATAATAACATAAGTTTGATAAAAAATACGCAAAAGAGGCAGATCTCAGCGATAGAACATCGATAAGATCACACTTGGAGGTCATGGATGTCGTTTTGCCTCTTCTCAAACCTAATCTTTTGAGCCAGATCCAAGATGATCAAGTCCATCATCATGAGCTTGGTCTCCTCGGCCATGATCTTAGCCTCGACCTCCTTGCCCTTGACTGGGCATTGGCCTCTTTCACCTCATGATCTATCTTTGTGAGGTCAACGAAGCAACCAATGGTGGACTCTTTCTCTAGCAGGCGCCTCTCCTTCCTCTTGGCATTTGCCTTCTCCTTCTCCGCAAGAAACCCTTTAAATGTCTCTTGCAATGCAAGTGTGGTGGATTGGCGTTGGAGAACTTGCTTGCTGGACTTGTGGCCTCTTGGCCGAAGGGCATGACCATTGTTCGGGGCGCCTATACTTGGTTCATCATCGTTAAGGTCGGTGAAATCCGACTCACTCCCATGCTTTGTTGAGCCTTCAGTACTCTTTTTGTAGAGGGCAAAGCATGTTTCCCACTTTGGGTATTTCTTGATCTTCATCCAACAATGGGGCAAGGTTAATGGCTTGTTGTCATACTTCTCTTTGAAGTACTCCATGGCTTGGGTCACCTACACAAAGGAAGAGAACCCACAACACATGCAACAATTGCAAATAGGACATATGTATAATGTAGATGCAAGAATGGCCTAGCCATTACCGTGTCTCCAACGATGGTGACTCTCACAGGGTGTCCTAGCACATTCTCGTATGCACTAGAAAACTTTTTGCACACATCATTGATGAAACCCCATTTATTTTTAAGAGAGGTGCCATTGCGGTCGCTATGGATGCGGTAGAGCTTGAACTTCTTGTGCCTATGGTAGAACTTGAAGATGCGCCGCTAATATGTCGAGCCCTTTTGCTTGGTGCCGACAATTGGATCTTGTCCAATTGCCATCCACGCCTCACAAAGGACCTTGCCCTCCTTGACGGTGTACCTGCTGGTCCTTTGGCTCTTCTTTTTGAGCGTACCAACATCGGTAGGATCGACATCGTCATCGTCTTCGCCCACATCCATGGTGTCATCGCCAAATATATTTGGCCTCGGCTTGAGCCTAAACAATGGATCTACCTCGATGTCGAAGGTAGACATGGGGACTTCCTCATCGTCGGGGTCGACATCTGCGGTTATGGCATCACAGATCATTTCCCGCAGCACAACCTCGTCGAAAACCGATGCAGCAAATCGTCTAACAATTGGCAAGATGATGACCCACAAGTATAGGGGGTGTATCGCAGTATTTTCGAGGGAAGGGAAACCCAATTTATTGATTCGAGACAAGGGGAGCCAAAGAATATTTATAAGCATTAACAACTGAGTTGTCAATTCAGCTTCACTTGGAAACAATCTTGCTCACAACAGTTTATTAGTAGCAACAGTTTTGTAGTAGTAATAGCAAAGTAATAGTAGTAGTAAAAGTAAAGATAGTAGTAACAGTTGCAGTAAACAGTAGGATTAAAGCGTGGTAGGCATAGGGATGGATGGACGGGCGTTGCATGGACAAGACAATTCATATAGCAATCAAGACATAGGGCATTTACAAATAAATAAGATAAAGCATCCAAGTACTAGATAAGCATAGGCATGTGTTCCATATATAGTCATACTTGCTCGCAATAAGAACTTGCACACCATCTTTTGTCCTGCCAGCCCGTTTGCAGCGGGGCCTCAAGGGAACTACTAGCAATTAAGGTGCTCCTTTTAATAGAGCACCGGAGCAAAGCATTAACACTCTGTGAACACATGTGATCCTCACATCAAAGCCATTCCATCCGGTTATCCCGATTATTGTCACTTCGGGGCCTTGGGTCCAGACAACAATATGTGTATACAACTTGTAGGTAAGACCATAAACAATACTATCATAATGAATCAATAAACTGTTCAGATCTGAAATCATGGCACTCGGGCCCTAGTGACAAGCATTAAGCATAACAAGTTGCAACAAAGTCAAAAAGCACTAATAATAGATACTAGGCACCATGCCCTAACAATCTAATGCCATTACATGAACGATCTCATCCAATCCCTACCATCCCCATAGCCTATAGCGGGGGATTACTCACTCATGGTTGGGGGAAACATGGATGGTCGATGGAGAAGCGATGGTGAGGACGATGGCGATGATCTCCTCCAATTCCCCGTCCCGGCAGGGTGCTAGAACAGAGTTTCTGGATCTGATTCGCGGAATCTGGTGGTGGCAGTGTAGAGGAACTCTTTCTGGAAAAACGTCGAACCCCCCTTGGTTTTTAGGTCAAGAGGTACTTATAGGCGAAGAGGGAGGCCGAGGGGTGGCCGAGGCGGCCACACCACCCCCAGGCGCGGCCTGGCCCACACGGCCATGTGGTGTGGACCCCTCGTGGCCCTCCTCCGTATCGTCTTCTGGCTTTGTGAGTCTTCTGGTGAAATAGGATTTTTGGCATATTTTCCGGGATTTTTCCTTATAGTTGATTTTCTGCACAAAAACTAGACACCAAGGTAATTCTGCTGAAAACAGCATCAATCCGTGTTAGTTCTATCCAAATCACACAAGTTTAGAGAAAAAACAATAGCAAAAGTGTTCGGGAAAGTAGATACGTTTTGGACGTATCAACTTCCCCTAAGCTTAGCTTATTGCTTGTCCTTAAGCAATTTAGTTGAAAACTGAGTGCGATAAAAGAAACTTTCACGAGCACATTTGCTTCATAAGATGTATATATTCTCAGCATATGATCAAGTACTTGGTCAATTCATAATAAGGTGTATGCAAATAAGGTTACTCAATAGTCATTGCAAACTATGAAGAGATTCTAACTCAAAAATAGTAAGTAGCATGACACATAAACATAAGCAACATTGCAATGCTCATAAAAAGGTATAATAGAGTGGTATCTCGCTTGCCTTTGATCGCAGGGCAAACATAAATGCCAAGGCACCTCTGAAGTTCAAGTGAAGACTAGAAGTAAAGATATAAAAGATACAAGCATCAAAGTCATGACACAATTAATCCAAATTTTGAGACAAGCATATTACACTAAGAATGACAACTATGCTCTCAAGAAAGTGCTCATAGAATAGGTGGTGACTCAACAAAGGAATGAAAAGGTTTTGAAAAGTTTGAAAGGCTTCCAAATGCTGAAAGTATGGTACTCATTAGCTTTGAGCTCTCATTGCCCCTATCATAAGCATCTTTAAATGGTTAAGGTTAAAGTGATACAACTAAGAGGATATGCTTGACAAGTTATACGTTGAAATCTCATGCCCCTTGCTTACTAATGTCTACGCACTTCTATTCTTGTAGACAGTTGTTGGGCCTCCAAGTGCAGAGGTTTGTAGAACAGCAGCAAGTTTTCCCTTAAGTGGATCACCCAAGGTTTATCGAACTCGGGGAGGAAGTGGTCAAAGGTATCCCTCTCAAGCAATCCTGCAATCAAGATACAAGAAGTCTCTTGTGTCCCCAACACACCCAATACACTTGCCAGGTGTATAGGTGCACTAGTTCGGCGAAGAGATAGTGAAATACAAGTGGTATGGATAATTATAAGTGGTAACGATGATAGATAATAGCTTGATGGCGTGGAAGAGACTAAAGGCAAACTGAAATAAAGATGGAAGCAAGCAAACATGTAACAGATCTAATAGAAAACGGTGTATCAATGCTTAGAAACAAGGCCTAGGGATCATACTTTCACTAGTGAACACTCTCATATAAATATCTTCTCTTTATGATACTACTCTTAACTACTCTCCGGTTGAACACTCTAATCGATGGTAGGGCTATAACAGCACTCCTCAAAGTCCATCTTTCCCATCTAGAAAACCCCACACTGTCACCTTGAGTACTAGATGAGTCCAACAAACACCACAATTTCATAGAGACATCCAACTCCAAATATAACTCATAACAAGTATTTTTAATCTCTAGCCTAAGTGCCACCATGGTGTGCACGCTGTCACTTTCACACACATGGGGATAGCAGAGATCTATTAAAGCACTTGAGTAGCAAGGTAGATCTATAGATTACAAGCTCATGGTCACAATATGATCACGCATAGATAGAGAGATGAACACATAGCTACCGGTAGAACCCTTAGCCTCGAGAGAGAACTACTCCCTCCTCATCATGGGAATCATCAATGGTGATGGAGATGGTGGTGGAGATCGATGGAGATGTCTCCGGGGGCACTTCCCCGTCTCGGAAAGGTGCCGGAACAGAGACTTTCTCTCCCCCGAATCTCCCCTTCGGTGGCGGCGGCGCAACGGAACTTTTCATGGATTTCTGGTTGACTGTCTAGGGTTTTGGTATCGGGAGGCTCTTATAGGCAAAGGAGGCAAGGTCGGTGGCCAGCCAGGGGGGCCACACCATGCCCTAGCACGGCCTGGGCTGGCCCGCACCAAGGGGGTGTGGCCACCCTATGGCCCCTCTCCGACTCTCCTTCTGGCTCCATGAGTCTTCCAGGAAAATAGTAACTTTGGCTTTTGTCCCGTCCAATTCTGAGAATATTCATTTTCTGACTTCCTGGAACCAAAAACAGCAGAAAACAGGCAAAGTAGGTGCATAAAGGTAGAATGTGGAGACTCAATATAATGGTGGAAGAAAGGCCTTTTTATAAAAGGAAGTAGGGATTCAAGTCTCATAAAGAGCTTCCAAAAATTATGGTACTTATAGCTTTCAGCTCTCATTGCCCCTATCATAAGCATCTTGAAGTGATTAAGGTTAAAGTGACACAACTAAGAGGATATGCTTGACAAGTTATAAACTAAAATCTCATGCCCTTTACTTACGAAGACCGAACCTCATGCTACTCAACTTTAGTCACAAGTAAGCTCTTGTCATTGTAAGTACATGTGTATCATAAAGAACCGCCAACGGGGTACCCCTTGCACATGATACATGAGCTATCCCATAATCAAAATGACAAGGCAAGTAGACAATGAGCATCTCGGCGATCTTTTTATTTGCTATTTGCATAGGTTTTTATTGAGGATGCTTCATAGAGTGCTCATTATGGTGATGCTGCAAGTTTCCACCATGATTAGGCACGGCTTAAGCTAGCGGCCTAGGCGTTTCTCTAACACACATATAAACTCCATGATCTTACAAGTTCCACTTTTATTTCACACCGCCGGGATCCATAAGCAAAATAACATGATATCAACGGGTAACAAAGTACAGGTGCAATGTTGAAAGCGTTCCCCATGAAACATGGTTCTGCTAATTTCAACTTATAAAGCGCAAGCATATACGCAACAAAGAAGGACCCAATGGTTCAAGTTTATTAGATGCAAAAAAGTAAAGTGTGCCATCAAGTTCGTGAGAGCTTTAATCACTAATTTTCTCATAACAAGTTTAATTTTGAAGGTAAACAAAAGCATGAATATACTTGGAATAGCATAAGCTAGTAGGTAGGTATGGTGGACACTTTGGAATAACTTGGTTTAGGGAGTTGGATGCATGAGTGGAACTCATACTTGGTTGTGGAGGCTAACAAAAGACTAGGAGCGACAAACTAAGAGAGCAATAATGGCCATAATCATGCAGAGCGACAAAACATCATTGATCAAAGCATAAAGTGATACTACAAGTTGAAAACTAAAGGATCATAAAGGCTATGGTGACTTGAGATAGTCATAACATGGTGTAAGCATGCGCCAAGTCAACCCAAATAAAGCATCAAAGGAGAATACCACTATACTATGCTTTAATATGCTAAAACAACGCATGATTCATCCAAGGCACATTAAGCAATATCAATTGTTTATAACAAGTCATGCTACAGCAAAGAATACTAAGAATAAATCCAAAACAATATCAAGCATGGCATGACAAAGTATAGGCCACAGTCAAAAACGAGCTCTTTTTACCACATAAGCATGAACTTTCCTACTCTTTTCCAAACCAAACCAAACTATTTGCAAACCAATGTAAGAAAGAGGGGGTCCAACCAATTTATTCAGAAAACTAAGCAAACCAAAGCAAAAGAAAACCAAAACGAAAACGAGAAAGAAGACGCTCCAAGAAAAACACAACTGTGCATGAAACAATAAAAATGAAGCGTTTGGAAGAAACCTGGGATTTTTATTGATGAAGAAGGGGATGCCTTGGGCATCCCCAAGCTTTGACGCTTGTACTTCTTGGATATTTCTTGGGGTGACACGCGTGGCATCCCTAAGCTTGAGATTTAGTCCATCCTTCATCTCATTACTCATTCCTTCCATACACCTGAAATTTTTCTTCATACAAAACTTCACACAACCTCGTTAGCAACATTAGTGCACTCAAGATAAATAAGTCTTAAGGTTCAGTTTTAACACCAAATAAACTTCCATTAGAACACTAGCTACTTTAGCACTTCCCTTAAAAGGATCAATTCCCCAAAAGAACTCAAAAAGGAACCAACAAGAAGCAAATGCAGAAAATGGCAGAAATCTGTCAAAACAGACCAGCAGGTAAAGAAGAATTTTTTTGAAGACCTTCTGTTGCTCAAATCAAAAAGTTTTAAACTAAATAAAGTTATATAACAACCTGGGGCAGAAGCAAAAAAATTCACGCCTCAAAAAGACGTTCAGAGATTTTACACGAATTTTTACGGTGAAGCACAGAAATCTATTTTGGGACATTAACTTTCCCAATCATTACTTCTCTCTCATTAGAGGTTACTCTTGGCACAAAAAGCAAATAAAAAGGATAAGGAGAGGTTATTACTTCCAAGACTCATCTAAAACTTTTGGGTTATCTCCCAATAAGTACTTTTCTTTAACGCCTTTAAGTTAACTTCGAGCACTCACACCGGAGGATGTGGGTACCTTTTACCTTACATCCCCGGCAACGGCGCCAGAAAATAGCTTGATGTCTACGCACTTCTATTCTTGTAGACAGTTGTTGGGTCTCCAAGTGCAGAGGTTTGTAGAATAGCAGCAAGTTTTTCCTTAAGTGGATCACCCAAGGTTTATCGAACTCAGGGAGGAAGTGGTCAAAGGTATCCCTCTCAAGCAATCCTGCAATCAAGATACAAGAAGTCTCTATGTCCCCAACACACCCAATACACTTGTCAGGTGTATAGGTGCACTAGTTCGGTGAAGAGATAGTGAAATACAAGTGGTATGGATAATTATAAGTGGTAATGATGATAGTAAATAGCTTGATGGCGTGGAAGAGACTAAAGGCAAACTGAAATAAAGATGGAAGCAAGCAAACATGTAACAGATCTAATAGAAAATGGTGTATCAATGCTTAGAAACAAGGCCTAGGGATCATACTTTCACTAGTGAACACTCTCATATAAATATCTTCTCTTTATGATACTACTCTTAACTACTCTCCGGTTGAACACTCTAATCGATGGTAGGGCTATAACAACACTCCTCAAAGTCCATCTTTCCCATCTAGAAAACCCCACACTGTCACCTTGAGTACTAGATGAGTCCAACAAATACCACAATTTCATAGAGACATCCAACTCCAAATATAACTCATAACAAGTATTTTTAATCTCTAGCCTAAGTGCCACCATGGTGTGCACGCTGTCACTTTCACACACATGGGGATAGCAGAGATCTATTAAAGCACTTGAGTAGCAAGGTAGATCTATAGATTACAAGCTCATGATCACAATATGATCACGCATAGATAGAGAGATGAACACATAGCTACCGGGAGAACCCTTAGCCTCGAGAGAGAACTACTCCCTCCTCATCATGGGAATCAGCAATGGTGGTGGAGATGGTGGTGGAGATCGATGGAGATGGCTCTGGGGCACTTCCCCGTCCCGGCAAGGTGCCGAAACAAAGAGTTTCTGTCCCCCGAATCTCCCCTTCGGTGGCGGCGGCGCAGCAGAACTTTTCGTGGATTTCTGGTTGACTGTCTAGGGTTTTGGTATTGGGAGGCTCTTATAGGCGAAGGAGGCAAGGTCGGTGGCCAGCCAGGGGGCCCACACCATGCCCTGGTGCGGCCTAGGCTGGCCCGCGCCAAGGGGGGTGTGGCCACCCTGTGGCCCCTCTCCGACTCTCCTTCTGGCTCCGTGAGTCTTCCGGGAAAATAGTAACTTTGGCTTTTGTCCCGCCCAATTCCGAGAATATTCATTTTTTGACTTCCTGGAACCAAAAACAGCAGAAAACAGGCAACTGGCACTGTGGCATCTTGTTAATAGGTTAGTCCAAGAAATCATATGAAAAGTACTCCAAAGTTGGAACAAAACACAAGAAAGGAGATAAAACCAGGCATGGAACATCAAAAATTATAGATACATTTGCAATGTATCACTTACGAGTACCGAACCTCATGCTACTCAACTTCAGTCACAAGTAAGCTCTTGTCATTGTAAGTACATATCTATCATAGAGAACCACCAACGGGGTACTCCTTGCACATGATACATGAGCTATCCCATAATCAAAATGACAAGGCAAGCAGACAATGAGCATCTCAGCGATCTTTTTATTTGCTATTTGCATAGGTTTTTATTGAAGATGCTTCATAGAGTGCTCATTATGGCTATGCTGCAAGTTTCCACCATGATTAGGCATGGCTTAGGCTAGCGGCCCAGGCGTTTCTCTAACACACATACAAACTCCATGATCTTACAAGTTCCCCTTTTATTTCACACCACCGGGATCCATAAGAAAAAGAATCATGATATCAACGGAATAATAAGTGCAATGTTGAAAGCGTTCCCCATGATACATGGTTCTGCTAACTTCAACTCATAAAGCGCAAGCATATACGCAAAAAAGACGGACACAATGGTTCATGATTATTAAGTGCAAGAACGTAAAGTGTGTCGTCAAGTTCGTGAGAGCTTTACTAACTAACTTTCTCATAACAAGCAAACATTTTATTCGGAAGAAAACAAGGCATACTGAATATGCACGGACTAGCAAATGATGCTAATAGGTAGGTATGGTGGACACTTTTGGAAATATTGGTTTTGGGGAGTTGTAAACATGAGTAGAGCTCATACTCATTGCAAGTGAAGGCTAGCAATAGTAAGGGAGCAACAAACGAGAGAGCGATAACTATCATAATCATGCTTGCAACAAAACAGGACTAATTATGGCATGAAAGTGATTCAAGTCCCTTGAGGCAAAATAATTCATCGAGGCTTAACTGATTATTGTTTCAGTCATATGCATGCGTGAGCATGTGCCAAGTCAATTCAAGTGAAACATTCAGAGGAGGATACTACAGTGTCATACCAAGTTATGAATAGAACAATGCAAGCAAACATTCATATGACATGCTAAAAACCATTAGCAAGTGGGAGCTAATCATAAGAAATCAAGAACTACTAAGCATCCATAAATAACATACACCTTACATGAACAAACTAAGCATGCCCACAATGATGAGTATATGTACAAAAATGAAAACAAATGGAGTTCACCAGCCTCTTACCACACCTAAAGTTTTCATTAATCCTCATTAGTGCCCTTCACTTGGGTGGCTTGAATAATAACATGAAACCCAACTCCACTGAGGACTGCTGAACCCTGCAACGAACTTCACAAAACCAAATAAGAACAACAAATATTTTTGGGTTTTCTATTTTTAAAGGCAAGAACCAAAAGGAGGAACAAGCAAAGCAAAATCTTTTTGGGTTTTTCGAATAATCCAAACAAAGCAAAAAGGAAGAAGCAAACCAAGGCTAAGAAGACAAAGAAGCAAACATAGAGAAACAATGAAAATATTTTTGGTCTTTTTGTGTTTTGGAAAGCAAAAGTAAAGAAAGAACGAAAACTAAAAAGAGAACGAAACATGGATATACAAGGTACCGACTGAACATGATATGTAGATGAGTGTGATGTCGGTGTACCTCCCCCCCAAGCTTAGGCTTTTGGCCTAAGTGGGTATCAATCCCAAGCTAGCCAAGATGGAGCGCCTCCGTAGTATGGCGAGGAGGTGCCCTCGTCCTGATATGAACTCGAGGACACCCCAGCGTAGTGTGTAGAGTAGTCGTAAGAAGGCACATCCTCCTGGTGCTACCCGTGGAAGCCAAGCAAGTGGAGCTGCTCGTTCACCTACTCCTTGGAAAGCGACCATGGCCTCCTGTAAATACTGAACAAAGTGGATCGTGGCAAAGGAATTTCCCTCTCATCCCCGTCAGTAAACAACATCATGTATACTAAACTCTCCGTACTAGAGTCAGTAGTAACAAAGTGATGCGTTTTCATAGCAGCAAGATCAAGCCTTTGCGGTGTCAATACAGTATCATTAGGATCCACAGAAAGTTCTAAAGCAGCAACCATACGTGAGGCAATAATGCCTCCATAAATAGGTCCTATAGCGGCTAGGTGGTGAGCAATGAGAGAGCCAAGATTATACTTGGTATCATTATTAAATGCAGCAGCGAGGAAGGCCAAATGATAATTAGAAATGTTACTAGTGTTCTCCCTACCAAGAATACTAGTGGCAAGATAATAAGCAAAATATCTTAGAGCTAGGAGTTGAATATTTCTTATCTTCCCGTGCCGAGCTGCGCGGTCATCGTCATTTGTCACACTTCGGTAGAGCTCCAGCAAATCAGCGGGTCGACCTTGGATCTTCTTCACTGTCCCAGTCATGCCTATGCCTACAATGCTACAAAATCTTTCCAATGGCATGGTAATAGGCAGATTATAAATCTTGAACGAAATAGTTGACTGATAAGGGGTGTTAATGAAAATGAAACTCTCAACAAAAGATTTGGTGAGCACGACATATTGCTCACTCTCATCTTCCATGTAGGTGGTCATCCAACCCTTTGAACAAGAAGTAAGAGCTCATTGAGGATCCCTGCAGCTCGCAAAAAGGTAAAACAAGGGAAAGTAGATGGGTGAGCATCTCCCTCATCTCCTTCATTGCCAAAGCGTGGTGCAATAAGATCTTCATTATATGACTGCCTAAACTGAAAGGCTGATCTTGAAGGCCTTGCCCTCCTGAGTGTGTCCCTCTCGAATATTTCTCCAAAAGTGTGGTTGTTCATCTTTGATATTCTGAAATTTAAGCATCCATTATACAAGTGATTGCAAAGTGAATACATAATGAAGGGAACTACTAATAGGGACTTGGAAGAGGCCTAAACATGCATCAAAACAAATTTTCTAAGCATTGAACAAGCTTACAAGCTTACATAACCTGTCACCTACAACAGCAAAATCCTCAAGATATAAACCACTAAACACAAATCTACTCGAACAAGCAAAGGAGTCACATATCAGAGAACAAATGCTCCAAATTTTAGCAGCAAAGATGGGATGAGCAAGGAGATTGAAAAATCATGGAGAAGAACGGCAAGTTACGCAATTTCGAGCAATGAACTGGTGTTTTCTCGAGAGAGAGAGAAAGAAGTGGCAAGTGAGAGAGTGAGTGGAGGGCCAGGGGTGGCCCACACCATGGCCAGGCGCGCTCCTAGGTGGCCGCGCCACCAGGTGGTGTGCCTGCCTTGTGGGCCCCCCTAGTACTTTCCAGGCACTTGTCTGTCCCTTTTTTCACATAAAAATTTAATATGAATTTTCTGGAATTTTTCGAGACACTTTATTTTTCAGCAATTTTCAGGTATTGATGAATGATTTTATGACAGAAAGATGTTTTTGGAATGATGCAATGACAAAACAAAACTAAAACTTCAAAAGTTCTAAGACACTCTAATATGCAAGCAACTAGCAACAGAAAAGTGAACTAAGTGAAAGCAAAAACTAAAATGGATAAAATAAAAGTAAGCAAAGATAATCATGGTGAAAACATTGTTTTGTTCATTAAAATCCCTTTGTTAACAAGGTTGATAAGGTCTTGTTACCAAAACAATTTTATATGAAACAAAACTTTGTATTCCACTAATGATCATGTTACCTCAACCTTGATAGCAATGGTCCCAATCATAATAGTTTCATATTTTTCTCGTGGTATGGGACAATATATTTCTCCAACTTGGATGCCCTCAACATGTTTAATTGAATTTAAACCATAAGTCCTATCTAAAAGAACATTTCATGTTTTCCTATGTTTTGTGTGTTAGATAAAATTACTGTGGAGTTTTCTCATGTGCGCTAAGTGTGCAGGAGTTTGGGGGGTGGATTATCCGCCCCACCAAGGGCTAGATAATCCGGCCTACCTCATTGATCAAAGGCTGCCAAGGCGCGTCGCTCGGAGTCCAGTCGGATTATCTCCCGGAAAATCCGAACTAGGGCGGTTTTTCTTCCCCAGGCCATATCCGGCTTTCGCATGGGCCAGATAATCTGGCCCCCATAATTTGACCAAAGCCTGCCAAGGCGCGTCGCTCGGAGTCCGGTCGGATTTTCTCCCAGAAAATCCGAACTGGGGCGGTTTTTCCTCCCTAGGCCAGGCCGGATAATCCAGCCTTCACATGGGGCTAGATAATACGGCCCCCAGAAGACGATCAAGGGCAAGCTCGGCGCGACACTCGGAGAGGGGGCGGATTATCTGCCAGATATTCTGAGTCTAGGGTAGAGTTTTCCCCAGGCCGGATAATCTGGCCCTCACTTGGGCTGGATAATCCGCCCCCAAAGACACCAACAACTTGGTTTTGGAAGGGGTATAAATATCCCTCCATCCCCAACATTCAAAACTCTTGATTCACTCGAAATTATTTAGACACTTTGCAAGAGCTCCCATTCTAGATCTCCCACTTCAACCACCCGAAGGCTTCGATCTTTGGGGGAATTGAAGGAGGAGAGAATCTTCATCGTCATCATGAATCAAGCGCATCAACTCCTCTCCATTCATTTGGAGAAATTCCTGATCTAGTATTCTTGTCAATATCTAGATCTTGTTCTTTGTTATTGATAACTTGTTCTTGTGGCAGCTTGTTGTCATTACGGGAGCCTCCAAGTTGATTGTGGAGTTTTGTAAATGCATTGGTACCCGCCTCGAAGGGTCCCTATAGTGGAAAGGTGGATCAGGCCTTTGGTGGCGGGATCCATCAGAGAACCGGGTGAGGCCTATTGTGGCGTGGTGGTCTTAGTACCGCCCACCCCTCCAACGCAGACGTACTTCCCTTAACAAGGAAGGAACTGCGGTCAAAGAAATCCTATGTCTCCGTGTGCTTCACTACGGTTTACCCATTCATCTTCCACTCGCTCTTTACTCGCTAGTAGATAGGTTTGCATATAGGGAAATTCCACCTAATAGTTTATCTAGAGAATTTACCATTTGTGCTAAGCCTAAAATTGAAAAAAGCATTAAAATTTGAAGTAGCACCTATTCACCCCCCTCTAGGTGCCCATACGATCAATTTCAATTGGTATCAAAGCCCCGGCTCTTTATTCGGGCTTAACCTCCTAAGAGAAGTATGGGTACCAAGGGAGATGGGGATGAGGCTGTGGATAAGGTCACAATGGATGACCTCAAGATGTTGGAAACAACCTTGTTGAAATCCTTTGAGGCTAGGATGGAGGAGATGAATCAAATGATTGCTCGTCTCACATCATCCATAGCCCCATCTCCATCCTCCTCTGAGGCCGCCACACCATCATCCAAGGATAAGGCTAACACCGGATCCAAGGATGATGAAGTGGTAGGTGAAAAACATAATGGTTCCACCTCCAAGAAGGGAAGTGGTAAGGAGGAATATAGTGAGGTTCGTCACATATAATATAAACAATAGGGGTGATCCACCCAAGCTTACTGCATCCTCTTTTAATCAATGGCAATTCTTAATGAAGTCTCATGTTTGCAGCTCCTCAATTGAACTTTGGAGGATTATTGAAGAGGGTCTTCATATTGGAGATCATTCCAATCTGACAAGAAGAGAAGTTGTGGACAGCCAATTGAATGCTACGGCTCTCCACATGATACAACTCGGTGTGGGTCCCAAGGACATGCCCCACATTGAACATCTCAACACAGCTAAAGAAGCTTGGGATGCCCTCACTGATCTCTTTATTGGGAATGAAAGCATGAGAAGGAATAGGTATGATGCCCCGAGTAATGAAGCTGAAGGGTTCTACATGTTGGATGGTGAAAACCATGAAGACATGTATAGAAGACTCAAGGGCATTGCAACAACATTTAGAAAGCATGGAGCCACCCACATTGATGATGCATGGATAAAAATAAAATATGTGAGTGCCTTAATGCCTTTCGAGCCAACGGATTTGAAGAGCTTGCAAGGTAGACACAACTACCATCAAATGACATCCAATGAAGTCATGCAAGAAATGGCATCATTCAAAGTTGCCGCGAAGAACGCTGAAGATGCCCGGGCTCGTGCCATTGGAATGCAAAAGGGAGTCAATGTTGCTCTAAAGGCCAATGTTGCTGAGCAAGATGAGGATAAAAGAGCTTTTGAGGGGGCCTCCATGGACTGCCCCGATGAAGTCAAACGTGCTCATGGTGAGTACATGGAGTTTTACGCAAGGAACTTTTGGAAGGATCCTGCTGATGACCCACAAGTATAGGGGGTGTATCGCAGTATTTTCGATAAGTAAGAGTGTCGAACCCAATGAGGAGCAGAAGGTGCTGGCTAGTGGTATGGATCAGGAATTCTCTACAAATACTTAGCAAACGGATTTTTAGGGGTTTTCGATAAAGCAAGTAAACAAAGTACGAGTAAATAAAAGACAGTAGGAATGAATGCAGCAAGTGGCCCAATCCTTTATGCAGCAAAGGACAAGCCGGTTGTATTTCTATAGATGACCAAACGTTCTCGAAGACACATGGGAAGAATGTCAAGTGCTTTCGCTTCATATAGCTGATTAATCTTCTCTAGCTTGCTAAGTGTTGTGTGGGTGAACCTGTGCTAATGTACCGCCCCATCCAAGACTTAATACATACTTGTGATTATACCCCTTGCAAACATCCATAAGTACAAGAAAGTAATTAAGGTAAAAACCTAACCACAGCTTTAAACTCTAAGACCCTTACGTCCCTTGTGCAATGGTTTCCTAATGGGGGTTCAGGTTTCTGTCACTCCGGCAACCCCTACGATTAGTAGCCAAATACACGATGCATTCCCCTAGACCCACATAGGTGAAGTGTCATGTAGTCGACGTTCACATGACACCACTAGAAGAAGTACCCCACAAATTAAATAACAATCTATTGAATCTTTCTCAACGCAACTCCATTACTAACAACAAGACTTCTCCCATGTCCTCAAGAACAAAATGAACTACTCACAAGACATCATATGGATCATGATAAGAGATGGAATAATGATGTATAACGATATGAACATAAACAATAATTCAATGGTTCACTCAATAGCATAAACTACAAGGAGTAATCAACACCGGGAAAGTTTCCCCTATGAACTATGCAAGATTCAACGCAATTGTTACAGCAATATGGAGATGGTGATGAGGGTGCTGATGGTGATGATGGTGGTGATGCTGATGATGATCCCGATGAAGTCCAGCTTGATGGTGGTGTTGATGGCGACGATCTTCCCTCTCCGGGAAGGAATTCCCCCGGCAGAAATCTGTCTGCCGGAGAGATCTTTCTCTCTCGGTGTTTTCCGCCCCGCAGAGGCAGCGGAATCTTTCTATGGTCGCTCCCTGAGTCTTAGGGTTTCGTGGGGATGATATACGCCAGAGGGGAGAGGGTGGAGTGGGCCAGGGCGGCCACACCACTCCCAGGCGCGACCTAGGCCTGCCCGCGCCATGGGGTGGTGTGGGCCCCCTGTGGCCCACCTCCACTCCATCTTTTGGCATCCTGAGTCTTCTGGAAAAATAGAATTTTCCGTATATTTTCCCGCATTTTTTGATCTTCGCGAATTTTGCCTCCAAACAGCACCTTTTCCATCAGAATCCTGACTGCAGCAGTCCATGCTCCAAAAGTCATCAACCATGCAAAAATAGATGAAATAACATAAGTATCACCTCTCAATACGAAATATATCAATGAATAATAGTGAATTAAGACATAGAATAGTGATGCAAAATGGGCGTATGAACTCCCCCAAGCTTAGACTTCGCTTGTCCCCAAGCGAAACTGAGCTCAATAAACATGGCCTCAGGTTTATGGAGTGAAGAGTCGATAAAAGAATACAGACAAGAAGCATCACATTTATCAAATACATAGATCATAATAGAAGACAACTCAACTCAACTTGCAATGAGTAAAGGAAACACAATAAAGATACAGAAAATTAATCATAATTGGTAATGGCAAACTTAGCTCTTGGTCGAAGAATAGTTGATAATTTGCTAGAGTTCACAAATAGCTGGTTTTCAATGATAGCTTTCAAAGTAGTAAACATCAAGATAAGAGCAATGTGCAAAACAAGGAACATAAGAAACATAATTGAATAAATCATCATATGAATGAATGAAACACAACAACTCAAAATACTTGCTGAGAAAGAAGGGAATAGGTTTAATGACTCAACTACAAAGTAAAAGAAAGGCCCTTCAAAGAGGGAAGCAGGGATTGCAAGTCTCATAAAGAGCTCCCAAAAATTATGATACTTACTAGCTTTCAGCTCTCATTGCCCCTATCATAGGCATCTTTTGGTGGTTAAGGTTAAAGTGACACAACTAAGAGGATATGCTTGACAAGTTATAAATTGAAGTCCCATGCTCTTACTTATGAGTACCGAACCTCATGCTACTCAACTTTAGTCATGAGCAAGCTCTTGTCATTGTAAATACATGCGTATCATTGAGAACCGCCAACGGGGTACCCCTTGCACATGACACATGAGCTATCCCATAATCAAAATGACAAGGCAAGCAGACAGTGAGCATCTCAGCGATCTTTTTATTTGCTATTTGCATAGGTTTTTATTGAGGATGCTTCATAGAATGCTTACTATAGCTATGCTGCAAGTTTCCATCATGATTAGGCATGGCTTAGGCTAGCGGCCCAGGCGTTTCTCTAACACACATATAAACTCCATGATCTTACAAGTTCCACTTTTATTTTACACCGCCGGGATCCATAAGCAAAAGAACATGATATCAACTAGGTACAAGTACCAACGAAGTTTTGAAAGCCGTCCCCATGATACATGGTTCTGCTAACTTCAACTCATAAAGCGCAAGCATATACGCAACAAACAAGGACCCAATGGTTCAAGTTTATTAAATGCAAGAAAATAAAGTGTGCCATCAAGTTCATGAGAGCTTTAATCACTAATTTTCACATAACAAGTTTAATTTGGGAGGTAGAAAAAACATGAATTTACTTGGAATAGCAATAATGCTACTAGGTAGGTATGGTGGACACAAATGGCAAAGGTTTTGGTTTAAAGGAGTGGATGCACGAGAAGAATTCCCTCGCAATACAAGTTTTTGGCTAGCAAGGCTGGGTAGCAAGTATAAGAGTTGAAGGAAACAAACAAACATACAAGTGATAAAAGCAAATATGCAATCTTCCTCGGAAGCACAAAAGATCTTAACTAGAGAACACTAAACTTATGAGCAAATCAAGAAAGAAATATGATGAAATTATTTTTCTTTAAAGGTACTTTTATCTTTTCTTTCAACTCTCAAAAATAGTGTTGCTACTGACCGAGCCAGGTTTTCCAAAACCAACTAAATTAACTCAATGATCCCAAAGTGATACCAATACTAACAACAAGATCAATCATATAACCATGAATTGAAAACTAATATAAGCTATGCAAAAGAGTAAATGATAGAAATTCTCATTAATACTCCAAAACGGCAACTCACACCAAGGGATACATATCTAACGAGAGAGGGGACACTTCCATAATGCAAACCATCCTACATAATAACTCCTCTATTCATAATATGACTCTACTAATAAGGCAAAAAGATAGAAGATAGTGATGTGATACCGCGGCACTCCCCCAAGATTGGAACAAACCAAGGGGATGCCAAACCTGATGACAAATTACTCCTTTGGTGGTGGTGGTATCCTCTCAATGAGCTCTTTGATCAGTTTCCCCAAGTCTTCAATCTCAAAGGTGAGAGTACGAATCAACTCCGAGTTGTGCTCAATACGGCTCATAATCATTTCAGTTTGTGGATCCCAGCTCTTGTGATTTCTTTTTCTGTTCTTCCCTCTTGGAGTCTTCTTTTCCTGCACGGTTATGGATAAAGGTATGAAAGGGATTTTTGGTGTGTGGAGGAAGTGACCGTGGAGCCAAACTATGATGAGGAGCTTTTCCCCAAGTCTGCATCCGTGTAGTCCTTCTAACCCTGGCAGGTTTCGTCACCACTCCAATGCTTGCAATGGTAGTGCCGGTGTGCGGATGTTGGCCTTTCTCCTCTTCACCTTTACTCTTGATCTCCTTCTCCTTCCCGGGGTCTTGGAGGTCTTCCTCCATAGGCTCCTTCCCTTTATCCTTGGCGGACACCATGGTGCTTCTAATCTTTCAAAGAGTATGTCCTGGCAGAAATAGATCGAAATGAAAACACAACGAAAACCCGGTATACGAACCTCGGGGGATCCGGGGGGGTTATATATTACGAAGTTTCATATCAAAAGGAAGGTACTGGGAGAAAACGAGTCGGAAGCGGAGTCTGAGGTGGCGTCACCACCTGGTGGCGCGGCCAGGGGAGGGCCCGCGCCACAGGGTGGTGTGGGCCACCCTTGCTCCGTTTCTATCCCTTTTTCGCTTCATTGCTTTCCTTATTGACTAAAACTGCAAAAACATAGTTGGATTGTGTTTTCGCGGAACTTTTCTTACCAGGACTGTTACCTAGTTGGAAACGGACTCTGCAGGTCTCTGAATTTGGTATCCAGTAGATTCTTCCGGAGTCACAACTTGAATAACATCAATATCTTCATCTTCATACACTTATTACTTGAGTCATAAAACCCTTCTCTTCCTTATTACACCATTGTCTCCAGTTCCTGCAAATTTCTTTCACACAAAACTTCACACAGTTCTCATTAGCAACATTAGTATAAGTGAAGTGATAAAACCTTTTGAGTCCAACTTCAACTGAAAACCAACAAAACATAAGCTACTGTATAAACTCCTTCCGAAAACCCAAAAAGAATTCAAAAAGGAAATCGAATAAAGAAGCAAATGCAAAAGTGGCAAAATCTGTCAAAACTGACCAGCAGGTAAAGATCAATTTTTTCGAAAATCTTCTGTTGCTCAAATCAAAAAGTGCAAAACTAACGAAAGTTAAATAACAACCTGGGGCATAAGCAAAAAAAATTACAGCTGAAACCTACATACAGAGATCTCTCACGAATTTTTATGGTGAAGCACAAAAATCTGTTTCGGGACAACAACTTCCCCAAATCTTACTTCTCTCTCAATAGAGGTTGATCTTGACACAAAAACCAAACAAAACGGATAAGGAGCGGTTATTACCAAAGTAATAACTTCCAAGACTCAAATAAACAAAAACAAACTGAAAGCAAAAATAAATTGGGTTGTCTCCCATAAAGCTCTTTCTTTATAGCCATTAAGATGGGCATGATAATTTTGGAGATGCTCACATAGGAATATGAATTGAGGTGAAAGAGAGCATTAAGAAGCAAAAATACACACATTTAAGTCTAACCCACTTCCCATGCAAGGTAATTTTGTAAACAAACAAGTTGTTATAACCAGAGGCTAATTGCATAAGAAGGCAAAAGAAGCGCAACATAAAAACTTTCAGCATAAAACGAGGAAACTTGATATTATTGAGATACATAAGAACACTTTTCCCTCTCTCATAGTAACTTTCAGTATCATGCATAAACTCAACAATATAGCTATCACAAGGACCATCATAGCAATGATTACTTATTCTAACAGAAAACACAGGAATACTAGCTCTCAAAACACTACTTTGTGAAACAAAATTAGAGGTATCCTTACAAAGGATAGGGTGTCCCTCTTCTTCATACTTAGTGACAAAGTCTTTCACATTTGCTATTATAGGTTCATCAACCATTCGTTTATCAGGTTCAACAGCTTTATTTGCACTTTCATCTACCATACTAGCTATCATAGAATGTTCCTTAATCTTAACTAGGAAAGGCATTTTCTCAATATAAGGTTTAGGTAAAACATGATTAGCAGTATAAACTTTAGTATTTCTTGCAGGAACACTCTTAGCAATATCTTTATAAGGTTCATGATACTTATTCCACTTCTTTTTAGGCACTTCAATGTAGGAAGCAAAAGCCTTAAAATAAGAAGCAATAGCTTGAGAGTCTAGACCATAAGCATTTTTAATATTTTGAAAGTCATCGGTTCCCATAAAATATTCAATGCATTCATAATCATAATTTATACCTGACTTTCTACCTTTGTCATTCTCCCAAGCTTCAGCATTGTCTTGAATACGGTCCAGAAGATCCCATTTAGCCTCTTCTTCCATGCGAGTGAATGATTCAGCGCAAGAAACATCCAATAAATCCTTGTCATGTAGAGGGAGCCTTGCATAAAAGTTATTGATAATAATATTGTTGGGGAGCTCATGAATGGGACATTTGAGCATTAGTAACTTCAATCTCCCCCAAGCTTGAGCTGTACTCTCTCCATCAAGAGGCCAAAAGTTGTATATTTGATTCCGATCTTTATGAAGCTCACTTGGAGGATAAAATTTTGAATAAAAGAGAGGCACTATTTCCTCCCATTCCAGAGCTTGACCATTCTTCAGCAGTTTATACCATTCCTCAGCTCTTCCTTTTTGTGATAATGAGAATAACTTCTTCTTAACTTGATCTGTAGTAATACCTGCACACTTGAATAACTCGCATAATTCGTGTATAAAGAGTAAATGATCACCGGGATGGACAGTTCCATCCCCAACATAGTAGTTATCCATAACACGATCAGTAATTCTTGTGGGTATTTTGAAAACATCATTCTCAGCAGGTGGTGGATTATCTACTACCTTAGCAGTGGTAGTAGCATTACCAAATAAGAAACTCAGTGAATTATCCATAACAAAAATAAAGCAACTAACAGAAGTAAACAATACTCACAGTAGAAGTTTCCTTTACCAGTTCCACTCTCCAATAGCGCTTCACTCCCCGGCAATGGCGCTAGAAAATAGTCTTGATGACCCACAAGTATACGGGGTGTATCGCAGTATTTTCGATAAGTAAGAGTGTCGAACCCAACGAGGAGCAGAAGGTGTTGGCTAGTGGTATGGATCAGGAATTCTCTGCAAATACTTAGCAAATGGATTTTTAGGGGTTTTCGATAAAGCAAGTAAACAAAGTACGAGTAAATAAAATATAGTAGGAATAAATGCAGCAAGTGACCCAATCCTTTATGCAGCAAAGGACAAGCCGGATGTATTACTTACGATGACCAAACGTTCTCGATGACACATGGGAAGACTGTCAAGTGCTTTCACTTCATATAGTTGATTAATCTTCTTTAGTTTGCTAAGTGTTGTGTGGGTGAACCTGTGCTAATGTATCGACCTTCCTAGGACTAATACATACTTGTGATTATACCCCTTGTAAACATCCGTAAGTACAAGAAAGTAATTAAGGTAGAAACCTAACCACACCTTTAAACTCTAAGACCCTTACGTCCCTTGTGCAATGGTTTCCTAACAGGGGTTCAGGTTTCTATCACTCCGATAACCCCTACGATTAGTAGCCAAATACACAATGCATTCCCCTAGGCCCATATAGGTGAAGTGTCATGTAGTCGACGTTCACATGACACCACTAGAATAAGTACACCACAACTTAAATAACAATCTATTGAATCTTTCTCAACACAACTCCACTACTAACAACATGACTTCTCCCATGTCCTCAAGAACAAAACGAACTACTCACAAGACATCATATGGATCATGATCAGAGATGGAATAATTATGTATAACAATCTGAACATAAACAATAATTCAATGGTTCACTCAATAGCATCAACTACAAAGAGTAATCAACACCGGGAAAGTTTCCCCTATGAACTATGCAAGATTCAATGCAATTGTTACAGCAATATGGAGATGGTGATGAGGGTGCTGATGGTGATGATGGTGGTGATGATGGTCCTGATGAAGTCCAACTTGATGGTGGTGTTGATGGCGACGATCTTCCCTCTCCGGGAAGGAATTCCCCCGACAGAAATCTGTCTGCCGGAGAGATCTTTCTCTCTCGGTGTTTTCCAGCCCGCAGAGGCGGCGGAATCTTTCTGTGGTCGCTCCCCGAGTCTTAGGGTTTCGGGAGGATGATATACGCCAGAGGGGAGAGCCAGAGGTGGGTCTGGGCGGCCACACAACCTGCTGGCGTGGCCTAGGGCTGCCCGCGCCAGGGGGTGGTGTGGGCCCCCTATGGCCCATCTCCACTCCCTCTTCTGGCATCCTTCGTCTTCTGGAAAAATAGGATTTTCCGTATATTTTCCCGGATTTTCTGATCTTCGCGAATTTTTCCTCCAAACAGCACCGTTTCCATTAGAATCCTGACTGCAGCGGTCCATGCTCCAAAAGTCATCAACCATGCAAAAATAGATGAAATAACATAAGTATCAGCCCTCAATACGAAATATATCAATGAATAATAGTGAATTAAGACATAGAATAGTGATGCAAAATGGACGTATCAATGATCAGAAATCCACTTCTGGAGCTTGTCAAATCTTGGGAAGATCTCTAGTGTGTTGGTCATCTAAAAAGCAGAATTGTATCTCTCTCTCTCTCCACCGCCGAAGCTGAATATGTTGATGCTGCTAGTGCTTGCACTCAGTTATTGTGGATGAGGCAAACTTTAAAGGAATACGGTGTCAATTGTGACAAAGTGCCTCTTTTATGTGATAATGAAAGTGCAATCAAAATTGCGTACAATCCGGTACAGCACACAAGGACAAAGCATATTGAGATTCAGAATCATTTTATTCGAGACCATGTTGCTCGAGGCGATATTGATCTATCTTTTGTGAGCACGAAGAACCAACTTGCTGATATTTTTATGAAGCCACTTGATGAAGCAAGATTCTGCTTCTTGAGGAATGAGCTAAATATCATTGATTCCAGGAGTTTGCCTTCATTACCCATGCACTCACTCATACATCTCAGTCATTTGGTCTAGATGTGGGCATGGATATAGGGGGAGTGTGGTCCTAATTAATTGGGCTAACCCTCCCCCCATAATGCCAAAAGCAAGATAAATCATTTCTCTTAATATCGTTTTGTGATATGTGAGCTTATTTATGAGTATTGGTCATGAACCCAAGATATATCTTCGCGGTGTCACACCATACACTCCAACAAGGTGGCTTCAGCCACCGCCCTCTCCCTTGAGGAGAATTGGATTTTTATGGATATTTTTGGTTGTTTTTGCTCATCTCATGTTCTTATGGGAATCACACTCAATTTTGGCTTTTATTTGATTTGGTTCTTGCAATTTTGAGTGTATAGTACCATCTCAGTTTGTCTTTCTTAATCCTAAGGCCTTCTCCACCCCTAAGCCATCTATTCTTGCACACAAGTCCCTTGTACACCTTGTGGGGGTGTTGTTTGGGGACGCGTGGGCCTGAATCTGTGTACAACAGAAATTCAGATTTTAGGCTGGATAATTCGGCCCAAGTGTAGGCCGGATAATCCGGCCCTGGCGGATTTCATCTTAAAGGGCAGGGATCAGGGGGAAGGGCTCATAACAAGAAGCACTTCTCCCCCAACCCTCTCCTCCTCCTCAGCCGCCGCCTGCCGTCCCCCACCCTCACTAGTAGGAAAAGGCTTATAGATAGATTTATTATCAGTGGAGCATTGTTTCGAATATGCTCCACTGATAATTATCAATGGAGCATTTAAAAATATGCTCCACTGATATTATTTATAACCAATGGCGCATATCACAAATAATGCGCCACTGATAATGTGGGCCCGGCACTCTGGAGGCATGTGGACCAAATATCAATGGCGCATATGGATATATGCGCCATTGATATACTATTATCAGTGGCGCATATCCCATATGCACCATTGATATTCCCCTCACCAATGGCGCATGTAGATGTAAATGTGCCACTGGTAACTAAGTGGGCCCCACCATCCTGAAAGGTGGCAGAAATATCAATGGCGCATTTGGTATATGCGCCACTGATACTTGGTCCACCAATGGCGCATATAGTGTTAAATGCACCACTGATAAGTCTTAGGCCCACCACCTGAAAAGGTGGCAGACTTATTAGTGGAGCATTTAGTGTAATATGCGCCACTGATAATTTCGTCCAGATCTACAAGTTGGCATCCACCCCCACCCACCACCACCATTCCATTCTTCTCCACCCACCACCCCAAACTAGATCTAGCTCGTCCTCCTCCTCCCCACCACCTCAATTTCTCCATTCTTGGTTGTTGAACCTACCTTGCTTCATAGTTTTGTGAGGGGAAGCCTCCTCCAACATCCATCTTGTTCTCCAACAACAACCACACTATCTCGTCGCGGACTTGGCTCCGTAACGATTCTACTAGGTGAGTTGTTGGAGGACATGCATGTGGATGTTTTGTGTGGAGTGTGGACGTCGGTGCGGTGTGTATGTGTGTACATGCTTATGTTTGTGAAGCCTTCTTATTAATTGCGAGAGGGATGGTGTGTTTGCATGGATGTGGTGCATGAATGTTTGCGGATGACGAAGAAGAAAGCATGTTGCTTGCTCTGGTGGTGCATGGATGTTTGCCGAAATGTCGATTAATTTCCGTTTCGACAAATTTTTGCACTATCCATATGTCCCATTTTGAGGAGATGTCATGCCGAATTTTTCCAGCGGCCATGCATGCGTGCATGTATGTGTGTGTGTGTGCATGATGGTGCTGTGGTTCTAAGATACTCTCTCTTTTTGCACTATACCGCGCAGGAAACCATGGTTAGACACATGAGCGAAGGTCGAGCAGCTAGATACAAGAAACGTGCGGTGGCCGACATGATTCTGAACAAGAGGACCTACATAAGATGTCTGTGTCGAACATGCAATCTCGGGAGCTTGGTTGACCCTGATTCCAGAGACCTGGAGAATCACCTACTCACGCGTGGTTTCATGCGTGGCTATGATTCTGAAGATGACGAGAACGTCAACGATCCTGAAGACGAGGGCGGGCATGATGATCATCACGAAGAAGATGCCGATGGCGGACATGATCATGATCATGAAGGAGATGTCGGCAGTGGCGGACATGATGATCAACACGAAGGATATGATGGCAGTGACGGACATGATGATCATCACGAAGGAGGTGTCGGTGGATAAGACACAGACACACAAATGACGTGGCTAACCTCGGCCTTGCAGGACCCTCATGTTCAGGAACTGCTTCTCAGGGAGACGAGCAACACCAAAGCTGATGCCAGGGAGAAAGCCAAGCTAGCGCAGATGGAGATAGACAGGAAAACTCCATTGTATCCTGGGTGCCGGCCCGAGGATACCCGCTTGAATGTAACGCTCAAGGCTCTGGAGATGAAGGCAGAAAGCAAATGGACCGACGTAAGCTTCAACAAAAACATGAGATTCTGGCAAGAACGTCTTCCCAAGGGGAACACGTGTCCAACTAGTATCGAGGAGGCCAAGAAAATCGTATGTCCTCTCGACCTACCATATGTTAAGTACCATGCCTGCATTAATGACTGTGCACTTTATCGGGACAAGTACAAGGATAGAACCACATGTCCGGTGTGTATCCAAGGACGATACAAGAGAGGGAACAAGAAAGTTCCTCGAAAAGTGGTATGGTACTTTCCTATCACTCCCCGTCTACAGCGGTATTTCGTGGACCCTAAGGAAGCAAAGCTCATGCAATGGCACGTGGAAAGGAAGAAGCCGGCCGAAGATGATCCACATAAGGGCAAGATCCTCACACACCCTTCGGACGCTAGCCAGTGGAACGCACTGGACATTGACTTTCAGACTTCGGGGGCGATCCAAGGAACGTCAGGCTTGGTATGAGCACCGATGGACTCAATCCGTTTGGCAACCAGAGTAGCGCACATAGCACCTGGCCCATGTTTGTATGGCCGTACAAACTCCCTCCCTAGTTGTGCACCAAGAAAAGATACGTACACATGTGTATTCTGACTCAGGGGCCTAAACAACCAGGTATCGACATGCATGCGTATCTCGAGCTGCTGAAAGAAGAGTTAGCCACGCTGTGGGAGACGCCAGCCCATACGTGGGACGCATACACAGGAGATTATTTCCCTATGAGAGCCGCGCTGCTCACGACGGTGCAGGACTATCCAGGTTACGCATACGTGTCTGCCCAGGTGAACCACGGACACAAAGCATGTGTCAAGTGCATGGATAAGACCCCGCATCTCCAGCTACCAAGGGATCTCGGGTCATCGAAGACCGTGTTCCAACAGACTCGGCTTCCAAAGGATCACGCGTGGAGAAAGCGTAGAGATATGTTCGATGGCAAAGTAGAGCTCGAAAAAGCCCCACGTCCGAGGAGCGGAGAAGTGATCCAAGATATGTTGGACAACTGGGAAGAGTGCCCTTTGCCGGGAAAGAAGCGTCCGAGGACGAAACCGCTGCATGGTGTGTGGAAAGCTAGGCCTATTTTCTGGGACCTGCCATACTGGAAATACCTCCACACGCCCCATAGCCTTGATGTCATGCACATCACGAAGAACATGTGTGAGAGTCTGCTTGCCACTATCATCAACATGCCGGATAGGACCAAAGACGGGCCGAAAGCAAGGAACGACCTGATGGAACTTGGCATCAAGGAAGAACTTCATGAGACGTCGCCGCCCGATGATGATGATGATGATGAGACGGCGCCTGAAGATACTCAAGGTCGCCGCAAAAGGATTAAGAGGGGAATTGCAGTGTTTCCGGCTGCCTGCTTCACTCTAAGTGAGCAGGAGCTTGAGCAGTTTTTCAAGTGCCTCCTAGGAGTCAAATTTCTTACGGTTACTCGGGGAACATAGGTAGATATCTGGACAAAGTGAAGAAGAGGTTCAGCAGGATGAAGTCTCATGACTGTCACGTGCTGATGACGCAGATACTTCCCGTTGCGATCCGATGGATAATGGACGAGAACGTCCGTGAGACGCTGTTTGGCCTCTACAACTTCTTCGACGTCATCTCGAGGAAGTCGATTGGCTTGAAGCAGCTCGACACACTACAAGATGAGATCGTCGTGATACTATGCGAGCTCTTGATTTACTTCTCGCCCGCATTCTTCGACATCATGGTCCATCTACTCGTCCATGTCGTGGATGACATCATTCATCTCGGGCTGACATTCTTGCACAACATGATGCTGTTTGAAAGGCTTAACGGTGTTATCAAAGGATTCGTACGTAACAGGTCCCGTCCAGATGGAAGCATTGCCAAGGGCTTTCTAACCTACGAGTGCATCTCTTTCTGCCAGAATTATCTATGCACCGACCCGGACGACGAGGATGACCATGTTGGTCTGCCCAAAAGGACGCACCTCGGCAGGCTTGCTGGATATGGCCACCGCGAGGGCTTTCGCACCATGCATGTCGGCGCGAAGGGTCGACGTGACGACTTGGACAGGGCACACCGAGTCGTGCTACAACACATCGAATTGGTCGATCCTTGGGTGGAAGAGCACAAAAGCTTAATCGAGCAGAAGTTCATTGACCTTGGTCGACCGAGGAAGAAGGGAGACGTAACAAGAGAGCATAACTCTAGCTTCACGGCTTGGTTCAAGAAGAAGCTTCAAGACAATCCCCCCATAGACCCGCAAACGCCTTCTACGGAGGATGAAAAACTAATTTTTGCCTTGTCAAATGGCCCTGAGCACAACGTGAGGACACATCAGGCATACGACATCAACGGGTACAGATTCTACACCGAGAAAAGGGACATGAGCAGTGACTATCAGAACTCAGGAGTAACGATGCTATCCTATGCCGATGATGAAGCCACCATCAAGGAACGATTTTTCGAAAGGATCGAGGAGATCTGGGAGCTCGACTACGCCGAAGAGAAGGTGCCGATATTCCGTGTCAGATGGGCCAAGAGCATCCAAAAAGAGGGTCGGTATTTCACCACCATGGTTATACCCGATGCCTCCGCGAAGAACGCCTCCGCAAAAAATGAGCCATGGGTACTCGCGAGCCAAGTTGACCAATGTTTCTTCATCACTGACCCGTTAAAGCCAAGTCGTGTTGTCGTCAGGAGGGGAAAGAGGAGCATCATCAGAATGGATGGACCCGCCAACGAGCAAGACTTAGAAAAGAACGGCGATCCGAAGATCGAAGAGGAATTTGACAAGTACTTCGACAAGCCGACTGCTGTAGGAAAAAGGAAGACCACCCTACCTACTAAAGGTTGTCCATTCCCGAGAAGAAGCCTTAACCTTTCTGGGCTAAAGTATTCAACCACGAGGAAGAAGGGCAATAAGATTGCAAAGAGACGCTAGCACTAGCTAGCTCGGAATCGAGATCATGCACACATGACATGACATTTTTCTGGAGAATATTGGTGTGTATGGATATTGAATAAGATGTCCTTGTTTTAAATAGATTTGTGAATGTTAAACTTAATTACTATTTGTTACAAAATATTAAAATATACTAGATATTATTTATATACTAGATATGCACCGTTGGTATTTTGTAAAATATTAAAAATTGAAAAAAAAATTGTGAGAGAGCCCATGAATCGAACCTGAGAGCTCCCAGCAACAAGCATGTGTAGGTGACCACTGCGATAGGCGTGTGTAGGTGACACAAACCAGGGTGTCATGGTTTTTGGCTAAGTGCCAAATACCAATGGCGCATATAGAGAAATATGCGCCACGAATATTTCACACATAGCCAAAAAATGTGAGGCAACCAGGAATCGAACCTGGATGCCCCAGCCCAGGATTTGCCCCATGAGTCGAACCACTACGGTAAGCATGTGTTACTGTCACATAAGAGGGCGTCGTTTTATTTGACTAAGTGTAGAATATCAATGGCGCATATCGGAAAATATGCGCCACGGATGTTTTACACTTAGCCAAAAAACCGATCAGCCATTTCTTCTCACTCTCACTGTCTCTCACATATCCAATCCCCTTTCGATCGTGTCTCACGCGAACACTAGCACGCCACCGGAGTCGCCCTGCCGCCACCAGAGCAGTCGTCGCCAGTGAGTGCCACCCCGTCCCCTCCTCTCCCCCTCCCCTCCCCCTCCTCCCCCCTCCCCTCCCCTAATCTCGACCCCGTCCCCTTGCTAGGAGTGCCACCCCGTCCCCTTGGAGCAACCAGGAGGAGGAGGAGCACTAGGAGCACCGCCGACAAGGAGAAGGGCCACGCGCGCCACCGACGAGGAGGAGAAGGGCAGCGCCACCGACGAGGAGGAGAAGGGCCATGCGTGCGTCACCGACGAGGAGGAGAAGGGCAGCGCCGCACGCACCACCGACGAGGAGCGCAGTCACCGTCGCCAAGAGCTCGCCGCGGTCACCGTCATGTTGGAGATATGCCCAAGAGGCAATAATAAAGTGGTTATTATTATATCTTTATGTTTATGATAAATGTTTACATCCCATGCTATAATTGTATTATTAGGAAACACTAATACATGTGTGTTTTGTAAACATAAGAAAGTCCCTAGTAAGCCTCTTGTTGAACTAGCTTGTTGATTAATTGATGATCATGGTTTCCTGATCATGGACATTAGGATGTGATTAATAACAATGTTATGTCATTAGGAGAATGATATGATGGACACACACCCATAGTAAGCGTAGCATAAGATCAAGTCATTAAGTTCATATTGCTGTAAGCTTTTAAATGCATAGTAACCTTATCCTTCGACCATGAGGTTGTGTTAATCACCATCACCGGATGGGTACTTTGATGACATCAAACACCGCTTCGTAACTGGGTGGTCATAAAGGTGTCATTGGGTATTCTGAAAGTATCTTTTGAAGCGCATGAACCAAGATTGGGATTTGTCCATCCATATGACGGATAGATATGCTCTGGGCCCTCTCGGTGGAATGTCATCTAGTTAGCTTGCAAGTATGTGACTGGGTCACAAGGGATGACATATCATGGAACGAGTACAGAGTACTTATCAGTAACGAGGTAGAAGTAGGTATGGAGATGTCGACGATCAAACCTCGGATAAGTATAGTATCGCGTGACAAAGGGAATTGGTTTCGTATGTAAATGGTTCAATCGATCACGAAGTCATCGTTGAGTATGTGGGAGCCATTATGGATCTCCAGGTCCCGCTGATGGTTATTGATAGGAGATGTGTCTCTGTCATGTCTACATATTCACGAACCGTAGGGTGACACACTTAAGGTTCGAAGTTGTTTTAAGTAGATATGGAATGTGCGTTGGAGACCGAATGTTGTTCGGAGTCTCGGATTGGATCCGAGACATCACGAGGAGATCCGGAATGGTCCGGAGAATAAGATTCATATATTGGGGATCATTTTCTAAGTTAGGAAATGTTCCGGAGTGTTTGTATGGGGATTCTAGAAGGTTTCGGAATGTTCTGGAAGGTTCTAGAAGAGTTCTTGGTGTTTGCTTGAAAACCAAGAAAGGGTCAAGGAAACCTTGTGGGGGCTAGACACGGATTCGTGAGGGAGGAGGACTCCTCCCCCTTCCCAACCCACCGGCCCAAGGAGGGAGGGGAGTCCTACTAGGACTCCCCCTCCCAAGGCGCCTCCCTCCTTTAAATAGAGGGGAGGGGGCGCCCCCTCCTAGCTCTCTCTCATAACTCCAATCTCTGTCGCCTCTCTCCTCCACCTTTCTTCTGCACAGGCATAGGCGAAGCCCTGCAGAATTCTCTACTCCACCACCACCACCACGCCGTCGTGCTGCTGGGATTCCATGGAGAAGATCTACTACCGCTGCTCGCTGGAACGGGGAGAGGAAGGTCTGCTTCGACTCCGCACGTGTGACCGACTGCGGAAGCGCTGCCGAATCGCGGCGCCAGAAGGATCGTCCACTTGACCGACTGCGGAAGCGCTGCTGGAACGCGAGGCCGGAAGGATCGTCCACACGATCTTGAGATCGGCAAGTGATCAACTACATCAACCACGAGATCTAATCTCGTTAACGCTTTCGGATCTACGAGGGTCAGTTCCCATCTATCTCGTTGCTCATGTCTAATAGATTAGATCTTGGCTTTTATCAAGATTAGATCTGGGTTTTGTTCGTTCTTGCGGTAGAATTTTTTTGTTTTCCATGCTACGAACCCATCAGTGGTATCAGAGTCGTATCTATGCGTAGATCTGTTGCACGAGTAGAACACAATGTTTTTTGTGGGCGTTGATGCTTTTGTTGTCGGTGTCTTAGCGTGTACTTTGCATCTTGCGGCATGGTGGGATGAAGCGGCTCGGGCTAACATTACATGTCATCGCACATGAGACTTGCTCCACGCTTGACGTGCAACTTGCTTTGCACAAGTGGCTTTGCGGGTGTCTGTCTCTCCCACCATAGTTAAGATTCAATTTACAATGAGCATCTTGACAACACTTGTATCAACGTTGTGGTTCTTGTTCGTAGGTAAGATCGATCTTATGCGAAAGCCCCAAACCACGTAAAACATGCAAAGAAAATTAGAGGCGTCTAACTCGTTTTTGCAGGGGTTTTGTGATGTGATATGGCCATCATGTGATTATGATTGTATTTGATGTATGCAATGATCCTTGTTGTAATATGGCAACCGGCAGGAGCCTAATGGTTGTCTTCAATTCTGTTAAGACCTGCGTGTCTATTCATCTTGTAATAGCTTTGTTCCAAGTAGTTGTAATAGTTGCTAGTGATGATGGACAACCATGAAGCGGCGCCACGGACCTTGACGCCACACCGGTGATGATGGAGATCATGTCCATGCTTTGGAGATGAAGATCAAAGGCACAAGAAGAAAGGCCATATCATATCACATATTATGAATTGCCTGTGATGTTAATCCTTTATGCATCTTGTATTGCTTAGATCGCGACGGTAGCATTATAAGATGATCCCTCTCACTAAATATCAAGTAATAAAGTGTTCGTCCTTAGTTGGCACCATTTCTAAGACTTGTCGTTTCGAAGCATCTCATGATGATCGGGTGTGATAGACTTACGTGTGCATACAACGGGTGCAAGCCAGATTTGCACATGCGGAAACTAAGGTTAACCTTGACGAGCCTAGCATGTACAGACATGGTCTCGGAACACGGAATACCGAAAGGTAAAGCATGAGTCATATGGATGATATGATGAACATGTTGATTGTTCGCCTTTAAAGCTACATCATCTCACGTGATGATCGGACTTGGTGTAGTGGATTTGGTTCATGTAATCACTAAAACAACTCGAGGGATGTTGTTTTGAGTGGGAGTTCATTTGTAATTTGGATTAGTCGAACTCAATTTATCATAAACACAATCAAAGTGAATTTGCATAGTTTGTTGTAGTCATTGGCATCCGTTCACCACCTTACGCTTAGTTATAGTTGAGATAGTGGAACTATAGAAATTCTGGATATTTACTTTACGAACTGGTATCGTATTGTTTTGAATGTCAATCTAAAGTTTATAAGTCCTATTGCAAACTTTCAGCAAACTCTATTTGCTCCATGAAGTTTAATAAGTAGTATTAAATCAAGAGTAACAATTCCAGTGTTAGTATCTAATGTATCATGTTTGCCTCCATGATTCTTGATACTCAAAAGATTGTTTTTTAATATCAAGTTTATCTAAGAGCTGAAAGCAATGTTTCAGAAACCATCATATGTGAAAGGTATTGTGATATCTAAAACAATGTGTTGGTTACAACATGATAGAGTATACGCCCTCATATTTGATGAGAATTTGTGAAGGTTGGAGACGCTAATCGTCCTAATCCTCCAAAAGGTTTTGAAAAAGAAACATTATACTCGCAATTCACCTTTATAAGCTATAGCAGCTTGATCTTGAAAGATGTCATGATAAGGATGAATATAAGATGTAAGTAAAATGTTTACTACACTAATATATTACTAAAGAATGGATTTTTGAAAGAATGCCAAACATTTGATGAAGGTGATCCACTTCAAAGTGCAAGTCCAAAGGTATTAGTATTTGACTATACACATTGTGTACTATGTGTCATGTGAATGACACCACTATTGATGTTGATAGATTCTTTAAAAAAAAGGAATTGCTGAAAGAGAATCTATAAAATATTTGGCAGAAAATAAAAGGTTGGAGATGTCCAACTTAGGCATATAGAAGATACACATGTTATGTTGTATTCCTTGCTTGTTAAAAAATGTGGTTCTCCGGTATTGGATACCGAATTGGTTGGTATGAATTATCATACAGGACAACACAATTCATGAACTGCAATGGCCTAAGTAACTAGCAAGAGAAAATGTGATGATGTTCATCGAAAACAAACAAAGGGTTGTTGTGTTGCTCGTTGACATCAAAGCTTGCCTTCAAGATTTGTTTCAATAATTGTTATTTTGATCAGGTATTATGACGACAAAAGGTTGTTCAAATAATTACCGTATTCCATAATAGATGGATGATATACAAGTCTGGTTGGAGAAATAACGACCATAAAACTAATGCTAAAATATCGCAAGACAAATGATTGAAAGATCACTTGCGAAGTGACATCGCCGTTTAAATTATATTGAAAGGGATACATAAAGAAACTCCATGTTGATGGAATTTTTGGAGTCTTTTGATTTTGATCAATTGACGCATGTGAGACTTTCCTCGAGATAATTGAAACTCCGTTCGTAGGCCAAAAGAGGAACGGACGACTAACTGATTGGAATTTATACATATTGATGTATATAGTCCACTATGTGTAGTCGTGGGCGATGGATTTCAACTTCATATGCTTTCTCCGAAGATTTCATTGAGTATATGTATGTACTTACTCAATAAGGAAGAAGTATGAAACATTTGAAAAATGTTCAAAGACTTTCAAGATGAAGTGGAAAATCATTGTTACAAGAAAATAAAAGAGTTTATGATTGGATCATAAAGAAATATGTTTGAGTTACAAGTTTAGCAAAACACCTAAGATTTGAGGAATCGTTCCATGGATTTGCATTTCCCAAAACACCATAGGAGTATGGAGTGTTCAAGATATGTAATGAAACCTTGTTTGACATGGTAAGATCAAAGGTGTCATTTATAAACTGCCATTATATATTAAAGATTAAAGCTTTAGTGACTACCGCTTTTACACTGAAAAGAGCTCCATCGTGATCCGTTGAAATGACACCATATAAGTCATGGTTTGGGATAAAACCCAGGTTGTCCTTTCTTAAATTTTTGGTATGCTAGGCATAAGTAAAATGTTTACAACCAAAGTCGGATAAGCACGTCTTTGTAGGTTATCCCAAAGAATTTGTTGGGAATTTCTCCATAACACCGAGGACAAAAGAGTCTGTTACTCGAAACGTCAAGTTTCTTGAGAAGGAATATTTCGTGAAAAGTTAAGTGGGAGGACAATAGAACTTTGATAAGGTTGTTGAACCTTAGCTATATGTGCTAAGTAGCGCAGCGCCGGAAAGTGTCCCGGTGACGGCCACAATGCTCATGGCTCTCGTGATTACAAAAGGTGTGATCTCGGAGATTATAGTTCCTATAGAACCATGTGGGTCGGTAAGAATCAAATAGTAAGATTTGATAAGCAAGTCGTTATTGTATTGACAATGATGAACCGACTACATGCAAAGAAGCGATGATGGGCCCTGACTCCATAAAATGACTAGAAGTCATGGAATCCGTGATAGTATCCATACACGAGAAATCAAGTTTCTGAACTTAGAAGACCCTCCGGAAAGGCGTGAAGCCTATCGGTCGTGTTTGGATCTATAAAGAAATAGACATGGATGTTTCAAATCTATGAAATAGTTGACATGTCGGAAAGAGTTCACGACAATGTTCAAGGAATTGACTATGATAAGATTTGATCTTTCATAGCGATATTTAGTCTGGACGGATTAATGTAGCAACCACTACATATATTTTGGTATATGGTAGTTGAACAAACAAAACAAGTTCTTCTAATAGAATGGTTACCTAGGACGTGTAAATGACACGATCCAAAGGGTTTTGTTTATTCAAAGGATGCTAAAAGAGTATGCAAAACTTGAATGGTTGAAGTAAGCATAGCGGAGTTGGAATCTTCACCATGATGAAACTGTTAAAAGAGTTTAAATTCATCAGAGATGATGAAGATGCTTGCATTTGCAAGAAATTAAGTGGGAGCGCTGAGACATATTTCTAATACATTATGTAGAGGACATATTGTTGATTGGAAATGATGTATCTTGTATTGATACAGGTTAAGAATTTCATTTCGATGAAAGACTTAGGCATAACTCAAGAATTAGGCATCAATGTCTATATAGATAGATTGAGGCGCTAATATGGTTTTGCCAAATGTACATAGATAAGATGTTGAATGAGTTCAATATGGAATCAACAAGAAAGGTTCTTGACGCACGGAAAGGACTGAATCAAGATTCGAGTGTTTTGACACGAGATTCAAGTGTTTTGACACTTGGTGAAATCGCAAGAATATTTTGATCAATCATTCTTTAAGATGTACACATCCAGATATGTCCTATGCTCTAAATGTTATGAGCATATACCAGAATGATTCATAAGATGATCATTGGACAATAGTAAAGATATTCTTATGAGCTTTGGAAGAACTAAGAATATATCATGTATAAGTGACAAATAGTTAAAGGTAGTTCATTGTAAAGTGTTACATTGATACTAGTTTTGTCACAAGATACAACTAAATTTATCTCAATTTAGACTATGGGTAGCACAATATAATGGAAAGGATGTTCCATGATGGATTTGGATGAGTTCCAAAGTTGAGATATTGTGACGGATACTACAACAAAAGGCTAAGTATATAACTGCTATAGTAGCAGCAAAGGAGGGCATTTGTGTTAAGTAGTTTGTTATCAAACTAGGTGTGGTTCATAGCGGGATAATACTATGAAGATACATTGTATGACAATTGTATCAACATGATTTAATCCCGAGGAACTAAAGGTCTCACCAAAGGATCAAATTTATACAATGCCATCACATTGGAGAATGAGTAATGCGTAGAGACGCAAGGACATACAAATACACACGGACCTGGAAGTGTCAGATCCGAAGATTATGTTTACCACTAGCAATAGTGTCTATACAACACCAGAAAGCCATAGGTGTTGAATGCACAAGTTTTTAACTAGATTATTGACTCTAGTGCAAGTGGGAGACTGTTGGAGATATGCCCAAGAGGCAATAATAAAGTGGTTATTATTATATCTTTATGTTTATGATAAATGTTTACATCCCATGCTATAATTGTATTATTAGGAAACACTAATACATGTGTGTTTTGTAAACATAATAAAGTCCCTAGTAAGCCTCTTGTTGAACTAGCTTGTTGATTAATTGATGATCATGGTTTCCTGATCATGGACATTAGGATGTGATTAATAACAATGTTATGTCATTAGGAGAATGATATGATGGACACACACCCATAGTAAGCGTAGCATAAGATCAAGTCATTAAGTTCATATTGCTGTAAGCTTTTAAATGCATAGTAACCTAATCCTTCGACCATGAGGTTGTGTTAATCACCATCACCGGATGGGTACTTTGATGACATCAAACACCGCTTCGTAACTGGGTGGTCATAAAGGTGTCATTGGGTATTCTGAAAGTATCTGTTTAAGCGCATGAACCAAGATTGGGATTTGTCCATCCATATGACGGATAGATATGCTCTGGGCCCTCTCGGTGGAATGTCATCTAGTTAGCTTGCAAGCATGTGACTGGGTCACAAGGGATGACATATCACGGAACGAGTAAAGAGTACTTATCAGTAACGAGGTAGAACTAGGTATGGAGATGCCGACGATCAAACCTCGGATAAGTATAGTATCGCGTGCCAAAGGGAATTGGTTTCGTATGTAAATGGTTCAATCGATCACGAAGTCATCGTTGAGTATGTGGGAGCCATTATGGATCTCCAGGTCCCGCTGATGGTTATTGATAGGAGATGTGTCTCTGTCATGTCTACATATTCACGAACCGTAGGGTGACACACTTAAGGTTCGAAGTTGTTTTAAGTAGATATGGAATGTGCGTTGGAGACCGAATGTTGTTCGGAGTCTCGGATTGGATCTAGGACATCACAAGGAGATCCGGAATGGTCTGGAGAATAAGATTCATATATTGGGGATCATTTTCTAAGTTTGGAAATGTTCCGGAGTGTTTGTATGGGGATTCTAGAAGGTTTCAGAATGTTCTGGAAGGTTCTAGAAGAGTTCTTGGTGTTTGCTTGAAAACCAAGAAAGGGTCAAGGAAACCTTGTGGGGGCTAGACACGGATTCGTGAGGGAGGAGGACTCCTCCCCCCTTCCCAACCCGCCGGCCCAAGGAGGGAGGGGAGTCCTACTAGGACTCCCCCTCCCAAGGCGCCTCCCTCTTTTAAATAGAGGGGAGGGGGCGCCCCCTCCTAGCTCTCTCTCATAACTCCAATCTCTGCCGCCTCTCTCCTCCACCTTTCTTCTGCACAGGCATAGGCGAAGCCCTGCAGAATTCTCTACTCCACCACCACCACCACGCCGTCGTGCTGCTGGGATTCCGTGGAGAAGATCTACTACCTCCGCTGCTCGCTAGAACGGGGAGAGGAAGGTCTGCTTCGACTCCGCACGTGTGACCGACTGCGGAAGCGCTGCCGAATCGCGGCGCCAGAAGGATCGTCCACTTGACCGACTGCGGAAGCGCTGCTGGAACGCGACGCCGGAAGGATCGTCCACACGATCTTTAGATCGGCAAGTGATCAACTACATCAACCACGAGATCTAATCTCGTTAACGCTTTCGGATCTACGAGGGTTAGTTCCCATCTATCTCATTGCTCATGTCTAATAGATTAGATCTTGGCTTTTATCTAGATTAGATCTGGGTTTTGTTCGTTCTTGCGGTAGAAATTTTTTGTTTTCCATGCTACGAACCCATCACGCCACTGCCTCCCTCGATTGCTCGCCATCGAGCCACCATCAACGAGCTCCTCTCAGTGAGCCCTCTCTTTCCACTCTCTCCCTCTGGCAGTAGCTAGGTCCATGCCTCGGTAATGGGTTCTAGGGTTTCTAGAAAATGGACAACATGAGTCAAATAAACAATGTGCATTGAAGATCATCCCAGAAAAAAAAATCAGCAAGAAGCACTATAAATAAGTCAATTATAGTGTGTATTCATAGTTAAATTGTGGTTCAGTAGCGGTAGTGCAAAATGTGGTTCAGTAGTGGTAGTGCAAAATGTGGTTCAGCTATGTGGTTCAGTAGTGGTAGTGCTCAGCTATGTGGTTCAGCTATGTGTAGTAGAACTAGTAAGATGGAACAGTGCAACAAAATGAAATCAATAGTTAATCCTGGCGCACAGTTTCAGTTGCTTTTGTTGGTTTTCAGAGGCTGTGACAGTCAAGAAAACACATTTCAAAATCTCTGTACTAGTAGTATTTCCTCAGAAATGGTGCCTTCAGAAAGGCAGGGGCCGCACTAGGATCCAACAAGCTCTGTACTGCAATGCACATACATAGCCACCAGTGTCCAGTGGCATGTACCCACTAGCCAGCCAGCCAGACAGCACCTACTCCTCAGGTCAAATAGCTAAGTAAAGTGAGCAATTTTGCAAACCCCCCTTTAATCACCCCCAGTTAATCACACAAGCAAACAGCATCAGCATTACTATGTTTGTGCCTGACAAAAAGGATTTGGCAATGATACCTCATAAAGAACTACTCCTACACAAACTGCTTTTTTATTTTCCTTTCTTCCTTGTTGTGAGTACTCAGTGTAGAGTACTGGCCCTGGAGACAGTACATGCAATAACTATGATGCACCTTTCTACTAGGTCAGAAAGAAACTAGGAAAAGGTGCTACCTTTTAAACCAGTGCTTGGTTACTTGTGTGCTAGTACAACTAGTTTCATGTGCTGTGAGCCTGGGAGAGGTAAGAGATTTTTGGGATTAGATTAATTTGTTGTACTCTATGGATCAGTACCATTATCAGTCTAAACAAAATGAGAGGGAAAATATCTAGGTGATCCTTAAAGTCTAAGCATAATATGGGATCACATATACTGATCCCTGCAAAAAAAGGAACACATATATTGTAATAATTAGCTGGTCAATGCATTATATTTCAATTTCAAGAGTGTTTCACAAACCAGACAAAATAATGCATCAAATTCAGTTTAACTCAAACAGCTACTACAGTTTGGAACATGAACTGAACTCATTTTCTTGGTTCATCTATGTTTTTTCCACCTTCACTTAGCTCTCTCCAGTTCCTGCTTGGCTAAGACCTGAAATTATTACCAGTATGGCACTATCACACAACTGCCTTGAGGCCTTGCTAAGTTAAATTTGTGAACTAAAGATGGATAAGGTCCGGACAAAATGTGATAATCAAATATGAATCTATATTGATAGATGCTTGCGTACTGCAGAGATTCTCAGCGAAGGGAAACATGTAAAAATAAATAACTAGAGTGCATACTACATGCTAAGTTATTTATATACTCCCTCCGTTTTAAAATGTAAGATGTTTTAGCTTTGTGAAAATAATATATCTAGGCGACTTTTGGTGTGTAGGTTCGGACTCTAAAAGTCGTCTAGTTACATTATCTTCTCAAAACTTATACATCTTATATTATGAAATGCAGGGAGTACTTGATAACTTTGTTGCAGAAAAAGTTCAGTGAAGATAAACATGTGAACGAAAAAACATAGTGATCATTGCATGCTAAGTTACTTATGAGCTGTTGTATAATCGATGCTATGTCCAGGACCTGGAATGTTCAGGAGCATTTGGTCTCCATTTTAATCATCTCTAGCTAGCTATGTACATAGAATGGACTAGCTACCTGTTTGTACCTACTATATTGGTGTTCCTATGATAGATCATAGATGAGATTGCTAAACTCACATTTTATTTGAGAATTGACAGTCTAAATGCTTGTCATGGAGAATTTTCAAGCTGGAAAATTAATTACTACACATCAGTAGAGGATCCTAAATAAAAGAAGATTGATAATTGGAGCAAATTATTTTGCTCTTTGTATATGTGTGATTGGATGGTTTTCATCAATTTGAAAACTGGAGCACATTATTTTGTATGAAAACTGTTGCAGGGAATTCATTTGAGTTGCCCGTTTCTCCCGAAGTGTTGATTCACTTCCGTTTCGGTTGAGAAATGGGCACTCCTAGGTCAAAAAAACAGCAAAGGTCATGCCGAATTTTTCGGTTGACTCTAGCTTGTACTAATTACATTGTTGCATTTTTTTCTTTGAAGAGCAAACATGTCGAGCGGAGACAAAGACGTCAGGGCTGGCCCTTCTCAGCCCATGAGCATCGAAGAACGAGCAAGAAGAGCCAATCTCAAGTTTTGGCGGTTTGGCGATGACTTAAGCGGGTCCAACGAGGAGGCCGAAGCTATGGATCATGATGAAGTTGATGAGGAGGCCCAAGCTACGGACCAAGAAGATGACGAGGAGTCTGAATATGAGGAGGAGGCCGAAGATGGCGACGATGACGGAAGAAGTAATGGTGACGAGGAGGCCGAAGCAAGTCATGGCGGTGAACGCGTGGACGGCGATGGCGCCTCCTCGCCCGCTAGGAAGAAGAAGAATAAGGCGGAAAGGCAGGAGCGGATGCTGCCAAGACTCGGCACCAACCGCGAAGAGTTCACCCTTGTGAAACCGGGTGGCCAACCCTTGGAGCCTGCGAATCTTGCCGCTGAGTACGGCCTACAACTCGGGTGCATCGTGCGGGAGAGCATGATCATCAACCAGAAGGACATAAGAAAGAACAAATGGTTGCGAGAACACCTCATTGGGAAGCTTCACAAACGGTACAAGTTCCTAGATGAGTACGATAACCAAAAGCTCATATGGAACAAGGTAAACAAGTTAGCCCTCACGAGGATGAGCACCGCCTTGAGCAGCTGGAAAATCCGAGTGAAGAGGAGGATTAATGAGGGTAAAAGTTGGGAGGAGATAAAGAAGGCCGAGCCGATGCTCGACAAAGATGAATTCATCAAGTTCAAGGCGAACTGCACTTCACCGGAAGGTCAGGAATGGACCGAGTGGGGAAGGCGTATGCGGGAGCTGAACATAGGTAACCAACGTTGCAGAAGCGGCGGTTACCGAGGAAAAAATGCCGTTTGGGCAAAGGAGGACGCCGAGTATACCCGTCTAGGGAAAGATAACCCGTGGCACAAATTCACGGACGAGCAGGTGATGCAGTTTGTCCGCGCCCGCTACTATGTCCACCCTGAACTCAAGGAATTCGTTACCGACGACGACGATGTGAGGAAGTTCCAGAAAAGGCTGGTAAGGAATTTATCTCGGAGTACATCTGTATTTCTAATCAAGTAATGAAGCCGAATTTCTAAATGGGATCACTTTCCTTCTCTTCAGAGATCCGAAGAAAAGTCTTGTGCGTCAAGTGTGAGCTCGTCCCAGGGGTCGACGGCGGACCCGCGGTGGGACACGCCCTTTAACAGGGCAACAAACATGTTCAAGGGGAGGGCCAAGTCCGTGCCGCTAACTTCATTTGGCCGCGTGTCCGGCTATGGTACGTACGAAAAGGTTGGCGACTTTAGGAAAGAGGACCCAAAGGCGAAGAAAGAGAGGAAGGCCACGGCGGTGGCGGCAAGTGAAAAATGTGAGGTTGAAGTCCTCTGGGAGCAGATGGAACAGATGCCGAGGCTGATCGACGAGAAAGTGCAAGAGAAGATCCGCGAGATGTTTCCCAATGAGCTGTGGGAGGGGATCGCTGCTTGGAATGCGGCAGGTCGACGAGGGCCGCTCGTGGTGCCTAGCCTCTCCGGCAGCAACTCGATCCAGCACGTGTCGCCGAACATGGTGACGCCCAAGTCTGCCAACGTCGAGATGCACCCGGTCACTCTGGTGCCTCCTCCCACCGGCACCAACACCAACGCGCAGCCGGAGGTCGCTCTGGTGACACCTCCCGTCGGCACCAACACAGAGCCGCAGGTCACACCGATGCCCCCTCCCACCAAAACTAAGGCGCAACCGACGGTGCTTCGTAAGGCATCTCAGCGGGAGGATGATACCGGTGTCTCGACATTAGCCGAGCTCAACGCCATCTCCAAGGTAATGACGCCGGCCAACACATGCATTGATAACATTTGATCTCCTTTGCCTTTGATGACTAGCTAGCGCCATCTCACGATGCTTGTTCTTCCGAAGGACACTCCTTGCACGCTCTTGCATTACGTGGACAGCGATCTAAAGGATGTTGGCAAGGGCTCAATTATTCAACCAAATAGCCACACGATGCACCACAAGTCGATGGAGGATGACGTGTTCAAGGTCCGGCTGGCCCGGGTGTTGCCAGGGTGCGAAGACATGGACCCCCCCCCCAGCCAACCTCGAGGCGCTGATGATCATAAGAACCTTCAAGATTGTTGTGGCTGGGTCTTGACATGGCCAAAGACCCAGATTCGGCTTGTGAAGGAACAACAAGTAACTCAGCGGCCAAATGCGCCCTTGCCGTGGCGGCCACAACAACCAGTCACCGCCACCACCTCTCATCACCAGCAATTGTTGGCCGCCACTGCACCGTTGCCTCCACATGGCAAGGCCGCCGCTGCGCTGCCACCTCCACATGGCAAGGCTGTCGCCGCATTGCTGCCTCCACATGGCAAGGCCACCGTTGCGCCGCCACCGCCCAAGGATGCACCTCGGGACAACATTAGCGATGATGATGATGACAACCCAGATAACTGGATCAACACTGGCATCACAGACTCTTTGTTCATGCCAAACATGGACGAGCCCTACCGCGTTGTCGATGACCCAAATGCTTGTACCAGAACATGCACGTGTCTAGACTTCCATGGTACCCTAGAGGAGACGCCTCCGGATGCTGGTGCCGCTGGTCCTTATAAAGGCACCCAGGGAATCATTTTCAGCCCCACCACACTCCATAAGGCGGTGGATGAGCGGATGGCTGCTAATGTGGAGACGAAGAAGCATCGCAAGAGAACCAAGAAGAAGAATAAGAAGTCTTTGAGCCAGCCGGGTCCGAAGAGGCCCCGGGCTCAGGACGACCCGTTAACACAGCCCGCTGAGGGCACCTTGACAAGGGTTCACATAGCTGGTCAACCGATTCTGAGTGAGGAGCTGATCAAAAATGCAAGTGGAGCGATGGCTAACCTGCAGCATGGTATTCTATATCTAGAGGTGTGCCTTCTTAAAGAAGCAAATCCACCGTACCCTATTTTCACGGTCAATGTTCCAACGGGCGTGAGCTTCGTCGATAATGCCCCCGCGGATATCTTCTTCATATCATATGAGGACATCTTCAAGATTTTCCATGGCAAGTGGATGAACTATAACTTGGTCCGCCTATACGCGCTCCATCAGGCGATGAAGGTCAACAGAGAGAAGACCCCTGGCGTCGCGATAGTGGACCCCTACTTCATGCGTGATAGCCAGTTGGTGAATCCAGTGACCCGGGCCAGCGCAAGGAACTACCTCCAAAATTTCATGGTGGACAACAAGAGTGGAAAAGAGCTTATTTTGCCTTTCTTTCCCGAGTAAGTGCACACACTCGCTCGTCACCGTAACTTGTCCTTTCTTAGTTTTCGGTTGCTCTTTTTCCAACATTGTTTCGTTTCAATTGTTTTGCGCAGAGACAAATACTGCACACTGATCCTCATTCACCCGAGTTATTCGCTAGCCACGTACTTGGACTCGGGGAGCGAGAAAAACAAGAAAGACTACACCAACATAAGGAGTCTTCTAGATGATGCTCTCGAGGTATACGCCGAAAATGGAGGCGAATTCAAGAAGGGGGCGGAAAATTTCAGGGATGGCAGACACGTGTTCAAACATGTAATGAAGTTCGCATGCGTCAAGCAGCCGGATAACAGTGTCAAGGAGGCCTACTACGCCCTCCATCACCTGCGGACGATCGTCCGGGATGCACACATCATTACATTGCCATCTAGTCTCCGAGCATGGGCCGAAGCTGAGGCAAGAATGGACGATGATGAACTTAAGGACGACTTCTTACGCATCCAGACTCAGATTGCGACCATCGTGCAAGAAGATGTCATCACAAGGGGGGGCTTATCCTGCAAAAGAGTGTTTAGTAAGCGCGAGATCAAAGCACGGCTCGTGGCGCAGGGTGTCCGTAGGACATGGACAACGAAAGATGGCTACAAACCGTTCCCGGCGCCGTGTAAAACAAAGTCTTCATGATGTAGTGTTCCTAGCTAGCTAGCGCTCAGCCGGTTTGTGTATCTCGTGTGTGTGTGTGTGTCATAAACTTTAACTTGCCTTAGCTCAAAATGGTCGTTGTTGGACTTCGTTTACTTATTACCATATGTATGAAACTTAATAGCTTGCCTTAGATCGAAACCTTCTTTTTTGTGGAGATGCATGTGATGAACTTTTTAATTCTTTCTGCTGCATGATATAGTACGTATATGCCTTGTGTATAGAGATGCCATGCTACATGGTGTTCAGAGGGAGGGTCCCAGGAGTCTACAACGAGTGGGAGGATTGTCATAAGCAAGTAAACAAGTTCAGTGGCAACAGATACAAAGGGTACCTGACGAGAGAGCAGGCGGAAGCTAGGTGGAGGAACCACCTCCTTAGAGAGCAGAGAGACAGGAACCAGATGAAGACCTTGATGATCGTGCTCCCCGTCTTGCTCATCACCGCCATTGCGGTTGTACTCTACTCGGTCCTTTAGTAGTTTAGGACTTGGCTAATGATCATGATGATCAACTTGTTGTAATGTGTAATGTATGAGAGGATGAGACCAATTTGTTCTAGACTTGTATAATATTCAAGCACTTGTCACTTTGTCGGGTTCTAATTGATGTGATGATGTATAATTCTAGTGGTATTATTATCTTTGTTTTTACATTGTTATGTATCTGTATAAATACCTGTATATGTACCTGTATATGTACCTGTATAAATACCTGAGAGCCATGTACTATGTATACCTGTATGAAACATCAGTGGCACATATTTTATTCATCCAGTGGCGCATATAGTATTAGTGGCGCATTTGGCTATATGCACCACTGGTACAATATCAATGGCGCATATCTTAGGTGCGCCACTGGTGGGCCTATTATCAATGGCGCATATTATATATGCGCCATTGATATCTAATTATGAGTGGCGCAACACTAGTGGCGCATTCCATATGCGCCACTGGTAGCAAAAAATATGCTCCACTGATAAGCAATTTTCCACTAGTGCCTCCCCAGAGCCTCTCCGGCCACTGGATTTTTCAGGCCTCCCCGGATCTTCTTCTCCGCGCCTCCGGGTACCTTCTCCTCCGTGTTCTTCCTCCAATGAGTGAGGGTAACTCCCTCTCTTCCCATCTTTGGCTAGATGTGTTTTTTGTTGGGTGTAATGTTGTCTAGAAGGATGTTTTTTCACGTAGAAATCATAGTCTTGCAGTTTCTAGGCCTGATCTACTTTTTGCATTCAATCTAGGTGAAGTCGAAAATTTCTGCCAGGGCCAGATTATCCGCCCCTGGCCAGGCCGGATAATCCGGCCTGACAGATTCAACTCTGGTTCAGTTTCACCATATTGTGTGCATTGAGTAGATTTGACTTATGAACTTTTTGACTACTTTTTCCATGCTCTCTCCTGGACTTGTGTGTATGCTTATCCCCATGCTATTGCCCTTGTTCTCCTCACAGGTGGTTCTAGTGTTCCCAAGACCTACAAGCGCTGTCCTCGTGGTAAATACTTTCGGGACGACGGACAGGGTAACTTAGTGGACGAGGTTGAGTTGAGGAGAAGAAAGAACAAAGAGAAGCGCATGACTGAACAAGCAAAGGGGACTAGAAAGGGGGTGTCCAAAAGGAAGGGCAAGGAGCCCAAGATCAACTACAAGGCTTTAGATCCAGTTACTTATTCCTCTATCCGTCACCGTGATTTGTTTGTGGAGTTTGATACGTCCAAAACGTATCTACTTTCCTGAACACTTTTGCTATTGTTTCTCCTCTAAACTTGTGTGATTTGGATGCAACTAATGCGAACTGACGCTGTTTTCAGCAGAATTGCCTTGGTGTCTACTTTTTGTGCAGAAAATCAACTATCAAGAAAAATCCCGGAAAATATGCCAAAAATCTTATTTCACCCGAAGACTCCAGGAGCCAGAATACGAGACGGAGAAGAGCCCTGGGGTGGCCACACCACCTGGTGGCGCGGGCCAGGCCAGGCCACGCCAGGGGGTGGTGTGGGCCCCCAGGCACCCCCCCGGCCTCTCTCTTCGCCTATAAGGAGCCTTCTGACCTAAAAACTTTGGGGGCAAAACTGTTGCTACTGATAAACTGTTGTGAGCAAGATTGTTTCCAGGTGCAGCTGAATTGACAACTCAGTTGTTAAGGCTTATAAATATTCTTTAGCTCCCCTTGTGTCGAATCAATAAATTGGGTTTCACTTCCCTCGAAAATACTGCGATACACCCCCTATACGTGTGGGTCATCAAGACTATTTTCTGGCGCCGTTGCCGGGGAGCATAGCTTTATTTATCAAGTTCACTTGGATTCTCTATTGTTCGCTGCTATCCATCCATCATGGGTAAGTCTCGTGATGGCAAGGTTCCTATTTTACCATCCACTACAAGAAGAGGTACGGTTCTAAACACCTCTGTTGCTCTTGATTCACCATCTGTTATAAGTAAGCTCGTTACACCACCACATACACATGCTACACATACTGCTACTACTGCTGAATCTGAAACTTCTAATGCTTATGATGATACTTCTACTGTGCTTGATAAGAGTGGTTCATTAGGTCCTTTCCTAGATGCTACGATTGCTAGAATTATAGCTGGAAATACCGAAACTCCTAATGAAGACACTACCACACCTGTTAGCTCACCTGAGTCTAGTGAGAATTATGATACTGAAGAAGATTATGTTGAGATGACCGATGAGTTTATTGAAGAATGTAAGAACACCCATGATAGGAGCGCTGCTAAGAGTCTCCTTGAGAGGCATACTATTAGACCCAAATTATCTCTTGATGCTAAGTTTGCTGCTTCTCCCATAAACATTATAGATGAAGATTATGATTTCTCTCTCGATCTATCTTACATAGCTATTGTCGAGAAAGAACCTTTTTGTGGGACTAAGAATGAAAGTGCGGTAGCACATATGAATGAACTTTCTTCCATGAGTGGCTTGTTTTCTGATGATATTAAGATGCGTACTTAATTTGTTGCTAAGATTTTCCCTTTTTCACTGAAAGGAGAAGCTAAAACTTGGTTTACTAATTTACCTCCTGGATCTATTGATAGCCCTGAGTGCTTGATTAGTACTTTCCTGCAGAAATATTTTCCTCCAAGTGCTAGACATGCTATTTTGCAGGAACTTTTTGATTTTAAACAGGGAAAAAAAGAGGTATTGCCTGAATCTTGGGCAAGGTTTTGTGCTTTGATTCATGCACAGGCTGGAAGTCCATTACCTAAGAATGAGCTTCTTGATATATTTTATAATGGACTAACCGAAGAATCTAGGACATACCTAGATAGTTCTGCTAATTGTGTTTTCAGGAATAGGACTCCTAAGGAAGCTGAGGAATTAATGGCTAAAATAAGCAAGAATTATGAAGATTGGACTCCTCCTAAACAAGCTATACCCGAAGTAATTGTACCTGAACCATCAATTCTTGTGCCTATTCCAACATCAAAGAAGAGGGGAGTTATTGAATTAAATGATGAAGTGATGAAGGAAGCTAAGAAATCTCTTAAGGAGAAGGGAATTAAAGTTGCAGATGTCAAGAATTTACCTCCTATAGAAGAATTATGTAAGCCTATTCCCTACTCATCCACTATTGAGGTACACTCCCTCCAACACTTTGATGAAGATGATATCCCTTACTTGAAACCTCCTGATCAATGCTTAGAAGAATTTGATATCTTTATTGTTAAGCAAGATAACTTTAATAAAAGGGTGCAGAATCATCTAATGGAAAACACTAGAGCTATTGTTGAGTTGAAAGATATTGTGGAAAGAACCTCTAATGATGTTAAAATGATTGTTAAACACTTTCAAATGGTTCAAACTCAAATAGATCAACTCGTTAAAGTGCAAAATGACTTGCTAGTTAATGCTGCTAAAGAAAAACATGCTTATGAAATTAGAACTAGAAGTGGAGCTGCTACCTAGGATCCTCTATATCCTGAGGGGCATCCCAAAAGAATTGAGCAGGATTCTCAACAAGCTGAAAATAGTGGTTCTACTCATAAGAAAAGGAAAAAGAAACATAAAACTATTGTAGAACCTTATGAACCTGCTATAGATCATAATAGTATATCTATCTCTGATGCTGAAACTGAAAGTGGTAATGAAGAAAATGAAGTGCCTAATGAAGAAAAAGTTGAAGAAGAACCTAAAAACCACACTAAGACTACTAAATACACTAAAGAAGATTTTATTGCTAAGAAACATGGTAGTGAAAGAGAACCTTGGGTCCAAAAACCTATGTCTTTCCCTGATAAGAAACACAAGTCAAAGGAAGATGAACACTATAATAAGTTTTGTGAGTGGATGAAGCCTTTATTCTTGCAAATTCCTTTGACTGATGCTATTAAATTGCCTCCTTACTCAAAGTATATGAAGGACATTGTCTCGAATAAAAGGAAGATTCCTAATGAAGAAATTTCCACTTTGCTTGCTAATTATTCCTTCAATGGTAAGGTTCCTAAGAAACTTGGAGACCCAGGGATTCCAACCATCCCTTGCTCTATTAATAACAGTTATGTTAGAACTGCTTTGTGTGATTTGGGAGTTGGAGTTAGTGTTATGCCCTTCTCTCTCTATAAGAGGCTTCAACTTGAAAAATTAATACCAACTGATATATCTTTGCAAATGGCTGATAAATCTACCACTATTCCCGTGGGTATATGTGAGGATGTACCTGTTCAGGTGGCTCACAATTGCTTGATATTAACTGATTTTGTTGTGCTTGAAATGCCTAGAGATGATAATATGTCTATTATTCTTGGGAGACCTTTTCTTAATACTGTAGGAGCTGTTATTAATTGTAATCAAGGAAAGGTGACCTTCAATGTTAATGACAAGGAACATACTGTCTATTTCCCCAAGAAGATTGAAAGGACTTATGGTTTAAATTCAATTGAACATGTTGAAGGCATTCAAGTTGGAGAAATATATTGTCCCATACCAAGAGAAAAATTTGAAACTATTATGATTGGGACCATTGCTATCAAGGTTAAGGTAACATAATCATTAGTGGAGTACAAAGTTTTGTCTCATATGCAATTGTTTTGGTAGCAAGACTTGATCAACCTTGCTAACAAAAGGATTCCATTGAACAAAACAATGTTTTCATTATGATTATCTCCATTTATTTCTATCCTTTGCATTTTAGTTTTTGCTTTCGTTTAGTTTTCTTTGAGTTGTTAAGTTGCTTGCAAGCTAGGACTTCTGTAGTTCTAGCCTTGTTTTGTCCTTGCATCATGTTTCCAAAAACAAAAAAATCTGTCTGTCAGAAAAATCATTCTTCTTTTTCTAAAAATTGCCCAAAAATAAAGTGTCTCAAAAAATTCCAGAAAATTCATATTAAATTTTTACGTGAAAAAAGGGTAGAGGAGTACCTGGTAGGTACCAGGGGGCCCACCAGGCAGGCACACCATGTGGTGGCGCGGCCAGCGCTGGGTGGCGCCATGCCTTGGTGTGGGCCACCCCTGGCCCCCCACTACTTCTCTCACCTGCCACTTTCTTCTCTCTCCCGAGTAAGCTCCAGTTCATAGCTCAAAATCACGTTCTTTCTATGGTTGCTCTCGATTTCTTCGATCTCCTTGCTCAGCCCATCTTTCTTGCTGAAATTTGGAGCAATTGTTCCTTGGTATGTGACTCCTCCCCTTGTCCAAGTAGATTTGTGTTTAGTGGTTTATATGTTGAGTATTTTTCTATTGTAGGTGACTGGTTATGAGAGCTTGTAAGCTTGTTTGATGCTTAGAGATATAGTTTTGATGCATGTTTAGGCCTCTTGCAAGTCCCTATGAGTAGAATCCTTCATTATATTTACTTTGCAATCACTTGTTTAATAGGTGTTTAAATTTCAAAATACCAAGCATGAATAATCACACTTTTGGAGAGATATTTGAGAGTGATGCACCTAGGAGGTCGAGGCCCTCAAGAACAGCCTCTCAAGCTAGGCCATCATACAATGAAGACCTCATTGCAACACGCATTGACAGTGAAAGGGATGATGGAGATGCTCACCCATCCTCTTTTCCTTGTTTTACTTTCTTGCAAGCTGCATGTATTCATGATGATTTCTTGCTACTGATTGAGAGGGTTGGCTTGACCTCTTATATGCAAGACGAGAGTGCACAATACGCTATGCTCACCAAAACTTTTTTTGAGAGTTTCTCATTTACTAACACATCCTATCAATCTATTGTCTCTGTTAAAATCTATGATATGCCCTTCACCATGTCTTTGGAGAGATTTTGTAGTATTGTAAGTGTAACTACCTCGGTGAATTACGCTCTAAGTTGCATGCCTGGATGAGCGAAAGTGGTTAAAATAGTACGGTGGGGCCTAGGGGCCACTCACGGGTAGACCTGTCGGCCGTCCTAACCACTTTCAGAACATCGGGACAAGAACGAGCGGCGTAATCGGCAGGCGAAGGGATCAACTACATACACAAGTGAGTATGTATGCAAGCCACCATACAACAGTTTTCAGAGCCATTCCATCTAAAAGAAATAGAAATATTGCAACGCCATACGGCAAGATCCGAACATCCTAGATAGAGATAATAGTTTAGGATAGCTCCTCATACATCAAACATCAGAGTATCAGGCGGAAGCGGAAAACAAGATCCGAGTACGGATAAGAAGCAAATCGGCATAAGATGCCACATAAATAAACACATCCCGCTCACAGATCTCGCGGATCCCCATCCCCGAAATCTCTACACCGCGTGATCGTTGCCAACATCATCTGTCTCCTCCACCCAGTATCCATCTTGCGAGTACACATGTTCATCTGAATCAAACAATTTATCGTGTGAGACCCTAGGGGTACTCAGCAAGTCTTTATGCCTCTAAAGGGGACATATACCTGGGGTGACGCAATTGCAGCAAAAATATAATAACTAACAAGTCTATAGATACTCGCTAACCATCCGTCTAACCAATGATAGACGGATGTCCGTTAATTAGTAACAATAGTTATAATATATAATTAACAGATCCATCCTCCTTCTCGCTTACCAACGAGAAAGCAGACGAACAACCCCATCCATTGGCAGTTTTATTAACCATTCCATGAGTATTGCACTATTTACTAGTCAGGTATTTAGTCAGATTAAAAGCGGTACTTTAGTTATACTTGTCTATGATCGAGAAACCGTGCTCCATGTCGTCCATAACCGCGGACACGGCTTTCAGAAAGATTTACCCTGCAGGGGTGCACAAATAGCAACACACACTCAATCAACCTCGGAAAAACCAAATCAAAACCCAACGAGGCATTCACGACAAAGCGATCACAGGATTCAGAAATATTTCAGGGGGCCACCCCATTAAGCTACCCGCAACGAAGTTGGCCGGCTCCGAGACGGACCCAAGGTTTGCGCCAATGGCTGTAAACGACTGGGAACCCGAAAGTGTGACTGGGCTTGTCGATACCGCGAAAACACTCCGCAATCCTAAATAGTACAGGTGCTCCTCGCACAATCTTAAATAAAGCAGTAAAGCATGGCATAAGTACAGGATAGTAATAAAGCCCCAAACTACTTTGTGGCCCCAAGAAAATAGAAATGAATCAAGCTCTGGCTCAGGGGGGTCCATAAGGCCTCCCGGATGTGGATAGTGCGAATAGTGAAGGAACAGGAATCAAGTACTCGGGGTCCTACGGGACACAAGTGAGCATGAAAAACCAAATAGCAGATATTGCCCACCGGTGCCTCTTTCATTAGTTATCCCATTACTACTCAGGTTAAGTTGTTTAGGTACCTCGTTATCCATCAAACACTCACATACCCTACACATGCTGTTCTACGATCCGCATGGCTCAAACAACTCCTGTAGTAATGGCTCATGGGATGGAGGAACAAGCTTCAGTGGGGTTTAAAAGTAAGGCTATGCAGTACTTGGGATTCAAATTAATGCAATCGCGACTCAATGATGCAAGAATAAGAGAGAGGCAATATGTACTATATGTATGCAAGCATGTGGTAGTGCTTGCCTGGCAGCTCAGTTGAAGCGAGAGACGGATCTGGGTAGTGCTCCTGGGATTCCTGATATATCCCCTGCTCGGCGTCTATTCGAAGAAGAACCAAACAAACAAGGGCCAACATAAATAAAGTTCACAAGCATATGAATTAAAATGCGACAAGCAAACAAGCATGCCATGATGAATGATGCACAATTTACATGGCAATAATGTAGCATGGCATGGGTGAGGTGTGGGGTACAAGAATAAAGCATTTCATTGAGTTTTAGTCATGTTTTATTCCCAAATAAGTTGCTGTATACTTCATATTTATATGATGCATGCTGCAATTCAGGACAAGGAATGCATAGTTAGAACAGGCTCATCGCGCTGATCGATTTAGACATATTATTTGTCGAATTTGGAGTTATAGTTTTAAAGTTATTAATTATTTAAGAAAAGGCATTTTTATTGCATTTAAACAATTTCGAAAATTTAATTTGCCCAAAAGATATTTTGAATGGCATATTTGAATTCCTCACATTTTTATGATTCCAAAACATATATTATTTGTATTATTTGGAATTAAAAATTAAAATTTATTAAAAACAGATTTGAAAATATATTTAAATCATTTCTAAAAAAGTTTTAATGAAAACAGAAAACTGCCAGACTTTTTATACCCAGCTAAACTTAGCCACAGTCACCGACATGTGGGACCCATGCTGACTGGGCGAAGCTGCGTGGCGGAAAACATTTTACACCGCGAACTCAGCCAGCCACAGCCGCTGACAAGCGGGCCCGTGTCGCGGATGGCCCCACGCGCCAGTGGGCGAGAGAACAGTGGACACGTGGCGCGGACGGGGACGGCGGGTTGAGGCCTAGACTTTGCGGGTGCCTTTTTGCAAAACTGCCAAGGGAGGCTGTCTGGTGGGCCTAGGGTACTGCGGGTTGAGGCAAAAGGTGTGGGGAGGGTATTTGCAAAGTACCCAACTGGTACTGTTTCTCTTCCTGGTGTTCTGACGGACAGAGCGGCGTTAGAGAACAGCGCGCAGCGCGGGGGTTCGATCCCGCGACCTCGCGCGCGCGACGGCGGCTACCGCTGCGGTGGCTTGGGGTTGTTGTTAGGGACAGGGGAGCGCGGCTAGACGTGCTCTCACAACGCGACTGCGAGGAAACGCGACATGACGCCGGAGCACAGAGGCTGCTCGACTAACGGTCCGACGAGAACAGACAGCAAAAACGAGGGAGGAGGTGTCAGGGGGGTCGGTGGCTCACCACGAGGCTGCTGGCGGTGGTGGATCGGGCCAGGGAGCGGTGGATCGGTGACGATGCAGACGGCCGGAGGCGTTAGGGTTTCACTCGGGCACGTCGGTGTGTGGCGGGGCTGGGCCGGCTCCTCCTCGCTGCTGTGTACGGGGTTATGCAGAGGTCCTCGCTGGTCTTCCTCGACAACCTCAACGCCACGCCCGCCTGCTGGAACGAGGGGACGGTGGTGGACACCGATGGTGGCCGGAGTTGGAGAAGAGCGGTGGCAGGGGAGAAGGGAGGAAGCGGAGGCGAGGCCCTGGGGATCTGGGGCTGCAAACAGGCGAGGGAGAGGGAGTTGGAGATAAGGACGGGGGAGGAGGAGCTGCACATGGGGCTCGGTGGAAAGCAAAAGGTGGCTCGGCCACCTTTTTCCTCCCTCCTCGCTCACGTGCCCGGCGAGGCTCGGCCTGGGGGGTGTGGCTGTAGGTGGACCAGGGACGCAGGTGGCTCGGGTGGGGCCTGGCTAGTAGCGAGAGAGAGAAAACAGAGAGGAGAGGTGAGCTCGAGTGGCAGAGCAAGGGAGACTCGGGCTAGGGTTAGGTTAGAGGGATGGTTCGGCTTAGAGTAGGGAGAGGGGAGGCATCGGCCTGGTGGGGCTCTTGTGCAGCGAGAGACAGAGAGGAGTCGAGAGGGGAGGTCTCGGTTAGGGTAGGGTTTAGAGAGAGGAATAGGGAGAGAGGGGATGGTTAGGGTGGTGGTGATTAGGTTTAGCTTAGGGTTTTGCATACCCACATGATCAAGCAAGGTGTGATGGTAAGGAGAGGTAGGGTAGGGTTTGGTTAGGGTTTTTAGGGTTTTCTCCACATGTCGACAAAATCAAGCAAAGGTGGAGGGGTAAGGGGTGAGATGGGTTTTGGTGGACACATGATGATGGTATAAGAGAGAGAGAGAGAGAGAGAGAGAGAGAGAGAGAGAGATGTTTAGGGTTTCAGCATGATCATAAGCAAGATCAAGCAACAAGGAGAAAGGAGAAGGGGTAAGGGTGATGATCTAGGTATACATGGCAAGGAAAACAAAGACCAAGATGAGGAGGGTTATCAAGAGCAAAGGAAAAAAGAGCTTACTTGACATGGTCCCAAAAGACCATGATCCCCTCAAAAACAAATAAAAACCAAAGGAGAAAAAGATGGTGGTGATCTTGCATGGCCCATGCATAATCATTAAATGCCATGTTTATTCTTGTGAAAACAAAATAGTCTCATGGCATTGATTCACATGCATTCCAAAATATGGAGTAAAGGCCAAGCAAAAGGGAAAATAAAAGGAGGTTCCATGGGGAGTAGATGGATGATACTCATATTTAAATATAAATTGGACTTGCTAGTGTGTATGTTCCACTAGATGTTTAATAGTCCCACAAATATTCCAACATGAGCATACATTCATAATAATCCATATGGAAGCTAGGAAAAGGGGTTCCACTCACAAAGCATGCAAAGGTGGCTCCACATATCAATAATGTGAAAACAACATGATGCTAGTGTGAGGCATGTGGAAAAATAGAAGTGGCTTCATCCCAACCCACATGAGCTAGATTTAAATGCAAAAGGAAAAATGTAAAAGCTCATAGATAATTAGGATGGTGGAATTATAAGGTGGTGACAAGGAAAAGGTGAATCATTTCCTTGTATCTGAGAAGAACTTCCAGGTGGAGTTGAATAAAAGATATGCCCCCAAATCAACTTGGGCATCAAGCATTTATCAAGAACCAAATACAATATATCAAAAGCCAAATACAATTATTAATGCATATGAGATAAGAACCAAAAGAAAAGGGTTTTATATGATGCTCAAATACAAGGTGGCATGATGACATGAGCATGATATAATTAGGATGCAACAATTATATGTAGGAAGTAGCATTATCTTACTAGACCATGTAGCATTACATATGTTAGACAGATGGGATGCTACAGTAGGTGTGCGTATGACAGGGACCGTGAAGAAAATTCAAGGGTGACCCGCTGATTTGTTGGAGCTTTACCGAGGGGTGACCAATGATGATGACCGCATGGCGCAACGTGGAAAGATAAGAAATATCCAACTCCCTGCTCTTAGATACTTTGCATACTATCTTGCCACTAGTGTATTGGGTAGGGAGAACACTAGTAATATCTCCAACTATCACTTAGCTTTCCTTGCTGCTGCGCTCAACAATGATACTCGGTACAATCTTGGCTCGCTTATTGCTCGCCGCCTAGCTGCTAGGGGGCCTATCTATGGGGGCATCATTGCCTCGCGTGTAGTCAATGCATTAGATCTTTCAGTGGCTCCCGATGATGCTATGCTAGCACCACAGAGGCTCGACCTTGTTGCCATGAAAACTCATCACTTTGTCACTACTACCTCTGATTTGAACAGTCTAGTATATAGGATGCTTTCACTGACGGGGATGAAAGGGAGATCCTTTTGCCACATCCTGCTTTGTTTAGTGTTGACAGGAGACCGTGGTCGCGCTCCAAGGAGGAGGTGGACGAGCAGCTGCGCTTGCTGGGTTTCCACGAGCAGCACCAGGAGGATGTGCCCTCCTATGATTACTCCGCACACTACGGAGGGGCGTACTCAGGCTCGCACCAGGACGAGGGTACCTCCTCATCGTACCCCGGTGACACTTCATCTTGGCCAGCCTGGGATTGATACCCACTTAGGCCAAAAGCCTAAGCTTGGGGGAGGTACGCCGACACCGCACTCATCTCCATATCATGTTGCATCGGTACTTTGTATATTCATGTTTTCGTTCTCTTTTTAGTTTTCGTTCTTCTTCGCTTTTGCTTTCTAAAAACACAAAAGGACCAAAAATATTTCTGTTGTTTCTCTTTGGTTTGCTTCTTCTTTTTGCCTTGGTTTGCTTTTCCCTTTTTGCTTTGTTTGAACTATTCGAAAAACCCAAAAAGATTTTGCTTTGCTTGTTTTTCTCTTTTGGTTCTTGTTTAAAAATCGAAAACACCAAAAATATTTGTCGTTCTTCTTTGGTTTTTGCGAGTTTGCTACAGGGTTCGGCAGTTCTGAGTGGACTATTGGTTTCATATTATTATTCAAGCCACACAAGTGAAGAGCAATAATGAGGATTAATGACAACTCGAGGCGTGGTAAGAGGCTGGTAACGAACTCTATTTGTCTTCATTTTTGTACATATACTCATCACTCTGGGCATGCTTAGTCCGTTCATGTAGGGTGTATGTTATCTTTGGGTGCTTAGTAGTTCTTGATTTCTTGTGATTAGCTCCAGCCCGCTAATAGTTTGTAGCATGTCTCATGAATGTTTGCTTGCATTACTCTATTCATAAATTGGTATGACACCGTGGTATCCTCCTCTGAATGTTTCATTTGATTGACTTGGCACATGCTCACGCATGCACATGATTGTAATAATCAGTTGAGCCTTGATGAATTATTTTGCCTTGAGGATCTTGAATCACTTTCATGCCATGAGTAGTCCTGTTTTGTTGCAAGCATGATAATGACAGCTACCGCTCTCTCGTTTGTCGCTCCCTTACTATTGCTAGCCTTCACTTTCACCGAGTATGTTTTACTCAAGTTCCCAACTCCCTAAACCAAATATTTCCAAAGTGTCCACCATACCTACCCATTAGCATCATTTGCTACCTCTGTGCATATTCAATATGCCTTGTTTTCTTCCGAATGAAATGTTTGCTTGTTATGAGAAAGTTAGTTAGTAAAGCTCTCACAAACTTGATGGCACACTTTATTTTCTTGCTCTTAATAAACCTGAACCATTGTGTCCTTCTTTGTTGTGCATATGCTTGCGCTTTATGAGTTGAAGTTAGCAGAACCATGTATCATGGAGACCGCTTTCAACGCTTCATAGGTACTTTGTACCTAGTTGATATCATGTTCTTTTACTTATGGATCCCGGCGGTGTGAAATAAAAGTGGAACTTGTAAGATCATGGAGTTTGTATGTATGTTAGAGAAACGCCTGGGCCGCTAGCCTAAGCCATGCCTAATCATGGTGGAAACTTGCAGCATAACCATAATGAGCATTCTATGAAGCATCCTCAATAAAAATCTATGCACATAGTAAATAAAAAGATCGCCGAGATGCTCATTGTCTGCTTGCCTTGTATTTTGATTATGGGATAGCTCCCGTGTCATGTGCAAGGGGTACCCCGTTGGCGGTTCTCTATGATACGTATGTACTTACAATGACAAGAGCTTACTTGTGACTGAAGTTGAGTAGCATGAGGATCGGTCTTCGTAAGTAAGGGGCATGAGACTTTGATTTATAACTTGTCAAGCATATCCTCTTAGTTGTGTCACTTTAACCTTAACCACATTCAAGATGCTTATGATAGGGGCAATGAGAGCTCAAAGCTAACGAGTACCATACTTTCAGCATTTGGAAGCCTTTCAAATTATTCAAAACTTTTTCTTCTACTTGTTGAGTCTCCACACATTCTTTGAGAACCTTCTTGAGAGCATAGTTGTCATTCTTTGTGTTTGTTTCATTATTTGATTATTTGTGTTATGACTTTGACGCTTGTATTCTTGATATCTTTACTTCTAGTCATCACTTGAACTTCAGAGGTGCCTTGACATTCATAATCAAAGGCAAGCGAGATACCACTCTATCATACCTTCTATGAGCATTGTAATGTTGCTTATGTTCGTGCTTCATGCTACTTATTATTCTTGAGTTGGAATCTCTTTATACCTTGCATTGACTATTAAGTAAACTCAGTTGCATACTCTTTATTATGAGTTGTCTAAGTAGTTGATCACATTGCTGAGAATATTTACATCATATGAAGCAAATGTGTTCGTGAAAGTTCTTTTATCGCACTCAGTTTTCAACTGAATTGCTTGAGGACAAGCAATAAGCTAAGCTTGGGGGGAGTTGATACGTCCAAAACGTATCTACTTTCCCGAACACTTTTGCTATTGTTTCTCCTCTAAACTTGTGTGATTTGGATGCAACTAATGCGAACTGACGTTGTTTTCAGCAGAATTACCTTGGTGTCTACTTTTTGTGCAGAAAATCAACTATCAGGAAAAATCCTGGAAAATATGCCAAAAATCCTATTTCACCCGAAGACTCCAGGAGCCAGAATACGAGACGGAGAAGAGCCCTAGGGTGACCACACCACCTGGTGGCGCGGGCCAGGCAGGCCGCACCAGGGGTGGTGTGGGCCCCCTAGGCACCCCCCTCGGCCTCTCTCTTTGCCTATAAGGAGACTTCTGACCTAAAAACTTCGGGGGGTTCGACGTTTTTCCACGAAAAGTTCCGCTGCGCCGCCGCCACCGAAGGGGAGATTCGGGGGACAGAAAGTCTTTGTTCCGGCACCCTGCCGGGACGGGGAAGTGCCCCCGGAGCCATCTCCATCGATCTCCACCATCATCTCCATCGACCATCCATGTTTCCCCCATCTATGAGTGAGTAATCCCCCGCTATAGGCTATGGGGATGGTAGGGATTGGATCAGATCGTTCATGTAATGGCATCAGATTGTTAGGGCTTGGTGCCTAGTATCTTTTATTAGTGCTTTATGACTTTGTTGCAACTTGTTGTGCTTAATGCTTGTCACTAGGGCCCGAGTGCCATGATTTCAGATCTGAACTTATTATTGATTCATCATGATAGTATTGTTCTTGGTCTTATCTGCAAGTTGTATACACACGTTGTTGTCTGGAACCTATGGCCCCGAAGTGACAGAAATCGGGATAACCGGAAGGGAAAGGCTTTGATGTGAGGATCACATGTGTTCACGGAGTATTAATGCTTTGCTCCGGTGCTCTATTAAAAGGAGCACCTTAATTGCCAGTAGTTCCCTAGAGGCCCCGCTGCAAACGGGCTGGCAGGACAAAAGATGTTGTGCAAGTTCTCATTGCGAGCACGTATGACTATATATGGAACACATGGCAAGGATTGTCTAGTACTTGGATGCTTTATCTTATTTATCTGCAATTGCCCTATGTTCTGATTGCTATGTGAATTGTCTTGTCCATGCAATGCCCGTACATCCATCCCTATGCCTACCGCACTCGAATCCCACTGTTTACTGCTTTTGTTACTACTGTCTTTGCTCTACTACTGTTGTTACTTTACTATTCCTACTACAAAACTGTTGCTACTGATAAACTGCTGTGAGCAAGATTGTTTCCAGGTGCAGCTGAATTGACAACTCAGTTGTTAAGGCTTATAAATATTCTTTGGCTCCCCTTGTGTCGAATCAATAAATTGGGTTTCACTTCCCTCGAAAATACTGCGATACACCCCCTATACTTGTGGAAATCAGAGTTGTCTCGTGATTCTGAGCTGGGAGGAACTCACTTTTGGTGTGCTGAATAGAAAGGTATTTTTGAAGATGTGTATGCCAAGCTGAACATTAGGCATATGCACCCGCTGGTTCTTGCTAAGGCTTTGGAGAAGCCCCACCTTGTGGATGCCATGTATGTGGCTAAGCGGATGGGGCTGCACCATCTCATGTCTCTCCAGTGCTCATATGACTCTGAGGTGGTGAAGTAGTTCTTTTCCACTTTGGTTATTTGTGGCGATGAGCATCATACTATGAAGTGGATGACTCATGACAGACCTATGACTGCTGATTTCCGTGTGTTTGCTGAGGTTCTTAGATACAATATCTGTAGCAGGGATAGGGCTAGTAGCCACCGTATCATCACTCAGCTGAAGCCTAACAAAGATGCAACTCTCTCTCCTTGCACAATGGAGAATGGCATTGTGGGCACTCTTGCTGGTCTTGCTCCTATCTATGCTGCTTTAGTCGGGCCTTGGAGGTGGCGGACCACGACCTCTCTTCGATGGGAGGGTTTTTCGTTTTTTGATTAGACTGTTATTCCGTGTCTTTTTCCGGGATGGTGAAGCGACGACTACATCCTAAAGTTAGAATAAGGTCATCCTATCCTATCATTGCTCTGGTGGTGTTTGGTATCGTGTGTCCGACGGATCTCCTGTGATCCGGTCTGTTTCTGTGTTTGTTTGTATGGTTTCAGGTGAGTCTCTTCTGATCTACGGTTGTCATTATTACGATGGTTATTGCTCTGGTGCGTTGATTTTTGAAGCCTTAGCATGACATCTTCTCGTCTGTCTACTATAATAAATTCTACTACGACAAACTTTGTCCAACTCGCGCTTGTATTTGTAGTCGTCGCCACAAGGTTCATGCATCTAGTTGTAATTTTTATTACTTTTAGACCTCTTTGTATTGTATCGATGGTTTTTCTTTAAAAAATAAGTTAGACATTTAGTTTGAGAGACATGGAACAATAGTTAATGGTTAATGGTGTCGAAGTAGAATACAAGTACTGTAGTAAAACTCGAAAACACGTGTCATTTTTTTCAGAAATTAGAAATATATATACTCCATATGTTTGCATACGTACTCCGTCGTTTCTGAAAATATTTTTACTCATGCAAACTTACTTTTTTTTAATTTATTTATTTAGATATTTTAAAAAGCTAAAAGTATTTTTTATTTTTTTAAATAATGCATGCTTACTTTTTATAAATTTATAACATGAGTACCCGTCGTTTCTGTTAACGGTACGCGACCACTCGGCACTCGGTACTCACCGCTCAGCAGTGACACTGACAGATCTCTCACCAGCCGTGGACAACATTTCCGTAGACTGAATGATTAGCCCCGTGCGAGCGCGTGTGATCTTCTCAATTCTTCCTCCTAAAAAAAGCAAGCGCGATCTCCTTTCTTTCTTCCTCCTCAAAAAAATACTCCGGCGCCGACAGCCTAGCACGACAGTGCCACCCCACCCCACCCTCCTTTCTCTCCCCCACGCTAACTGAAACAGCTCACCCACCGCCCCCGTCTCCATTCTCCACTCTCGCATTCCCACTCCAAATCTCGCCTCCGCTCCTCCCAGATCCAGCCTGCCATGCCGTCCTCCGACCAGGACGAAGATCACCACGACGAGGACTCCCCTCTCTTCCGCGACTCCGGCGGCGGCGGCGGCGACGACGACCGCCACTCCTCCCGCCGCCGCTCCTCCACCTCCGGCCCGTCGTCCTCCTCCGCGGTCGGCGAGGTGCCCGTCTCGCAGTCGTTCATCAAGGCGGCCAGCAACGTCTGCTTCTCCTTCTTCGTCTTCGCCGTCCTCGCCGTCACCGTCGTCGCCGTCACCTACCAGCCGCCCGACCCCTGGTTCCAGTCCTCCGCCGCCATCACCACCTCCCTCTCCCGGGTCCTCCCCAACTCCACCTTCCTCGAGCCCGACGACTCGCTCCTCCCCACCGGCGAGGACTTCACCTCCCCCTCCGCCTCTTCAGGTGCCGCCGCCGCCGCGAAGCGGGACGCCGCGGATGACCAGGTCGCCGTGTCCGCGCTGGGTACCGCCACCAACGCGACCTGCGACCCGGACGCGCCGCTCAACTGCTCCGACCCACGCGTCCTCGCCGCCGTCAGGGCGTTCAATGCCAAGGCATTCTTCAGGAAGTCCATCGTATTCCTCAGCTACGAGGCGCCCGTGCCGGCCACCAAGCCGGGCCAGTGCGACGTTGCCTGGCGGTTCAGGAACCGGCGGGAGAAATCCTGGCGCCGGTACAGGGACTACCGCCGCTTCGAGCTTACCGCAGGCGAGGGATGCGCTCTTGAGATCGCTAATGTCGGCAAGTTCAGGTCGGGGAAGAATGCGGCTCGCCCGCCGCGCCGCAAGGGTCCTAAGAGGCCTCATGTCGCAGCGCCACCGGTGGATGCGGAGATCAACGACACCATCCCGGTGGTTGGCTCAGAGGCAGAGTTCAGGAAAGGCAAGTACTTGTACTACATGAGGGGCGGCGACCATTGCAAGAGCATGAACCAGTTCATATGGAGCTTTCTGTGTGGGCTTGGTGAGGCCAAGTACCTAAACCGGACGTTTGTGATGGATTTGAACATGTGCTTGTCTGGGGCTCACACAGAGGATGGCAAAGATGTGAATGGAAAAGATTTTAGGTTCTACTTTGATTTCGAGCACCTCAAGGAGTCGGTGCCTCTGGTGGAAGAAGGGGATTTTTTGAAGGATTGGCACCGCTGGGACAAGAAGAAGGGTCCAGGTCGGATGACGGTGCGGAAGGTACCAACATACAAGGTGACTCCGATGCAACTCAAGAGGGACAAGAGCAACATCATTTGGAGGCAGTTTGATGGGAAGGAGCCTGAGAACTACTGGTACAGGGTTTGCGAGGGGCGAGCTGCCAAGGTCATCCAGAGGCCTTGGTATGCTATTTGGAAGTCAAAGAGGCTGATGAACATTGTAACTGAGATCGCAGGCAGGCTGGATTGGGATTATGATGGGTTGCATGTGATCCGAGGATGGAAGGCACAAAATAAGAAGATGTATCCAAACTTGGATGCTGACACATCACCCGATGCGATTGTAAGCAAGGTCACCAAGCTTATTAAGGAGTGGCGGAACCTCTATATTGCTACCAATGAGCCGTTTTATTACTACTTCGATAAGCTCCGGTCACACTACCATGTGCATTTGCTTGATGATTATAAGGAGCTATGGTCGAATACCAGTGAATGGTACAACGAAACGACAGCGATCACTGGTGGGAAGCCAGTGCCGTTTGATGCATACATGAAGGTGATTGTGGACACCGAGGTATTCTATAGATCAAAGGCAAAGGTGGAAACATTCAACAACCTGACAAGAGATTGCAAAGATGGAATCAACACTTGCAACTTGTGACATATGAGTTCATGGTGTGATAACTATGGGCGTCCATATACTCTCCCACAGTCCCACTGGCTGGCGCACTGGAGCTCATGGGAACTCCATCCAGGGTTTGTCATTAGGCATGCCATCTCGGTACATCTTCTCATGGCATGCTAAATTGATCACACACACGTTGAACTAAATTATGTGCCTTCCATTCTTTTTCTATAATTTACCGTGCTCAAGCCTCAAAGATCCAAACAGTCATGTACTACTGTACTTCTTAGTAGGCCTTTTGCAGTACCTCTGCTCTATATAGTCCTCATGAGTTAGCTTGGGGACTTCTCTCCATTTCTTGTCTGTTCCCATATGCGTGTTGTTAAATGTTCTTGAGTTAGGGAGAAACTTTCAGTAAATTTACACATTTTACTGTCAGAACAGAGGACACTATAGTCATCAGATAACCATGCATGTTGTGTTTATGAAACATCATAAGTAGCACTTACCTTGAATAGCCTCTGGGAACTGTAGACTATCAAATTGTGTTTCTTCTTTGTGTTCATGGTAACATATTGGAAGCTGTGACGTACCAGTACTCTTCTACAATAGATAATTGCAGTTGCTAATTGTCAGTGTTAAGTTATGGAAATTCTTGCAATGTAGTCCAAACAGAATGATATATGCTAGTATGTACTATTGCATGGTAGATCGGTGCCTCTTTTAGGTTCTGTAATCGCTTTAGGTCCTCCAAGTATCTTCTCAGTAGGTTCTCTTAGTTAACCATCGATCTCAGGTTCTCTTAGTCCCATGTGAAGTAAATCTCAAGGCACCCAGACCTGGCCCTCAAGAATGATGGTAGCTGGCACAAGTCCTTCACAGTTGGTAGTTACACTAATATTTTGATCAGGTGTCGTTTTCAGTGTGTATCATCTCTTTGAGCGGCACCTTGCAATTGGCCGTTTTTAGTAGACTGAAGCTGTTGCATGTTGAAGCCTTCAATAAAGACCACTAGACAGTCTCTACGACAGTTTGCTTTCAAAAAATTATTCTATTTCAGGCTGCTTATTTGGAAATGCTGGCTGACCTTTCTGAGCTTGATGGATATGTAATAATGGTGATGATTAACTTGTAATGTGTTTGGTTCAGGCTCTATCGCTTATCTACCCCACGGAATTCCTGAATATTAGTAGAAATTAAGGTGGTGGCAATTTCACTGCAGAATGTAGAGATAAAAGAAAGGAGGCATGATTTTGGATACAAGAGGTGGACATTTCTCATGTCTGGTTCTTGGATACCTAGTAGGGAATACTTTTCCTTTATTCCAATTCTCTTCAGGAAATGTAGCGAATACATCAGTTCAGGTCCTAGAATCCTGGGTACTTGGAGAACCATCCACTGGTGTGCTGCCGTTCTTGAGTAAACCAGCAGTGGAACTTCGTCACGACATCGCTAAGTTTGAATCCTCTTTGAGTTCGCCGCAGCGTGTCACACTGCAAATAATTCAGAACTAGATATGTGGTCAAGATTTTCAACGTGGCAGAGGCTTGTACTCCATACATGCTATTCTCATGTGGAGATACGTAATACTAGAAAGTTTACAGTGGTGAGTGGTCGTCTCAGTTCAAGTATGTCCCCTGCAGAAGCTACTAAGTAGGAAGCCAGCAGTTTGGCTACTATGTAATTGAAGATCTCTGTTCATTACCATCCTGCATTACTTTCTGTCTCATTTTTCATTTTTTATTACTTTTGCCTGCCTTGAGCTGCCTGTATTGAATGCAACTGCAAACAACGAGGAGGATTAGTCTGGTCATAGTGAAGAGTAACATGCATATATTACTAGTCTATGCTACTACCTTTATAATGGAGAGTAACATACACGTGGTGTTATGCCAAGTATAATTTATTAGGTGATAAACTTATTTATTTGGTATGTTTGATATTAACCAAATATGTTACTTCACATTTCTCTCTCCATTAACTCACTGTCACATTAGCAATTTTATTGACTTGGACACTTAGTTACTCTTAAAATTACTAGCACTATGATTAGTCTTATGGCATGTTTTTTATGTAGAAATGAACGGTAGACCTTTTGGAACATATAAACCACGATAATTTAGACCAAAACATAGCACATTGGTTTTTATTAGCAAAAAAGGGGAAATAAGAGATTTGACACGATGGTTAATACATGACCATTATGCATCTTTTAGAAATGGTACCCTAGCATCTTTTAGAAATGGTACCCTAACACGTGACCCACTTGCGTCTCTAGTTCAGCTGAATATAACCGTTTTGGTCCATTTGGGGCCGGAGCTCCCCTGGTCCGCTTGTGACGGGCATCCAGCGGCGCGCTGGCCAATTTTGCCCAAATATTGCAATTCTACCCAATTTGACATATATATGAATGCAAATAGAAGTAAAAAATGAATTTGTACCAAATAGAGCGCCACTAATTTAGGCAATAACCGAGTACACACGCCAAAGTACCGAGCAAAGTGCAAAATGAGACGAGTTTCATATGGTCTATCCATATTCTATGGAATACGGTAATTATTTAAATAACTATTATTCTCATAATACCAAAATAAAATAATAATTATTAAAACAAATCTTAAAGGATAGATTTGATGTTAACGAGAAACACAACAACCGTTCGTTTATTTCCTATGAACATCATACCATATTCTTTTGCTAGTTATTTAGCCCATTGCAGTTCTGAATTATGTTGTCATGTGTGATACTTCACACCAATCAATCTGGTATCCAATACCTAAGAACCACATTGTTTAATCAAACAAAGAATATGCCCACAACATATATTATCTATATACCTAAGCGGTACAGTTGCAGTCTTTTTCTTTTTTCCAAATATTTTCTAGATTTTCGTTTAGCATTTTTTAATTTTAGAAGAATCTTATGAACATAAACAGTGGCGTCATACACATGACACATAGTCTAAAGCGTGTTAGTCAAACATTATTACCCTTGGACTTGCACTTTGATGTATATCACCATCATCAAATGTTTGACATTTTCCAAAATCCATTCTTTATAATATTTTAGTGTAGTAAACATTTTACCTACATATTTTATCCATCCTATCATGACAACTTTCACAATCAAACTACTATAGCTATAAAAGACGAATTGCGAGTATAATGTTAGTTTCCAAAACCTTTTGTGCGGCGCCACGGCTTGTGGTGTTGCTCTTCAGAGTGCGGCGCCACCGCTTACGGTGTCGCAAAAAAGGTTTCGGACAGAGTTCAGTTCCTAAATTTGTTTCAAGTTTGGGTTATTTTTTTCCAAACCGCCGCGTTTTTGTCTTGTAGAGTTGTAGTACCGCCTGATCGATGTACTCTTCCCCTATGGTCTGTAGTTATCGGCCGGCCCAACGCCGCACATTAGGCGCCTATGGCATGGTCGTCTTGTCTGTTGCAGCGCAAGGTGAGAGCAATAACAATGTCGAAGGTTGCATGCTATTGCTCTCTGTCACCCGCCAAGGCGAGGCAACAGAAGAAAATCCTATACGACCTTGTCGTTTCTCCCATCAGCGTGGACCCCCTTTAGAAGCTGCCACGTCTGGTCACCAATCTCAAAGCGATCTTTCTTCTTCCCTTAGCCATTCCAATCTCCAACCCGTGGAAGCCATGTCCTGTCATTTTTTCTTATTTTGACGACGGGGGCGAGCGCAGAGGAATGTATGGGCTAGAGTCCTTCTGCCGAGCCGTCTCCGCCACTCGCAGAACTAGCTAGGGGATTCGTTTTAGGCTAGGCCATCAATATCATTCGTCAGCCGGACAGTTCCACCTAAGATCTGCCGCATCATACTCGCCATTGTTCACGACCAGACTAGCAGCATCTACGTCATAATTTACGAGTTAAGGTGTACCTTAACTGTACATTATTTCTCGTTGGAATATGAACAAACGGAGCGCGAGGATGGATCCAGGGACACGGGAATTATCAGAAATTTCGATTTGCATATTGTTGATTTTGTTTTTATATTGCCAATATTTTACTAGACTACACAACTAGTGATGATGGGTAACCCTCTCCCTCTAAAATAGGTTTATCAATTTTAGTTTTTTTGAATTGGTATGGTCCTCCTACCTATGTTGTGTCATGTTCTTCCAGAAATTGGTGAACCAAAGGGCAAAAACATGGAGTGGTCCAGGGAAGAAGAAAATGTTCTTTAAGATTGGTGACTGACACATGGCATCTTTTAAAGGTGGTCCATGCTGATGGAAAAAAAGACCAAGTCATATAAGATTTCCTTCCAAGGCACACGCTTGCGCGTGTATGCATAGATGCAAGAGAAAGAGAAAGACAACGGCGAGCGGCGAGACCGTGCACGCACGATACTAGTACGTACATGGCACGATCGACAAAGAGATAACCAGGCCAGCTGCAGTCTATATGGTATTAATTGGAGAGATCGACGAGCTTTATTTTGAGTAAAAGAAGTTTCCGTTATTTTAGCAGCTCATTGCGTTTGATTCAGACTAGTAGCACAAAGTACGTAGTACTGTACTAACCACAGGTAAGCTATAGGCAGTCAGAATTAAATATTAAGTGTATTCGATCCTCGAGCATTATGATTTATGAATAGGGATAGGCGTTGCAAAGCTTATCCATTCTCCCAAGCAAAGCAAAGATTAAGAGAAAGCGAGCATGCTGAAAAGCTGCCTAGCTGCTAGCGATCCTGCTTACGTACGGACGGGATGTGAGATCATAGTATCATGCATGTATGTAGCGCCTTCGGAGTCCGGTCGATCTTTTCTGTCAATCACTCGCATCAAATGACACATACTATTCATTACATGTGTGTCTACATGCGGGCGTCAGCTCGACCGCATCACTCCATCAGGCCACTTGTTGACAATAATAGATTGTGAGCTTATTCAACTCAAGGATGGACGGACTTCTCCAAGCATAATGCTCTTCCTATGAGTACTGGTACTAGTACAATAAGAAAGAATTGGAAAATAACAAGTATATTGCACTTGCCTTTTTGTGCATCATGCATGTTTATGCAGTTTCTAACATAATTCAACTATATCAAGACGTTTCCATGCCATTTCCATTCACCTTGCCAATATATGGGACAAACCACCATCCCCTTAAACTGCATCGTGACATGTCACATGTGGTACTCTCAATGCTCTCAAACCACAAAACTTGGTCAAAATTGCAAAATAATGTATCAGTAAATCCATGGTATTGGTGCGAACTTTTATTATCTCGGGCACAACTCACGAGTCAGAAAACATGAACGATAGATCTAGTCTTCACATTCATAGAATTCACGACCTGATATGAATACAGAGTAGGAGCATCTCTAGCCGAACCCCCACCATCTCTAGCCGAACCCACTCAAAGAATGATGATAGTCGGCACAAGTGCTTCACAGTTGGTAGTTACACTAATATTTTTTATCAGGTGTCGTTTTCAGTGTGTATCATCGCTTTGATCGGCACCCTGAAATTGGTCGTTTTTAGTAGACTTGAAGCTGTTGCATGTCGAAGCCATTAATAAAGACCAAAATAGTCTCTACGGAGAGTTGCTTCCAAAAAATTGTTCTATTTCAGGCTATTTATTTGGAAATATTGGCCGACCTTTCTAAGCTTGATGGACATGTAATAGTGGTTATGATTAACTTATATTGTGATTGGTTTAGACTCAATGGCTTATCTACCCCATGCAATTCCTGAATATTAAACATTAAGGTGACAATTTTACTTGCGGAATGTAGAAATAAAAGAAAGCAGGTCAGATTTTAGATACATGGGGTAGACATTTCTCATGTCTATGGTTCTTGGATACCTTATAGGAAATATTTTTTCTTTGTTCCAATTCTCTTCAGGAAATTTAGCGAATATAGCAATTCAAGTCCTAGAATCCTGGGTACTTAGTGAACCATCGACTGATGTGCTGTCATTCTTGAGTAAACCAGCAGCGGAACTTTGTCGTGACACCGCTAAGTTTGAATTCTCTTTGAGTTTGCTGCATCATGTCACTATGCAAGTAATTCAGAACTAGATATGTCATTTTCAATGTGGCAGAGGCTTTGCACATGCTATTATCATGTGGAGATACTTAATACTAGGAAGCCTTCAGTGATCGTCTCAAATTAAGTATGTCCCCTGAAGAAGCTACTAAGTAGGAAGCCAATAGTCTGGCTATGTAATTGAAGATGTTTGTTCATTACCACCCTGCACTACTTTCTGCCTCGTTTTTCTTTATTTTACTTTAGCCCGCATTGAACTGCATGTACTGAATGCAACTGCAAACAACAAGGATACCACATTGATAGTCAGAGGATTATCCTGGTCATAGTGGAGAATAACATAGCTAGTAACATGCATACGTTACTAGTCTATGTTATTACCTTTATAACGGAAAGTAACATACAAGTGGTGTCGTGCAAAGTATAATTTATTAGGTGATATATTTATTTCTTTGGTATGTTTGATATTAACTAAGTATGTTACTTCACATCTCTCTCTCTTCATTAACTCACTATTACATTAGCAATTTTGCTGAGTTGGACACTTAGTTATTATTGAAGTTACTAGCACTATTACTAGTCTTACCGCATGTTTTTCTATAAAAATGAACGGTAGACCTTTTGGAACATATAGAAACGTGTTGGATGTCCCACACGAATACCACGATAAGTTAGACAAAAACATAGCATATTTATTTTTACTGACAAAAAGGGGGGAAGTGGAAATAAGAGATTTGACGTGATGGTTAAAACATGACTACTTATGCATCTTTTAGAAATGGTACCTAACACGTGACCCACTTGCATATATAATTCCGCCAAATATATCCATTTTGGTCCATTTAGGTTGGCCCGTGGACAAAAAAAATGTCGTTGACCTCTCCTGATCCGCTTGCTACAGGGCACCCAGCGGCGCGCTGGCTAATTTTGCCCAGATTTTGCAATTTTACCCAATTTGACATATATATATATATATATATATATATATATATATATATATATATATATATATATGAATGCAAATAGAAGCAAAATAGAGCACCACTGATTTAGGCAATAACCGAGTTCACACGCCAAAGTACCGAGCAAAGTGGAAAATGACACGAGTTTCATACAGTTCATCCATCTTCTATGTAATACGGTAATTATTTGAATAACCATTATTCTAATAATACCGAAACAAAATAACAACTATTAAAACAAATCTTGAAGGCTAGGTTTGATGTCAACGAGAAACCCAACAACAATTTATTTGTTTCTGACGAACATCATCCCATATTGTTTTGCTAGTTACTTAGGCCATTGGAGTTTATGAATTGTGTTGTCCCGTGTGACACTTCACACCAATCTATTCGGTATCCAATACCTAAGAACCACCTTGTTTAATGAAGCAAAGAATACACCCACAATATGTATATCTCATCTATATATCTAACCTGAACTTTTCTAGTCTTTTTCTTTTCTATCAAATATTTTTTTAATTCTCTTTCAGCATTTTCGTTAATTTTAGAAGAATCTTATAAACATCAACAATGACGCCATGCACATGGCACATAGTCCAAAGTGTGTTAGTCAAACATTATTACCCTTGGAATTGCACTTTGATGTATATCACAATCAAAAAATATTTGGCACTATTCAAAAATCTATTCTTTAGTAATTTTTTAGTGTAGTAAACATTTTATCTATATTTTTTATCCATCCTATCATGACAATTTTTATGATCAAGCTACTACAACCTATAAGAACAAACTGCGGGTATAATGTTAGTTTCCAAAACCTTTTGTGCGGTACCATGGCTTATGGCGTTGCTCTTTAGGGTGTGCACCACCGCTTACGGTGTTGCGAAAAGGGTTAGTATTGTGAATAAGTTTTGAACATAGTCCAGTTCGTGAGATTGTTTCATGTTGGGTTATTTTTGTCCAAACTGTCGCGTTTTTGTCTTGTAGAGTTGTAGTACTGCCTGATCGATGTACTCTTCCACTGTGGACTGTAGTTACCGGTCGGCCCAGCGCCGCACAGTAGGTGCCTATGTCATGGTCGTCTTGGCCGTCGCAGCGGAAGGTGAGAGCAATAGCAATATCGAAGGTTGTATGCTATTGCTCTCTCTCACCCGCCAGGCACACACCTGCGCGTGCATGCATAGATGTAAGAGAAAGAGAACTACTAGCTAGCCTCTGTATTGTACAACGGCGACCGACGATACTAGTACGTACACGGCATGTTTGACAAAGAGACAACCAGGACCAGCTGCAGTCTGTACGGTATTATTTGGAGAGATCGACGGGCTTTGTTTTGAGTAAAAATAGTATCATCATTTTAGCAGCTCACTACAAGTTTGATTCAGACTAGTAGAACAAAGTACGTAGTACTGTAAAAACCACAGATAAGTTGTAGACAACCAGAATTAAACATTAAGTGTACTCGATCCTCGAGCATTATGATTTATGGATAGGGGCAGGCGTTGCAAAGCTTGTCCATTCTCCCAAGCAAAGCAAAGAATAAGAGAAGGTGAGCACAATGAAAAGCTACCTAGCTGCTAGTGACCCTGCTTACCTGCAAACGGGATGGGAGATCATAGTATCATGCATGTCTGACGCGTCCCTAGAGTTTGGTCGGTCTTGACCCATCGGTTTGTTCTGTCAATCACTCGCATCAAATGATAGAGCCTATTCATTGCATGTGCGTCTACATGCATGCGTCAGCTCGATCACATCACTCCATCATGCCACTTGTTGACAATGATGGATTGTGAGCTTATTCAACTCCATAGATAGACGAACTTCTCTAAACATGATACTCTGCCTACGAGTACTATTACTAGTATAATAAGAAACAATTGGAAAATCTCAAGTGTATTGCACTTACCTTTTTGTGTATCGTGTATGTTTACGTAGTTCCTAATATAATTTAACTATATCAAGACGTTTTTGTGCCATTTCAATCCACCTTGCCAATATATGGGACAAACTACCCTCCCCTTAGACTGCATCATGACATGTGACATGTAGTACTGTCAATGCTCTCAAACCACAGGACTTGGTCAAAATTGCAAAATCTACCAGTAAATCCATGATGTTATTGTGAACTTTTATTAATCTCAAGCACAACTCGGGAGTCAGGAAACAAGAACGAAAGATCTAGTGCTCACATTCATAGAGTGCCGAATTCAGGACCCGATATGAATACAGAGTAAAAGCATCTCTAGCCGAACCCGCATCCATCTCTAGCCGAACCCGCTCAAAGAATGATGGTAGTTGGCACAAGTCCTTCAAAGTTGGTAGTTACACTAATATTTTAACCACTTGTTGTTTTCAGTGTGTATCATCTCTTTGAGCGGCACCCTCCAATTGGCCATTTTTTAGTATACATGAAGATGTTGCATGTTGAAGCCGTCAGACCAGAACAGTCTCTACGGACAGTTGCTTCCAAAAAATGTTCTATTTCAGGATACTTATTTGGAAATGTTGGCCGACCTTTTTGAGTTTGATGGACAAGTAATTGTGGTTATGATTTAATGTGTTTGGTTCAGACTCAATAACTTATCTACCCCATGGAATTCCTAAATATTAGAAATTAAGGTGGCAATTTCACTGCAAAATGTAGATAAAAGAAAGCATGCCAGATTTTGAATACATGGGGTGGATGTTGGGTTCGCAGTATAGAAAACAAAAAAATCTACGATGTGAACAACTAAGCACCAAGATCTATCTACCTAGATATAATCAACGGGTGAATATACATCCATAGAGAACATACCCTTGAAGAGCGACAAAGCATTACGAGGTTGTACTCATGGATGATGTAGTCGTACACTTGCTGATCTCAAGATCATGATGAAGATCAGCGAGTCCATCAGGTCCAGCAAGTCCAGGACCGCAAAGCAGCGGTGCATTCGTGATCGCACACACGTCCGGTACCTCGATAACCTCCATGTCATCGCTCTAGTAAAGCAATGGAAGCAGCAAATCCTTCTAGAAAAATCCACTAGGAACATGTATCTTGCTAATCCGATACCATGAAAAATTACTAGAGAGGAAAGATAACCTTCGCGAGGAGGTGGTGCAAGAGGAGATGAGCCATGGGGCTCCTTTTATAGGGGGTGGGGCGCAGTGATACATTGCAAATGTATCTATAATTTTTGATGTTCTATGCTTGGTTTTATCTACTTTCTTATGTTTTGTCCACACTTTGGAGTACTTTTCTTATGATTTCTTGGACTAACCTATTAACAAGATGCCCCGGTGCCAGTTGCCTGTTTTCTGCTGTTTTTGGTTCCAGGAAGTCAGAAAATCAATATTCTCGGAATTGGACGGGACAAAAGCCAAAGTTCCTATTTTACCGGAAGACTCACGGAGCCAGAATACGAGACGGAGGAGGGCCAGGGCCTGGCCACACCCCACCAGGCGCGGGCTAGCCTTACCCGCGCCACCAGGTGGTGTGGGGCCCCCTGGCACCCCATCGGTCTCCCCTCTCGCCTATAAGAGCCTCCCGATACCAAAACCCTAAATCATCAAGCCTCCAGCCACGAAAAGTTCCGCAGCGCCGCCGCCACCGAAAAGGAGATACGAGGGATAGAAAGTCTCTGTTCCGGCACCCTGCCGGGATGGGGAAGTGCCCCCAGAGCCATCTCCATCGATCTCCATCACCATCTCCATCACCATTGCTGATTCCCATGATGAGGAGGGAGTAGTTCTCTCTCGAGGCTAAGGGTTCTACCGGTAGCTATGTGTTCATCTCTCTATTTATGCATGATCATATTGTGATCATGAGCTTGTAATCTATAGATCTTCCTTGCTACTCAAGTGCTTAATGAATCTCTGCTCTCCCCATGTGTGTGAAAGTGACAGCGTGCTCACCGTGGTGGCACTTAGGCTAGAGATTACAAATACTTGTTATAAGTTATATTTGGAGTTGGATGTCTTTATGAAATTGTGGTGTTTGTTGGACTCATCTAGTACTCAAGGTGACAGTGTGGGGTTTTCTAGATGGGAAAGGCTTACTTTGAGGAGTGCTGTTATAGCCCTACCATCGATTAGAGTGTCCAACCGGAGAGTAGTCAAGAGTAGTATCATCGAGAGAAGATATTTATATGAGAGTGTTCACTAGTGAAAGTATGATCCCTAGGCCTTGTTTCTAAGCATTGAAACACCGTTTGCAATTAGATCTGTTACATGTTTGCTTGCTTTCATCTTTATTTCAGTTTTGTTTTAGTCTTTTCCATGCCATCAAGCTATTTTCTATCACCGTTACCACTTATCACTATCTATACCACTTGTATTTCACTATCTCTTCGCCGAACTAGTGCACCTATACACCTGACAAGTGTATTGGGTGTGTTGGGGACACAAGAGACTTCTTGTATTTTGATTGCAGGGTTGCTTGAGAGGGAATACCTTTGACCACTTCCTCCCTGAGTTCGATAAACCTTGGGTGATCCACTTAAGGGAAAACTTGCTGCTGTTTTATAAACCTCTGCACTTGGAGGCCCAACAACTGTCTACAAGAATAGAACTGCGTAGACATCAAGCTATTTTCTGGCGCCGTTGCCGGGGAGGTAAGATAAAAGGTACTCACATCCTCTGGTGTGAGTGCTTGAAGTTATTTCCTTTAGATTCTGCAATTTTGCCTTTTTGTTTCTTGTTTTCACTAGTTAGCTTAATGGAAAACAACAACAAAATTAGAGAGCTTTATAGTATTTATCTTGAGTTAGGACATGAAGTGTTTGAAGAGAAAATTAAAAAACCCATGGAACTTTCTTTGCATGCTAATAGCAATGTTATTAGTATGAATCTTTTGAACACCTTTGTTACTAATGCTATGGAAATGTCTAAGCTTGGGGAAGTTGGTTTTTATGAAAATGATCTCTTTAGTTCCCCAGTTTTAAGGAAGAAAATTTGCTCTGATGATACTTTATCTCCCATATGTGGTAATTCTAATGATACTTGTGATATTTTAAATCCACACACTGAAAGCATCCCTTTTAAAATACCTATAAAAATTATTGATCGTGTTATGGATAACTACTATTTTGGAGATGGAACTGTCCATCCCGGTGATCATTTGCTCTTTATACACGAATTATGCGGGTTGTTCAAGTGTGCAGGTATTACAACAGATCACGTCAAGAAGAAGTTATTCTCTTTTTCACTTAAGGGCAAAGTAAGGGAGTGGTATGAGCTACTAGATTATCCTCATCATTTGGAGTGGAAGGAACTTGAATCTCTCTTTTACTCTAAATTTTATCCTCCTCATGAAATTCATAAAGATAGGAATTACATTTATAATTTTCATCCTCATGATGGAGAAAGTATTGCCCAAGCATGGGGGAGATTGAAGTCACTAATGCTCAAATGTCCCATTCATGAGCTCCCCCGTAATATTGTTATTAATAATTTCTATGCCAGGCTTTCAGGACATTACAAGGACTATCTAGATACTTGTTTAGAGGGATCCTTCACGAGTAAGGAGGTCAAAGCTAAGTGGGATCTTCTTGAAACAATTCAAAGCAATACCGAAGATTGGGATAACAGCAAAGGTAAAGAACCAGGTATAAACTATGAGTATGATTGCATTAAGTCTTTCACTGAAACTACTGATTTTCAAGAGCTTAGTGCTAAATATGGTCTTGATCCTCAAATTCTTATTGATTGTTTTAGATCCTTTGCTTCTCATATTAATGCTCTTAAAGAAAAGTGGGACATGTATCATGAGCCTTTTAAAGACACTTGCATGGAAAATGAAATTGTTGTTAATGATAGCAATAAACATGCTCAAACCTCTGAAAGCACTATTTCTTATAAGCATGTTAATTTTTGTGGGATACATAGACCTTGTGAGAGTAATCAAGTTGAAGAAGAATATTGTATCACCCACAGGAATGAAAAAACTAGAATGTGGTATAGGGCTCTAAATGATCTTGGTAAAAGAGTTTGTGCCCTCTATCTTTTTATTTGTGAACTTTGCTTTGAAGTGGGTCATTTCAATTTCCAATGCTCAGGCCATAATAATAGCCCTTCTAATCCAATGAGTACTGCAAGTTTGTATTGTGATGACATGATTACTCCTAATCAGCATGATGAACTTACATTATTTTTGGGGTGTGAAGAGTTATCAAGAAAAACCTCTTTGGTAGATATGGGTGCTTTTGATATGAATAGTGTCCTGCATGGTTGTCATCTTTATTGTGTTTATAATTGTCACACAAATATTTACATACAAAATATTATAGAAGATGAGATTTTACCAAAATATGATAGGACTAATATGTGTTTTGATCTTATTAATGAAAAGAAGGAATCCTCCAAAGTTTCTTCTATTGTCTCTAACAATAAACTAGGGTATATGGAGAAGCTTCCTTTCAAGCCTCTCCCTCCTAAAGAGAAGAAGATAAAGAAGAAAAGGAGGAGTAAAAGGAGAGGGGAAACGGTATTTTCCCCTAAGCATGTTGCTCCTATTATAGTTTTTGATGAGTCTGAAGTCGATGATGTTCCTATGCCTGTTACCTATAGTAGTGATCATGATTGGGAAAAGCAAACTTCTTTTGATATTGAAAATCTCTTTGGTACCAATTCTGAAAATGATGATATTAATAATTGCTATACTATTAGTGATATCCATGATCCTTCCAATGATGATATGTTTACAAATAAACACACTTGGGAAGATAACTACTCTATTGCTTATGAGGATGCTATACCTCCAATATATGATGATTGCAATGATGATTATGATATTTTCAGTCCACCTACTATTGAGGAGGAAATTAATTATGATTACAATATGCCTCCTATATTTGATGATTATGGTGATGAAAATAATAATGATAGCTATTTTTTTGAATTTGCTCCCACTACAATCAATAAGAATGACTATGTTTATGTGGGGAGTATTAATTCTTTTATGCATGTGGCTCATGATAAAAATGTTTCTTGTGATAGTTATATTGTTACTTTTATTCATGATGCTACTGAAAGTTATTATGAGAGAGGGAAACATGGTTTTATGTGTCTCAACAATATTAAGTTTCCCCTCTTTATGTTAAATTTTTTGAAGCTGCACTTGTTTTGCTTTCCTATGCTTGTTGCTTTGTGCTTTCATGACTTGTTTCTTTACAAGATTCATATGCATAGGAAGTGGGTTAGACTTAAATGTGCTTTGAAATTGCTTCTTGATCCTCTCTTTTAATTCAATTCATATTTCCTATGTGAGCATCTTCTCAAGTTATCAAGCCTAACTTAAAGGCATTAAAGAAAAGTACTTATTGGGAGATAACCCAAAAGTTTTAGATGAGTCTTGGAAGTTATTACCTCTGTAATAACTGCTCCTTATCCTTTTTATTTTCTTTTTGTGCCAAGAGTAACCTCTAATGAGAGAGAAGTAATGATTGGGAAAGTTGTTGTTCCGAAATAGATTTTTGTGTTTCACCGTAAAAATTCCTGAGAGAGCTCTGTATATCGGATTGAGCTGTAATATTTTGCGCTTCTGACCCAGGTTGTTATCTAACTTTCTTTAGTTCAACACGTTTTGATTTGAGCAACAGAAGGTCTTCGAAAAAATTCGTATTTACCTGCTGGTCTGTTTTGACAGATTTCTGCCATTTTCTGCATTTGCTTCTTGTTAGTTCCTTCTTGAGTTCCTTTGGGGAATTGAGATTTTTGAGGGAAGTGCTACAGTAGCTAGTGTTCTAATGGAAGTTTATTGGTGTTAGAACTGAACCTTGAGACTTATTTATCTTAAGTACACTAATGTTGCTAATGAGATTGTGTGAAGTTTTGTATGAAGGAAAAATTTCAGGTGTATGGAAGGAATGGGGAATGAGATGAAGGATGGACTAAAGCTCAAGCTTGGGGATGCCACGCATGTCACCCCAGGAAATATCCAAGAAGTACAAGCGTCAAAGCTTGGGGATGCCCAAGGCATCCCCTTCTTCATCAATAAAAATTCCAGGTTTCTTCCAAACGCTTCATTTTTATTGTTTCATGCACAGTTGTGTTTTTCTTGGAGCGTCTTCTTTTTCGTTTTCGTTTTGGTTTTCGTTTGCTTTGGGTTGCTTAGTTTTCTGAATAAATTGGTTGGACCCTCTCTTTCATACATTGGTTTGCAAATAGTTTGGTTTGGTTTGGAGAAGAGTAGGAAAGTTCATGCTTATGTGGTAAAAAGAGCTCGTTTTTGACTGTGGCCTATGCTTTGTCATGCCATGCTCGATATTGTTTTGGCTTTATGCTTAGTATTCTTTGTTGTAGCATGACTTGTTATAAACAATTGAGATTGCTTAATGTGCCTTAGATAAATCATGCGTTGTTTTAGCATATTAAAGCATATTATAGTGGTATTCTCCTTTGATGCTTTATTTGGGTTGACTTGGCGCATTCTCACACCATGTTATGACTATCTCAAGTCACCATAGCCTTTATGATCCTTTAGTTTTCAACTTGTAGTATCACTTTATGCTTTGATCAATGATGTTTTGTCGCTCTGCATGATTATGGCCATTATTGCTCTCTTAGTTTGTCGCTCCCAGTCTTTTGCTAGCCTCCACAACCAAGTATGAGTTCCACTCATGCATCCAATTCCCTAAACCAAGTTATTCCAAAGAGTCCACCATACCTACCTACTAGCTTATGCTATTCCAAGTATATTCATGCTTTTGTTTACCTTCCACTTGTTATGAGAAAACTAGTGATTAAAGCTCTCACGAACTTGATGGCACACTTTACTTTACTTGCGCTTAATAAACTTGAACCATTGTGTCTTCTATGTTGTATATGCTTGCACTTATTTGTTGTAAATTAGCAGAACCATGCTTTCATGGGGAACGCTCTCAACATTGCACTTGGTACTTGTACCTAGTTGATATCATGCTCTTTTGTATATGGATGTCGTGGGTGTGAAATGAAAGGGGAGCTTGTAAGTCCATGGAGTTATGTATATGTGTTAGAGAAACGCATGGGCCGCTGGTCTAATCCATGCTGACATGGTGGAAACCTGCAGCGTAACCATAATGAGCTGTCTATGAAGCATTCTTCTTATAAAAAAGAGTCCTATATTGAGAAAAACAGAAAAGAGAAAAAAAGAGATACTATGAGAAGAGGAAATAGAGAAAAAAGCACCATATTCCCATGGTAAATAAGAAGAATGCTGAGATGCTCGTTGTCTGCTTGACTCTTCCGTATCATCGGGCAAGGGGTACCCCGTTGGTGGTTCTCAATGATACACATGTACTTATGATGACAAGAACTTACCGGTGACTAAACTTGAGTAGCATGAGGAGCAGCCCTCGTATACAAGGGACATGAGATTTCTGACTTATACTTCGTCAAGTATGTACACCATAGTTTGTTCACTTTAACCTTAATCACTTCAAGATGCTTATGATAGGGGCAATGAGAGCTGAAAGCTATAAGTACCATAATTTTTGGAAACTCTTTATGAGACTTGAATCCCTACTTCCTTTTACAAAGGCCTTTCTTTCACCATTATATTGAGTCTCCACCTTCTATCTTTATGCACCTACTTTGAGAGCATAGTGGCCATTCTTAGTTCTATGTGCATTGTCCCAAGACTAGTTGATTGATGCATACTTTTGATATTGCTTGTTTGAAACTATTGTATCTAGTCACTCTTATGAACTTTGAAGGTGTCCTATGCATTTATATTTGCTACTCTATTGAGGGACAGGCTGAATACTATTATGCTATGTTTTCTTTATGTGAAACACACAAACGTCTTGCAAAGCATTGTTATTCATGAATCTTTTGTTTGTGCCTTTTCATGTTGCATCATAGTTTCTTTGCTTATTGCTAGAACGTTGTCTTTCATGTTATGATTGAAGTACTATGATCCCAGCTTTGAATGTTTTGCAAATACTTTGATCAAGTCTTTGATGGTGCATGTCACCTAAAAAATTATTCTTTCTTTTTATCACTTACCTACTCGAGGACGAGCAGGAGTTAAGCTTGGGGATGTTGTTACATTGCAAATGTATCTATAATTTTTGATGTTCCATGCTTGGTTTTATCTACTTTCTTATGTTTTGTCCACACTTTGGAGTACTTTTCTTATAATTTCTTGGATTAACCTATTAACAAGATGCCACAGTGCCAGTTGCCTGTTTTCTGCTGTTTTTGGTTCCAGGAAGTCAGAAAATCAATATTCTCGAAATTGGACGGGACAAAAGCCAAAGTTCCTATTTTACCGGAAGACTCATGGAGCCAGAATACGAGACGGAGGAGGGCCAGGGCCTGGCCACACCCTCTCAGGCGCGGCCTAGCCTTACCCGCGCCACCAGGTGGTGTGGGGCCCCCTGGCACCCCCTCGGTCTCCCCTCTCGACTATAAGAGCCTCCCGATACCAAAACCCTAAATCATCAAGCCTCTAGCCATGAAAAGTTCCGCAGCGCCGCCGCCACCGAAAAGGATATTCGGGGGATAGAAAGTCTCTGTTCCGGCACCCTGCCGGGATGGCGAAGTGCCCCCGGAGCCATCTCCATCGATCTCCATCACCATCTCCATCACCATTGCTGATTCCCATGATGAGGAGGGAGTAGTTCTCTCTCGAGGCCAAGGGCTCTACCGGTAGCTATGTGTTCATCTCTCTATCTATGCATGATCATATTGTGATCATGAGCTTGTAATCTATAGATCTTCCTTGCTACTCAAGTGCTTAATGAATCTCTGCTCTCCCCATGTTTGTGAAAGTGACAGCGTGCTCACCATGGTGGCACTTAGGCTAGAGATTACAAATACTTGTTATGAGTTATATTTGGAGTTGGATGTCTTTATGAAATTGTGGTGTTTGTTGGACTCATCTAGTACTCAAGGTGATAGTGTGGGGTTTTTTAGATGGGAAAGACTTACTTTGAGGAGTGTTGTTATAGCTCTACCATCGATTAGAGTGTCCAACCGGAGAGTAGTCAAGAGTAGTATCATCGAGAGAAGATATTTATATGAGAGAGTGTTCACTAGTGAAAGTATGATCCCTAGGCCTTGTTTCTAAGCATTGAAACACCGTTTGCAATTAGATCTGTTACATGTTTGCTTGCTTCCATCTTTATTTCAGTTTTGCTTTAGTCTTTTCCACACCATCAAGCTATTTTCTACCACCGTTACCACTTATCATTATCTATACCACTTGTATTTCACTATCTCTTCGCCGAACTAGTGCACCTATACACCTGACAAGTGTATTGGGTGTGTTGGGGACACAAGAGACTTCTTGTATTTTGATTGCAGGGTTGCTTGAGAGGGAATACCTTTGACCACTTCCTCCCTGAGTTCGATAAACCTTGGATGATCCACTTAAGGGAAAACTTGCTGATGTTCTACAAACCTCTGCACTTGGAGGCCCAACAACTGTCTACAAGAATAGAAGTGCGTAGACATCACGCAACCCCATGGCCATGGCTGGCCGGCCATGGTAGGTGCTCCCACCTCCCCCTCATTCATGTGGGTGGAGCTTCCACTAAGTCCACTCACATAAATTTCCACTCAACTCACTTGCATTTAATGTCCACTAAATCAAATGTATTTTTATCTTTAAATAAAAATCTTTTATTTATTTTATTCAGAAATTTTTTAATTACTTTAATTAAACATTCACATAAAACCCTTTGCAACATTTCGATATCACATGCAGAACCAATTTCAGCAATTTCACCCAAAACAATTTCGGTGTCCATCAAAACAATTCTAGCGTTTTCATAATCTTTCTCTGGTATCTTATTTGCTCCAAAAGGTGTCGGTATCCCTTAAGTGTGTCACCCTACGGTCTGCGAATAATGTTGATTTGATCGAGATCCCTCTCCTATCAAAAATCTGTAGCGGGACCTAGAGATCCGTACTGACTCCCATATATTCAACGATGACTCAGGTGACCACGTGAACCCTTAATGTTTGTAACTAAATCTCTTTGTATCACGATATATTACATGTTCGAGATTCGATCATCGGTATCTTCATACCTAGTTTGATCTCGTTACCGACATGCATTTTTTTTCTTGTTCCCGTGATATAACATTCTAGTGATCATATCACTTGCTTGCAAACTATCTCAATGTGATATCACGACATGTCACTGTGAGTTTGCCGCAGCATGTCACTGTGCAAATAATTCAGAACTAGATATGTGGTCCAGATTTTCAATGTGGCAGAGGCTTTGCACATGCTATTCTCATGTGGAGGTACGTAATATTAGAAAGCTTCCAGTGGTCGTTGATGACCCACAAGAATAGGGGGTGTATCGTAGTATTTTCGATAAGTAAGAGTGTCGAACCTAACGAGGAGCAAAAGGTGTTGACGAGTGGCTTGGATCAGGAATTCTCTGTAAATACTTAGCAAACGGATTTTTAGGGTTTTTGATAATGCAGATAAATAAAGTACGAGTAAATAAAAAGACAACGATAATAGATGCAAAAAATGGCCCAATCCTTTCTTTAGCAAAGTACAAGCCGGTTGTATTACTTAAGATGACCAAATATTCTCGAGGACACATGGGAATATCGCCACGTGCTTTCGCTTTATATAGTTGATTAATCTTCTTTAGTTTGATAAGTGTTGTGTGGGTGAACCTGTGCTAATGTGCTGACCTTCCTAGGACTAATAAATACTTGTGATTATACCCCTTGCAAGCATCTACAAGTACAAGAAAATAATTAAGATAAAAACCTAATCACAGCTTTAAACTCTAAGATCCTACACTCCCTTGTGCAAAGGTTCCTAACGGGGGTTCAGGTTTCTGTCACTCCGGAAACCCCTACGATTAGTAGCCAAATACACAATGCATTCCCCTAGGCCCATAAAGGTAAAGTGTCATGTAGTCGACGTTCACATGACACCACTAGAAAAATAACACCACAACTTAAATAACAAACTATTGAATCTCTCTCAGCACAATTCCACTACTAACAACATGACTTCTCCCATGTCCTCAAGAACTAAACGAACTACTCACGAGGCATCATATGGATCAAGATCAGAGACGAAATAATGATAAGTAATAATCTAAACATAACAATAATTCAATAGTTCCACTCAATATCATCAACTACAACAAGTAATCAACACTGGGAAAGTTTCCCCTAAGAACTATGCAAGATTCAACCCAATTGTTACAGCGGTATGAAGTGGTGATGATGGTGCTGGTGGAGATGATGATGATGATCTTGATGAAGTCCAGCTTGATGACGGTGTTGATGGTGACGATCTCCCCTCTCCGGGAAGGAATTTCCTCGGCAGATTTTTGCCTGCCGGAGAGCTCTTTCTCTCTCTGCAGTTTTCCGCCCCATAGAGGCGGCAGAATCTTTCCATGGTCGCTCCTAGAGGCTTAGGGTTTTGTGGGGATAATATACGCCAAAGGGGAGGGCCATAGGTAGGCCAGGGTGGCAACACCACCTAGTGGCGCGGCCAGGACTAGCCCGCGCCAGGGGGTGGTGTGGGCCCCCTATGGCTCATCTCCGCTCCCCCTTCTGGCATCCTTCGTCTTCTGGAAAAATAGGATTTTCCATGTATTTTCCGGAATTTTATGATCTTCGCGAATTTCGCCTTCAAACAGTGCCTTTTTCATCAGAATCCTGACTTCAGCGGTCCATCCTCCAAAATTCATCAACCATGTAAAAACAGATGAAATAACATAAGTATCATCTCTTAATATGAAATATATCAATAAATAACAGTAAATTATGATATAGAATAGTGATGCAAAATGGAAGTATCAAATCCCCCCAAGCTTAGACTTCGCTTGTCCCCAAGCGAAAACTGAGCTCAATAAACATGACCTCGGATTTATGGAGTGAAGTGTCGATAAAAGAATACAGACAAAAAGCATCACATTCATCAATACATAAATCATAATAGAAGACAACTCACTATTATACAACTTAACTTGTAATAAGTAAAGGAAACACAATAAAGATACATAAAGTAAATCATAATTGGTAATGGCAAACTTTGCTCTTGGTCAAAGAATAGTTAACAATTTGCAGGAGTTCAAACATAATGGGGTTTTCAATGATAGCTTTCATAGTAATATTCACTAAGATAAGAGCAGTGTGCCAAACAAGGAACATAAGAAACATGATTGAATAAACCATCATATGAATGAATGAAACACAACAACTCAAAATACTTGCTGAGATAGAAAGGAATAGGTTTACTAACTCGACTAAAAAGTAAAAGATAGGCCCTTCGCAGAGGGAAGCAGGGATTTCAAGTTTCATAAAGAGCTTCTAAAAATTATGGTACTTACTAGCTTTTAGCTCTCATTGCCCCTATCATAAGCATCTTGAGGTGACTAAGGTTAAAGTGAACAAATATGAGGATATGCTTGACAACTATAAGTTGAAAATCTCATGCCCCGTGCTTACGAGTACCGGACCTCATGCTACTCAACTTTAGTCATGAGTAAGTTCTTGTCATTGTAAATACATGTGTATCATGGAGAACCGCCAACGGGGTACCCCTTGTCCGATGATACGGAAGCATTCCCATACCAAAATGACAAGGCAAGCAGACAATGAGCATCTCAGCGATCTTTTTATTTACTATTTGCATAGGTTTTTATTGAGGATGCTTCATAGATTGCTCACTATGGTTACCCTGCAAGTTTGCACCATGATTAGGCACGGCTTAGACTAACGCTCTAGGCGTTTCTCTAACACATATACAAACTCCATGAGCTTACAAGCTCCCCTTTTATTTCACATCACCGGGATCCATAAGCAAAAGAATCATGATATCAACTAAATAAGTGCAATGTTGAAAGCGTTCCCCATGGTAACATGGTTGTGCTAACTCTCAACTTATAAAGCGCAAGCATATACGCAACATAGATGGGCACAATGGTTCAAGTTTATTAAATGCAAGAAAGTAAAGTGTGCCGTCAAGTTCGTGAGAGCTTTAATCACTAATTTTCACATAACAAGTTTAATTCGGAAGGTAGATAAAAACATAAATTTACTTAAAATAGCAGTAATGCTAATAGGTAGGTATGGTGGACACAAATGGCATAGGTTTTGGTTTAAGGATTGGATGCACGAGAAGTATTCCCTCTCAGTACAGGTTTTAGGCTAGCAAGGCTGGGTAGCAAGCATAAGAGTTGAAGGAAACAAACAAACATACTAGTGATAATAACAAACATGCAATCTTCCTTGGAAGCACAAAAGATCTTAACTAGAGAATACTAAGCTTATGAGCAAAACAAGAAAGAAAGATGATGAAATTATATTTCTTAAGAGTACTTTTATCTTTTTCATTCAATTCTCATAATAGTGTTGCTACTGACCGAGCCAGGTTTGCCAAAACCAACTAAATTTACTTAATGATCCCAAAGTGATACCAATACTAACAACAAGATCAATCATATAACATAAATTGAAAACTAATATAAGATATGCAAAAGAGCGAATGATAGAACTTCTTATTAATATTCCATAACGGCAGCTCACACCAAGGGGTACATAGATAACTAACAAGAGGAGGGACACTTCCATAATGCAAACCATCCCATACGACAACTTCTCTATTCATGATATGACTCTACTAAAAAGGTAAAAAGATAAAATATAGTGATATGATACCACGACACTCCCCCAAGATTGGAACAAACCAAGGGGATGCCAAAACCTGATTACGAATTACTCCTTTGGTGGTGGTGGTGTTCTCTCGATGAGCTTTTCAATCAATTTCCTCAAATCCTCAATCTCGAAGGTGAGAGTACGAATCAACTTCGAGTTGTGCTCAATGCGGTTCATGATCATGTCGGGATGTGAATCCCAACTCTTGCGATTCTTTCTCCACTCTTCCTCTTTGAAGTCTTCTTTTCCTGCATGGTTAGAATAGGGCATATCCCAATTGGAGGGTAGTTTCTCCTTTGTCATATTCTGGAATTGATGCTCATGGATAAGGGTATGGAAGGGATTCTTGGTGCGTGGAGAAGGTGACCGCGAAGCCAAGCAATGACGCGGAGTCTTCCTTCCAGTGGACATTCGTGCATTCCTTTTGAACCTGGCAGGATTTGCCACCACTCCAATGCTTGCAATGGTGGTGCTGGTGTGCGGACACTGGTCTTCCTTTGCCTCCTCTTCAACTTCACTCTCGATCTCCTCCTCCTGCTCAGAGTTTTGGAGATTATCTTCCGTAGGCTCCTTGCCCTTATCGTTGGCGGAGACCATTGTGCTTCTAAACTTCAGGAATAGTTCCTGGCAGAAACAGATCGAAACGAAAACACCATGAGAACACGATATACGAATGTCGGGGGATCCGAGGGATTATATATTACAAGGTTTTACAACAAAAGCAAAGTACTGAGAGAAAACGGGTCGGAGACGGGCTCCGGGGTGGCCACACCCCCTGGTGGCGCGACCAGGTGGGCCCGCGCCACGGGGTGGTGTGAGCCACCTGGGCTCCATTTTCGTCCCTCTTTCTACTCATTGCTTTCCTTGTTAGATAAAAACTGTAAAAATATAAATTGACAGATTTTTTGTGGACCTTTTCTTACCAAAACTGTTACCTATTTGAAAACGGTCTCTGCAGGTCTCTGAGCTTGTCATTTAATAAATTCTTCCAGAGTCACCACTTGAATAACATCAATATCTTCAATCTCTTAATCATATTGTTTGAGTCATTGAACCCTTTACCATCTTATTACACAATTTTCTCCTATAACCTGGAAATTTCTTTCACACAAAACTTCACACAATTCTCATTAGCAACATTAGTGCATGCAAGATAATAAACCTTTTAACTTCAATTTAAACTGAAATCCATCAAAACATAAGCTACTGAAACAACTCCTCTTGAAAGCCCAAAAAGGAAAACGATTTAAGAGGCAAATGCAGAAATGGCAGAAATCTGTCAAAACAAACCAGCAGGTAAAGATCAATTTTTTTGAAAAATTTCTATTGCTCAAATCAAAAAGTGCAAAACTAATGAAAGTTAAATAATAACCTGGGGCATGCACACAAAAAATTACAGATCAGTACGATGTTCTGGAATTCTTAAAAAAAAATTATAGTGAGGCACAAAAATCTGTTTTGTGACAGTAGCTTCCCCAAATATTACTTCTCTCTCATTAGAGGCTGATCTTGACACAAAAACCAAACAAAAGGATAAGGAGAGGTTATTGCAGAAGCAATAACTTCCAAGACTCAAATAAACAAAAACAAACCGAAAGCAAAAATATATTAGGTTGTCTCCCAAAAAGCTCTTTCTTTATAGCATTAAGATGGGTATGATAATTTCAATGATGCTCACATAAGAATATGTATTGAAGTAAAAGAGAGCATCATGAAGCAAAAATACACATGTTTAAGTCTAACCCACTTCCCATGCAAGGGAATTTTATAAGAAAATAAATTGTTAAAACCAGAGGCTGCTAGCATAGGAAGGCAAAACAAGTGCAACATAAAGACTTTCAGCATAAAGCGAGGAAACTTAATATTATTGAGATGCATAAGAACAGTCTTCCCTCTCTCATAATAACTTTCAGTATCATGCAAAAATTAACGATATAACTATCACTTGAACCATTGTAGCAATGATCACTTATTCTAACAAAAAATACAGGGACACTAGCTCTCATAACACTACATTGTGAGACAATATTAGAAGTATCCTTCCAGAGGATAGTGTGTCCATCTTCTACATATTTAGTGACAAAGTCTTTCACATTTTCTATTACAGGTTCATCACCTACTTGTTCATCAGGTTCAACAGCTTTATTTGTACTTTCATTAACCTTACTAGCTATCATAGAATGTTCCTTAATCTTAACTTGGAAAGGCATTTTCTCAATGTAAGTTTTAGGTAAAGCATGATTAGCAGTATAAACTTCAGTATTTCTTGCAGGAACACAATTAATAATATCTTTATATGGCTCATGATACTTATTCCATTTATTTTTAGGAATTTCAATATAAGAAGCAAAAGCCTTAAAATAAGTTGTAATAGCTTGAGAGTCTAGACCATAAGCATTACTAATATTACGAAAGTCATCAGTTCACATAAAAGATTTAATGCATTTATAATCATAATTTATACCTGACTTTCTTCCTTTATCATTCTCCCATGCTTCAGCATTGTCTTGAATACAGTCTAGAAGATCCCATTTAGCTCCTTCTTCCATGCGTGTAAATGATCCAGCAGAAGAAGCATCCAATAGATCCTTATCATGAAGAGAAAGCCTTGCATAAAAGTTATTGATAATAATATTGTTGGGGAGCTCATGAATAGGACATTTGAGCATTAGTAACTTCAATCTCCCCCAAGCTTGAGTTGTACTCTCTCCATCACGAGGCCAAAAGTTATATATTTGATTCCGATCTTTATGAATCTCACTAGGAGGATAAAATTTTGAATAAAAGAGAGGTACTACCTCCTCCCATTCAAGAGCTTGACCATTCTTCAGCAGCTTGTACCATTCTTCAGTTCTTCCTTTCAGTGATAATGAGAATAACTTCTTCTTGACTTGATCTATTGTAATACCTGCACACTTGAACAACCCGCACAATTCATGTATAAAGAACAAATGATCACTGTGATGGACAGTTCCATCTCCAAAATAGTAGTTATCCATAACACGATCAATAATTCTTGTAGGTATCTTGAAAGTATCATTTTCAGCAGGTGGTGGTTCATCTACTACCTTAGCAGTGGTAGTAGCATTACGAAATAAGAAACTAAGTGAATTATCCATATTGAAATAAAGTAACTAACAGAAATAAACAATACTCACAGTAGAAGTTTCCTTTACCAGTTCCACTCTCCAATAGCGCTTCACTCCCCGGCAACGACGCCAGAAAATAGTCTTGAGGACCCACAAGTATAGGGGGTGTATCGCAGTATTTTCGATAAGTAAGAGTGTCAAACCCAACGAGGAGCAGAAAGTGTTGACGAGTGGCTTGGATCAGGAATTCTCTATAAATACTTAGCAAACAGATTTTTAGGGGTTTTTGATAATGCAGATAAATAAAGTACGAGTAAATAAAAGACAATGATAATAGATGCAGCAAATGGCCCAATCCTTTCTTTAACAAAGGACAAGCCGGTTGTATTACTTAAGATGACCAAACGTTCTCGAGGACACACGGGAATATCTTCAAGTGCTTTCACTTCATATATTTGATTAATCTTCTTTAGTTTGATAAGTGTTGTGTGGGTGAACCTGTGCTAATGTACTGACCTTCCTAGGACTAATACATACTTGTGATTATACCCCTTGCAAGAATCCGCAAGTACAAGAAAGTAATTAAGATAAAAACCTAACCACAGCTTTAAACTCTGAGATCCTACACTCCCTTGTGCAAAGGTTTCCTAACAGGGATTCAGGTTTCTGTCACTCCGACAACCCCTACGATTAGTAGCCAAATACACAATGCATTCCCCTAGGCTCATAAAGTTGAAGTGTCATGTAGTCGACGTTCACATGACACAACTAGAAGAATAACACCACAACTTAAATAACAAACTATTTAATCTCTCTCAACACAATTCCACTACTAACAACATGACTTCTCCCATGTCCTCAAGAACTAAACGTACTACTCACGAGACATCATATGGATCAATATTAGAGATGAAATAATGATAAGTAACAATCTGAATATAACAATAATTCAATGGTTCCACTCAATAGCATCAACTACAACAAGTAATCAACACTAGGAAAGTTTTCCCTAAGAACTATGCAAGATTCAACCCAATTGTTACAGAGGTATGAAGTGGTGATGATGGTGCTGGTGGAGATGATGATGGAGATGATGATGATGATGATGATCCCGATGAAGTCCATATTGATGACGGTGTTGATGGCGACAATCTCCCCTCTCCGGGAAGGAATTTCCCCGGCAGATTTCTGCCTGCCGGAGAGCTCTTTCTCTCTCTGTAGTTTTCCGCCCCGCAGAGGCAGCGGAATCTTTCTGTGGTCGCTCCCCGAGGCTTAGGGTTTCATGGGGATAATATACGCCAAAGGGGAGTGCCAGAGGTGGGCCAGGGTGGCCACACCACCTGGTGGCGCGACTAGGGCTAGCCTACTCCAGGGGGTGGTGTGGGTCCCCTGTGGCCCATCCATACATGTAGTTCATCCTTGGACTACGGATCCGGATGGCTGTTGAGCTTTTTTGAGGGAAGTGCTACAGTAGCTAGTATTAAGTTGCAAGCAACAGATTATTGCTTTACGAACTGCGTGTAAAGTAAACAATACAATTGTTCTATGAACAAAGGAACGTTGTTTTCTCCCTAGTAGCAACAGCACATCTAGTACCTTAGAGATTTCTGTCACTTCCCCAGATTACCAGAGGCATGAACCCACTATCGAGCATAAATACTAACTCTTGGAGTTGCTAGCATCTACTTGGCCAAGATAGCTACTAACAACGGAAAGCATGCAAGATCTCAAATAACAAAGACATGATAGAATCAATAATCAATCTGAAATAGCATCTCAATATCCATCGGGTCCCCGCAAACACAACATGTATGCATTACAAATAGATGATCTTGATCATGAACGGAGCTCACAAGATCTAAACATGAAAGCACAAAGGAGGAGAAACCAGCCATCTAGCTACTACATGTATCCGTAGTCCAAGGATGAACTGCTCACGCATCACACCGGAGGCTTGCATGGTGATGAAGAAGGCCTCCAGGGTGAATTCCCCTCTCCGGCAGGGTGCCAGGAAGAGCTTCAGATCCCCCCGATCTAGGGACAGAGACGACGGTGGCTACAGACTCTTTCGTAGATTTTTGATCGGGTACCTAGGGTTTTCGTCCTGAGGGCAACTTATAGGCGGAAGGAGAGGCCGAGGGGGTGCGGAGGTCGGCCAGACCACCCCTGGCGCGGGCCAAGCCTGGTCGCGCGGCCAGGTGGTGTGGCCGGCCCCTGGCCCCTCTCCGTCTCGTATTCTGGCACTTGATCCCTTTCGGAAAAATAGGCACTTTGGCTTTTGTCCCGTCTAATTCCGAGAATATTCATTTTCTGACTTTCCTGGAACCAAAAATAGCAGAAAACAGGCAGCTAGCACTGTGGCTCTTGTTAATAGGTTAGTCCAAGAAATCATAATAAAAGTACTCCAAAGTTGGAACAAAACACAAGAAAGTGGATAAAACTAAGCATGAAACATCAAAAATTATAGATACATTTGCAATGTATCAGTGCGCCTTGCCAAAGCTCAGCTAGTAACACCTTTGGGGTGTTTCCTTGCTCCTATTGGTTCGATTAAACCTTGGTTTCATAATTGAGGGAAAACTTTCTGCTGTGCTCATCATACCTTCCTCTTGGGGTTCCCAACGAGCTCTACGTCAATCGTCGAGTGCATCAGGTACCAATCTGATCCAGGTTCGGAACACTGGATAGTGGTCAATAATATCCTCAAGTACTTGATTAGAACTAGGGATATGTTTCTTATATACGGAGGTGAAGAAGAGCTAGTCGCTAAGTGTTATGTCGATGCTAGCTTTGATACCGATCCGGATGACTCTAAGTCCCAATCCGGATACGTATTTCTCTTGAACGGAGCAGCAGTTAGTTGGAGGAGTTCCAAACAACCTGTGGTGGCTGGATCAACGACGGAGGCGGAATATGTTCCTGCTTCAGAAGCGGCGCAGGAAGCGGTTTGGATGAAAGAGTTCATTACGGAACTAGGTGTGGTTCCTAGTGCATTGGACCCAATAGTGATCTGTTGTGACAACAATGGAGCCATAGCCAACACAAAGGAACCGAGGTCTCACAATAATTCCAAGCATACTAAGCGCCGGTTTCACTCCATCCGCGAGCATGTCAAGGATGGAGATATAAAGATTTGTAAAGTACACACGGACCTAAATGTAGCAGATCCGTTGACTAAAGCTCTCCCTAGGGCAAATCATGATCAACACCAGAACTCCATGGGTGTTAGATTTATCATTATGTGAACTAGATTATTGTCTCTAGTGCAAGTGGGAGACTGAAGGAAATATGCCCTGAGAGGCAACAATAAAGTTGTTATTATGTATTCCTTATATATGATAGATGTTTATTTTGCATGCTAGAATTGTATTGATCGGAAACATAAATACATGTGTGTTTAATAAACGAAAAGGGTTCCTAGTTATGCCTCTCTTATAGACTAGCTTGTTGATTAACAAGATGATCAAGGTTTCCTGATCATGGACATTGGATGTTGTTAATAACAAGGTCACACCATTGGTGGAATGATGTGACGAACATTCATCCGAAGTGTAGCATTACGATCAAGTCATTATGTTTATATTGCTATAACATCATACGAAGTAATATTTATCCTTAGACCATGAGATCATGTTAATTGCTAACACCTGAAGAGTATCTTGATAACATCAAACGTCACACCGTAACAGGGTGACTATAAAGATGGGTTCAGTACTACAAAGGTGTTATGTTGAGGCTCATGGATCAAGAGTGGAATTTGTCAATCCCGATGACGGATAGATATACTCCGGACCCTCTCGGTGATATCACATTGAGATAGCTTGCAAGCAAGTGATGTGATCACTAGAATGTTATATCACGGGAACGAGAAAAGAGTGCATGTCGGTAACGAGATCAAACTAGGTATGGAGATACCAATGATCGAATCTCGGACATGTAATATATCACGAGACAAAGGGATTTAGTTACTAGCGTTAAAGGTTCTCACGATCACAGAAGTCATCGTTGAATATGCAGGAGTCAGTATGGATCTCCAGGTCCCGCTTCTGACCATTGATCTGAGAGGAGTCTCAATCATGTCTGCATTATTCGCGAACCGTAGGCTGACACACTTAAGAGTTACCGGACACCATTTTGGAGCACATATGTTCAGACGAAAGAATTGCAAAGCGCAGGAATTGTTTCGATAGAAACTGGAAATTGTTTCGGATGAAATTGCAGAAAGTGGTTCTGTATGTGATATTGAAATATTGCAAGGGGCTATATGTGAATGTTTGTTAATTAAAGTAATTAACAAAATTCTGAATAAATTTAATAAAATAGTTTTATTAAATGAGAGAGCATTAAACTTGGAGAATTTTAATGCATTTAAAGTGGAGACTTTAAAAGGGAATGTGAAGAGGCATTTTTTGCTTTCTATGCTACGGACCCAACATTAGGATGGACAATTCTCACTCTTGATCTATGAGCCTCGGCACAACATTTTTGGAATACATGAACCCACCTTTATAGTCACCCTGTTACAGTGTGATGTTTGATGTTATCAAGATACTCTTCCGGTGTTAGCGATTAACATAATCTCATAGTCTAAGGATTAAGTCTACTTCGTATATTTTTAATGTAGCAATAAAATTTAATGACTATATCGTATTGCTAAATCTACTTTAGGTGTATGTTCATCATATCATTCTTCTAATGATATGATTTCGTTATGAACAATATCCAATTTTCATGATTAGGAAACCTTGATCATATATTAATCAAAACGAGCTAGTTAAAATGAGAGGCTAACTAGAAATTATGGTTTGTTTATTAAACACACATGTATTAATGTTTTCGATTAATGCACTTCTAGCAATAAACATTTATCATAAGCATGAAATAAAATAATAACCATTTTATTATTGCCTCTCGGGTATATTCCCTTCAGTGCTTGGCGCCTCCACCGGTGTAGCAGGTGAGCAGGGTCGAAGAGGCGACCACGCGCTCACGGACGGCACCAAACTTATCGAAAGAGGTGCTCGCGTCGCCGCCCGCCTGGGTTAGGGTGGTGGTGAGCGTCTCTTCTTAGGATAACAGTCTAAGTGACGACTTTCTTGGTGATGACTTCAGAGTTGGCCTTCCTTGAAGGGCTAGGATGGGCTCGACCTCTTTCTTCCGTTCAACGTCGGCCCCTCTCACCCTGACCGCTTCTCTTTGACCAACACACTTCTTAGTCTCATTTTCTTGCTGTGTCGGTGCCAGCTCCTTCTTTGGCTTGAGCAGGGCCTTGGCCTTGGGGGCGCCGAGTGGTGGCGGCGGCGACGTCCTTTATCACTGGCTAGGGCTTGGGCGACAGTGCTGGCAAATTTCATATGGAAGTGGAGGGAGCGGAAGTATCTTGCGTGATAGGTCCATTCGGGCAGGCCAAGGACGATGGCAAATTTCATATGGAACGGTGGGCCACATGCCGTGTCCGTGGGGACACATTCATACAACTGTTGTCCATTTGGATCGACTTAGTGGAGATGACCTTGGGGCACATAGTTTCCGTGCCTTTTGTTTTTACAAATACTCTAACTTTTTCACCTTGTTTTATTTCAGGATTTCTCAATATAGTAAAATCTCGGGAGTCAAATGAGAATTAGTGAATTGTATTAAAAAATTCACACGTGTCTAAAACTTTTCACATGTGAAAGGCAAACCGGTACGTGCTTGTTCCTAGGAGGCGAGAGGCGGCGCTGAAAAAACCCATCTAGGGTTCCTTCACTCCGCCAGTGACGCTATCGGCCCGCTTTGTCTCCGATGGCCTTAGGGTCTTGGAGGTGTTGCGAACCACGGCCTCTCGCCGGCGGGAGGTTTTTGTTCTTTGTTTAGGCTATTTTCTTGTGTCTTTTTCGGGATATTGAGACGATGGTTACATCTTGAAGTCAGAATAAAGTCCTCCCCGCTCTATCCTCGCTCTGGTGGTGCGCCTAGCGCTGACGGAGGACGCGTGGAGTCGTGTATCCGGCTGATCTCCTATGATCTAGTCGTTTTTCGTGTTAATTTCAGGTCAGTCTCTTCCAATCTATTAATGCCATCATTGGCGATGGTTGCTGCTTTAGTACGCTGGTTCTTTGAGACCTTAGCATGACGACTTTCCATCTATCTACTAAAACAAGATCTACTACGACAAGTTTTGCCCGGCTCCGGTGATGGGAGGGACGAGGACGGCGGCACGCGTTCGGCTCGTGCTAATGTTTGTAGTCTTCGCTATGTGGTTAATCGACCTATTTGTAATTTTTATTACTTTTAGGCTTTTTTTAATACTGTTGATGATTATTAATGGATCTGTGAAATTTTCGTAAAAAAAAACTGTTCATAATAATTAATACTATTCTCTCCGTCCCAAAATAGATACTCCATATTAGTTAATTTGGATTTGTCTAGATTCGAATATATCTAGACATGTTTTACTGCTATAACGTCTAAATTTAGACAAATCCAAGTCAACTAATATGAATTGGAGGGAGTACATCTAAATCTGGATAAATCCACGACATCTATTTTGGGACAGAAGAAGTAGTATGATATAAGCCTTTCTAGCATTAAACTTTTTTTTTCAAAAGATACAAAATTTACACGGACCTACCTGAGAAATTCTGAACCGAGGATTAGCAAAAACCGAAACAAAACCATGGCACCGTGCTTCACTCAACCCTAACCTTCCCCTCTTCATCCTCCGCCGCCTGCCCCTCCCTGTCCGAAACCGCCATCTTCCACGGCCTGCGCCGCCACCAAGCAGGACAACGATGGAAGTGGACGGGGAAGCTCGCCCGTTCCTCCTCTTCTCCAAGCCGTCCAGTCACAGGACCGAGACTCAGCCCGCCCAGCCGAAACCCCCAAAACCTGACCCCACTCCCGCCGTCCAAATCGACGACGGCGGCTCCGGCGATTCCGGCTCCGAATCCGACGCCGACCCGGCGCCTACCCTCGTGACCGAGCACGGCGACTCGTGCAACGCGGATGGCGCCGCCGCCGACGCTCCCGCCTCCTTCGCAGACCTCGGCCTGTCGGAGTGGCTGGTCGACGTGTGCAGCTCCCTGGGCATGAGGCGCCCCACGGCCGTGCAGCGGCGGTGCATCCCGCGCGCGCTCGCGGGCGAGAACGTGCTCGGCATCGCCGAGACAGGCAGCGGCAAGACGGCAGCGTTCGCGCTCCCCATCCTGCACCGCCTCGGGGAGAACCCCTTCGGCGTCGCAGCGCTCGCGCTCTCGCCCACGCGGGAGCTCGCGGCGCAGCTCGCCGAGCAGTTCCGCGCGCTCGGCTCGCCGCTGGGGATCAGGTGCCTCGCGGCCATTGGAGGGTTCGACTCGCTCGGGCAGGCCAAGGGACTCGCCCGGCGTCCTCACGTTGTTGTCGCCACCCCTGGCCGTATCGCCACGCTCATCAAGAACGACCCTGACCTCGCCAAAGTCTTCGCCCGGACCAAGGTTGGCATAAGATTTCTCTTTTTAAGCCGCAATAACAAAGATATTTCTAGTTGTTGTGCTACTGCTTTCTCCCATATGTTCAACAGTACATGAATTTCTCCCAAAATGTATTTGATCATTGCCATTGCCCATTGATGGAAAAACACATATGCCTTCGTAGACACAAGACATGTTTATCAACGAGATTCATGGTCCAAAAGGAGAAAAGTTCTTTTAGTTTAGTGAACTGTAGAGAGGTGGTGAATTTTCGCTAGTTTAGCTGCATATGAACAGAGGAATGCCGTGCTGCCTATGTTTAGTGGTCAATCGAAGTGTAGCTCTTTGCTGAGGTGTTTCCTTAGCATCAGGATGGTACGTATAGCACATCTTAGTGATAGAAATGCATGATTTCACTGAAGTTTAGCAGATTTCTTGTATTATGTTATGTGTGCCAAATGTAAATCGTTGTTTTGGGTACAAGTGGTTCATGGTTTGGTGTTGTGCTCACAGGCATGCTTATTTGGGTAATCTGTGTTCTTACAGTAGGCAATGTACTTGCATCTTAAGCAATATTTAGACCTTTTTAGTACTTTCTCTTCTGGTAGTTTCATCAGATTAGTAATGTGTGTTGTCTTTTCTATCGCAGTTTCTTGTGTTGGATGAGGCAGATAGAGTCGTAGATGCCAATTTCGAGGAGGATCTGAAGGTCATATTTGATTGCTTACCAAAGAAGCGGCAAACATTTCTATTTTCTGCAACGATGTCAGATAATCTGCGGTCTTTGCTTGAGCTTTCGGGCAGCAAGTCTTATTTTTATGAGGCATACGAAGGGTTCAAGACTGTAGAGGGCTTAAAGCAGCAGTATATCCATATACCTCCTGATGGAAAAGAGCTCCATCTTTTGTATCTCCTGTCAAAGATGAAGGAAGATAATGTACGTTCAGCCATCGTATTTGTTTCAACGTGCAGGTTTGCTCCCCTACACAATAATTAGTCATTGTTGCATTAGTGCTAGGTTTCATAGAATAGGATCAGAGATCCCCATTTGGTTTTCATGAACCTTTTTATTTCGTTTTGATTTTTTTTCCTTTATCAGTGTTAAGTTACGTAAACCAGAAATATGCTGTTTATATTGTTTTGGCACATTCAGAAGTGCAAACTTGTGCGACAAAATTTTCTTACTATGCAAATATCTCCACAGAATGTCTAAGCTTTGCAAAACTTTGATATACTCACTTCTGCAATTGTCAAGCCCTGTATTCGGAATTTCCTTAGAATTATTCTTGTTGATGACTCTGACAGAATGCTGTGTATTACCTTTTACCTGCA